>CAKXYN010000007.1:37352500-37952500 GCA_935064755.1 Tragelaphus eurycerus | reverse complement strand
CTCCTCCTCATCCCCACTCGCTTCTTGGCTCTCATTATTTCCCCCTTATTTAACCTTAGTAGGGTTTAAACATTTATATTTAGTGACCTAAACAAAGACGAGTTTCTTTATGATAAATAGTGGTGCAGCAGCTTTGGACTTTTATTCTTTATCAACCTAGAGTCCAGGGTGGAATTAAGAGTCTTAGAGATTGCGGTGAAACGCACCAAGTATTTCTGGCTTTGAGGAATTTAGTGTCAGGTGGAGACTGGAATACCTGGCTCCGCAAACTCAGAGTCCTGAGCAGTGAGGCTATTTTTAAGGGCTTAAAGGCCTCTCCTCGGTTCTCAGTTGTACCCTGCGTTTAGATGAAGCAACAGTGCTGATGTGGCACTTAGAGTTGCACTTAGAGTTGACTGTAGTGTAACAAAAGCCATCATTCCTGGCCACCATATCTGGCCCAGCAAAAACAAATTAGGAAATTAAGAGGTTTTTCTTTTTTCTTCCAGTTGGTCATGATGATAGCACAGGTAACCTAAATTTATGTAGCATCTCAGCTAAAATAAGGCCTGTAACAGACTTCCCTGGTGTTCCAGATGGGGAAGAATCCACCTGCCAATGCAGAATTCTGATCCTGGAAGATCCCACATGCTGTGGAGAAGCTGACCCCGTGTGCCTCAACTACTGAGCCTGTGCTCTAGAACCCCAGAGCTGCAACTACCGGGCCTGCATACTGAAGCCTGTGTGCCCCAAGGGCTGTGCTGCTCAACAGGAGGAGCCCCTGCAATGAGAAGCTGCACACACCTCAACTGGAGAAAGCCCACGTGCAGCAACAAAGACCCAGTGCAGTCAAAAATAACTAAGTAAATACATTTTAAAAAATGTTTACATCCATGTAAACACTTTGGAGAAAGGAATGGCTGCCTACCCCAGTATTCTTGCCTGGAGAATTCCATGGGCAGAGGAGCTTGGCCAGTTACAGTCCATGAGGTCACAGAGTCAGACTCGACTCAACGACTAACTCATAACCACAAACACTTTCAAAAAGGCCCATTTGTGTATCATCTGCTAGCAAAGAAGGTACAATGATGACATATTGAAACAATATCTGAATGATTTTGAAATAGCAGCAATATCACAGCCCAGCAATCGAGGGGGTGGGTATTTTAGAATATAAGAAATATCCTACCTTATAATCTGTGCAGACTATGTTGTGTGTACTATTCATATAATCATTTTGTTTAGTTTTCACTATGCTGGGAGGTGACTAGGGCAAGAATTATTACCTAAGAGTCTAAGTTTCCAAAAAGTCAATTCCAAGTCTTTGAGACAGTAATTCAAATATGTAAACTAGATTTACTTGTATCATCAAATATATATATTACTAAAATAAATAACGATCAATAAAAGTAAATTGCAGTGCATGCAAACATATATCAGGAATAATTATTATACTAGGGTAGAGTATACAGAGGATTAGATGGACAGTTATATCTATAACAAGTCATAAAATAATATACAAAAATATAACATATTTTATAAAATATAATACATACACTGGGGAAATACTAACATTTCTTCAATCTGCATTGTGAGTCTATAAATGTCCATTACAATATTTTCTTGATGATCAAAGTATTTATTTCAAATTATTAAAATTTTAAATTAAAAACCCTCTGTCTTGGCAATCTCATCACTTATCCACAGTCACACAGCACTGGGTGGTTCCAGGAGCTTGACTGGCGCTCTTCCTCCAGAAACTATGTCCACCCAGAGCGTCAGAATGTGACTTTATTTGGAACAAGTTCTGCACAGATATGATGAAGTCCAGTTCGCAAGATGAGGTCGTCCTGGATCTGGGAGGGCCCTAGGACCAGTGACAAATGTCCTAAAAGACAGAGAAGGAGAAGAGACAGAAACACTGGGAGGGAGACCATGTGTCAGCATGGCGGGGGCGGTGCAGAGACTGGGGTGATGCGCCTACGAGCCAAGAGCGCCTGCAGCCCCGGGAGCTGGAGGAGGCAGGGAGGACCCTCCCTGGAGCCTCGGAGGGAGCCAGCCCTGCTGACACCTTGATTTAGGACTTGGCCTCCAGAGCCGTGAGAACACACATGGCTGTTGTGTTAAGCCACCAAGTTTGCGGTGATTTGTTATGGCAGCCCTGAAAAACAGATACAGAGGGAAGCATAAGACATGAACCCCAGTGCCTCCTCCTTTATCCTCGAAGATTCCAGGGAACCGAGGCAGTCAAGACGCAGACTTGCCTGCCCCCACCTCCCCCACACTGCCCCATCCCAACATGGATCACGTCTAGGTGTGTGGAGCCCATTATAAAAAACATAGGAAACAACACCTTTCCAACAGCAGTGAAGGTAGATGGTTTCCTGGAAGATAGGGAAGAAAAGAAAGTTCTTTTTCATTTAAATGTTTTCAGAAAAGTGTCCAGATTTCTCCATGTTCCTCCTTGACCCTTTGTGGGGCTGAAACAGACACGGAAAGCAGGCTGCCAGAGGAATCCTATGCTCGAGTCAGTTCTGTCCTGGGTGGAGGAGCAGAAATCCAGGTCCCTGGGGAGGTCACATGTGGACTGGTGCTCAGACCCAACACCACGCATGAGGTCAGGGCTTGCCTCAGACCTCGGGGCCAGATCTTGAGACAGGAGAGCATCTGGGAGCCCGGTAGGGAGACCTCGGGCTGGTCACCCCGATGACCCTGATGCAGGCTGCGTTGGAAGCTGGGGACCCAGCTCTCTACTTGCCTGCCCACCCCTCCTGGCCAAGCGGCAGGACAAGCCCTGTGTGTCCTTGGCTGCTGCCTGTGCGCTGAGCTCAGCTGGCTGGGCCAAGAGGCTTGTCTGAGCTTTCTCACTTTCTTGGCAGGAGGACCAGAGGGAGACATCAGCCTTGGAACGAGCAGGGCCCTGGAGCCGGCTCCCTGCTCCGTGCACAGCGCATCACTTTTCCATCTGTGTGTGAGGCTGGCATGTGGGCCACAGGTTGGAGGGTGTAATGGACCCACCCTCACACTTTGGTCTCATTCCCACAAGGAACTGATGTTTCTGGCAGGGTTGGGGGTGGTGGGGCTTGAGGCTGCCCTGCGCTGCTGGTGTTTCACCCGAGGGGGCCAGTGTGTTTGCTTCTTTTTCATTCTCTTTCCCTCTTTCTTCCTCTCCCTTCCCCTGTCTCTTTTTTCTCTTTCTCTCTCTCCTCCTTCCTCCCTCCTGCTCTCTCTTTCTTTCTTTCATCCTTTGTTCCCTTCTCCTTTTTCTTCTTTCCTCCCTGTCTGGCTTCTCCTACTTTTCCTGTCTCCGTTGACAGCAGGTCTTTAGTGGGCTGGGGTAGGGCAGTCAGGGGCCATAGAGCTGAGAGGTCTCAAAGCATCGTGGATTAAACTCTTCTGAAGAACGAGACTCTGTCCCGCAGGGAGTGGGACAAGGCTGTGTGTCTAAGACGGTCCATTTCCAGCACGAGGATGCTTCCTGAGAGCCACGCATCAGTGGCTCCCAGCAGGCGCTGCAGGGTTGGAAACTCTGTCCTCTCACAAGTCCGTGTTTGCACAAGTCTTTCTCCCTAATGCTTGGCCTGTGCTAAGGAACAGACAGACTTCTTGCTTTCAGACGTGTTCGGTACTGTTGAGGAGACAAGGGAATTTTTTGCAGACCACGAACAATAAAACAGGACGAAATATATATCTAAAGATGTAGAGGAGAAGGGGGCATGGCTTGAGGACTGGTCACTCTGTATCAGAAAAGTCTCCTGACTACGACCCCCATGGGCCATGGGACAGGGTTAGTCTCAGAGGAGGTGGGGGTGTGAGCAGCGTCAACAGGGGGTGATATTTTCCAGGAGTGAGGGCCAGACCATGCTGCAGCCTTCATGCTGGACGGCAGCGGGGAACGAGCCTGGACACGAGGGTTCTTACAGGAGGGTGGTCATGTGTGTCCTTGCCTCTCTTCTAGGTGGACTGATGGCTTCCTTCTTTGACCACAGACCCTGGGACCGGGCTGTGAGAACTCAATGCCTAGTGATGGGATCCTGACCTCACAAAGGCCTGGCTGCTCTGGGGTGTGGTAACTGGCCCGCCTGTGGACACCCCATGGCCCCACACATCCTACTGTGTGTCCATCCTGGGAGCCATGGTCCCCACCTCTGCCTCCTGGGACCAGCTGTTCTCTATCCTCCACAACCCCAACCCTCATCCCCGAGACAGTAAGTACCGACTCTCTTGCCAGGCCTGACTCTCAGTTTAGTTTAGTCACTCAGTCGTGTACAACTCTCTGTGACCCTATGGACTGCACAGCATGCCAGGCTTCCCTGTCCATCACCATCTCTTAGAGCTTGCTCAAACTCAGTTATGCCATCCAACCATCTCATCCTCTGTCATCCCCTTCTTCCCCTCAATCTTTCCCAGGATCAGGGTTTTTCCAGTGAGTCAGTTCTTCCCATCAGGTGGCCAAAGTATTGGAGCTTCAGCTTCGGCATCAGTCCTTGCAATGAACACTCAGGACTGATTTCCTTTAGGATGGACTGGTTGGATTTCCTTGCAGTCCAAGGGACTCTCAAGAGTCTTTTCCAACACCGCAGTCCAAAAGCATCAATTCTTCGGTGCTCAGCTTTCTTTATAGTCCAACTCTCACATCCATACATGACTAGTGGAAAAACCGTAGTTTTGACTAGACGGACCTTTGTTGGCAAAGGTCCCTTATGGGGTCCCCTAAAGTTCCCCTGACTCCCCTAGGGGGATTGATCCCAATTTCTCCTATTTATTTCAGAGAATTGTCCTTTCAGTAACCCTCTCACCCTGTCACAAAATCAATTCATCATTCCTTCCTTTCAAACCATTATTACTCTACATTTGTCAAAATTTTCCAAATTCCAAAACAGATGACACTTCCCTCTTAAAATTGAACAAAGAAAGACTTAAAAAACGAAAGCTACTTTTTGTACAACTGTCCCCCCAGTACTGATGCATCCCACTTATCTGATGCACATCCAAGATTTTCAAAGACATTGACCCTTATTTACTCAAATTATTTATTTTTTTTAAAAAAAATCTGACTTCTCCTCAACACAGCTGAAATCATTTCTACAGATGTCGTCAGCAATCTCCAATTTGTTACACTGAAGGATCTTTCAGCTTCTCAGCATCCTCACTCCTGACACTTGGGCGAGTTCACCATGTTCTTCTGACGTGTCTTTGTTCTCTCTGTGTGTCTCTGAGCATCACCTGTTTCTGTTCATCTCTGAGCCCTCTTGCTCCTCCCATGTCCCTGTTGGCAAGGTTCACTAGTGCCTGTCAGTCGACAGTCTCACCCTATCTCTGCGGCTGGGACTTCTGTGCACGTGACCCCCGCTGGTCCCCAGCTCTCCCTCACTCTGGTTTTGATCTCCACCTCTTGCCCTCCGCCGTCTCTGCCTCCTGCTTAAAGCAGAGGAACCAGAATGGCTCCCTTAATTCCCCAGACATATGGCGTCTCCTCTTTGATGTCCTATTCCTGCTCATGGAGAGGATTCACTTCTTATTCTCTAAATTCTATTAGTCATCAATTCTCAGTTCAGAAAAGCATGTTGTTTCATTTTTATATTCCCACTGCCTCTACCCTGCATCTCCCTTCCTCCCCTTTCTCTTGTTAGCAGCTTCACTGAGATTTAATCATTCACCTAGAGTCCAATTCACCCATTAAAGTGTACAAGTCAATGATTTTTGGTATATTACATCATTAGCTTGCAAAATTGTGGTAAAATATATTTAACATAAAATTTACCACTTTAATCATTTTTTAGTTTCAACTAAGTGGCATTAATTACATTTGTGATGTCATGCAACCATCAGCACTGTTTAGTTCCAGACCTTTCCATCATCTGAATAGGAACTCTGAAGCCATTAAGTAAAAACTTCCTCCCACCGACCCTCTCTTCTCAGCCCCACGTAACCAAATCTACTTTTGGTCTTTAACAACTTTTCTATTCTCCAGATACATCATATAAGTGAAGTAATGTAACATTTCCTTCATTCATCTGACTTATTTTACTCAGCATAATGTTCTCAAGCTTTATCCATGCTATAGCACATTTCAGAATTTCATTCCCTTTTACAGCTGGACTATTCCATTGTATATGTATTCCATGTATTGTTCACCCACGTATCTACTGATGGACACTCAGGTTGTTGTGATAATACTGCAATGAGCAATTGTGTACAGGCCTGTTCAAGGCCCCGTGTTCAATTCTTTTGGACATATACTTAGGGGTGGGATTGCTGGGTCATGTGACAGTCTATGTTTAGCTCTTTGTTCTTGTTCAGTCACTAAGTCATGTCTGACTCTTTGTGACCCCAGGGACTGCAGCATGCCAGGCCTCCCTGTCCTTCACCATCTCCTGGAGCTTGCTCAAACTCATGTCCATCGAGTTGATGATGCCATCCAACCATCTCATCCTCTGTTGCCCCCTTCTCCTCCTGCTTTCAAGGAACAACCAAACTGTTTAATAATTTTTTATAGCTGCTGCAACATTTTACATTCTCACAAGAAATGCCATGTGTTCCAACTTCTCCACAACCTCGTTATTATTATTATTATTAAATCCTAGTAGGTATCAAATCATATGCATCTCTCTTCCCCTGGTGCTTGGACTGTTATAATAATCTCCTACCTGCTCTTCCTGCCATATTTTTCCTCTTTAATATGTGCAGTGCACTAATACTATGTTGTTTCACAGAAAAAATTTTCTCTGGTGAACAGCTTTTGATGACTTTTTATTGCCTCTTGAAAAAGGTCTGAACTCTCCTGGCTTATGAAACTTGCCATTTTCTTGACTCCAATCAACCTAACCTGAAAATGGGGAGAATAATATTATTAACTCTTCCCTTATAGGGGATTTGAGAAGAATAAGATGAAACTTGTGTAGCATTGCTGTCTAACACATTTGTGCTCAGATTAAAAGGTTTACTCTTTCGAAGTAATAGTACCTTATTTGAAGATGAAAAAACTGAAGTCCTAGAAAGATAAGTTGCTTAACGGAAACTAGCTATTCAGTCTGAGATGGAGTTTAATTCTGAGCTGGCCAGGATCAGATCTGAAAGAACTAACCCCTTACTTGTCCCACTGGTCCATGTAGGATTCTGAAACATGGATGCTTCATGGCCCCTTGGACACCATTCCATGGCCAGATTAAGGAATGACCCTTCACAGTCTGCCCATTTCCTGGACTCAGTTCCAATCTTTGGTTTGGTTCTACATCTGTAGCCCCTTTGCATAATCCCTGCCTCTTCCTGATGATCGTGTTTGTGAGTACTCAGTTGCTCAGTCGTGCCTGACTCTTTGCAATCTTATGAACTGTAGCCCCCTGGGCTTCTCTGTCTATGGGATTTCCCAGGCATGAATACTGGAGTGAGTTGCCATTTCCTCCTACAGGGGATCTTTCTGATTCAAGGATCAAACCCACATCTTCTACATTGGCAGGCGGCTTCTTTACCCACTGAGCCATCAGGAAAGCCCTCCTGATGATCATATATCATTGCAAAGACACTGTTTTCATCCAGGGGCTATTTAGCCATGTGAATAAAGTCATTTCTTCTGAGTGTGGACTTCACACTCAGAAGGGCTTCCCCCACCCCCACCTCTTGTCACCGCCTTCTCATCCCAGGCCACCCCAATTGTGTTCGGTGGTGATGGGTCCACCTCTGTGTCAAATATTCTTCCACTTTACTCTGAAGTCACTCTTTTCCTCTGAATCCACCAAGGTCCCCTTCTTCCATCTCCCTCATCGTTTCCTGGGATCTGCTTTCCTCAGTGAGCAATCTGGCTGTTCTTCCCCTACCCTGAACTGAAGGTCAGGAAAATTAAAAGAAAACATGAAGAAAAAATGCAACCTGAAGAAGCAATAACCTTTGATTTATAACATATATCTCTTCTGCATTGATGCTTTCAAAGGTCTTCCTCTTACTGAGGTGATAAGCCCAAGGGATCCAAGCAGTTCTGTGTTCTAAACTCAGAGCAGCTCCAAGCATGCTGTCAGCATCTAATTATTAATGCATGAAAACAATAAAAACAATACCAGCACAACAGGCAGATCCTGCCATCTGCTACTGCTCCAGGCTAAGAGGGATGTGCGTTCAAGGCCAGCTGTTTTTTTTTTTTTTGGGGGGCTTCACTTTTTCCTGCACCATGTGCTTCCCATTTGAGGGCACAGGGGCCTGAGAACATTTTTAGAATTTGCTCCTCTACCAACATGGCATGAATTTCCATATTATCATCTTACGGCTCTAATATTCTAATTTCTATGTCACGTTACAAATTCTGCTGGAATATTTCTTAGCTTTCCCCATATCCTTTTTACCCAGTGGAAATCAGAGCTGCCAAAAAGCTTCCAGATGGACATGAGCTGGGCCATGTAGAGCTTCCCTGTCTCCCAAGTGAGGGTGCCTCCCCTGTAGAAACACGAGATGGGCCCTGCCTCCCCAGCAGTGGGAACATGGGGAGGGGAGTGCTCCACCCAGGATTCTAAACATCTGCTAGCTCCCGCTCCTCCACTTGGAGCAGAGAGGGTGTCTTCTGATGCCTTATCAAAGATCCAGTAGTCTTCCTTTCCCCCATTTGATCTAGTGTTTAGTAAACGGCCCCATGGGATTCAAAACATTCACAGAGGGCTTTCTTTAACCCCAAACTGGAAGCCACATGGAGACAAGCTTGCTACCTTGACTGTTAACCACATAGTCAATGAATAGTACTTGAAATATACTTCCAGCAATATTTTTTTCTAGAAAGGTGAGTGTTACAGTCAAGTGTGACATATGTGAATTAAATTATGTCCTGTATCATGTTAATGTAACTTTCAGAAGTAAAATTTCCTTCCCTGTAAATGAAAATTCTACACTGTAGTTTATTATAATCCCTCAGTATAAGGCTTGTGAGATAGGTCTGCTATATCCATTGCAAAATTCTTTTCATCAAATGATGTAAAATACCTTTAAAAATTCATGGCTGAACAGAATTCCTAGAAGCCATCCTTAATTGGGGGACATTTTTTTTACTTGTGGTACAATTAAAACCAATGAAAGGGTAAGCTAGGTTGTTAGAGGTTTCCCCCAAGAATGGTCCAGGTAAACTGAATGCTTCACAAGGCTGTTCCAAACTAGCTGCTGCTGCTGCTAAGTCACTTCAGTCGTGTCTGACTCTGTGTGACCCCATAGACGGCAGCCCACCAGGCTCCCCTGTCCCTGGGATTCTCCAGGCAAGAACACTGGAGTGGGTTGCCATTTCCTTCTCCAATGCAGGAAAGTGAAAAGTGAAAGTGAAGTCACTCAGTCATGTCCGACTCTTAGCGACCCTATGGACTGCAGCCTACCAGGCTCCTCCTTCCATGGGATTTTCCAGGCAAGAGTACTGGAGTGGGTTGCCACTGCCTTCTCCGTCCAAACTAGCAGAATTTGCTAAAGTTCCCAAGCTCATCACACCTCTACTTGTCTTGACACACTTTTCATATTATTTTACCTTCAACTTCAGCAGGAAAACAGACATTATTAGGTGAGCAATAATCTCTCCATCCTGATCCTCAACTTTACATTTTATACACGTCTCTGTTTACACTGAACCATTAACTGCCACATCACAAAACCAAGCCACACCCCACTTTTTTCCCCTGGAAATCCCTCCTCTGAGAAGGCAATGACACCCCACTCCAGTGCTCTTGCCTGGGAAATCCCATGGACAGCGGAGCCTGGTGGGCTGCAGTCCATGGAGTAGCAAAGAGTCAGACACACTGAGTGACTTCACTTTCACTTTTCAGTTTCATGCATTGGAGAAGGAAATGGCACACACTCCAGTGTTCTTGCCTGGAGAATCCCAGGGACTTGAGCCTGGTGGGCTGCCATCTATGGGGTTGTACAGAGTTGGACATGACTGACGTGACTTAGCAGCAGCAGCCTCCTCTGAGACTTGGTCATGAAGAGCTTGGGTGCAGAGTCATCTTCTGTCTGAACCCAGATTTACTGACTTGTTGCCTTCTATTGGACCAGTTTCTTCCTCTCTTTCAGCTTTTGTTTCTCCATCTGGAAGAGAGCTGTGGATGCAGTGAGCCAACAGCAGACCCTCAACCATGATTCTCCTCCTAGCATCTCCGAGGGCTCTCTCTCTTGACCATCTCTTCTCCCCTTGGACATGAGCCTTCCCTCTCTTTGTTGGCTGAGCAGTCAGGGAAACCCATTCTTTCATAGGTGATAATAATAATAAAATAATGTCATAGCCTCACTCAGTTATGTATATGTAATTACATATCATATTTAAGATTTGTACTATGGAGGCCATATATTTCCTTATAATCAATAGCTAAAGCTTTCAACTCCACTTAATATGAGACCACTCCTCCCTAGAGCCCCGTAGGAACCTGCCTTCAGAGGACTATTTGGAGGCTCTGTGTTTTTCTCTCTTCCTTCCTCCCTTTCTTCTTCTTGGGTGCTGTTTGCACCCCTTAGAGCACAGAGGTAGAACTTGTGGTCCCACTGTGTCAGAGTCCACGTTCATTCTCACATTTCATGCACAAAAACCTCAAAAACATCTGTAATGTGAAAAGACACCCTGCATTCCCCCGCTGCTAAACCAATGTCAGGGGTCAAAGTGAAAATATGAGACCTCTGCTGAATGTATGGGCTTCCTCTACATACATCAGATAGCTCCGCTGGTTAAAAAACACCTGTCTTCCACTGCAGGAGACACAAGAGATGTGAGTTTGATCCCTGGGTCGGGAAGATCCCCTGGAGAAGAAAATGGCAACCAACTCTGGTATTCTTGCCTGGAGAATCCCTTGGACAGAGGAGCCTGGTGGGCTACAGTCCATAGCATCGCAGAGTCAGACACAACTGAGCACACGGAATGTACAGATTTCTCAACAAGCGTGTTTTATCCTCAATATAGCATTTCCTGTCAAAGTTGTATTAATTCTAAGCTTTGATAGCAGAAATTGTTTTATTATCAGGTGAAGCATAGATCTCTTTGTAAGAAATAATGATATAAAAAGTTTTAAAAAAGAACAAGGAACAAGGGAAAAAGAGGAACAGAGCAGAATGTGGTGTAGAATCCATGATTAGTGGTGGAAGATGGAAGACATGTTCTACAGACACGATTGCCAACTCTCTTCACATGTTGCAGATGTCACTAATGCAAGAATCACTCAGAGACATAAAGAGAAATAAAGGTTCATAATGCCCATGTCTGTGTTAATCTGAGCAAGTCTGTGCCCTGGTTTCCAAGCATCTGGTGTTCTGAGGTCTCTTGGCCTGTTGTGTTCTTAAGGAAACTGCTTAGTGTACGACGTTCACATTTTGACTTGTTTCTTTAGTTCTGTTTATTTTGAGTTGGTGGAGGCAGCTTGGAGGGCAGGAGACAGTGACTCGTGAACTCTGGGTGGAAATCATACTGATATTGTGAACAGCACTTGCCCTATGCAAATCAGAGGTGCCAGATAAAATAGGGGTGTTGAATGAGACATACCCCAACTTCCCCCCGAGTAGCAGTCATGGGAAGGACAAATGCAAGCTTCAGATCAGAGAATTCTTGCTTGCCACCGTGTCCAGGTAAGCTTTCTGGGAGCAGGTGGCATGAGCTCCATCTGGGTGGTGGTCATCACTGGACCTTGGATCCTACGTGCGTTTTCCACCATGAGCAGCAGTGCCTTTTAAGTCCCCCTAGTGATGTTCGGGTGGAGAAGGCAATGGCACCCAACTCCAGTACTCTTGCCTGGAAAAATTCCATGGACATAGGAGCCTGGTGGGCTGCGGTCCATGGGGTTGCTAAGAGTCGGACACGACTGAACGACTTCCTTTTCACCTTTCGCTTTCATGCATTGGAGAAGGAAATGACAACCCACTCCAGTGTTCTTGCCTGGAGAGTCCCGGGGACTGCGGAGCCAGGTGGGCTGCTGTCTCTGGGGTTGCACAGAATCAGACACGACTGAAGTGACTTAGCAGCAGCAGTGATGTTCAGGAGATCAGAGGGCTCATTTGCTTTTTCAACACCCTGCCCAGAGCCTCCTGAGGCAGTTCATCAGCATTGCCTGCTACTGCCAAGTTTTGCCCACTGGAAACTCCTGTGCTTGACAAAGCTTTTAACACCTTTTCGTTTTAAACACAGATGCTTTTTTCCACAAACACCTGTACTGTCAATGAGAACATTTTTTTCCGTAGGTATTGAATAGCCAGTGACTGACAACGCAGGAGCTGAGATACCATTGTGTTAAGTCAGAGACATTGTAAGGACCCTCTCGGGCATGCTTTCATGGGATTGATCGTTGGTGGTCTTCGATTTTTGGGGGCTCAGGATTAGCTTGGAGTCAGACAGCTTTGTCACCAGCAAACAACACTTCAGTATTTTCCCTCAAATATGTGATGAGGAAGCAGTTTGGGATGTTACCATATGTAGTTGTC
Organism: Tragelaphus eurycerus; assembly: GCA_935064755.1. Lineage (NCBI taxonomy): Eukaryota > Metazoa > Chordata > Mammalia > Artiodactyla > Bovidae > Tragelaphus > Tragelaphus eurycerus. Next base: position 37,940,104 of record CAKXYN010000007.1, on the reverse strand, counting down.
ATTGTCTTAGTGCAGTTCAGTTCAGTCGCTCAGTCATGTCCGACTCTTTGCAACCCCATGAACCACAGCATGCCAGGCCTCCCTGTCCATCACCAACTCCTGGAGTTCACCCAAACCCATGTCCATTGAGTCAGTGATGCCATCCAACCATCTCATCCTCTGTGGTCCCCTTCTCTTCCTGCCTTCAATCTTCCCAGCATCAGGGTCTTTTCTAAGGACTCAGCTCTTCACATCCGGTGGCCAAAATATTGAAGTTTCAGCTTTAGCATCAGTCCTTCCAGTGACTATTCAGGACCGATTTCCTTTAGGATGGACTGATTGGATCTCCTTGCAGTCCAAGGGACTCTCAAGAGTCTTCTCCAACACCACAATTCAAAAGCATTAATTCTTCGGGGCTTAGCTTTCTTTATAGTCCAACTCTTACATCCATACATGACCACTGGAAAAACCATGGCCTTGACTAGATGGACCTTTGTTGGCAAAGTAATGTCTCTGCTTTTCAATATGTTATCTAGGTTGGTCATAACTTTCCTTCCAAGGAGTAAGCGTCTTTTAATTTCATGGCTGCAATCACGACCTGCAGAGATTTTGGAGCCCAGAAAAGTAAAGTCTGACACTGTTTCCACTGTTTCCCCATCTATTTCACATGAAGTGATGGGACCAGATGCCATGATCTTCGTTTTCTGAATGTTGAGCTTTAAGCCAACTTTTCACTCTCCTCTTTCACTTTTATCAAGAGGCTTTTTAGTTCCTCTTCACTTTCTGTCATAAGAGTGGTGTCATCTGCATATCTGAGGTTATTGATATTTCTCCTGGCATTCTTGATTCTAGCTTGTGCTTCTTCCAGCCCAGCGTTTCTCATGATGTACTCTGCATATCAGTTAAATAAGCAGGGTGACAATATGCAGCCTTGACGTACTCCTTTTCCCATTTGGAACCAGTCTGTTGTTCCATGTCCAGTTCTAACTGTTGCCTCCTGACCTGCATATAGGTTTCTCAAGAGGCAGGTCAGGTGGTCTGGTATTCCCATCTCTTTCAGAATTTTCCACAGTTTATTGTGATCCACACAGTCAAAGGCTTTGGCATAGTCAATAAAGCAGAAATAGATGTTTTTCTGGAACTCTCTTGCTTTTTCCATGGTCCAGTGGATGTTGGCAATTTGATCTCTGGTTGCTCTGCCTTTTCTAAAACCAGCTTGAACATCTGGAGGTTCACGGTTCATGTATTGCTGAAGCCTGGCTTGAATAATTTTGAGCATTATTTTACTAGCGTGTGCTGTTGCTGCTGTTGCTAAGTCGCTTCAGCCGTGTCCGACTCTGCACGACCCCATAGACAGCAGCCCACCACGCTCCCCCGTCCCTGGGATTCTCCAGGCAAGAACACTGGAGTGGGTTGCCATTTCCTCCTCCAATGCATGAAAGTGAAAAGTGAAAGCAAAAGTGAAGTCGTGTCCGACCCTTCGTGATCCCATGGAGATGAGTGTAGTTGTGCGGTAGTTGGAGCATTCTTTGGCATTGCCTTTCTTTGGGATTGGAATGAAAACTGACCTTTTCCAGTCCTGTGGCCACTGCTGAGATTTCCAAATTTGCTGGCATATTGAGTGCAGCACTTTCACAACATTGTCTTTCAGGATTTGAAATAGCTCAACTGGAATTCCATCACTTCCACTACTAGCTTTGTTTGTAGTGATGCTTTCTAAAGTATAGAGACATCTAATATTTTTCAGATGCCACTAGAAGTACTTCCAACAAATTGTGACTAATTCAGTTATCAAATAGTATCTTTTTATTCACAAAGAGTAAGGTATCAATAAATCCTAAGTCGGGGATGGCAGACCCTTGGGTGGAAGCAGGTTGAATGGTCGAGCCATGTCATGGCAGAAGCTGAGCGAGGACACCACACGAAGTGGGGCTTCTGCCCTGGCTGGTAGTAAATGAAAGGCAACCCAGTTCTGATATTAGAACTAAGATAGAAATAAAGAAGTTTCCAATTTAAAATAAATATGGAATTTGAAGGAAAATTAAAAACTAAATTTAAATAATTTCATGACCTAGTCTTTAGACATACCATCTATTGTGAATTCAAAACACACTTTAAAAAAGAGAAAATAAAATTTAATTTAAAAAAAAGATGAAATACATAACATTTGTTAAAACATAAAAAAAAAAGAGACTAAATGAGTTTAGTGAGTGTTTAAAGAGAATGGGGCAGATGTCTAGTAGCTTGAGAAAAAATTAAGCATTCCCTAAGCTCAGTTTTTAAGATTTGTTTTTGTATACCGTCTAGAGAGTTTATGTTTGACAGAAAATATTTGCTTTATTTTAGATAGTTCAGGAAAGAGTTGTAAAGAACATATCCAGAGTGAGAAAATGACATTGAGAAGGAGCTGTGTGCATTCTGGAAAACTCTTTCTTTCTTTTTTTTTTTTTTCAATTTAAATAAGTTAAAAAAATTTTTTTTTACCATGTTGTGCTGGTTTCTGCCAAACAGCAACAGTGGAAACCTATTTCTAATGGGGGATATGTCTGTTTAATGTCTGTATGTAGACTTCCCTTCTAGGGAAGGATTGCATTGGAGAAGGAAATGGCAACTCACTCCAGTTTTCTTGTCTGGAAAATCCTACAGACAGAGAAGCCTGGCAGGCTACAGTCCATGGGGTCGCAAGAGTCGAACAGGACTTAGCGACTAAACCACCAAGGACTGCGCGACTAAGAAGTGTGTGTGTTAGTGCTTAAAAACATTTAGTCTGAACACGGCTTTACCTCACATCTTACAATGGTTTTCCTTTTCTAAGTGCAATCAGCAAAAACTCTGTGACACCCTGTCCTTATCTATCTGTTTTCCCATGGTTGTAGTTTTCTTTGCCTGTCTTTGTCCCCCATTGAAAAAGCATTCCTTAAAATGAACATTTTCCAAGTGAACTGAGGATTGGTTACTAGAGGGATTTTAGGGATTATTAATGAGGAGATGGACAAGAGTTGGCTTTACCAACAAAACGTTTGCAGTTCACTTGAAGCTCAAGTAGCTCCAGGACGCCCACTTGATTCAGCACCTCAGACAGTCGTCCCTGAGCGAATCCTGACCATCTTGTGTGTAGAATGACAAATCCCTGGTCGGTTTATACGGATGACAGACGCACCATCTGTTAATGTTTAAGGGACAATATGGGTCTGAGGATGTGAGAAAAGAGCACCCTTAAAGATCTTGATTAGCTGGAAGAAATAATCTTTGACTTATTTTGAAGCATCTGAATGAGACTTCAACATGAACTTCAGCATCGTTGTTTAGACCATGCACTCTTGGGTGTCTAAAGGTATAATTTAAGGCACTAGAATTTCTTTCAGAACAGGACACAGGATACTGAAGAAGCAACAAGTGACTTGACTAGGTTATGGTGATCATTTCACAATACATACAAATATCGAGTCATAAAACCAATACAATGCTGTATGTCTATTATACCTCAAAAGAAAAACAAAATATCAGATGCAGAAAAGAATGAAGATCAATGTAAATGCTAAATTGATTGTAAGTACAAATATTTACTATTTAAATCAAATAGACACCAAAATAGCATTCAAATTTACTTGATGAAGGTATTTTAAATATTTAAAGTCCTTGCATTAGCCAATAAAAGTAATTATTAACATCTGAATTTTCTAAATTATGAACACATACTATAATATCTAAAGTGATCATTAAAAGAACAGAGCAAAGGATAAAACAATCAAGTTAATGGTGAGAAAAAGTAGAATATTTATTTTTCAATTTGAAATTGAGATAAGGGACATATATTAGAAAATACAAAAACAGCTTATATAGCCATTTTAATATTAGAAAGCAATCTGTAATGAAAAAATACATTATGAAGTATAAATAGAATCATTGCATTATCATAAATTATCCCAGTTTAAATCACCAGGAAATTTTGGCATTCTATACTGGCTTCAGCAATATGTGAACCGTGAACTTCCTGATGTTCAAGCTGGTTTTAGAAAAGGCAGAGGAACCAGAGATCAAATTGCCAACATCCGCTGGATCATGGAAAAAGCAAGAGAGTTCCAGAAAAACATCTATTTCTGCTTTATTGACTATGCCAAAGCCTTTGACTGTGTAGATCACAATAAACTATGGAAAATTCTGAAAGAGATGGGAATACCAGACCACCTGATCTGCCTCTTAAGAAATCTGTATGCAGGTCAGGAAGCAATAGTTAGAACTGGTCATGGAACAACAGACTGGTTCCAAATAGGAAAAGGAGTACGTCAAGGCTGCATATTGTCACCATGTTTATTTAACTTATATGCAGAGTACATCATGAGAAATGCTGGACTGGAAGAAACACAAGTTGGAATCAAGATTGCTGGGAGAAATATCAATAACCTCAGATATGCAGATGACACGACTCTTATGGCAGAAAGTGAAGAGGGGCTAAAAAGCCTCTTGATGAAAGTGAAAGTGGAGAGTGAAAAGGTTGGCTTAAAGCTCAACATTCAGAAAACGAAGATCATGGCATCTGGTCCCATCACTACATGGGAAATAGATGGGGAAACAGTGGAAACAGTGTCAGACTTTGTTTTTCTGGGCTCCAAAATCACTGCAGATGGTGACTGCAGCCATGAAATTAAAAGACGCTTACTCCTTGGAAGGAAAGTTATGACCAACCTAGATAGCATATTCAAAAGCAGAGACATTACTTTACCAACAAAGGTTCGCCTAGTCAGGGCTATGGTCTTTCCTGTGGTCATGTATGGATGTGAGAGCTGGACAGTGAAGAAGGCTGAGTGCCGAAGAATTGATGCTTTTGAACTGTGGTGTTGGAGAAGACTCTTGAGAGTCCCTTGGACTGCAAGAAGATCCAACCAGTCCATTCTGAAGGAGATCAATCCTGGAATTTCTTTAGAAGGAATGATGCTAAAGCTGAAACTCCAGTATTTTGGTCACCTCATGCGAAGAGTTGACTCATTGGAGAAGACTCTGATGCTGGGACGGATTGAGGGCAGGAGGAGAAGGGGACGACAGAGGATGAGATGGCTGGATGGCATCACTGACTTGATGGGTGTGAGTCTGGGTGACCTCCGGGAGCTGGTGATGGACAGGGAGGCCTGGCGTGCTGCGGTTCATGGGGGTCGCGAAGAGTCGGACACGACTGAGCGACTGATCTGATCTGATCTGATACTGGTATACATATCATTATACAATTTTAAAATATATAAAGTAAAATTAATTAAGAAGATATTAAAAAATCCACCATACGCCTAGCATAGTAATTAAAATCAAGCAGACAAAAATTATAAAGGACCTAGAATATTTGTATTATATAATTGGTAAGCTTGAGTTCACAAAATATACCAAATGCTCTATAAAATTATTTTAAAGATTCAGGATGGTGGTTATATTCAGGAAGGCTTTAATGGGTTTTATTTCTCAGGTTCTGTGCTGGGTAACCAGGAGTTTTATCAGATTATTCTCATTGCTCATGGTGCCTCTTACATGGCATTTGAAATCTGTATATTTGGAAAATTTTCCAGCTTAATTTTATCTTTATAGTAACAAGATTTTATGCAAAGCATATTAATTTACCCTTTTTAATAACTTTAAGCACTTATAATGTTTCATTTGATTATGAATTATCTCAAATTGTGAAATGTCTAAAATATCAGGTGATTGCATGAATCTATATATGCATTAATGTTGATAGTACTGATATAATAGTGTGATGGAAAAAATAGTCAATTTTACTGTATGATAATTTAAACAAAAAATAAATCAAAAGTCAAAGGATCAAAATAATAAATCAGAAATATAAAAATAGCTTATTTAGCCATTTAAAATTTTATTCTATTAATGGAGATATTAATAGATTTAAGGAAATGATATTATGAAGTATCTGAAATATGTATTTCATAATCTGAGATATTTTACAGCAAAACATTAAAATTCCCTAAAATTCAGTGAAACATTAAAAGTCCCTAAAATTATCAAAAAGAGTAAATTATTATGCTTTGCAGAAAACCTAGTAGTGATAGTGAAAAAATTGAGCTATATTTATTTTCAGGTATCTGTCATGTAAGGCAACAGTCCCCAACCTTTTGGCACCAGGGACTGATTTCATGGAAGACAAATTTTCCATAGACTGGGGGTGGGGGGTGGTTTTGGGATTATTCAAATGCATTACATGTATTGTGCACTTTATTTCCATTATTACTACATCAGCTCCACCTCAGATCATCAGGCATTAGATTCCGGAGGTTGGGGACCCCTTCTGTAAGGGAGTCCATGAACACAAAAGAAATACTTGCAAAACATCTGAGAAAGAATTATTTATTATAAAGATCTTAGATACAACAAAATGGTAGTAAAATAATAGCTCATGTGTATTCAGTGTGCATTTTGTAACTCCACTTGTATAGATGTTTAATCTTGATTCCAAACCTGTGAGGTAAGTGTTACTTACATACACATTTTTCAAAAGAGCAACTGGAGGCTTAGAAAAATGAAGCGAGTTGACAGAAGTAGCATAGGACAGGAGTTAGAACTCAGACCTGTGGTTCTGAGTCCAGGGTCCCTGCAGGGTTAAGACCACCACACTCTACAGCCTTCCTGGAAAGGAAGGAGCTATCCAATTAGAAAATTAATAACAAAGACCAAGGGGCCAAGAAGTGACATGCCAGAGATGCAAACGGGAAAGAGACACACATCCAATGTCAAACTCACTATAAAGAATATGCACATTTAAACAAAAAAAGGATACAGTTTTTACCCACTGGAGTTTCAGAAAAAGTCACTTCAGGTATCCAAGGCTGGTGACATTAAGAGGAAATAGTTACTTTCAAGCACTTTTGATGAAAGTTTAGTATAATCTTTTTGTAGCCCACTAACCAACCTAGATAGCATATTCAAAAGCAGAGACATTACTTTGCCAACAAAGGTTCATCTAGTCAAGGCTATGGTTTTTCCTGTGGTCATGTATGGATGTGAGAGTTCGACTGTGAAGAAGGCTGAGTGCCTTCTTCAAAAAGAACTGATGCTTTTGAATTGTGGTGTTGGAGAAGACTCTTGAGAGTGCCTTGGACTGCAAGGAGATCCAACCAGTCCATTCTGAAAGAGATCAACCCTGGGATTTCTTTGGAAGGAATGATGCTAAAGCTGAAACTCCAGTACTTTGGCCACCTCATGTGAAGAGTTGACTCATTGGAAAAGATTCTGATGCTGGGAGGGATTGGGGGCAAGAGGCGAAGGGGATGACAGAGGATGAGATGGCTGGATGGCATCACTGACTCGATAGACGTGAGTCTGAGTGAACTCTAGGAGGTGGTGATGGACAGGGAGGCCTGGCGTGCTGCGATTCATGGGGTCACAAAGAGTCGGACACGACTGAGCGACTGATCTGATCTGAACCACTGCTTATAAAAATGCACAGCAAACAAGCTCTTTGTCTCAAATTCTTAGCAAGGATTCAGGAAGAGAATTTGAGATACATGGACATTACAGCATCATTTAAATAGTAGATATTTCCCCCACCACTCCAGAGTGGGGTTCAACACAGGAGAAGTAGCCCAGTGGCGGAAGCAGGGTGAAGGACGGCTTCCAAAGAAACAAAATGCAGAGGAGCCGCTTCATAGCTTTGAGCACCCAGGAGAAACATGTTGTCTTCCCCCAAGTCACTAACGTGGCCACAGGTGAGAAGAGAAATCTCCATACGTTCATGCTTTCAGGAGTTTCCCGGGGGTGCATCTGCCTCCCCATCAATGCTTTTTTCTCAAGACAAGTGTTTGCCTAGTCTTCAGGGGTGGTAATTACTGATACACGTCAAGACTCTGACCCTGATTTCCCAAGAGAAGTTTTCAATCTGTAGGCACGTTTAGGCACCCACGGTTGATTATAATTCTAAGTTCTTTCTTTAGATGCTCAGCTTTAGAGTAAGATCTGGCAGAGTTACTGGCTATGTGAAGTCAGAGTGGTGAAATATTGACTTTTCCCTGGAAACATGTATCATCTTCATATTATTCAACAGGCTTCTACTGCTGTCCGTGTAGAGAGATGATCTCCAGGTCCTGACAGAAATAGGCAGGGTGGAATGTTTCTTCTAGTTCAGGTGATGTTTGCATTGGTTTCTCCTCTATGCTTAGTTCCTAATGACCCTGCCCTTAAGTAGAGATTGCTGTCTGCAGCCAGGTGCCAGTGGTGGCCATGTGGTCACATGTACAAGCACATGTTGTTTGCACCCAAGGCTCTGGTCTAATTTCACCTTCCCCTCACCCGAGCCAGCCAACAAGAAATAACCCATGTGAGTCAAACGTCTAGAAATTCTTCCCTGAGATAATGCATTTTCCTGAAGGAGGAACAACAGATACCCTTTCATACAAATAAAAATAAAACAAAACTGAAGCTGTCAAGTTCATATAAGCTTTCACAGAAGAAAAATGTCCTTTGCGTCTTAAAATAATGCTATTTTAGGAGGCGTATTGTGGGACCACCAGACAGGTGCAGCTGGGTTACAGCAAAGTCTCTGCTGATCCTAGTAATTTGAGAACTTCCAAATTTAAATCTTCTGTGCTGAACTGTGCCTTATAATCACATTGTAGAAAAACAAGGTGATTTTGACAAACCTGTTCTTAATTTGGAAACCTTCTTCCTCATGTAATATTCCTGTCGAGCCCTTTAGAATGTTGCAGAGTTTTAACAAAGCACAACACAGTGTGTGGGGGAGTGGTACTCAGTGAGACCTGCAGGGGTGGAGTGATATTGTGAATTGTTCATGGGGTTTTCTAATAATGAACATGATTTTCATTCTCCAAACTTCAGTTACCACTCAGGAATCTGCCCGCTAATTACAGCACGAGGGCCCAGTAGATGGCCTGGTTGTCGGGCTGCACAGTGGAGCTCTCTGCCAGGTACCTGCCCCATTATAAACAAATCGTAACGACAGAAAGACAGCGTTTTATATTCTGGAGAACTGCAAGGAGATCTGAGGTTGTCAGGTAACATGGTAATTACGTTTAAAGAAACTTGATAATTCAAAAAAATACGTTACTGAGTAATCTGCCGAAACATGTAGTTATTATGTGGCTACGTGTCTCTTTCCATTATGTTAGCACCAAATTATGGGTTAGAATTCTTATATCTACCTTTTTCACTCTCTCAACAAAAGATGCCGCAGTTGAAATGCTGGTGGGGTGGGGGGAGGAGTTCTTTCCCTACTATAGTTGACAAAAGAATGAAAGTTTCCAGCACAATGCAACATATAATTTCTTTCAAGTTTCTTCTTAAGCCAACATCTAAGCTGCACGGGGAGGCCCTCTGGAAGACTATTTTTGTCATTTTGAAGCTGGCATCATGTACTGCTGATGGAAGAAGAAAGCAAGAACAAATGTCATTCAAAGCACTCTCTGTTGTGGCCGCCTAGGGCTTCATCGGAACGCCTGCAGGAACAAAATCCTCCAGGCGTCCCCAGCAATTCCCGTTAAAAGGGGGGCTGGAGTCCCACGAAAGCTTGCAGACATTCTAAGTCACCTGAGGCGGGTTTTAAGTTTATTGTAAAGCATAACCACACAGGTTAAGGGGGTGGATTAGCATTGCAGCTGGCAAAGAAGAGTCAAAGGAATAAATAAATCCATTCAACAACACCAGTGCTTGTTCCTGGGAAATAATGCAGAAGGGAAGGAAGGCAGGTCAATTCCCTGGTGAAACTTTGTGTTCCGTGACGGGCAGCAGGGAGATGCCACTTGTTAGCACCACATAGATGCTTGCTGTCATCTGTGGAGCAGTTTCTAGAGTGTAGCTGTGTTGGGTGTGGTAGGCCACTCAACAGACTTTCTGACCAGGATGGTGTCTGACACTAAGCTTATGGGAGAGAAAGGTAAACTGGTGAGGAGCAGTGATGTCCAGGCGGGCAGTGTAAAAGCACAGGCAACGAAACCTACTGGATGAAGGACTTGAGCTGTGGATCAACTGACCTGCCATCAACTTTTGAGGACATTTTGGGGACACATTGGCATTCAAATAATCTAGTATATAATCAAATACTCATTAATTTAATAATGTATTACTTTATTTTTATTTCTTAAAGGTTCTTTTGTAAAATTTACATGCTTATTGTTTTAGGGACATTGCTAGAGCTTTTGTATTTTTTAAATTTTAGAAACAAGTACTTGGCATTGCCTCCTTTTTGAGCTGCACTGTTTAAATGACACCCAAAGAGCATTTAATCAAGAGGAGCCCTTAGTGCTGGTCCTTACGCTATTTATACCCATGAAAATCTGTGATTTCAGTGAATAAATTATTTATTGTTATTTAGTTTGCACAAGCCGAAAGAAGTGGCCATTAGCACAGGAAGTGAATGAAGCATACCACAAGTAGGAGGCTGGGTTGAAATAAGAAGAAGGTAAGGTCTTGAATTTGGATTCCAACGGTGTATTTCTTTTTTTTTTTTTTTTTTTTGTAAAAATAGAGTCTGACTGATCTCTACCATTTGTTTAGGGTATTTAAACTATTCAGATTTAATTTAATTCTTATTATAGTTTAATTTCATCTGTCATTCTCAATTTGTTTTCTTTTTTTTTTGGTTTTTTTTTTTTAATATTTTATTTTATTTTTTGCTTAACTTTACAATATTGTATTGCTTTTACTATACATCGAGATGGATCCGCCACCAGTATACACGTGTTCCCCATCCTGAACCCTCCTCCCTCCCCCCTTCCCACACCCTCCCTCCAGGTCTTCCCAGTGCTCTAATCCCAGGCTTCCGTTATAGGGCATCATACCTGGACTCACTCATTTCAGATATGATATTATACATATTTCAATGCTATTCTCCCCAATCATCCCACCCTCTCCCGGTCCCAGAGTCCAAAAGTCTGTTCTATATATCAGTGTCTCTTTTGCTGTCTCGTAAATAGGGTTATTTTTACCATCTTTCTAAATTCCATATATATGTGTCAGTATACTGTATTTGTGTTTTTGTTTCTGGCTTACTTCACTCTGTATAATAGGCTCCAGTTCCATCCACCTCCTTAGAACTGATTCAAATGCATTCTTTTTAATGGCTGAGTAATACTCCATTGTGTATATGTACCACATCTTGCTTATCCATTCATCTGTGGATGGACATCTAGGTTGCTTCCATGTCCTGGCTATTGTAAACAGTGCTGCTATGAACATTGGGGTACACGTGTCTCTTTCAATTCTGGATTTCTCAGTGTGGATGCCCAGCAGTGGGATTGCTGGATCATAAGGCAGTTCTATTCCCAGTTTTTTGAGGAATCTCCATACTGTTTTCCATAGTGGCTGTACTAGTTTGCATTCCCACCAACAGTGTAAGAGGGTTCCCTTCTCTCCGCACCCTCTCCAGCATTTATTGCTTGTGGTCTTTTGGATCGCAGCCATTCTGACTGGCGTGTAATGGTACCTCATAGTGGTTTTGATTTGCATTTCTCTGATGATGAGTGATGTTGAGCATCTTTTCATGTGTTTGTTAGCCATCTGTATGTCTTCTTTGGAGAAATGTCTATTTAGTTCTTTGGCCCATTTTTTGATTGGGTCGTTTATTTTTCTGGAATTGAGCTGTAGAAGTTGCTTGTATATTTTTGAGATTAGTTGTTTGTCTGTTGCTTCATTTGCTATTATTTTCTCCCATTCTGTAGGCTGTCTTTTCAGCTTGCCTATAGTTTCCTTTGTTGTGCAGAAGCTTTTAAGTTTGATTAGGTCCCATTTGTTCATTTTTGATTTTATTTCCGATATTCTGGGAGGTGGGTCATAGAGGATCCTACTGTGATGTAAGTCAGAGAGTGTTTTGCCTATGTTTTCCTCTAGGAGTTTTATGGTTTCTGGTCTTACATTTAGCTCTTTAATCCATTTTGAGTTTATTTTTGTGTATGGTGTTAGAAAGTGTTCTAGTTTCATTCTTTTACAAGTGTTCAACCAGTTTTCCCAGCACCACTTGTTAAAGAGATTGTCTTTAATCCATTGTATATTCTTGCCTCCTTTGTCAAAGATAAGGTGACCATATGTGCGTGGATTTATCTCTGGACTTTCTATTTTGTTCCATTGATCTATATTTCTGTCTTTGTGCCAGTACCATACTGTCTTGATGACTGTGGCTTTATAGTAGAGCCTGAAGTCAGGCAGATTGATTCCTCCAGTTCCGTTCTTCTTTCTCAAGATAGCTTTGGCTATTCGAGGTTTTTTGTATTTCCATACAAATTGAGAAATTATTTGTTCTAGCTCTGTGAAGAATACCGTTGGTAGCTTGATGGGGATTGCATTGAATCTATAAATTGCTTTGGGTAGTATACTCATTTTCACTATATTGATTCTACCAATCCACGAACATGGTATATTTCTCCATCTATTAGTGTCCTCTTTGATTTCTTTCACCAGTGTTTTATAGTTTTCTATATATAAGTCTTTAGATTCTTTAGGAAGATATATTCCTAAGTATTTTATTGTTTTCATTGCAATGGTGAATGGAATTGTTTCCTTAATTTCTCTTTCTATTTTCTCGTTATTGGTGTACAGGAATGCAAGGATTTCTGTGTGTTAATTTTATATCCTGCAACTTTACTATATTCATTGATTAGTTCTAGTAATTTTCTGGTGGAGTCTTTAGGGTTTTCTACGTAGAGGATCATGTCATCTGCAAACAGTGAGAGTTTTACTTCTTCTTTTCCAATTTGGATTCCTTTTATTTCTTTTTCTGCTCTGATTGCTGTGGCCAAAACTTCCAGAACAATGTTGAATAGTAATGGTGAAAGTGGGCATCCTTGTCTTGTTCCTGACTTTAGAGGAAATGCTTTCAGTTTTTCACCATTGAGGATAATGTTTGCTGTGGGTTTGTCATATATAGCTTTTATTATGTTGAGGTATGTTCCTTCTATTCCTGCTTTCTGGAGAGTTTTTATCATAAATGGATGTTGAACTTTGTCAAAGGCTTTTCTGCATCTATTGAGATAATCATATGGTTTTTATTCTTCAATTTGTTAATGTGGTGTATTACGTTGATTGATTTGCGGATATTGAAGAATCCTTGCATTCCTGGGATAAAGCCCACTTGGTCATGGTGTATGATCTTTTTAATGTGTTGTTGGATTCCAACGGTGTATTTCTATGTGGGTTTGCAAAGTCAGGTTGTCTGGTTGTTCCTGTGTATGTGCTGTGTACTGTGTATTGTGTCCTGGGTGGGGGCAAAGGGCAAAGCAGCATCTTGGGTTTTTAGTTGCCTGTGAACTTAAAAACAATCCGCATGGTGCCATCTCCTTTAAGTCTGGTGAGTCTGGCTGAACCACGAGGCTGGAGCTCTTGGTCAAGGAAGACCTCATAGCCCTCTTTTCAGCCCTGGTCACATCTGGAACACAAGACTCATTTTTGGGCAGCACCCTCTCAAAGGGCTGTTTATAAAGTAGTATGAAGGGTCTGGAAGTTACAAACACCACACTTCATAAAGCAGGGGCTCTTCAGCCCGGATAAGAGAAGGTTCACAGTGGCCTTTCAAGTGTCTGGAGTTCTGTTGTGTTGAATAGACAGTAGACAGTTCAGCTCTGCTCTTGGAAGGCAGGACTGTGAACGACTGTCAAAAGTTATAGAATAGGACCGACCAGCTTAATGTGAAGTGGACATCTCCAACTTCCACTGCTTGTCAGTCAAGCAGACCCTAGTGACTCCTTCTCCAGAACAGAGGTTGGAACTGTGGAGTTTTCTCCTTACCCTGAGTCAAGGCTTTGACATTGTCTCTACTTAGCATAATAGCTAAAATTTTATGGTAAATTGGTAAATAATCATTACTACAGTTACAAGTTAAAAAAATTACTCCTTGCTTCTTCACATGGCTTCAAATCCGTTTGGTTAATTATAATAAAAAATATTTCCACATGAATTGGGATAGGTTATGATCTTTTGTTTGAGTTTCCTAATATTTTATTTTTAAGGTGATTACCTAAACACAGCTCAGATGGCTCAGTGATAAAAAATCCATCTGCAATGCAGGAGATACAGGAGACATGGGTTTGATCCGTGGGTCAGGAAGTTCTCCTGAAGAAGGAAATGGTAACCCACTATAGTATTCTTGGCTGAAGAATCCCACGGACAGAGGAGCCTAGTGGGCTACAGTCCATGGGGTAGGGAAGAGTCGGACAGAACCGAGGACTGAGCACACAGCACAACCTAAAAACTTAATAAAATAATCTGATGTGAAGCAATATTTTATTAAAACCCACCATTCTAAATAAATGGACTGACATTTCTTTGAAGTACTTTTAAAAAAGTAGAAAATCTTTATCCATGAGCTGATGAAAGCTGTTGCCACATTGTTTGCACACACAAGTAGGAGTCAAGGTCACTGTGATGGAATTATCCCCACTTTTTTGCCACATAATCAAATATCTAGAGAAATTTTCTGGAAGAAGGAGAGAAATGCTATGGTTGGAAAGACTGTCATTTACATGAAGTGTGTGAGAAGAGATGCTTTGATATGATTGTGAGGCAGTAGGTACGATGGGATTCTGGTCAGAGTTGGAGGACTTCCTGTGGGGTCATCAGAGGAAGAGATGCTCTGGGTTCCAGGTTGGAACCTGGAGGAAGTAACTAAGGGTATTCTTGAACACAGCAGTCAAGATAGAAGTCATGTTTCAGAGGGGAGATCCCGTGCTAACTGAAGAAAGAGACAAGGACGTATCTGGGGGAGGATGGTGCAATGTAAGAGGAAGATGAAATACTGGGCAGGGTGGCGTTTGACCTGGCAACTCAGGAAATGGCCTGGCAACTGGAGGAAGCTGCCAGGGCAGGGCTGGTGGGGCGGGGACCACGTCAGCAGACCCTGGAGTTCTGTGAGATGCTGTACAGGAATTCCAGTCTTCACTCGTATTGTCTCCAGGCACCTTCTAGGGTAAACAGCCCCTGAAAGCCCATTGGCTTTCCCTGGTCCTCCTATTCTTTAGCTCCCAAATTCACTCTCCCAAGATGGGGGTGAGGGGCAAACAGTTCATCTGTGTGGTCCCTTCCTCTTGCGCATCCCTCGGCCCCCTCTCCCCCTATGTCAGCCTCCTCCACATGCTGACTTCCACGCTGCAGCAGGGGTACCACACCTACACCATCACCTCCTTCCCTGGACTTCTGGCCTCCTCTCCTGCCCACTTGCCTTCATCTTCATCAAGATTCTGTCCAGGCCGAGTCCTCCAGTGTTTCTCTGCTGGTTGGGACGGGTGTGCAGAGCCCAGTCAGCAGATCCTAAAGGCACAGGGAAGTCCTAAAGTTTACTTTCTAAACTGGAAATCACCAGAAACTGATGCCAGTCCCAGATTCCATGCATCAGCCATTACCTGTTGCTGATCTCAGATGGTTTCACCCAGTTTGTCATCTATCAGCTCTAGCCTAGACTCCTGCTACTGTGTGTGTGTGTGTGTGAGCTTAGTCATGACTGACTCTTTGTGACCCCATGGACTGGAGCCCTCCAGGCTCCTCTGTCTTCTGTCCATGGGATTCTCCAGGCAAGAATACTGGAGTGGGTTGCCATTTCCTTCTCCAGGGATCTTCCCGGCCCAGGGACCAAATCTGAGTCTCTTTCATGTCTTGTATTAGCAGGTCTAGCTCCACGACTATGGGTTGTCCCATTTCCCCAGCTCTGCTTTTCATACCTTTCTAAACTTATGCCTATATATGTGTGTGTGTGTGTGTGTGTGTGTGTGTGTGTGTGTGTGTGTGTGTGTATGCTCAGAAAGCAGAATGTTGAATTTTCTTCCTTCTTTTCTTTTTACATTGGTGATATATGATGGTCAAATCCAACCCGTAGAGTATGCGTTAGTTCCAGATAAAAATGTATGACCTTAAAACCTTATAATCCGAGTTACTCTTGGTAAAAGCAGCTGAAACTTCCATTTATAGAACCTATTTAGAGATTTTTCCAGATAATAAGAGTTGAAGAGAAACACTAAGGACTGCCTGAAAATAGCAATGAGGCCTCCCCTCGGACAGCTGCAGCCGAGCTGGGGGGACTTCACACTGGTCTCAGATCTGAGATGAGACTCTGAAACTCGACCGGCTTGCTAACAATAGTGTACTGTGCTGAGTAATTGCTAAGAGGGAAAGACACACAAAAGAGAAAAAAATAGTAATACACCACATTATTTCTATTATTTGAAGGTACCTATGAGTCATTCAAAAGAAAAGTCACTGGAAAACATACAACCTTGCATGTGTCAACTCCTACTTGTTAAAAAAAATTAAAAAACAACAAAAAAAGTAGCAATTTGCTTATTATTGAAAGTACATGCAAATGCAGATATGTTTTTAGAATGGAAGGACTGTTTCTGTCTGAATTAAGATGCTTGGGTGCAGTCTAGATGAGGTCAGTTATTCCACCTTTGCTGAGTAGTTTGGCTCTGACATGGTCTCTGTTTCACATTGTTAGGCAGAGTGTGGGAGGTGGTTGCTGATGACAGGGTGATAACAATCTCTGAGGTCTAATGTAGAGATGCCATCCTTGACCTTGTCCTGTGTGCCAGGATCTATCAATCTGCAGGGCCAGCTCTCCAGCCAAAGGAGAGCTCTCCAGCAGGGCCAGCTCTCCAGCTCTCCTTTGGTCCATTCTCAGCAAGATGGAGGCTGGTTAAGCAACCCCCTGAGAGGTGCCCTGCAGCCCTGAGCAGATTCCAAAAGACACACGTGGGCTCCACCCAGTGGAGGAGCGCACGGGGAAGCACCCCTAAGTCGTCTGGGACTTTGGCAATGTTGGTCTGGGAATAGGAAGTGATACGCAGAGGCACTGCTGGCAAAGCAGAATCCAGAAATGATGTTTCTAGGTCCCCTGGGCCTCTGAGTTGAGAGTAGTACAGATGGCAATTGAATTCATTTGATTTTCCAAATATGACAGAAGAAAATAAAGAAAAATGTTTGTGGTTTGGGGCTAGAGAAAGCCTCTTGGAGAAAGAGTTAAAATTCAGAAGACTTCAAGGAAAAGACAGATTTATCAGTATTAAACAAACACTTTAAACTGGGGAAATCATCATCAGATCAGATCAGTCGCTCAGTCGTGTCCGACTCTTTGCGACCCCATGAACCACAGCACGCCAGGCCTCCCTGTCCATCACCAGCTCCCGGAGGTCACCCAGACTCACACCCATCAAGTCAGTGATGCCATCCAGCCATCTCATCCTCTGTCGTCCCCTTCTCCTCCTGCCCTCAATCCCTCTCAGCATCAGAGTCTTCTCCAATGAGTCAACTCTTTGCATGAGGTGGCCAAAATACTGGAGTTTCAGCTTTAGCATCATTCCCTCCAAAGAAATTCCAGGATTGATCTCCTTCAGAATGGACTGGTTGGATCTTCTTGCAGTCCAAGGGACTCTCAAGAGTCTTCTCCAACACCACAGTTCAAAAGCATCAGTTCTTCGGCGCTCAGCCTTCTTCACAGTCCAGCTCTCACATCCATACATGACCACAGGAAAGACCATAGCCTTGACTAGGTGAACCTTTGTTGGTAAAGTAATGTCTCTGCTTTTGAATATGCTATCTAGGTTGGTCATAACTTTCCTTCCAAGGAGTAAGCGTCTTCTAATTTCATGGCTGCAGTCACCATCTGCAGTGATTTTGGAGCCCAGAAAAACAAAGTCTGACACTGTTTCCACTGTTTCCCCATCTATTTCCCATGCAGTGATGGGACCAGATGCCATGATCTTTGTTTTCTGAATGTTGAGCTTTAAGCCAACCTTTTCACTCTCCACTTTCACTTTCATCAAGAGGCTTTTTAGCCCCTCTTCACTTTCTGCCATAAGAGTGGTGTCATCTGCATATCTGAGGTTATTGATATTTCTCCTGGCAATCTTGATTCCAACTTGTGTTTTATAACATCAAAACTTAAGAAGCATTCTAGAAGAAAATATTTGCAACCAGATTAGACATGATTCATATCCCAAATACACACAAAGCTGGTAAAAAAGAAAGATAACTTGATAGAAAAAAGGTAACAAGATATGAACAAGTAACTAATTTATAAAAAATAAATACCAACTATAACAAGGCATAAAAACAGTAATGATAAGCGTTGTTGTTTTGTCACCCAGTCACATCTAGCTCTTTGAGACTCCGTGGACTGTAGCCCATCTGTCCATGGGATTCTCCAGGCAAGAATACTGGAGTGGGTTGCCATTCCCTTCTCCAGGGGATCTTCCTGGCCGAGGGATCAAACCCGAGTCCCCTGCATTGGCAGGAGGGTTCTTTACCACTGAGCCACCTGTGAAACCCAATTGTAATTACACAGAAGCAAATTAATACATCATTTTTATGTCCCACATATTCCAAACAAACAAAAAATAAACAAGATGTAACAGCCCAGCAACAGCCAGTCCATTCTGAAGGAGATCAATCCTGGAATTTCTTTGGGGGGAATGATGCTAAAGCTGAAGCTCCAGTATTTTGGCCACCTCATGCGAAGGGTTGACTCATTGGAGAAGACTCTGATGCTGAGAGGGATTGAGGGCAGGAGGAGAAGGGGACGATGGAGGATGAGATGGCTGGATGGCATCACTGACTCGATGGATGCGAGTCTGAGTGACCTCCGGGAGCTGGTGATGGACAGGGAGGCCTGGCGTGCTGTGGTTCATGGGGTCGCAAAGAGTCGGACACGACTGAGCGACTGATCTGATCTGATCTGAACAGCCCAGCTTGTCAAGGATGTGAAGAAACAGCATACAAGACAGTGCTGCTGGGGCTGAATTTTGGTCCAGATTTTTTCAGAAGGTCATCAGGATGTATTTAACAAAAAACAAACAACAAGCAAATGCTATTATTCTGCAATTTCAGTTCTTGACAGTGACCTGCAAAATGCTTACTCATTTTAAAAATGATACTATAAAAATAATAGGGCTTCCCTGGTAGCTCAGTCAGTAAAGAATCTGCCTGGAGTGCAGGAAATGTAACACTAGACATATTACATTTGCATGTCACACAATAACCCAGATGGTATATTACAAGACATTTCAAAGAAAATATTCTGGAATCATAAGAATCAAATTGAAAAACAAATTTTAGAAGTTTCTTAGAGAGTAGAATTTCCCATTTTGACAATAACAGCCATGTTTTCAGTAAAACCTCATTGAGAAGCTTTGAAAGCACATTGTATATGTGTTGTCCCTCTTACGTTCTAAGCAAGCACAACAAAGCCTCACCGTTTACAAGTTCAGAAGAGCCTGTCTCTGTGACTCTGCCTTAGTTCCTGTAATTAGACTAAAGAGTTCTCACTGAAGGCATGGTTCTTTCCATATGGTCAGAGGAGGAACCAAGACAGTGGGGTGCAGAGTATAATATTCTTCAAACACTTCAGAAACATTTGGTAGGACTATTTAAAAAGTTAATAACATAGTGGACAGGTAATAAATGCGCTGTGGACAGGTAATAAATGCACTCTGTACAGAAGCCCATGGGCACCAAACAGAACAGAGTGAAATGGGCCCAGTTAACCTCCCCATTCTTGGCCGCTCTACCTGGACTGGCAAGGGTGTGTGATGCAAAGTCAGCACACTTGAGGGGCTTCCCTGATGACTCAGATGGTAAAGAACTCACCTGCCAATGCAGGAGACCTGGGTTCGATCCCTGGGTTGGGAAGATCCTCTGGAGACGGGCGTGGCTACCCATTCCAGTATTTTTGCCTGGAGAATCCCATGGACAGAGGAGCCTGGCAGGCTATAGTCCAGAGGGTCGCAAAGAGTCGAACACGACTAAGTGACCAAGCACACACACAATACACATCTTATTCTTATTGTAGC
Organism: Tragelaphus eurycerus; assembly: GCA_935064755.1. Taxonomy (NCBI): domain Eukaryota; kingdom Metazoa; phylum Chordata; class Mammalia; order Artiodactyla; family Bovidae; genus Tragelaphus; species Tragelaphus eurycerus. The sequence goes on along the minus strand of CAKXYN010000007.1, from coordinate 37,920,353 downwards.
TGGTGACTCCTTACCTGTGGTTCCACAGCTTTATTTTCTTCCTTTCCGACATCTTCAAGATGACTCTAAGCCAGGCCCCTTCCTTTCAAAAGGCTGTGGGATATGCTGTTTATGGATATATTATTTTTCCTTTCTTCTACAAAGCTATTGATAAATATTTTCCCCCAAAACTTTGAGGTTTAAAAAATGCTGCAGTTTTTTTTTTTTTTTAGGGGGGTTGACTATTTTTGTTTGGCTGGGGAAAATCTTATATATGAATAATTACAACAGGAGCATAAATTCCTGAAGCAGAGTTGATAGGGCAAAAAGAATGTGCATTTAGAATTTCAGTAGTGCCATTCGAATGTGCCTCATAGAGGCTGTGTTTCTCTCCGTTGACAATGGAAGTCTTGATTTTCCTATGTCTTTGGTAATACTGTGTGTTACCAAATGGTTTGCTAATCTGAGAAAAACAGTATGTTATAGTTTTGTGTTTCTTTTGATATGAGAGGAGACGATAAACTTTTCATAATTTTGAGCACTTGTACTTCTGTTTTTCTAATCTCTTTCTTATGTTCTTTGATCATTTTTCTCTGGGATCTTGCGTTTAAAAATGTCAGAACTTTTTCTTGAAAGAAAAAAACCCAGCTTTGTCTCACCAGTGTTTTTGTAAAGTTACACTTCATTAACAGTGTTCAGTGCTGTAGAGATTAAAAAAAATCTTAATGAATTAGAAGTTATCCTTGTATTTTTCTCTTGTTTTCTGCTTTTTATCATCTTTCTTAAAATTGACTGATTGGGTGGATATTCAAGTGCAGTTGATTTACAATATTCGTTGTCATTTGGTTGCATAGTCGTGTCTGACTCTTTGCAACTCGATGGACAGTAGCCTGCCAGGCTTGTCTGTCCGTGGGATTCTGCAGGCAAGAGTACCAGAGTGGGTTGCCATGTCCTCCTCCAGGGGATCTTCCCGACCTAGGGACCAAACCTGCTTCTCTTATGTCTCCTGTATTGGCACGTGGATTCTTTACCACTAGTGCCACTTGGGAAGCCCCAGGAGTTCTTTTGCTGTCATGAAAAAAATTCATATTTTACTTGAACAGACTGAACTTCTAGTAAATGTAAGGGACTGTGCAAGACTTTTCTGTCTCTTGTATCACTGTAAAATTCTCTGAGGTAGATATTACTTTCAAGATGGGAAAATTGGGTCTCATAAAGTGTCACCCTATTTCCCAAACTCTGATAACCAGGTGATGTTGGAGGAGACGTTTCAGGGGCTCAGACCACGTTGAGGCAAAGCTGCACCTGAGCAGCCCCCTCCGTCCCTCTGACCCTCCTCACACCGGTCTCCTGGTTCCTGGCATGATGGCCGCATTTCTGTTCCTCTGATGCTCCTCCCTTCCAGCTCCTCAGGGCACAGATGTGCATGTGGGATGAGGACCAGGAACGGCGTTTCAGGGTGATGGGACAGGCTTGTTCTGACCAACCAACCTTCGAGAATGTTCTTCACAATTAGGGCCTGAGTAAGACGAGGTGAGGGAGAAAAAAGAGGTGTATGTATTCAACACTTGGACCTTCTGTCCAGTGTGAGCTTTTATGTCAGTTTTGACTTGTAAAAACACGGCATTAAAATATGATGTATCTGATTCCTGAGTTTATTGGCTCTACTTGAATCTGGATTGCAGGTCAACAGTCCACTCGCCTCACCCTGAGATTCTGCAGAAACACATGCAGGAGGGAGATAATAAAGAAAACCTCTGCTCAGAAAGTCAACTCCTTGGTGAGAAGCCACCAGAGACAAGGAGAGATAAATCCCAATTCTGCCAAGACTGCCGAGGGTCACGGACAGGGAACAGCAAGGTGAAGCTCTAATGTTCACACTTTTCCAAAATAATCACATTTTTGCTTCTCTGTGACTTTTGAACAAGTAGTATACTTGTTCCCACTTCTGTGCTTGTCAATGAGAAAACAATACATATTCTGAAGTAGCACATTCATTACCCATTCAAATCCAAATTCTTGTGAAATGTGGGGTTTATGTTGTTGTTTTTAATTAAAATCAATATCTTTGTTTATAAAGACATTATCCCTTTAACCAGTCTTTTCTGGTTGCCTCGTTACTTTTCAGAATCACATCTTGGCTTCTTTGAGTTGATTTGTTTTAGAAATACCTGGGATTTATCAAACACGTTTTTCTTGTTAGCTGTGTGAAGTTGAAGGAATAAATAGGATTGTTTCTATCTGCTCTGCTTAGGTAGTTCTCAGAGATTTCTCACTGTGTATTTTTATAACTTTCACAGTGGGTTCAGCTGGTGATATGATCACCAGGCTCAGAGGTTTTAAATAATTCTGTTTCCATTGCATATCACACCCAGCATCACACTAGATACCTGCTATCACAATTACATCTGGGTGGAGGGATTTCTTGAGGCATAAGTCTCTGTGGGCAGAGAATTTCTGTGAGTAATTACTACACAGGAGCATCCCTAGTAAAGAAAGTGAAAGTTGTTCAGTCTGTCTGATTCTTTGCTACCCCATGAACGGTAGCCCACCAGGCTCCTCAGTCCATGGGATTATCCAGGTAAGAATACTGGAGTGGAGAGAAGATCCCTTCTCCAGGGGATCTTCCTGACCGAGGGGTCTCCTGCATTTGCAGGCAGATTCTTTACTGTCTGAGTCACCAGGGAAGCCCCTAGTAAAGAAGATGTTCACTTAATCAGACCAATTTCCCCTCACCCCATCAATCGGATGATTCTCTCACATCTACGTCTGCCTCTTCTGCCTAAGAATTAAGAGAACTTCCAGTATCCTTAAATATTCTCGTGGTCTCCGGGGCCATGACTGGGGAAAAGCGGAGGAGACAGAATCTTGCTGGATGTGTCTGTGGTTCCTTTTCCTGCAACAGTGTGAGGTGTCCACCCATAATTTCCTGCCAGTCCTGTTACTATTCCACATTTAATTCAGGGAAGTCCCATTTGGAAACATGCGGAGGAGTGACTCTGAACTGTCTTCTCATTTGAGAGGAATGAACATCTGTCTTTGATCATGCTCCTGATTAGGTCCTCAGAAGCAAAGATAAAACAAGGTGAAGAGGTGATATATTGAAAGCAGAACTGAGGTTTTGGATGGAGGAAGAGGACAGCAACAATTAAGCAAAAATCCACACCGTGGACCCAAGGTGTACACAAGCCCCAGGTCTCCTTCTCCTGACTTGGCCAAGAAACTTTATAGAGTCTGTCTCCATTCATCACTGCCCTGGCAGAAATATTCACACATTGATGAATCACAGCCATTAAAGCAGAGTCAAGACTTAGAATGTCCACCGTGTTGAACACAAGAGCTAAAGGGCACTGCACATTCTGACTTATTGGAAATTGAACTCAGGAACACAGTATTGAGGAAAAGTGGATCCATTTGCCATTTGAGGTCCATATAGTCAAAGGTATGGTTTTCCCAGTAGTCATGTATAGATGTGAGAGTTGGACTGTAAAGAAAACTGAGGACCAAAGAATTGATGCTTTCGAACTGTGGTGTTGGAAAAGACCCTTGAGAGTCCCTTGGACAGCAAGGAGATCAAACCAGTCCATCCTAAAGGAAATCAACCCTGAGCATTCTTTGGAAGGACTGATGCTAAAGCTGAAACTCCATTACTTTGGCCACCTGATGCGAAGAGCCGACTCATTGGAAAAGGGTGCTTCTGTCAGCCTGGGGGAGCGGGTCTGTTGGAGCAGCCACATGTGGGACACTGTGCAGAAGGACAGGGCCCTGTGGCTCCTCTGCCAGCCTGGTCTGCTCTGTGGCTATTAACCTAAGGAATGTCTAAACCTAGAGCTGTCGAAAAGAAGAAGGCTGTTTTTGTTGGAATGTCTGGGATTTTATTCACTTTCCCCAAGATTCCCATTTCAGAAGCTTTAAACTATACGAGTATTTTTTAAACAATAAAATTTTGAGTTTTTCAATGCAGTTCTAAGACGTAGAACACCCCCGAGAAGTCTAGATTTGGTTCACCCACAAAACAATCCAAGCCAAGTACCTTGAACTTAACCTGAACTCCTCCCCTCCTCCCACCACCGTCGCAACATTTTCCACTCCTAACATCACTACTTTAGAACTTGGGTCTCTGGCAACTGTGTCATCCATGATTAGTAAAACAGTGACATAATGACATCATGTCTATAAAATAATCACAAAAAATGCTAACTATTAATGACTAAGTCTCAGAATGGAATTCAAGCAATGCCAGTGGTGGCTAGGTTCACTTTCTATATACTCACTCATTTTGTGAAATTTAATAGATTTGATTCTTGCCTTCTCCTCCTGCCTAATTTCTTCCCTTCTTCCAGTTCTCCACTGTCCCACCCCCTCTCTGTTCCAAGAAACTTGTAGTAAGAAGGCCTGTTAAGCTTCAAAACCACCAGGTCTGCCCTCTCAGGTCACTGGTGGGAGATTTTGTTCATCTCCAGCAAGGAGCCTAGCTTTTCTGTGGATCCAGGTCCTATGTGAACTTCCAGACACTCCACGGTTCATGAGCCGTGGGAGAGACACGGAAATGTGGAAGCGCACAGTTTGTCCAGATGGAGGCAAGTAAAAATCTGTCTTGCCTACTTGGACGGTGGAAGCCAGGAGTGCAGATCACAAAAGCCATGGAATGTCAGCTGCTTACAAAGCAGTGGAGTGCTAGGACTGGAATTCAGTCCAACACCTCCACTGAGTGTCGCCAACATTTTCCAAACACAGTAGGCTTTTAAGCCTAAGCCAGAGTGAGTTGTGAAGGAAATGCCATCATGGGAGAAGCTTCCAAAATGCCCTGCACCATCGCTAACTCTTTGACTCCCCGAAACTCCTTACTGTTGCTAGGTCAGCTGTGAATCTTAAAGTCTATATTTTTGGAAGAAATACATGTGCATTTATTTATTCAGTAAATATTAAGAACATGTTCTCCCATGTTAGATGTGAGGGTTTTCTTTCCTTTTTCCCCCTTTTTAAGCCCTGGTCCAGCATTCATGCTCCGGTTCAGTGATTTCTAGAGTGTGACATGGAGCCCGGGTGCTGTACGAATATGTTTATACACTGCAGAATCTGTCGTGGACATTTCCTGGCTCACTTGAGTTCACTACGACTCACTTTCTTGTTTGACTATAAATCCCCAAAGGACAGAAGTTCTTCTGATGCACCAGGTGGGCTCTTAACCACTGGTGCCACCTGGGAAGCCCATCGAGTCCGGGTACCAATGCCTAAAGCGGCCTACTGGTCACTCCACTGCTGGTGATACTCTGGACAGCTGTGCGAGCCTTCGACCTAACTCCTACTACAGACTCCTCGAGCTCGGGGCTGGCAGGTTTGGAGGCCCCAGATGAAGCACATAGAAAGAATCCAAACGGGGCAGCCCTTGTAACGAGTCCTCTCTGTCTAGCATCAGAAACTGTGCATGAACTCTGCAGGTGACCTTTTCCCTTCCTCTACCTCTACTTAATCAGATCACGTGACCTCTGGGAGCCTGGTGTTGGGGTGTTCACGAGGACATGAAAGCATGAAAACATACCCTTTTTTGGGGGTGGGGGGGTGGAATCCATGCCTTTGGAGGCATACTAAAATTCTCTTGAATGCTGTAGTCTTTTTCTCATTGAAAATATCAAGTCTGTTTTCTATATAAACAGGCATTTTCTTTTATCTTGCTGCTATTGTTTTACATTCCAACCTTATGGCTTAAATATTTTATTTGTCTCAAAATCATTTTTTTTTTAACATGGCCTGATTGTTTGAAACAATCTCGCTTATGTTGGAAAAGAATCGTTAAGTGACCTCTCTTTCAACTGAGGAGGAAAACAAACATACAAATAGAGTTTTTTCCCTGGATGACTTGTAGGGGTTAGTCATACATATTTCCCCTGGGTTGAGCATAACCTGAAACTGAAAGAGAAGCATGAAAATGGCTTTCTGAGTATCCGTCCCGTATGGTGTTGGCAGGGAGACTCTGGCCGAGGCCACCAACTGGAGGAGAAAAAAAGATTTCAGGGTTTGGTGATTAGAACAGTAGTTTATTCGTTTTACATCTTTTTTTTTTAATTATAGCTAATTTATGATGTTGAGTTAGTTTCAAGTGTACAGCAAAGTGACTCAGTTACATACATATATATGTGTGAAAGTGAAAGTGAAGTCGCTCAGTCGTGTCCAACTCTTTGCGACCCCGTGGACTGTAGACCACCAGGCTCCTCTCCATGGGATTCTCCAGGCATATATATATATATTTTTCAGACTCTTTTCCACTGTAGCTTATTCAAAGATATTAAATGTTCATTTTATGTCTTTCATAAAGGTAAGTCAGAGATCAGAGTGTTAGAAGAAGGATGGACAGAGGACCAGGTGATCTGTATTTACATGTTGGGCTCATTGATTCATGGCAAAATCACAGGGCAGAAGACAGCTGTCTTTGTTGTCACTGGGGTCCTAAAGCTCTCATTGTGCCCCATCTTGCTTCTTGTCCTCCCAGCCCTCTCTGAGTCCCGTTCTGTAAGGACGCCCTCTGTATCTCCACCGACAGTGGAGGTTGGCAGACGTTTTCTGTCAATGCTGAGCTAGAGAGCGCTGCTGTGTAGTCCCTTCCTGCCCCCACGTGTGACTGGAGTGTCTTCCTGTAGAGACGACAACTTCCCCAAGGCAGTGCCTTGCTGTGAGCCCACTTCTGCCCTCAATCGGTTTCTGAAGTTGTGGATGGATGTCAGAGGAAAAGCACTGATGGAAGTGGGAGAATTTGGTTTCTCTGGAGGCCTCACCCCACCCCACCCCGACCCAGACATACAACACACAACAGAGGGCCGTGTTGCTGTCCCTCTTCTATTTCTGACCCAGGGGCCTGACTGCCTCCATTCTGGCTGCGGGATTCTTTCGGTTTCTGACAAAAGCTCCCTGTGCCATTCATTTCATTTGGGGTTACTTCAAATTTCTTGTTGATTCTGAAATGAATTTGATTGTTGTCCCTTATTTTTAGCCAGTGGTGTTAGAAACATGTACTCACTATGTGTCTTTCCAGCTACATTTATAGTATCATCCTGGGTCCTCTTTTCTGCTCAAGTCATGCTCTTCTGCACTAAGCAGCCCAGACCTGGGAACAGAGAGATGCTGTGGACTTGGGTACCCTCGCCGCCCTCAGGTACTGGTAGGATGTTACCTGTAGAGTTACCACTGTGGTTTCCTCACTAGTGAGGTAGTTCCCAAATACAAATGGAGTAATAACAGTGCATTTTGGATGAAGAATTAACTCTGAAGTGTGTATTAAGATTTTGCCACAGATATGTCACTTATCTCAATATTTGGGAGAGTTAGGGCTTCCCTGATGGCTCAGTGGTAAAGGATCCACCTGCAATGCAAGAGACTTGGGTTTAGTACTTGCATTGGGAAGATCCTATGGAGAAGAAAATGGCAACCGTCTCCAGTATTCTTGCCTGGAAAATCTGGAGCCTGGTGGGCTACAGTCCACGGGGTTGCAAAGAGCTGGACTTGACTGAGAGACTAATACTTTCACTATCATTTCAGTTGGAAGAGTTATAACCACTGAATGTAGTTGAAAAGCAATTTTATCCTCTAAATGGGATGTGCTTGAATAAGGCTGCCATGACCTTTTTCACCAAGTCTGAATTGACTATCCTTGCAGAGTAAGGAGGCTGCGTCACGTGGAAGCCTGGACCTGCTGGAATGGGATCCTCTTCCTTGAAAAACTCTACCCAGTGTTTAGCATAATTTAGAGATTCCTGCCGAACATGACTGTAAAGACCCTAAAGATGGGACTTTCCTGGTGGTCTAATGTCTAAGAGTTCCATGCTCCCAATGCAGGGGGCCTGGGTTCGATCCCTGGTCAGGGAACTAGATCCCACATACCACAACTAAGACGCGGCACAGGCTAAATAAATAAATGAATATTTTTGAAAAAGGCTCTAAAGGTGAAGAATCGAGGCCTGAAATAAGGAGATTTAGCTAAGCTCACAAGTTAGTGTCAGATACTGGCCCACTCCCCCGGCAACCCAGATATAGCTCCCCTTCTGATTCCCCATTTTCCTGTGTCTACATTCGACTTGCCCATCCCTGGTGGAACCCACTCAGCAAGTTCCCTGGCTGTGCACATCCTTGTGTGTCCCTTAAGGACCCAGCGAGGGGCCTTGGACGTAACCATTCAGATCAGATCAGATCAGTCGCTCAGTCGTGTCTGACTCTTTGCGACCCCATGAATTGCAGCACGTCAGGCCTCCCTGTCCATCACCAACTCCCGGAGGTCACTCAGGCCCACATCCATCGAGTCAGTGATGCCATCCAGACATAACCATTACTCAGACAGCATTTGCTGAGCCCTGAGTATTTCCTGACTTCCAGCACCTTACACCCTTAGCTGGCTCATGTACTTGAGTCTAGGCAGGGCCTCATGTCTCCTGATTACCCCCCACCATCTTCTCCACAATAGAAACTGTCAAGGTCAATTATGTGTCACTTAGGTGTTTTACTCTTTGCACAGAAATGTTATTTTTTCTTGCTACCCTGGAAGAATTTCACAAGAATTTCAGAGATTTGACTAAATGGTCACAGAATTTCTACATTTCTGCCAAACTGTGTTTAACAACAACAACAGAGATAAATAGCATTAGCCCGAAAGTCATGCAGGAGTGGGTTTAGGCGAGAACGAAGCACCGTGTGTGCGGATCAGCTGCCTGGCACGGGTCTCACAGCCCTGCTCTGCTGCCAGCATGGGTGACCCAGAGAAAGGCTCGGGAAAGGCTGCTGCATGTTCATTTGCTTACAGATTTTGCTAATATGTTGTCTGTGATGTGGTCTTTGTTACAGTAGTTCAGTTCAGTCGCTCAGTAGTATCCAACTCTTTGCGACCCCATGAACTGCAGCATGCCTGGCCTTCCTGTCCTTCACCATCTCCCAGAGCTTGCTCAAACTCATGTCTATCGGTGATGCCATCCAACCATCTCATCCTCTGTCGTCCCCTTCTCCTCCCATCTTTGATCTTTCCTAGCATCGGGGTCTTTTCCAATGAGTCTTTTTTACATGGAGAGATGTAAAACACAGTTTGTTTTCAAAACCATTGGTAGTGACTGATAGAACATACTTCAGTGGTGCCCAGTGACCTGAGCATACCATGTCATCCTATACTTGCTCGCTCTTCACTGAACAACTTGCCACATAAGGAGAACGTGTTTGGACTCACTTGACCTTACTGCACAACCCTAGGTTCATGAAGAATGTCTCGTAAGGCTGGCGGAGAATAGTGGTATGTCTAGGACAATTGACTGTGTTTCAGCTCTTGACTTAGCTCTTGTCCTAGGTGAAGGCCCAAGTGCTTCCTCTTGTGATGAAATATTCGACAGAGTGGCATTCACAGCTTGCACTGAGGCCTTTCTGCTTCGTTCAACCGGTTGTAACGGTTTCTCTGGTTGTAAGGGGATTTGTATGTAACTTTAGTTTGTAAGTGAGAACTATAAAGATTTCTGGTTTCATAAAAGTAGAGTTGAGAGTTGGGCTTTTCTTTCATCAGAAAATGGAAAGAAATCCACTGGTTTCTTTAATATATATTTTCTAATTTGAGCATGAATTGCATACCAAGCATTGTCTTAATTACAACTGATCTTTTTAGGAAAGCTGTCTTTGATGTCCTGTCTTTGTCCCCACTGCACCCTCATCATTCCACAATCTGCTGGGGGCTGTCTTCTTTCCTTACCACTCTATAAACACAGTCCTAAAGGTTAATGATCTTGAGCTTACCTAACTTAGTGGGATGTTTTCCGATCTTCCTCTTATTTGACCTCTCAGCAATGTTACACTTGACCAGTCTCCAAATCTTGAGAAATTTTGCCCGTACTTCCTGTGACTGTACTGTCTGATGGTCTTCCACCACTCCTATCACTCCTCAGTCTTCTTTACTTCCTCATTCTCTTCTTTTGGTCATCAGAAGTTAGAATTCCTCATGGCTCAGTCCCAGGCATCCTTTACTTCTTCATATGTACAGTTTGGGGCCTAATACGCCCAGACTTGTTTCTCAAGTTTTAATATCTAGTCTTGACCTCTGTTTATCCTAAAGGAAATTAACCTTGAATATTCACTGGAAGGACTGATGCTGAAGCTGAAGCTGCAATACTTTGGCACCTGATGTGAAGGGCCAACTCATTGGAAAAGACCCTGATGCTGGGAAAGATTGACGGCAGGAGGAGAAGGGGATGACAGAGGATGAGATGGTTGGATGGCATCAGCGACTCAGTGGGTATCAACCTGAGCAAATGCTGGGAGATAGTGAAGAACAGGGAAGCCTGGTGTGCTGCAGTCCACAGGGTCACAGAGTGGACATGACTTAGTGACTGAACAGCCACAAAAGACAACAACTTGACCTCAGTGGAAGACGGATGCCAGTGAAGTCAAGGAGTGAAGAAAGTTCTCGAAAGAGTGTATAGATTGTTTGTCTCCAAAGGCAGTTCCCAAAGATGTGCTAGAAATGTGTGGGGAGCAGGTGAGGACTGGAGGTCTGGGCAGGGTGCCAAGAAATGAAAACATGATGGAATTGACCGAGGAAGAGAAATGGGAGCCCTCCTGGATCTGAACCTGGCAGTCTCTCTGAGATTGTGGCCTGGATGCAGAGTCGTGTCCAGATGACTCGGCTCGTTTGCTTTGGGGTTGTTGAGGGTCCTCAGACCTGCAGTCCAGCTCCTTGGTCATAGGGTAGAACAGCGGCAGCCCCTTCAGTAAGAAAGCAGAGTCTGGATGGTGCTGAGCCAGTGGGTACAGAAGTACCCATGAGGTGAGAAGTTGGATGGGCGTGCTTGTCCAGCCAGGAGGAGAGAGGGATTCAGGAAGGCAGGGCTGGGAGAGCTGAGGAAAGGTGAAGCCAGAGGAGAGAAAATTGGGGCATGGGGGTTCAGTCCACAGGAACGTGACAAGTTTAGTAGAGAAAGTGGACGATCTCGAACAAGCTATCTTTCACTTACATGAAATGATCCTCGTTGATGGATGGGTACAATTTCTCAACTGCATCCATATTTCACACTATGAGTTAGAATCTTGACACAACAATTTCTGCAGCCATCTGCATCCCTCACGTGTGACGAGATTGTTTAGATCAGTCTTTTTGATGCAAAAATTTCCAATTGTTCCTACTTTCAAATTAAATAAAAAATCTTCTGCCTCCCCAGCCCCACCCTCAAAATTCCAGAGGAAAATCTTTACTGTAGACATTGATCTGGTTTCCTGTCAGACAGAAGAAGGACGATAACAGGGTGTAGTTTGGGAAACACCTCTTGCTTTCCAGTTAACTTCACGCTATTTAAATTATAACATTGAAAAGAGAGAGTTTATTGGGTCATTGTGCATGTTGCATGTCGCTGATAATTTCTGTCTGTACACTCACCTTTTAAAGAATAAAGAAAGACAATAATAGTCTTAAGGCATCAGGAAGAAATACAATTCATTTGATTCTTCCCTTGTGACTTATATACCACACAGGGTCATAGAGTGGAAAAATCTCAATTTCCCAATCTCACAATAATTTGAAGATAAATTCTCCTATTACTAGGTAAGCTTGAAGCACACTTACCCCTGTGGGCTTATGATCAGCTGAATGGATTCTAGAATAGTTTAAAATTGAGATCATGTCTACAGATCCAAGGCATCACACACTACTGTCAGGGGTTTCATGCTAAAAACAAAGAGAACATTACCAAGGCCTCTTCTTTGATCGTGGCAGCCAAATAGGAATTCCCTGGCCTCTTCTTGGCTTGCTCATTTTCGCCAATGTATTGCATTTTCATCCTGTAAAAGCGTGTCTCATTGAAGCCTCCATTCTAGGCACAATTTCCTTGTTCTCAAAACTGATGATGAGATAAACACCACTCTGTTGGAAAGATTCCCATCAAGGGGAAGAGCTCTTCTCTTCAATTATACAGGATGTGATGATAAATAGATTTGAACAGGACTAGAGTGAAGTTTGAGGCATGAACTTTCAATCGTTACCTAATTTAAATAGCTTTTGACACACATCGAGCAAGCGTTTTTGAGCTGTGAAAAAAGCATTCCTGAAAAAAAGTGCCAGGTTGGCTAATTTTCGCTGATATAATAAAAAGACAAGACTGGAAATTTAATGTTTAGGACATCATCAAAAGCCATGAGTGTTTAAACATTTCTCACTCTAAAAGTTGCAAAGCCGAAGTATTCTTTCCAATTAAAACAGTAATTAATAACAGCTTAATTTATTATTTATGCATTAGACCTTGCCAAATGGCAAATTGGGAGGAAAAAGAAATAGTATTCATGTAAACCATTTGAAAAAGCCAAGTAATGCATTTTTTGTTCCTTTTGCATCAAGATTTTATAATCAATGTCCATTATCTCTATTCGACTTGCTCAGACTCCAAGCCCAAAGATCTAAGTTTATTGACCATTAGTCTAGCTGCAGTGTTCCAAGACTTCCTAGCTGCCCTAGACTGTTAACACCAGATGTTAGCCACGAACTGAAAAATTTAGCTTAATTGATCATTAATATTAGTCATGGGTGCTTGAGTGCATCACTCAATGGGCCGCAGTGCTTCCTCTGGTGTACCTGACCCACAGGTGAGGTTAACCTTAACCTGTCCTTTGCTTCTCTCCATCTGTTCAGCTGTAAGTGACCTGATACTCAGATGAATTCATGATCTCAGGAGTCATTGCCTCTTGCTGCTCCATTACAGAAACCCCAGCTCCCCCTGAACTTGACCCTTTCATGCTGTCTTTGCAGTGAAAGTTCCCTGGCTGCTCAAAGCCTAGGGGAGGGATCAGTCCCACTTGACCTCCTCAATGTCATTTCCAAAGAATTGTCCATGCACCTTCATGAAGAGTCGCTTTCTTCCCAAGTTAACATGACCCAGCATTCCCATGTTTAACCCTCCTTTTTGTTGTAACTCAGTCACCTATGTTCTGGCATCCTGCTACAATTACTGAAGACCTGCTACTTAGGTCACGCTCATCCTCTATGGCCCCCTTTGAGCCCTCAGACTGGCCAGTTTTGACATTCACACAGCCCAACCAACCAGTACCTCGGTGTCCAGTTCCTTAGAAACCACCAGGACCATTGACCTTCACCTTGGCCTGATTTCAACCCCCTTCACTCCAGGATTCTGGGCCAGAAAATCTAAATTTCTTTGTGACCTCTTCCTGGCCTCCTGCCTCACATTCTGGTGTTTCCTGGACTTGCTCAGCATCCTCCAGGCTCTTTATTCTTTGATGATCCTTGTCAATCCACCTGTCATACACACTTCAGTTTGGCGGGCAACTGGGAGCCTTCTCATTGACCTCTCCTGCATTTTTGCTATGTCCTGGTGGTCCCCTAAGACCATCCATTGGGGAAATGGAGACCTTCTGATGTGAGCTGTGTCTCGTCTCCTCTCTGCCCCTTCTGGGGCATGAAAACCATCCCTGCTCTTATCTTGTTTACCTCTTCCCCACTCTAGACTAGGATCCTCTCTTGTATTCATGGCCTCATTCGCTTTTGCTTCTTTTAGGATCTTGTCCATCAGGAGGCATCTTCTCTATTGTATGGTTAGTTTTTCCTTTTTATACTGACTCTTCTCTCTCTGTTCCTATTTTCTTTTCTTCTGTTTTATTTTTTGGCCATGCTGTGTGGCATGTAGGATCTTAGTTCCCTGACAAGGGGTCAATCCTAGACCCCCTGCACTGGGAGCTCAGAGACTTAATCACTGGACTGCCAGGGAAGCCCCAGTCTCTCTTCCTGTTTTCAATGAACAATGCCACTGGTTTAGAGTCACTTAAGTTCAAAATTGGAAGCATTCTGTGCGTTTTCATTTTTTATGGCCGTATCGACCTTGTAATAATCCTAGTGTTAATATTCAGTTATAGAGTGACTACTATCTGTTGGCACTAAGTGCTTTGCACATATGTTTTTAGTTCAACTTCACAGCAGCTCTAAGAATTTGATATTGCTCTTGTCCTTTTGCATGCGAAGATATTGAGGCACAAGAAGTTAAGTGGCAGCCTGAGTGCACACTTGGTAAGTGGTGAATCAGAGATACAACATCAGATGCTGAGTATATCTCCTAAATATGTCACGATTGTTCCTACAATAGTAATATTGTCTTATTTGAGGCCCTTGAAGCCTTGGTATCAGTAGCAAAGTTTCCTGAAATAGCCTTGCTGACTCCTGTCTTGTACCCCTGGTGACTTTGTGCTGATTGACAAGTCGGTCTATCATAGACTCTAAAGTAATTCCACCGTTCCAAGCTATGAGTGCTTGGAGTAGAAATGATGATTGTTTTGTTTGGATCAATCTTGTAATTTATTTTAAAATTTACATTAATGATATATAAATGTTTTGATTGGGCTGATTTGCTTATAGAAGGGATGTAATAAAGTAGTTAACTTTGGGTTGATACTTTCAAATCCTGACTACAATAATTACCAGGTGCTGGATTTGGGACAGGTTACTATACCTCTCTCTGTGTTAACTCCTCACTTTTAACATGGGACTCACAACTGTCTCCACATAAAATTCTGTATTTGTGTACCCATATCATAGGGTGGTTCTTAGGAATAAATTAAATTATTTAACATATGTAGAGTGTTTTTTTTTAAAGCGTCTTCCATGGATCAGCATTAAGGATTACATTGCATTGCATTGCATCCTCCTGCAATGCAGGAGATGTGGGTTTGACCCCTGAGTTGAGAAGATCCCCTGGAGATGGAAGTGGCAACCCTCTCCATTATTCTTGCCTGGGAAATCCCATGGACAGAGGAGCCTGGCCTGCTGCAGTCCATGGGGTCACAAAGAGTCAGACAAAACTTAGCCACTAAACAATAACAGAGTATTTAATATTTTTAAGGGAACCTGGTATGGAGTAAATTGCTATCTCTGTGTTAGTCTTTTTTATCCACATGTGCAAGCTGTGCAAGCTGGCTGGAGATCAGGCCTAGAATTCAAAATGCTCTTGATAAACCATTTGCTTTTCATCTGCAGACAATGGTTGTCTTCCTGCTGGGATCACTGTGATACAGCTGTGATGAGCCACACGGCATTGCTGTGTGGATCCTGTTCTTCGGGGACTGAGTTGTGTTGAAGCCTGTCTTCCAGAATTTGAAGTTGCCCTCCTTGACTTGGAAGCAGAAACAAAGGCCATTGCCAAAGTTGCTCCATATAGACATGGATCCTCTCCCAAACAAGTGTAGAGTTTCTCTGAGGAAAGCATAAGGGTTCTAATCTGAATGACATCATTTTCAAGATACAGTGTTAGCCATCCAACAAGCCAGGAATTCAGTCTTGCAGGCACCACAACTCCCCAGGAAACATCTGTAGGACCTTCTGCCATGATGAAGAATGAAGTAGGCCTGGGGGGCCTGGGGCTTGTGGGGGGGCTCCGTCTGGAAGCAGTGATGGAGGCAGTCTGCTGACTTTGGAGGAGGAGCTTTCTCCAGATTTTTGAAGTCATAGAAGGAACATGAAAGGAGGTTTGGACAATGGTTCATGTTGACTTGTCCTTCATAACTACTGGGCATAGTTATCTTTCAAAATCCATCTCTTGACCTAATGTCTATTCCGCCTTTCGTGAGCTCTAAAAGACCTAGGCTCACCTGTTGGTCATGCACTTTTGAACAGAATTTGATTTCAATTGTACCAGTCCAACAGTTTATCTTCTAAGTTAAAACTGTAACACTTAGCAGTCAGGCACATGAAGCAATGCTGGATTTTGAAGTCTAGAATGAAGAAAGAAGACTAAAGATGGATTCAACCTGACCTTGGAAATAAGCAAGTAGTTCATAAAAAGAGGAGGGGGCCTGGGAACCAAAAGAGACAGCCTGACAGCAGACAGAAAACGATTTAACACCCAGACGGGGAAGAAAACTGAGATCTTCAGGGACAGCCAAAAGATACAACCCACACGAATGACTTCGAAATGAGAGCTGAGGGCAGGCCATGTTACGGAGACTTTCCCATCACTAGATGTAAGCTAATCTGCTTTGCTAAAAACAAACACATTTCACCCCTGAGAGTATATTAAGTGCTCTGAAAAGGGTCTGGGATTTAATCTGCAAGACACATTTCATCAGATATTTAGAATTTTCACTGCAGAATTCCTGGCCTAGAGTGCTCTGTATTTTCTGATTCCTGAGAGGTAATCAGAACCATACCCACTCAGGGAGCATGTTGCAGGCCAACGTTTTCCTAACCCTGGTATTGCCCAATATGGAAACTCTAACGTATCAATTTTTCCTAAATTATGGTTTCAAAGCATTTAACAACAAATCACCCATACCCATACTATTTTTATTATAAAAAAAAAAAAAGCAATGACCTAAACAAACTAGAAGTCACTTCATCGATTGCCCTTTCTGAAGTGAAAGTGTTAACAATTGCACCTGTTTTCTTGTGACAATGTTTTGGTATTTTCAACTTTAAGACTTTGAAGACTACTTAACTGTTCAGCAAGTCTTTTCTAAACACTGACTCTCTGTGTCCTGTAACATAGTAGCTGTACCTTGTTTAGTCTTCTTGTAGATCAAAACAGAGTCCAAGAAAATAAATTGTAGGATGACAATTTTACTTTTAGCCAGGTAAGAGAAAATGTATTTTTCTCTGAGCTCCCTCATCAGAGAATACATAGTAATTAGGCTGAGCTAATTGTGAACCTATCATTGGGGTACTTGACTTATACTTATTCAAAGACCCTAAAAATATTTTGATAAAGTACATCAGATTATCTGATAGGCCTGTGGTTAAAAGATGATAAATATTGGGGATAGGAGATTAGTGGAAAAATGAACTCATGTTAATTTGAATGGAATTTAAAATGAAATAAGACACATGCCCTTAAAATGGAAAAACATAGGACTTTCCACATTGTGCTTGATTTGAAAGACCTGTTGTGGAAGTGTTCCCAATAGAATGTGGAATTCTGGAAGCTGCATGTTTTCCTCATTTTTAATTCATTCCTCTCTATCAAATGTTGTTATTTCTAGAAATCTTTTCTACTGGCTCTTTGCTCTGGGTTCATCTCTTTCCTCTCCATTCCTCCTCCTACTGTCAAGTTCAAGCCTTCAAACTTGATAAGTGCAGGTGCTTCCAGCTGCTCTGTCCTCTTCAAGTTGTAAGAAGGCACCTATATAGAACATTATCAGTTCAGTTCAGTTTAGTCGCTCAGTCGTGTCCGACTCTTTGCGACCCCATGAATTGCAGCACGCCAGGCCTCCCTGTCCATCACCAACTCCCAGAGTTCACTCAGATTCATGTCCATCAAGTCAGTGATGCCATCCAGCCATCTCATCCTCTGTCGTCCCCTTCCCCTCTTGCCCCCAATCCCTCCCAGCATCAGAGTCTTTTCCGGTGAGTCAACTCTTCGCATGAGGTGGCCAAAGTACTGGAATTTCAGCTTTAGCATCATTCCTTCCAAAGAAATCCAAGGGTTGATCGCCTTCAGAATGGACTGGTTGGATCTCCTTGCAGTCCAAGGGACTCTCAAGAGTCTTCTCCAACACCACAGTTCAAAAGCATCAATTCTTTGATGCTCAGCCTTCTTCACAGTCCAACTCTCACATCCATACATGACCACAGGAAAAACCATAGCCTTGACTAGACGGACCTTTGTTGGCAAAGTAATGTCTCTGCTTTTGAATATGCTATCCAGGTTGGTCATAACTCTTCTTCCAAGGAGTAAGCGTCTTTTAATTTCATGGCTGCAGTCACCATCTGCAGTGATCTTGGAGCCCAGAAAAGTAACGTCTGACACTGTTTCCACTGTTTCTCCATCTATTTCCCATGAAGTGATGGGACCAGATGCCATGATCTTCATTTTCTGAATGTTGAGTTTTAAGCCAACTTTTTAACTCTCCTCTTTCACTTTTATCAAGAAGCTTTTTAGTTCTTCTTCACTTTCTGCCATAAGGGTATGAACACATTTTCTTGCTTGAAATCTCTTGGTGGTTTTCTAGAACATAATGATTGGATCTAAGTTGGATCAAAAACTCAAGCTAAGACTGAAATATAAGGAAAAGGACAATGGATATTTAAGAAGTTGGGGATGGGTGGATCAATATTGTGAAGCTTAATGTCCCACTTCATCTGACAGGCAGTGGCCATCTATCAGAGAAGAAAGGTGAAGAATTGCCCTGCATCAGCCTTGGGGGTCTGTGGGGGCTATGCTCAATTGCTCAGTCATGTCTGACTCTTTAAGACCCCTATGGACAGTAGCCCACCAGGCTCCTTTGTCCATGGGATTTCCCAGGCAAGAATATTGCAATACAATAATATCGTTTCCTACTCCAGATAATCTTTCTGACTCAAGGATCAAACCTGCATCTCCTGCATCTCCTGCATTAGCGGGTGGATTCTTTAACATTGCACCACCTGGGAAGCCCCATTGCAGGGGAACCCTTGATCAGAGCCGGAGCCATGGTTCTGTCTCTGTGAGGACCTCGAAGGTGCCCACCAGCTGTGGGGCCTGGTGCTGGGATTACTGTCCAGTCCCACACTCCTGCCGGCTCAGTAAACATCGTAAGTGCAAACATAGCACATTTACCCAGCTTACTGGGCTTAAGGATATTCAGCTGGCTGTGTAGAGTTGTTCATGTGTTATTTCCATCAGATGTGACGCTCTGCCTGAAGAAGGAAATGGCAACCCTCTCTAGTATTCTTGCCTGGAGAATACCATGGACAGAGGAACCTGGAGGGCTACAATCCAGGGGGTCGCAAAGAGTCGGACATGATGGAGCACCTGAGCACGCACATGGGGTGCGTGCTCTGATTTCTGGAAATCTTAGAAGGCTGCCTTTCCACTGAAGCCTGACTGAGGTCAAGTCCACCTATGACTTTGTATAAAAGCTGTTGGGCCATCTTCTTCTGCAGGTGGGGAGGATCCACTGGTTGGGTGAGTGACCAGCACTTTTCAGCTGTGCCCACTGTGCCCACTGTGCCCAAAGGTGCTTTGGCTGGGTCCACAACTTAATGAATAGCTCCTACGGCACTTGCTGGAAATGAGTGAGCTGGGAGGCAGCAGGATGGCTGATGTGGACTTTCCGTTGCCTGCTCCCATTTCAGACCCAAAGAAACACCATGCACGTAGCCAGAACAGGTCAGGGGACAGGCCCGGTGGCGCTTGTGATGGAGGAGGCCATTCCTTGGAACTCTTAAAGGCCAAAATGCTATTTTTAGAAGGAAAGTATGTTCAGGACAATACCGTGACCTTTAACTTAGTCAATCAAAGAAAGTCTCTCAAAAGAGTCATGCAAACAAAAGAAAGCTGCCCGAGTCTGCTTCCAGGGGAAGAAGAGAAACTGGGATGTGAGGCCTGGGTGTCCTGTTTTCCAAAGAGTATTGTGAAAAGCTTCAAAAATTCATCAGAGGCTCTTAACAGGCCCCTGCCCAGGGGATCTGTGGCTTCCTGGTCACAGATGTCAGAGGTGACCTCTCAGAAAAGTCTTATGGGGAAACATGAAAAATTTTATCTATGTTCCCATTTCCAAACTTATTTTTTGGTTGGATTAAATAAGCAACATATTCAATACTATCATCTGGAGATTTTTTAAATTGCATTAAGACAGCAAGAAATTTAAAATACTGAAATATAAAATACCTCCAATAGAACTTAAAGATCCTGTTTAAAATTGAAATCTTGGCCTTTTAGATGGTACTTGTCAAACATGAGGATTCCAAAACATTTTTCATCAGATCTACAATTTCTCAATTCCATTGGATTTAGGTATATTCTCCAAACATATGATGACCCAAAACACATCTTTAATTGAGAAATTTTTTCCAGTGATTATATGTACTTCTATTGGAGACTTCACTCTCATAGAACTCTTATGCAAGTTAGGGAAAGACAGTGAAAAAACCTGAAATAAATATGCAGCATGTCAGTGACGAGTGCAGGGTAAGGTGGACAGAGTGTGTGTAAGAAGGGCATCTTGTGATGACTGACATGTGATGAAAAAATAATAAATCATAAAACATGTCAGGTGATCATCTGAATTATTCAGAGTCCTCAACACCTGCTAATGTAAAAATAAAAGGTGATTTATTTTTCATGTTAGCTTTCTTCACAGACTTAACTAATGAAATGATCCATTACACTTTTCAGTTTGTTTGGTCTCATGTGATCTCATACGATTAATTTCTTCAGGAAAATGAAGTGGTGACAAAATCTTGTTCAGAAGCATCTCCTGGCATTTAGAGAAACATCGTGCTCACGTATAGAAGGTATTAATGTCAATGGAAAAGGGGTCCCATGGTGTCATGATGAGCACTCTGGACTCTGAATCCAATGATCCAAGTTCAAATCTTGGTGGGACTTTTCTATTTGGGCTTCCCTTGTGGCTCGGCAATGTGGGAGACCTGGGTTCGATCCCTGGGTTGGGAAGATCCTCTGGAGAAGGAAAAGGCTACCCACTCCAGTATTCTGGCCTGGAGAATTCCATGGACTCTATAGTCCCTGGTGTTGCAAAGAGTCGGACACAACTGAGTGACTTTCAATGTTAATGCACCAAAAAACCCTTCCTTTCTCACTAGGCTTCACACATTCTTGTGTCCTTCAGGCTTGTTAGCCTCTCTCACCTTGAAGATTGCCCACCATAAGTGTTTCTCCCAGGACGGATATGAATTCACAGGGGAGGAAAAACAAGCCAGCTCTTCAAGTTATCCCCGACGGCACTATTCCGGGTCTTGTGTTGTCGTTTCCAAAACTCTGTAGTCTGCTCCTGGAACTCCCTGAAGCAGTTTCTTCTCCAGTGTCCCCAGGTCTGTGCACACAAGGACTCAGGTCAAGCCGCGCGTCCTCCCCTGTTAGTGTGTGACCTGGAGCACATTTCCTCTGGCAAAATGGGAATACTATTACCACCTTTTCCATAGAACTGTCAAAAGGAAGTGGGCAGGACTCGATAATTAGCTATTTACATTTCAGCTATCGCCATTATAAGAGTATGGGCAATACCAGTTGGCAGAATTGTTGTCAGTAATATGATAGAACATACACAAAGCAGCTTTTTTTGTTGTTTTTGATTTTTAATTGATTAGTCAGGACAGCCCAGGCATGCCTGCAGTTATAAACAATATCCTCCCCGCCCCCTCCAATGAGTGTGGCTTAAAGGTCCATGGGGGTATCTGGTTCAGCACCCGTGGCCCAATTGGGAGGTACTGGCACTGTGCTCCCCCCAGTGGCACCCAGGGGAGGGGCCTGTGCTGTCCTGGCATTGCAGCCCCATGCTTTGGGGTTCACCTGAGCACAGAGGAGGGCTCAGAGGCTCAAGCAGACTGCTCTGCTCACATTTCCTGAGCCAGTGTCAGCCACATGGTTGCCCAGCTTCAAAACACCTTTGCCTAATGCGGTGATAGGAGTGGGGTGAGGCGGGTGGGAAGATGTGTGATGCGTAGGGGTGTCTTCTATAATTGCTACAGAGGCTACCTATAGCCAGATACACTGAGGCTCTCACTGCTTATTTTGTTGGTCAATCATAATAAAAACTGGGCTTTCCTGGTGGTTCAGATGGTAAAGGACCTGAGTTTGATCACTGCAGGAGACCTGAGTTTGATCACAGGGTTTGGAAGTTCCCCTGGAGAAGGCAATGGCAACCCACTCTAGTATTTTTGCCTGAAAAATCCCCTGGACAGAGGAGCTTGGAGGGCTACAGTCCATGGGGCCAAAAAGGGTTAGACATGACCTAGCAACTAAACAACAACATAGATTGCCAATCAAATGCAAGGACATTTTAGGATAGGTATAAAGCTATAATTTGGGGTTAACATTTTATAGAAAAGTGTATAATCTCACTTATGTTATTTGCTTAACAATTACTTCTTACAAGTCTTTTGGGGAACAAAGTGAGATTTTCCAAAGTTAAAATAAGGAAATAGGAAAAGTTATAGCTAATGTGTTGTTGTTTAGTCGCTTACTCAGGATCAAATATAATTCTTAAGCCCAATTCATACAGATGAAAATCCACGAAAACTCATTTCATGCTTCTGTAAAATTGCTTTCAATTATTTTCAAGGATTAGTAAACATTGGGAAAGGTGAATAGAACAGCCTGGTGCCACAAAGATTTAACAGGATGGCTAAAATTAGCCTTTACAAAGAAAACTGCATTTTTAAATTAAGAAATTGGACAAAGTCCTACTGAGGCTTATCTGGGTCTGGCGTTGAGCCTGTGAAAGTACTTATTATGGTCAAACTCTGCTACTGAAACATTTATTACAGCTGGATGGAGACAGACTCGGTCCAGGGGAGAGATGATTCTAACTGCATTCATATTCAATGTCTAATCACTTATTTTTAGTAATCTTTACATTATTTTCTTGTTCAGTCCATTTTTATAATTTTAAAATGTCACGCCAAGAAAGACTATGCAACTATTTAAACACTTCGCATTAAAAAAACAAGGACGATATTTAAAATTTTCACGTGAAGGGCAAATAATATTTGTGAAGTCAAACTAATTGAGGAATTTCCTTCACTGTGTTTATAGTCACTTCTCTCTAGAATCTCATGTCATTCTTCTTACAGTTTAAACTTAAGATGTCAAATTGAATTTCTGGGCAGTGTGAAGAACCCAATTTATCAAACTCTAGTCATTGAGAAAACCAACTCACCCCACACCTTTCCACTTCTCTTCCTCTTCCTTAGGCCATTCACAATGATTTACTGAAAGAGGGGGCATTTTTTTTTTTTTTTTTGTCCTCCAGAAAAAGAATACTAAAAAAGATTCCCCGGAGGGCCTTAGACACAAAGATATTGACATGTCATGCCTGTAAGTGGTGTAATTTACCACCCAGGGAAACGCCCAGGGCTGGGTTGCTGCTACTGCTAAGTCGCTTCAGTCGTGTCCAACTCTGTGCGACCCCACAGAAGGAAGCCCACCAGGCTCCCCCGTCCCTGGTGACCATCAATATTTCTGAATTAAAAAAAATGCAGACTTTACAACAAAACAGCTTACTTCCTTAGTACAGATTATCAAATAAAAAGAGTGGGCTAGCAATTATGCAGCCTTTAGCATCTTACATCAAAATAGAAATAACTGGACCCAAAATAACTTGCAGGCCCATCAGTCAATCAAATAAGGGCACTCCTGAAACCCAATAAAAAAAGGAAAAGATTTTAAATACCTCAGTCACAACAAAGACAGCTATTTCCAGGCAGGGTGTTGCACACAAAAACTGAAGCTTCAGCCCAGCCTTGAGGAGGACACTGGGAGTAGAGCGCGCCCTGGGGCCTGATCCTCCTGGGAAGGAGGGCGAGGGGCTGTTTTTAGACCCCACAGCTGTCCAGGGAGCCTGGGGGCACAGAGCTGGCACAACTGCTCCTCAAATAGATGGATGTTTGGGTTAGTGTCACGAGAGGCACACGACTGGCTGTTCTCCAAAGGCCCCCATGTTGATGGCTGAAAATACAGGGGATAAAGGAATGGTCGCTGGTGGGTCAAGGGAGAGAGGAAAGAACCCCGCCAGGGTCTTAGATCACAGCCAAAGGGCCAGCTGGTGGAGGTGGAGAAGCCGTGTGGCCCAGAGCGGCTGGCGATCGAGTCCAGAGGAGACCAGGCCGCCTGGCTGCTCCCGCTCGGAGCCTCGGGTAAAGCAGGGTCCCCAGTCCATCTCCAGTCTCTGGAGAAGACGCTCCACGCTGTCCCTGGGGTGGGACAGAGTCGATCCATGGCTTCATATCAGATAATTTTAATGCTTGGGAAAACAGCTGATGCATCTCACTTTAAAGTAAAATCATCTTGCAAAGTCACTCTGGTTCTTAGAAAGAAATGTCAGGCAGGTATTGCTATTGGCCTTTGGTACCCAGGGCTTTTGATGGCCAAGAAATGAAAGTGATGTTGCTGTTTGTGCCATCAGCCGCCTGCACAGGAGCAGTTTTGAGGAAGATGCAGGGTTGGGGTGAGGGTGGATAAAAAGCCCACCTGGCTCCCTTCTCCAGAGTTCCCAGAAGCAGGACACTGATTCCACTCAGCCCAGCGTCAACGCACAGCCGGTTCCTGTTTTTCCTGCGGCCCTAAGTGAACCCCGGGCTGGGAAACCCTCTTTGGGTCCCTCCCCCAGCCTCCTAAAACTATGGTGAATTGGCTTCTGAGGGTATTTATAAGTTGTAGCTAAATACTTCTAAAGTTGTATACTTCTAAATGGGCTTCCCTGGGGGGTGCAGTGGTAAAAGAATCCTGCAATGCAGGAGACTCAGGTTCGATTCCAGGTTCGCAAAGATCCTCCGGAAGAGGCCATGGCGACCCACTCCACTACTCCTGCCTGGAGAATCCCATGGACAGAGGAGCCTGGCAGGCTACAGTCCATGGGGTCACAAAATAATCAGCAACTAAAACAACAGCTCATTAAGCATAGTCAAGGAACTTTAGCTCCTTCTCAAGGGCTACAGATAATATTCTGAGCCATAACCTGTGAGCTGTCCTGTAGATAATGAAACCCCCTCCAGGTGGAAGAAGTTAACTACATGATGACTAGGCTGTAGCCAAGACATAAGTTGCCACAACTTGAGAACTGGCCTCAAAAAATGGATACAAACTGACCCCGAAGCTGAAGCTGAAGATAAATCGTATTTAAAACAATCATGATGACTCTTGTCCGACCACCGATGACCAATTTCAAAATGACTGTCAGAGCTGCTTGTGCTATTTCTGCATCTAACACCCTCCTTCAGCCTATAAAAGGTCTTACCCTCTGATAACTGGGGTAGGGGGAGATGGCTTTTGGACAGACCTCAGCCCTTCCCCCAAGTTGTTAGCATCTGAAATAAAGCAAACTTTCCTTTCTACCAGCTTGGCCTGTTTATTGACTTTTGAGCAGCAACCCCACTTGGTAGTAGTAGGACCTAGCTCTGGCCCCCTAATGTGGGGTGTGCATAGCGGCACTGTTCCCAGAAGAGCAGTGGGAGAAGGCTCAGAAAGGTAAGCATGCAGTGGGGAACCTGACCAGCCAGCCTCAGCCTAGGGTTTACTTCGGGTTTATTCACCACGAGAGGGGAGTCATGGTGACATGGGGCATCCTTGATCTGATGTGCAGAGAAGGGCACCCCCAACTCTGGGTCTTCCTCCCAAAACCCACTCTGTCAGCCTCAGTACAAGAAAACCATCAGAGAAACACGACTGAGGGCAATTTTGCAAAATACCTGACCGTGCATGCATGCTAAGATAAGTCGCTTCAGTCGTGTCTGACTCTTTGTGACCCTACGGACTGTAGCCTGCCAGGCTCTACTGTCCATAGGATTCTCCAGGCAGGAATACTGGAATGGGTTGCCATGCCCTCCTCCAGTGGATCTTCCCCACCCAGGAACTGAACACAGGTCTCCTGCGTTGCAGGCAGATTCCTTTACAGCTCAATCACTGGGGAAGCCCCCGAGCCACACTCCTCAAAACTGTCGAGGTCATCAAAAACACGGAAGTCTGAGAAACCGTCCCACCCGAGAAGCACCTACGGGAACTTGATGACTAAATGTCACATGGTTTCCTGGGTGGAATTCTGAAATAGAAAAAGGACATTAGGTGAAAATTAAGCAAGTTTGAATAAGGCATGGCTTTGTTTAGTACTAACGTAATAGTATTGGTTCCTTGGTTGTGAGAAATATAGCATTGCAATGGAAGAAGCTAACAAGAAAGGAAACTGGGTTTGAAGTATATGGGGACTGTTTATATCTTTGCAACTCTTTTGGTAAATCTACAAATATTTAAAAACATGGTTTTAAAAAGAGGGACACAGCTACATCCCTTCCAGCTGACTCTCTGCTCACCTCCATCACAAGACTATAGGAGGTGAGAGTTGGGGCTGCCAGGGTCCTCCTCCTCTGCTCTCACCTGGGGCCAGTCCCACTCTAGCCTCTCCCACTAGGCGGGAGGGACTGTGGTCAGAGGTGCTGCTGTCTGCCTGATGGGCCTTGAACCCAGGGGCAGGAAGGACGTTCTGAAGGTGACAAAGGGGAAACTAAGTCTTCAAGAGCTTGGACTCAGAGTCACTGCTACGACCACACTGAGATCTCTTTGCCCCTAGAAGTAGTTATTTATATTATATATATATTATATATATAATTATATATTATATATATATATATATATTATATATATAATATATATATATACTCTCACCAAAGAAAGGAAGATTTTTTTTGAGTGAGACTTATTTTAAAACCATCCCTTGCTCTTTATGAGTACCCAGTGATGACGTGTCCCTGGTCATAAAAATACAGCAAAAGCAGGAGAGACATATCATCTTTGGTCCACACTTAGACAAACAATGAACATTTTAGAAAATGTTAGGTTGTCGCTGTCAAGTACCATCACCACCAGTGGTATGAGCTGTGGCTACTGAGGCTGGGCCCCGAAATGGAATCTCTCTGAGTCAGGGTCTGTGGCCACGGGACCATCCTGGAGGTCAGCCCGGGTCAGGGAACAGTTGCCCTGGGGTGAGGCAGGCTCCGCAGCAGCAGAGCCTCCAGCATCCTCACGGCGGCAGGGCCAGCATCCTTGCAGGTTCACCCTGCGGTCCTGCTTTCCAGCATCCGGGAGTCTCCACCTGTACTCCCTCCCCTCACCCAGCTCCCACCTGAGTTTCTGTTTGACCTGAACTATGATTCCCCCCATCCCCCTGGCAAATTAACTCATCAGACCTGACTCCTAAGTCCCCTGTTACAGGTGTCCAATAACACCCTTTCCCAGTGAAATCCTCAGCAAGGTTGTTTTGAACAATGACAAAGGCTTGTATCTGTAAAAGTAAACAGGAGAGAAAATTCCTGGTGAAAGGACCAATGTATGGGAAACAAGCTGTACCCTGGTTGTTAATAGTCTGAAATGAAAATGATGCAGCATTAGAAATCTATATTAGTGAAATAGTGCTGAAACAGACTCAAGCACTTAAAGGAATTGAACATAAGACAATGTCATTTTAGTTTTTAAACATAATTGTATTTTTAATAGGTAGTAAGTGAATATTAACCTAGACAGCATATTAAAGAGCAGAAACATTACTTTGCCAACAAAGGTCCATCTAGTCAAAGCTTTGGTAATAGTCATGTATAGATGTGAGAGTTGAACTATAAAGAAAGCTGAGTGCTGAAGAATTCATGTTTTTGAACTGTGGTGTTGGAGAAGACTCTTGAGAGTCCCTTGGACTGCAAGGAGATCCAACCAGTCCATCCTAAAGGAAATCAGTCCTGAATATTCATTGGAAGGACTGATGCTGAAGCTGAAACTCCAATACTTTGGCCACCTGATGGGAAGAACTGACTCATTTGAAAAGACTCTGATGCTGGGAAAGATTGGAGGCGGGAGGAGAAGGGGACGACAGAGGATGAGATGGTTTGATGGCATCACCAACTCAATGGACATGAGTCTGAGTAAATTCCACGAGTTGGTGATGGACAGGGAGGCCTGGTGTGCTGCAGTCCATAGGGTCACAAAGAATAGTACATGACTGAGTGACTGAACTGAACTGAACTGAATATCAGAGACAGGTGATGAAAAGTCACCCTCCCTCCTGGTCCCTAGCTGTTCAATTTCTTTCCCCAGAGGCAACCGCTGTCAGCAGGCTCTGCCTTGTCGTTCCACAGGTAAAGTAAGAGCTCACGCTGATGCCACTGGAGTTTGCGGGAGTGATGGCAAAGTTCACGCACTGCCTTCTCTCCTTTGTTTTATTTATCTTAGTAAAGTGCCATTGGGGAAGGCAATGGCACCCCACCCCAGTACTTTTGCCTGGAAAATCCCATGGACGGAGGATCCTGGTAGGCTCCAGTCCATGGGGTCGCTAAGAGTCGGACACGACTGAGCGACTTCACTTTCACTTTTCACTTTCATGCACTGGAGAAGGAAATGGCAACCCACTCCAGTGTTCTTGCCTGGAGAATCCCAGGGACAGGGGAGCCTGGTGAGCTTCCGTCTATGGGGTCGCACAGAGTCAGACATAACTGAAGCGACTTAGCAGCAGTAGCAGCAAAGTGTCTCATAGGCAAAGAATATCTAGTAACCACCTAGTAACAGTATCAGTGATTTGGAAACGTAGTCCACATCAGCAGTTTGGAAAGACCTCGTCGTGAAGACGGCTGCATGTGCACTGTTATCCTGTTGCACACACGACTCCACTGTGTGGGCACAACTGGGGGACAAGCCCTGGGCATCCCTGAGTCAGAAGACACACGTGTATACATCTCTGTAGATCTGCGTAGGGGAAGGCAATGGCACCCCACCCCAGTACTTTTGCCTGGATCCGACGTGGATCCTGGTGGCTCCAGTCCATGGGGTCGCTAGGTCGGACACGACTGAGCGACTTCACTTTCCTTTTTCACTTTCATGCATTGGAGAGGAATGGCAACCACTCCAGTATTCTTGCCTGGAGAATCCCAGGGACGGGGGGCCTGGTGAGCTTCCGTCTGTGGGGTCGCCGGTCGGACACGCTGAGCGACGCAGCAGCAGCAGCAGCAGATCTGCGTAATCGCACCACATTTTCCAGATTATTCTCACTAGTAGTTCATATTTCTAGCAACGCTGTTTAAGAATTCCTACTTTCCCACACTCTGCCAAAACTGCGGTAGCAAATTTTCTGAACGTTTGCAGTCTGAGAGGTAAAAAAAGATCGTATTATAGTATTAACATTTGTTTCTCTTAAAATGGGCGAGGTTATGTGTATTTTGTGAGTTTCAAAAACATTTCTATCTCTATTACATGTACAATTTCTTCATGGATTTGCATGAAATCTTTATATACTAAGGGACGTAGTCCTTTTTGTACAAGTTACAAATATTTTCCTCAATATTGATCTTTAACAGTATTTTTAAATATGCATATTTTAAAATGGTCAAATTTATTTTTGATGTTATCACTTTATTGTCTTCAGTTTTATGTCATGTTTGAAATTTTTTCCTGATTTAAGACGCTAAAAACCATTTCCATGTCCTTTAGATTTATTTATGTTTTTTGTTTATATTTAAATGTTTGATTTTTCCACAATTGTTTTGATGTAAATTTTGAGGTAGGAATCTATTTTTCCAGTTACCAGATATTTTTTTGAAAAAGTACTCCATCAATATTGTTTTGAAATGTGTAGATCACTAGATAAATGCATTAGGAACACTTTGGAGATATCGAAAAATACTTAAAATTCCTATTTATTTTGGGCTAAAAATCTCCCCAGATGTGAAACCAGCAACAGGCTTGATGACTTCACAGTGTTTTAATTTCATATGGCAAAAACCCCATAAATAAAACTGAAGCATAAATAAGGAATAACTCATATACAACAAATATGCAGAAGTTAAGGATTTACAAATTTATATGAAGTATGAGTTGGCAAAGTAATGTCTCTGCTTTTGAATATGCCATCTAGGTTGGTCATAACTTTCCTTCCAAGGAGTAAGCGTCTTTTAATTTCATGGCTGTAGTCACCATCTGCAGTGATTTTGGAGCCCAGAAAAATAAAGTCTGACACTGTTTCCACTTTTTCCCCATCTATTTCCCATGTAGTGATGGGACCAGATGCCATGATCTTTGTTTTCTGAATGTTGAGCTTTAAGCCAACCTTTCCACTCTCCACTTTCACTTTCATCAAGAGGCTTTTTAGCTCCTCTTCACTTTCTGCCATAAGGGTGGTGTCATCTGCATATATGAGGTTATTGATATTTCTCCCAGCAATCTTGATTCCAACTTGTGTTTCTTCCAGTCCAGCATTTCTCATGATGTACTCTGCATATAAGTTAAATAAACATGGTGACAATATACAGCCTTGACGTACTCTTTTTCCTATTTGGAACCAGTCTGTTGTTCCATGACCAGTTCTAACTGTTGCTTCCTGACCTGCATACAGATTTCTCAAGAGGCAGATCAGGTGGTCTGGTATTCCCATCTCTTTCAGAATTTTCCACAGTTTATTGTGATCTACACAGTCAAAGGCTTTGGCATAGTACTTTGCCAACAAAGGTTCGCCTAGTCAAGGCTATGGTTTTTCCTGTGGTCATGTATGGATGTGAGAGCTGGACTGTGAAGAAGGCTGAGTGACAAAGAATTGATGATTTTGAACTGTGGTGTTGGAGAAGACTCTTGAGAGTCCCTTGGACTGCAAGGAGATCCAACCAGTCCATTCTGAAGGAGATCAGCCCTGGGATTTCTTTGGAAGGAATGATGCTAAAGCTGAAACTCCAGTATTTTGGCCACCTCATGGGAAGAGTTGACTCATTGGAGAAGACTCTGATGCTGGGAGGGATTGGGGGCAGGAGGAGAAGGGGACGACAGAGGATGAGATGGCTGGATGGCATCACTGACTCGATGGATGTGAGTCTGAGTGACCTCTGGGAGTTGGTGATGGACAGGGAGGCCTGGTGTGCTGCGGTTCATGGGGTCGCAAAGAGTTGGACACGACTGAGCGATTGATCTCATCTGATCTGATGAAGTATGAGTACTTCAATAGAAAATTAGGCAAAAGAAAAAAGTAGGCTAGACAACCATGTTCAAACATTCGACCCTACCAATAATGAAAGACCCAGACACTATGCTCAGAGCAGCCAGCATTGCCCGGCTATTAGATTTGGAAGGCAAAATTAGGTAAAACATATTGAAAAAGTTTCGTGTTAAATATGTGTCAAAACGGGCAGTTCCATATGATATTGGCAGTAGAATAAATTAATACAGACTTAGAGGACAATCGAGCCAAATGCCTTGAAATTTGATATTTCTTTCTTTTGCTCAGAAATTAATCTTTTTCTGAGTAAATATTACAGAATATTTTAGAGAATATTTACAGAAATGTATCAAAGGAGACATGCAGCTGATTGTGCCCTAATGCATGCATAGACAGGTGACTTTAGCAACTACTAAAAAGACCTCAACATACCCTCAGTTCAGTTCAGTTACTCAGTCATGTCCAACTCTATGGGACCCCACGGACTGCAGCACACCAGGCCTCCCTGTCCATCACCAACTCCTGGAATTTACTCAAACTTATGACCATTGAGTCGGTGATACCATCCAATCATCTCATCCTCTGTCATCCCCTTCTCTTGCCTTCAATCTTTCCCAGCATCAGGGTCTTTTCAAATGAGTCAGTTCTTTGCATCAGGTGGCCAAAGTATTGAAGTTTCAGCTTCAGCATCAGTCCTTCCAATGAATATTCAGGACTGATTTCCTTTAGGATGGACTGGTTGGATCTCCTTGCAGTCCAAGGGACTCTCAAGATTCTCCTCCAACACCACAGTTCAAAAGCATCAATTCTTTGGTGTTCAGTTTTCTTTATTGTCCAACTCTCACATCCATACATGACTACTGGAAAAACCATAGCTTTGACTAGATGGACCTTTGTTGGCAAAGTAATGTCTCTGCTTTTTAATATGTTGTCTAGGTTGGTCATAACTTTTCTTCCAAGAAGCAAGCATCTTTTAATTTCATGGCTGTAGTCACCATTTGCAGTGATTTTGGAGCCCCCCAAAATAAAGTATGTCACTATGTCCACTGTTTCCCCATTTATTTACCATGAAGTGATGGGATCAGATGCCATGACCTTAGTTTTCTAAATGTTGAGTTTTAAGCCAGCTTTTTCATTCTCCTCTTTCATGTTCATCTTCAGTTCCTCTTTACTTTCTGCCATAAGGGTGGTGTCATCTGCATATGTGAGGTTATTGATATTTCTCCCCGCAATCTTGATTCCAGCTTGTGCTTCATCCAGCCCCGCATTTCTCATGATGTATTCTGCATAGAAGTTAAATAAGCAGTGTGACAATATACAGCCTTGATGTACTCCTTTCCCAATTTGGAACCAGTCTGTTGTTCCATGTCCAGTTCTAACTGTTGCTTCTTGACCTGCATACAGATTTCTCAGGAGGCAGGTCAGGTGGTCTAGTATTCCCACCTCTTGAAGAATTTTCCACAGTTTGTTGTGATTCACACAATCAAAGGCTTTGGCGTAGTCAATAAAGCAGAAATAGATGTTTTTCTGGAACTCTCTTGCTTTTTCCAAGGTCCAGCGAATGTTCGCAATTTGACCTCTGGTTCCTCTGCCTTTTCTAAATACAGCTTGAACATCTGGAAGTTCATGGTTCACATACTGTTGAAGCCTGGCTTGGAGAATTTTGAGCATTACTTTGCTAGAGTGTGAGATGAGCGCAATTGTGCAGTAGTTTGAGCATTCTTTGGCATTGCCTTTCTTAGGGATTGGAATGAAAACTGACCTTTTACAGTCCTGTGGCCACTGCTGAGTTTTCCAAATTTGCTGGCATATTGAGTGCAGCACTTTCACAGCATCATCTTTCAGGATTTGAAATAGCTCAACTCGAATTCCATCACCTCCACTAACTTTGTTTGTAGTGATGCTTCCTATGTATCACTTGAGTTCACATTCCAGGATTTCTAGCTCTAGGTGAGTGATCACACTATCGTGATTATCTGCATCATGGAGATCTTTACATATAGTTCTTCTGTGTATTCTTGCCACCTCTTCTTAAAATCTTCTGCTTCTGTTAGGTCCATATCATTTCTGTCCTTTATTGAGCCCATCTTTGCATGAAACGTTCCCTTGGTATCTCTAATTTTCTTTAAGAGATTTCTAGTCTTTCCCATTCTATTGTTTTCCTCTATTTCTTTGCATTGATCACTGAGGAAGGCTTTCTTATTTCTCCTTGCTATTCTTTGGAACTCTGCATTCAAATAGGTATATCTTTGCTTTTCTCCTTTGCTTTTCACTTCTCTTCTTCTCACAGCTATTTGTAAGGCCTCCTCAGGCAATCATTTTGCCTTTTTGCAAAAGACCTCAACATACCCTAATTGTTCAGTAATAGGGACCAATTAAAATCATGTCATGATTGCAGATTATATCAGAATGTTATTTATCCATTTAAAATGATACAGGGTGACTTCCCTGGTGGTCCAGGGGTTAAGACTTTGCCTTCCAATGCAGGGGGTACTGACTTGATCCCTGGTAGAAGGGCTAAGATCCCACATACCTTGCAGCCAAACAACCAAAACATAAAACAGACATAATATTGTAACAAGTTCAATACAGACTTTACAAATGACCCACATAAAAAATCTTTAAAAACTAAAATAAAAAATAAAATGATATAAGAATCTGAGGATTGACATGCAAAATGTTCATGGAATAATGTTACTGAACAACAGTTTGCAAAACATATTTAATTTGATCTTCTGTATCTATCATCTACCATCTATCTAGTCTATCCATCACTCTATCTGTGTATCCATCCATCCATCCTTTAACCTACCTACCTATCTATCCCAAAGGGTTGAATACCTATATTTATCTATCTATATATCTTACATGTAGTGTTTTTCATGTATACAACCAATATCAAGGGATGGATGGATGGATAGACAGTGACAGGGTGGATGACAGGGTGGACAGGTGGCTGCTTCACCCTGAGTAGACTTCAGCCAGGTGTTTTTACTTTATCTCCTCAAGCCTGTGAGACCAGGAGAAGCTAATCCTCCTCTCTCCCCTTCTCATCTCCCCCTCCGCCCTCCCCGCTTCTCTGCTCTCCCCTCCAATACCCCTGCCTCGGCCCAGGGGTGGAGCAAGCCTGCAGTAATAATATAATCTTATCACCTGGCTACCTGATTGATTTTGAGGTGGACAAGTAATTCTTCTCAGCAGAGTGAGATGAGAGAATGTGTTTTCTGGAAATGCGTAGTCATGATAGTTCTTTGCTCGCTGGAAAGAAATTTCTGAAAAAGTGTCCAGTCCCTCTCCTTGGATATGGTCATGCACATACTTGTTCTCATTCATGCTTGGGACCCATCCTGATATCATAAGGGAAACCGCTTGTCCCTGATGAGGCTGATAGCATGGAAAACAGAGGAGAAACAGAACATAGGCAGGTCATCTGTGACATCACCAAGCCCTCACGTCATTGCCCATGAAGCCACTCCACCGAGACGATGGACTTCTTCATCATTTAAATCAACATATTTCAATGGGCTTTTCTCCTGCTGCTGCTGCTGCTAAGTCGCTTCAGTCGTGTCCGACTCTGTGCGACCCCATAGACGGCAGCCCACCAGGTTCCCCGTTCCTGGGATTCTCCAGGCAAGAGTACTGGAGTGGGTTGCCATTTCCTTCTCCAGTGCATGAAAGTGAAAAGTGAAAGTGAAGTCGCTCAGTCGTGTCCGACCCTCAGCGACCCCATGGACTGCAGCCTACCAGGCTCCTCCGTCCATGGGATTTTCCAGGCAACAGTACTGGCGTGGGGTGCCATTGCCTTCTCCGGGCTTTTCTCCTACCTGTCATCAAATACACCATAATTTGGGGTGTGTGTGAGTGAGAGTGTGTGTGTGCATGTGCAATGGTGGATAGATACAAACACACTGAGAGGAAGCATTTGAAGTGATAGTCACCGGAATGTGGGCTTCCCAGGTGGCTCAGATGGTAAAGAATCTGCTTGCAATGTGGGAAACCCAGGTTGGATCCCTCGGTCAGGAAGAGCCCCTGAAGAAGGGAATGGCAACCCACTCCAGTATTCTTGCCTGGAGAATCCCAGGAACGGGGGAGCCTGGTGGGCAACAGTCCATGGGATCATGGAAAGTCAGACACGGCTGAGCGTCTTTCACTCACACACTCACCAGAATGTAACACTGGTGCATTCTGGGTTGGAATTACAGTTGATTTTCACTTCATATTTGTTCCTTTTAGGTTTTTTTCACAATGAATCTGAAGTACTTGTTTGATGAGAGAAAAATAACAACAGCAACAAAAAACTTCGAAAACAGAAGTCAAGCATTTGTTTTTTGGGAAAAAGATTAAGTTCAGGATGAAGCAGGATCTTTCTGTGTGTGTGTCTCTGTGTGTGTGTGTGTGTGTGTGCCTAATGCTCATGACTTTCTGTGACCAGAAGTACCAAATGAGCCAAAAGTATAATATAGCAGCCAAAAAATACATATGAATATAATGCAAACTTAGGGTTTTTTAAATATGAGAACAGTGTCAAGATCAAGGGCGTTAAAAATCCCACTGTTCTCAGTCAGATCAGACCACCCCTGAAGTGTTGTTTTTCAGACCCTAATGGACTTATTCCAGGGATGCTGAGCAGGACTTATGCATTCAGAAAGAGATGGAATTTTCAGACTTTTGAGGTTTTTTTCTCCCCCACATTCATGATTCTATAGTTCTCCAACTTTTTGTGTTACCCTTGGACATTAAAAAAACAATCATTTTATATACAAAATAAACCAAGCCTCAGAGAGCTTAAGTGACATTCTGAAGGCCACACAATTCATTAATGACAGAATTTTGTCCAGAAGGCACTTCACAACCCATGTATTTAAGAGGATCTAGACAGACTGACAGGCTTCCCAGGTGGCTCAGTGGTGGAGAACCCGCCTGCCAATGCCGGAGATGTAGGAATTGTGGATTCTATCCCTGGGTTGGGAAGATCCCCTGGAGGAGGAAATGGCAACCCTCTGCAGTATTCTTGCCTGGAGAATCCCCATGGACAGAGGAGCCTGGTGGGCTACAGTTCATGGGGTCACAAAGAGATACAACTAAGCCACTGAGCAAGCATGCAGACAGACTGATATGTTCAGAGGAGAGTGATGTGGGCAACTAAGGCAGAATCCATGAGCCCCATGTGACGTTGCAAGGACGGGTCCAGGTACTGTCATCCAAATGAATCCATCAGGGAAGTGCAAGCCACTTGTGTGACGAGTGAAGTGAGTCCAACCATGTGGAGAGCCGGAGAGACCTGTTCTCGGTGCCCTTTAAGAGTGTTCTGAGGTGAAGAACTGTCTAAGGATGGCCCACACTGACTCAGGAGAGAGGACAGGTGGAAAAGCCTGTCACTGGCCCTGATATCCCCTCGGCCCTTCTTCCCAGGTGAAAGGCCCCGTTTCCAGCCAGACGCCTGGCTCCCCAGATGGTGACCACCCTGCCCCACCCTCCACATCACAATGTGACTTCTCTGTTTACAAAGTAACTCATTCATTTTGCAAACTTGCTAAAGGTTTGTGGCCATGTATATATCTGATAGTTGTTCATCACAGGGATGCTACGATTCCGAGAGCGGAACTTGGCCACAGTTAGATCACTTATTGCTTCTGTGTTTGCTGCCCAGTGGGTCCAAGATTCAGGGATTGCTGAAGATGTAGCCCAGAGAGACTTGGGAAGAGCTGGAAAAAAAAAGCAAAGTCATGTGTCATCTGAAGCCATAAGGTGGCTGATGGAAGAATCAAAGTAGCACTAGGACTGTGTGGGGGAGTACAGGTGAATTAAATCTTCACTTACCACTATAGTGAGTTAATGGGGAACAGGTAAAATGGATTAATAAAGAATGAGGGCTAGGGAATTTCCTAGTGGTCCAATGGTTAAGACTTTGCATTCCCAATGCAAGGGACGAAGGTTCAATTCCTGGTTAGGGAACTAAGATCTCACATGCCTCACAGCCAAAGAAAACAAACAAACAACAAAAAAAGAATGAGGGATTAAAAAAAAAAAAATCTGTATTTTCACTTGAGCAAAGGTCATTGCCAGGAGAAACTCACAACAAAGTTAATTAAGAGTATTTGCCTCTTTAGGAGTAGAGCTGGGTGGGGTGTGCAGAGGCAGGGCATTCTTGCTTTTAACTTTAAGTGTTTGGTATTATTTTATTTTTTAAATATGAGCACACATTACTCTAGTAAAAATGCACACACACACATACACACCCCACCCACACACACACATGGCTCTCCTCTTGTTCTGAGTGATACTAAATGATCTTCCGATGTGGGCAGAGTCTGAAACATAATCTGCAGATTGGGCATTGTGCATAACGGACCTATTTCTACCGAGAGGCAAGCGTGCGAGAAATGATGCTTTTTTTATACTAGAGAATGATGCTGCCTTGGGTCTGTTCCCTCTCTGCTCATCCCCAGGAGAAGCGCTGCTTGCTAAACCCGCTCCAACTCTGGCGTTCACCCCCCTGCCTTCCCTGGGCTCACTTGCTCTCCAGTTTCCTCATAAAAAGTTATTGGAGCTCTCAGAATATTAGAACATGAATTTCTCCGTTGTATAAAGATTGAGCTGAACACAATTTCTAAGAACGATATGTACTTTTTATTTGAGAATTCTCCTGCACTACGGCCACACTTCCCAAAGAAGTAGCGTGTTGGATGTTTGAAAAACCCTGGGAGACGGAGCTGCCAGCCGCTCGTGTGGAAACCTCCTACTATGAGTATCTGGAGGGTGTCTTCAGATCTTGTTGACATGGAAAGACTCAGAGAAAGGAAGAGATTTCTCTTTTAACTCCACAAGACCTCTTGCTCCCCTTACCGGTACATCCCTTTCCTCCAGCGTTCTTTCTTTCGTATTGCGTGAGTCACACATCAGCTTTTTTCTTTTCAGCCTCAGCACCACTGTTTTTCTCCTGTTATTGCCAAACTGAAGGTACAGGGCGGCAAAAGAACATGTTTTTTACACTCAGCTCCCCAAAGGGCAGAGGGTAACTGCGTCTCAGGCTCCAGGAGAACGTGCTTTGTCCCGTGGATGGGGACTTACCCGCACCGTCCAGGGGAAACCAGGGCTCATCTGGAAGGTTCCAGAACTCAGACATTTGGCAGCTTCTCCTGAGCAGACATTCAGATCAGAAGACCAGCTCCTGGCGCAGCTTCAAGGCGAATGAGGTCTTTGCTGCGCTCCGGTGGAAACTGGCAGTGTTCTCTGATAGGTGTGAGGGTTTGAAGGGAATGAGATAGTGACATTAATTCTGCAAAAGGTTCAAATCCATAGAAACAGCCCTGTTTTGCTACACCATGAGTTTTGGACAAGTAGTGTATTAATGATGCCTTTGCTTTATTCTTACATTAGCACCCTTGTATTTGTCTCCCCACTTCCCCCCCGACCTTTTCCCTAGCTGAGTTTTCAGTGTTTTGTTTTGGGGTTTAATTTTAGGTAGTTGGAAAAGGTCAGAGTCTGAGTGAATACTTTTCAGAATGTTCAGTACTTTGGAACTTCTACTATGGAGAGCTTTTTTGGGTAACTTTCATCAACAGTGCTCCAAAACTCCAAAAGAGGGAGGCGATATTCACCTTGGCTCTGCGAATCTCATTTTCACACATCTAAATATAGAAATCCTGACTATCATTTTAGCATGCTTTTTTTTTTTTTTTTTTTCTTTGCCAACAGGAGTCCTTCCTTATGGATCTCTGGAGGAAGACATAGGGTGTATTATATTCTGAGGTTCCATTTGTATGAGTCTGAAATGTTACTGTTAGTCATTTCCACAGGTCTTTGAAGGCTCCACCTAGACTTGATTCTGGGCCAAGATAATACAACCCTTTTTTCTCCCTAAGGGAATTTAGTATTTCTTTCTGGATCCACATTTTCTATGTTACTCTGACTCTTACATCTGTCTCCAGCTCGGGCTACGCCCAACACATTGCTGCCACATTTCCAGAAAGAATGCTCTGTGTCTGAAAACATAGATGTACTCAGCTCTGTGCCGCCTGTGGACGCCCTAGGTCCTGGAATGACGCTCTGCCCGGTGGCATGGTGCTCACAGCCTCTGCGAATCATGGAAACCTGAGCATTTCTCCCCCTGCTGACGAACCTCCCAGCTACTTTATCTTCATGAAGTTCTAGGAAGAATCTGTGCAGAAGTTGAATGGTGGGGTCACCTACCCCAGGAACACAGATTGTGTGGTTGTGTGTACTGCTTCCTGGGAGTCCACAGTTTTTGGTACATTCTATTGTTGTTGTTCAGTAACTAAGTCTTGTCTGACTCTTTGTGACCACATGCACTGTAGCACACCAGGCTTCCTTTTCCTTTATTATCTCCCAGGGTTTGCTTAAACTCTTATCCATTGAGTTGGTGATGCCATTAAACCATCTCATCCTCTATTGCCCACTTTTCATTCTGCCCACAATCTTGCCCAGCATCAGGGTCTTTTCTAATGAGTCAGGTCTTCATATCAGGTGGCCTAAGTATTGGGGGTTCAGCTTTAGCATCAGTCCTTCCAATGAATATTCGGGATTGATTTCCTTTAGAATTGATTGGTTTGATCTCCTTGCAGTCCAAAGAACTCTCAAGAGTCTTCTCCAGCACCAGAGTTCAAAAGCATCAATTCTTTGGTGCTCAGGTTCTTTGTGATCCAACTCTTATATCCGTACATGACTACTGGAAAAACCATAGGTTGGAACTCTGTCAGCAAAGTGATGTCTTTGTTTTCTAAAATGCTATCTAGGTTTGTCAAAGTTTTTCTCCCAAGGAGGAAGCATTTTTAATTTCGTGGTTGCAGTCACTGTCTGCAGTGATTTTGGAGCCCAAGAAAAGAAAATCTGTCATGATTTCCACTTTTTTCCTATCTGTTTGCCATGAAGTGATGGGACTAGATGCCACGATCTCAGTTTTTTGAATGTACATTCTATAGACTGGATAAAAGACAAGAAGCCAGCATGATTATCTCTTTTCTCTTTTTCTAGAGCATTTCTGAGGGTAAAGTCTTCTTCCTGGCTTGAAGTCAGCAGTTCACACCACCTGTCACCTCACATTGGAGGCACTGATTCTCTGAAAGTTTGTGAAGGTCATAGGTCATTTCTCCCAAACTTAAAGGTAGAGATTCAGTAAACCTTTTGAAAACTGTCTAGATTTTGTCTCTTTTCTTCTTGTCTATCTTTTCTACAATTTCAGATCTCCCAGTTTGTTGCTGTCAGTCATCGGTGGATACAGAAACATTCAAAGCTTGTCAGAAAGTTTTGTAGAGTAAGAATATAAAGGTTCTGATGGAGTTTTGTAATCACTTCATGGACTCTCCAGTGTCCATTTGGGCTTCTTAGGCATCCCTCCCTCCCTTTTATTTCCCCATTCTTGGCCAGAAGCTAGACCAAAGGTTTGTAAATCCTGTTCCAGGGTTCCATAGGAGTGCTGAAGAGAGACCCCAGAGGTAACTAGAGAGCCCGTTTCCCCTCCCCCACCCTCTGCCCCATTCTGACTCTGCATACAATTGGATTTACGGAGAAGTTCCTGTTGCTCAAACAGCTTGAACTCCACGTTCTAGGTGGATGTTACTGTTCACTTAATTATAAGTAGGTAAGTCGATCAAGTCTGTGAAGATGTATTGAATTTATTGACAGATGTATTATCTATTGGTACAATTATAATTAACGCAGTACCACCCAAACCACAAAACTCTCTAGACAAAGAAAAACGTGCAAGGATAAAGGGTTACAGAGAATTACTAGTTGATCTTAAAAAATTGGGATCTAGTCTTTGGGGGTTCTGCTGAATGAGTTCTCCCTTTTAATATTAAACCCCTGTGAATTTCAAGGAAAATTTAATCCATATGTTTCTGATTCAATTACTCTTAGCTCATTAAATGTTTTTTAAAAGCTATTTGAAATTTGAGAAGCGTTTTTACGAGCTTTCGTAATCCTTTGTTCTTCGAATTAGGATGGAGAATTTTGCCAAGAGTTAATGGTACTTGAACCTCAATATGCTCAAGGGGATTCTAAACTTAGCAAAAAGTCCAGCCTTCTGTCATAACCAATGACTCGGGGACTCGCAAAATCTCTGCCACTTGCTACTCCTTCCACATGTCTGCTGATGTCGGGTGGTTTCTTTTACATGTGATGATGATCTGTGTGTGCAAAACAGCTAAGACTGCTCAAGAAGGTGACGCCAGCCAGTGGAACACAAACTCAGGGCATCA
This sequence comes from Tragelaphus eurycerus, assembly GCA_935064755.1. Classification (NCBI taxonomy): domain Eukaryota; kingdom Metazoa; phylum Chordata; class Mammalia; order Artiodactyla; family Bovidae; genus Tragelaphus; species Tragelaphus eurycerus. Next base: position 37,879,761 of record CAKXYN010000007.1, on the reverse strand, counting down.
CCCTGTCTGGGGAAAGCAAATCCAATACAAGACAGACACCCTGAGAAGCAGAGGTCCCTGATCCTCTGAGCTTTATTTCTCATTGTTTCAAGACAGAATGTTTCCATAGTTTAACTCTGGGTGAGCATCACATAGCAGTTGAAAGAAGGCAATGATATGTTTGTAACCTAAGAGACAATGAGCATTCAAATATAGTATCTGCAGAATTCCTCAGAATTGAACAAGAACTGAAAAGCAATGCATGTATATAGAGAACGTGGGTCTGCTGAATGATGTCAATGGCTTATACTCTTATTAACTAGGTTATAAGCTGGGTTCATCTGAAGCAGCTACGGACTTTCCAAGTGGAGCTATGGAGAAGGTCATTCTCCCCAGTTGAAGAGTGGAAAGATTTTGTCTGGGTTTTGTTTGTTTGTTTCAATAAGTTGAATCATGAAAGGCACTTCTGGAAAGAAAAGAAAGTCATGAAGATACATGGAAGCCATCATTAGAACCGTCTGAAATTTGAAGCTGTGGTGGATGAAAGGTGACCTAGTAGCCAGAGATGAAAGGGCTCATTGGGATTTAAATTTTCAAGCCGCTCATGAGAGAGAAGAGAGTGGCAGGTAAGCCACGGTGATGGTCCCATAGTGTCTAACCAAGGAGGACAGTTCTAACAGTGCGCCATGGTCACTGGTCATCCACACCGCCTTCCCAGGTAAAGATTATATAATACAGAGTGGGGTCACTGTGTCCTTTCCCCTAGGGAAGGAGCAGGAAACCCATCTGTGGGGATCCAGGACTGTTATTTCCACCACCGCTCCTTGGGAATTTTCCCGTGTAGACAGAGGGCTAATCCCATCACTGTAATCGTGAAGGTTCCTAAGTGATGTGACACAGGATGGCTTCAAAGATCAGGGCTCCTAAAACCGTAGAACTAAACTTGAAACATATGATCGCTTAGCTCTGTTTGCTTCCAGATAAACACACAATTTCTAGTGTGTTGGCAAAGTTTATTTTCTTTTATTTGTCTGGTAATTGTAGAAGCAGGTCAAGACTGGCTTTTAAATGAAGGTCATCATTGTTTGCACAGCACAAGCATCTACTTCGAACCACATGTTTTCAAAGAAAATCTCCTAGACAAATGAGCTGTAATTAAGGGTAAGGGTGTGAAAAAGTTTTGCTTAAATTTCACAAGACCTCACATCCCCTGAAATTAACTCATAATTTCAAAACCTATTCAATGCCTTTACAGTCCCGTTCTGACTAAAGTGTTGGTGACAAGAGTTTACATAAAGACGTGATCGTCGATCTGATAAGTTCGACCTCTATGGACTCACTTGATTTCTTATCTCCAGATCCTGCAGTAATGGGGAAAAAATCAGGCCTGAAGATGTTTTAAGTTAATAAAAAATAGATGCACAAATGAGGCATTTACAGAGGCAGAAATTATTTTTAAAGAGAGAGAAAAAAAGAAACATACCTGGCCCATATCAAAGACTTCTTGTCAGCACTGTAATTTATATGTGCTGTGAAAAAAACTTTAATAAAAAGGTCTCCCAGGAGTTTCACTCCTTGGAGTTCTTCTGCAGGCTCAGCCCGTGACATCCGGGCTCAGCAGCCACCCCCGAGCTACCTGGGCTTGGAGGCAGGCCCGTCATCCACCCAGGAGAGGGACGTGGCAAAGAGGTCTGTCTGGCCAAAGAAGCAGACGCTCACAGCTTCCAAAAACAAACAAAAGTTATATTTATTTTTTTTCTAAACAAAAGAGTATCCAATTTTTCATGTCAATATAGATAATCTGCTTAATAAAATACCGAGTTTTGTTATTTTTCTTTTCTTCTCCTCCCACGTAGGAGTTGTACTGAAGTATTTGAAGTATGTGAGGTATTGGAAAAATAAGCCTGAATGACTTTCCTCCTTCTCCTTCTTTTCATCGTGTTTTAGAGCTTTTTGTATTTGTGGTGGCCGCCTTTCACTGGCTGACACCACCTCTGGGCCCTGTGGGAACCAGGGTCCTTCAGAGGTCAGAAGTTCTGGTCCTGGCAGCAAACGGAGACCCTCCAACGATCAAGGGTCGATGTCTAAGGACCAGGGACTCACTTAGATTCTTTGTCTCTGGTGATGATTTTAATTCAATGCTTATTCATGGGACACAGCTTACGTCAAAGAAGTCAAATTAAGTTAGTTTTCTGTTTGCTTATTGAGATGATTTCAAAGAAATTCCTTGAAAAGACCTATGAGGTGAATACGACCCTGAAGATAGAATCCAGAAAAATTTGATCTCACGCTCTGAGTTTATTCCAAGAAATCACTTTTGTTCCTCCTTTCTTGTTTGGACGCAGACAGAACCGACTCTCCTGATATTTAAGGGCAATTCTCAGAACCTGCTACTTCAGGGGTGACATTTAGCCACCCCCTCCACCTCCCAGTCATCAGCCAAGCTTTATCGCTGATGTTTATCAATTTTCCCTGAGAAAACAAGGTGAATGAAGAGGAACGAAAGGGGATAAAATAAGATGATGTGATGGCCATGTGGGTACCTCCCCAGGCTGCCCAGGTTGTTCAGTGAATAAAGAACCTGCCTGCCAATACAGGAGTCCCAGGAGACCCAAGCTTTATCCCTGGGTCAGGAAGATCCCCTGGAGGAGGAAATGGCAACACACTCCAGTGTTCTTGCCTGGAGAATCCCGTGGACAGAGGAGCCTGGTGGGCTGCAGTCCATGGGGTTGCAAAGAGTCAGACACGACTGAGCACACAACACACATCCTCAGGTTCTGGCTCATGGCTTGGGCACGGGGGCAGGATGTGGGGGCCCCAGTGCTCCTCCCCAGGCCTGCCGTCCACGTGCGGACACAAGGACACACCTGGGGACCTGCTGTGGTATGATGGGGTCGGGGCACCTGCGGGGCCGCGAGGGCAGTGAGCAGAGGGGTGGTCAGGGAGGTCCCCCTGGAGGAGGCATCATCTAAACCCGCAGGCGTCTCTTCTGCCCCACCCGCCCTCTGCGCCAGGCTTCTCCGCCCCACCCGGCGTCTCCCCCTCCACCTTGTTGTAGCTGGATGCTAAGACAGAGAACCAGACGCTGTCTGCTCCTCATGATTGAGAGAACATGTTTCTTGTCCTTTCTGTTTTTTTTTTAACTGGAGGAATATTGCTTTACAGTGTTGTGTTGGTTTCTGCCACACAACTGTACAAACCAGGTACAATTGTACATGTGTCCCTCCCCCTTGAGCCTCCCTTCCCTCCCTCCCCGGCCTCAGGTCATCACAGAGCCCAGGCTGGCTCCCTATGTTTTATAGCAACTTCTCATGCCTATCCATTTTACCCATGATGGTGTATGTGTTAATATGCTGATGCTGCTTTCTCCATTCCTCCATCCTCTCCCGCACTGGGTCCACAAGTCTGCTCTCTGCATCTGTGTCTCCATTCCTTCCCTGCAAACAGGTTCATCAATACTATTTTTCTAGAATCCATAGATAGTGTTCATATACAGTGTTTGTTTTTCTCTTTCTGACTTACTTCACTCTGTATAACAGGCTCTAGGTTCATCCACCTCACCAGAACTCACTCAAATTCATTCTTTTTCTTTGCTGGGTAATATTCCATTGTATATATGTACCACATCTTCCTCACCCCTTCATTTGTTAATGGACATCTGGGTTGCTTCCATGTCCTGTCTATTGTAAATAGATAGTACTGTTATGAACATTGGGGTACAAGTGTCTTTTGGAATTGTGGTTTTCTCAGGGTATGTGCCCAATGCTGGGGTTGCAGGGTCACATGGTAGCTCTATTTTTAGTTTTTAAAGGGCCCACCATACTGTTCCCCACAATCCCACCAACAGTGTAGGAGGGTTCCCTTTTGTCCACACCCTCTCCAGCATTTATTGTTTGTAGACTTGGTGATGATGGCCACTCTGACTGGTGTGAGGAAAGAGGGCTGTGTAATACTTCATTGTATACATGTCCCACATTGTCTTTAAGCTGTGATATCCAATGGGAGAGGCAGGAGCCACGGTATGTGACCATTACAGTTAAAATGAATCACAGTTACGTGACATAAAACATTTGCTTTCTCAGTCATGCCAGCCACAGTTCAGGTGCTCAGCACCCACGTGGGCTTGTGATTACCATCGGGTGTGGAGACCCTCCATCAGAGGACTATCCAATGTGATCCCGGGCTCCTGCTTTCCTATATGGCTGATCTCCAGATACGTCCCCCGGCCCCATTAAGAAATTGCTCTTTTGTGTTAAGAGTACTTTTATCTCTTATTAGTACTATTTTGAGGCCAGTTTAAATTTTTTTAATATGCTTATACAAGAATCCATTTAATCTGTTTGTTTTAATCTGCTCCTGTGCTTAGAATCCTGTGTAATGACAAGTGGTTTATGGTCCAGACTCCATAAGACCCCCCTCTATGAGTATTCTTTGTGTCTCCCATGAGGACCTGTCACTGTACTTTCTACCGGAAAAAAATGAAACAGCATGTTTATAGCATGCGATCAACAAAAAGCTAGAAACACTTTATATTCAAGCAACATATTTTGTCTTGGTTTTGATTGACTTTCTATTGTGACCTGTAAGTGAACATTAAATCCTAAGAGAACAAAATTTCTGAGTGAATATAAGCACTTCAGCTCAGGGCTGACCGTCCATCTGGTCTCTGAATGGCTGGTCTTCACAAGAGGGGCCTGGTGGGAGCGGGAAACACATATCCATTCAGCGTGGCTCCTGCAGGGAACAGGCAGGTGTGCGGACAGGTATCTGTGCAGACAAGCAAAGCTGACTCTGCAACCACCAGCACCTGTATAAGGTTTAAAAGGATTTCATTTCGTTATGAATGAAGCCTCCTGTTCAACTAATGATAAATCTGAATAACACAGTGGTTACGAGACCTGGCTTTGGACATAGACATACTTGAGATGAGGTCCCAAAAGTCCCAAAGGGCAGGTGACCACAGACGGGTGGCAGTTTGTTTCTGCTCTGCACACCCTGGATGATGCTTGAATGGATCTCAGTTTGTTGGAAGATCAGATAAGGGCTTATTAATCTTAGCATTGTGCCTGGCTTACTGTCAAGTGCTCAAAGGCTGTTATGATAGAGATGATTGTTGTTGCTATCGTTTAGTTGCTCAGGTGTGTCTGACTCTTTGCGACTGCATAGACTGTAGCCTGCCAGGCTCCTCTGTCCATGGGATTCTCCAGGCAAGAACACTGGAGTGGGTTGCCATGCCCTCCTCCAGGGTATCTTCCCGACCCAGGGATTGAACCTGCATCTCCTACTTTGGCAGGTGGATTTCTTACTGCTGAGCCACCAGAGATGATTATTATTACTCTAAAGATTAAAAATAGAAAAAAAAATCCATGAAGCCACAGGAGGCTGTGGTTAATAAGATGGACTTCAAAGATCTACATGTGTGTGTATTGTGTGGGACAGCAGAAACAGGGCAACCCAGCTACGCATGACAAGTACTCAATATGTTTAGTGATTAAAAATGTAGAGAGAACATTTCCTAATTTATCTCTGAAGGTTGGGTTTTTGTGGCTATTGTTTGTTTTTTAATTGATTGATAAATCCATCCAAAAGAAAATGGTAAAGAAGAAAATTGGTTTAGTTCCACCCACCCCAAATCCATCAACATGTCCTTCCAGAAATGGAAGAATCGCAATTTGCAGCCTCAGAAAACCTCGCTGAGAGTGGCGGGCGTTTCAGTGTCTTTCTGACCCAAGAACCTGCCCTGAGAAGGCAGGACCGCTTCCATATTCAGTGCAAATCTCTACGAAGTGTTCACAGGTGTCTCGTTTGTCTTAGTAGTGGCCTTGGCTTCTGTGACTTGTCACTCTAGCTTTCAGGTTTGAAAATGGTGTTGATAAAATATGGCCAGTAAATGAGTAAACGAAACACGTTAGTTTTTCACAAGCAAGCTACAAGGAAGTGTGACTATATTTTTAGAAACAAGTATTGTAGAAACCACATACATGGATGAGTTCTTCAAGAAAGTTTATTCTCCCTGTTCAAAATATTATCAAAATAGCTCTGACAATGAGTTCAGTAATCTTCCTTTGTCAGGAGAGAATTACATTCACCATTAAGAGTTATTAGCCAAGATAACAGAAAACAAACAAATATAAAGACTCACAACTAAAATCATCTCATTTTAAAATATGATGCTTTAAGAACCTGCTGTTAAGTGATATAAATTTAGGAGAACATAGATCTATTTTCGCATTGGAAATCATATAGATTGACAAAATTATACTTTTAAGTTTCTGTATGTGAATAAGAAATATGGAATTGAAAAACAAACCCAGCATTTTATGGAAAACTTATAAAGAAATCAAGTTATAATTTCATAATAGGATGTTCTTTTAAAGTTATTTTATTTAACTCTATGATACGAATTCCAGTCAAGGTCCCCAACTGATTTTAGAGTAACTGGCAATTTCTAGTAACTGTAGAATGTTAATTTTGTCAGAACTAAACTTTCTGCTAAATGAAGCTGTCTGCATGTTCTAAACAAATGGATGGCACAGATAAAAGTTGATCTCTTTCTTCTTCCCTTTTTTGCTGACCATGTTATAGCTGATGGAGATGAATGGTTATGTAGAGAAAAATAGTTAGAAAAGTCCTTAATGAGTGATGTTTACTTTGTGTTTCAGGTGAGTTTGAGAAGCTCTCTGCTCACAGGGGTTTGTTTACCTGTGATCAAGCCGTGGCTAAGTCACTTCAGTCGTGTCCGACTCTGTGTGACCCCATAGGCAGCAGCCCACCAGGCTCCTCCGTGCATGGGATTTTCCAGGCAAGAGTACTGGAGTGGGGTGCCGTTTCCTTCTCCAGGTCAGATGGGTTAGGGTGTCTTAAACTGCAGTCTAAATGGCCACACAGGGTTAAGAGGGCGCCATTATTTTCCTCTGGATCACATATTAAGAAATTTTCAGGGGTTTCCCTGGTGGTCCAGTGGTAAAGAGTCTGCCTGCCACTGCAGGAGACATGGGTCTGATCCCTGGTCCAGAAAGGTCCCACATGTGCAGAGCCACCAAATCCCTGACCCACAGCTACTAAGCCATGCTCTAGAGCCGGTGAGCCGAAACGAAAGAAGCCACCACAATGAGAAGCCCACGCACTGCAGACAGAGAGTAGCCCTTCCAGCAATGAAGACCCAGCACTGCCCAAAATAAATAAATAAAAATTATATAAAAAGAAATATCAAATCCATACTCTTAAAGAAAATAGTAAAACAAATATTAAGAAATTTTATGTATGTATTTAAATTTGAGAAAAATAAGAGGAAGAATTAAAGAATAATACCCATACTGGCACAATGGGGTAAATTAAGCAACTTAGGAATGATTATTGACGATTTATAAGAACTCTAGATGTTCTATTTCTTCTTTGAATAAAATTAAAGCACTTTAAACCTCATAATTGAACATCAGCATCTTCCTAGAGTAAGTGCAATGGGTTAGAACGTTTTGCTCCACAGGTCATACAAATCTCACAGATAAGGTCCTTGTAGCATCTGATCCCCTCTCTAAAACCAAAACCAGCTCACTTCCAATTTAACCAGATAGTAAAGGCTATCCTGATGCAAACAGTGGCTGACTTTATTTTTCTGGGCTCCAAAATCACTGCAGATGCTGATTGCAGCCATGAAATTAAAAGACGCTTACTCCTTGGAAGGAAAGTTATGACCAACTTAGACAGTATATTAGAAAGCAGAGACATTACTTTGCCAACAAAGGTCCATCTAGTCAAGGCTATGGTTTTTCCCGTGGTCATGTATGGATGTGAGAGTTGGACTCTAAAGAAAGCTGAGTGCAGATGAACTGATGCTTTTGAACTGTGGAGTCCAAGCATCTCCTTGGACTGCAAGGAGATCCAACCAGCCCATCCTAAAGGAGATCAGTCCTGGATATTCACTGGAAGGACTGATGTTGAAGCTGAAACTCCAATACTTTGGCCACCTGATGCGAAGAGCTGACTCATTGGAAAAGACCCTGATGCTGGGAAAGATTAAGAGTAGGAGGAGAAGGGGACGACAAAGGATGAGATGGTTGGATGGTATCATTGACTCGATGGACATGGGTTTGGGTGGACTCTGGGAGTTGGTGATGGACAGGGAGGCCTGGTGTGCTTCGGTTCATGGGGTTGCAAAGAGTTGGACACAACTGAGCGACAGAACTGAACTGAACTGAACTGATGCACACAAACTGTGAGGGCCTTGTTATTGTTGCTGTTCAGTTGCTCAGTCTTATCCAACTCTTTGTGACCCCATGGACTGCAGAATGCCAGGCTTTCTTGTCCTTCACTCTCTCCTGAAGTTTGCTCAAACTCACGTCCATTGAGTCTGTGATGCCATCCAACCATCTCATCCTCTATCGCCCCTTCTCCTCTTGCCCTCAGTTTTTCCCAGCATCAGGGTATTTTCCATTGAGTTGGCTCTCTGCATCAGGTGGCCAAAGTATTGGTGCTTCAATTTCAGCACCAATTTCAATTTCAATTAGCCCCTCCAATGAATATTCAGGGTTGATTTCCTTTAGGTTTGACTGGTTTGATCTCCTTGCTGTCCAGGGGACTCTCAAGAGTCTTCTCCAGCACCACAATTCAAAAGTGCCTAGTGGTTTCCATTTCTTTGGAGGAAGGAAAGTTGAAAACCAAAGTCTGTACTATCATGCTTGGCCATCGAGAAAAACCGTGATTGTTTCCAAGTAAGAAATGTCTAATGATACCAACTGTTGCTGCTAAGTCGCTTCAGTCGTGTCCGACTCTGTGTGACCCCGTAGACGGCAGCCCACCAGGCTTCCCCGTCCCTGGGACTCTCCAGGCAAGAACACTGGAGTGGGGTGCCATTGCCTTCTCCGAATGATACCAAAGCATGGCCATAAAAGAAAAAATAAAAAGATAACTTGGACTTCAGCAAGAGTAAAAAACATTTGCTCTATGGAAGACCTTGTTAAGAGAAAGAAAAGATAAAACTACCGAACAGGGAAAATATTTGTAAGTCACATCTTGAATTTGCATATAAAATATAGTAAGAGCTCTGGATGGCTCAGACAGTAAAGGATCTGCCTGCAATTTAGGAAACCCAGGTTTGATAACTGGGTTGGGAAGATATCCTGGGGAAGAAAATGGCAACCCACTCCAGTATTCTTGCCTGGAGAATCCCATGGACAGTGGAGCCTGGTGGGCTATAATCCATGGGGTCTCAAAGAGTCGGACACGGCTGAGCAAATAGCACTTTCACTTTCTGGAAACTCAATATGAAAAAAGAAGTCATCCAAGTAGAAAATGAGTGTATGATATGAAAAGGCATTTCACTAAAGACAATATGCAGATTGGACTTTTCTTCGTATTTTAAACATTATATGTAATACAGTCTGGTTATCCTGTGCCCTTCCTGTCATGGCCCCAGCTGAGTGATGAGCAACCAAAGGCAAAGGAGGGTTTGAATCCACAAGGGGCCCCGTGCACCCTGCCCAGTGTGCCTGGACTAAAGCCTGTTATCTCCTGACTCCTCACTCGAGCTGAAGCCACAGCAGAGGAAACAAGCATCCCTTACCCTGACTCATGATTTCACGATCACAACTTAGGACGATAATACTTTCCATTCACCCAGCACTTTTGAGCTTATTTATTTTAACACATGAGGTCACCTCATGGCCTCAACGGTCTCCAGCGGTGGGTGTGACGGTCTGTTCAGAGGACGCTGATGCTCAGCAGGTCGAGGAGGATTGCGTGCGAAGCCGCAGACATGTAGTGAAGATCCAGCCAGTCCCTCTAGCTCTCCCTGGTTGGGTGCTTCCCACTTATCGTGTTGTGTTCCAAGTCATTTTGTTTCTTTTTACAAAATGTTTTCAATGAAATGTTCCTATTAGAGTTGCTTAACCATGTTGTTCGTTTCTGGTGTACAGTAAAATTAATCAGCCACACCTATGTGATGATCCCTCATTTTTGAATTTCCTCCCAATTTAAGTCACCAGAGTGCATGGGGTAGAGTTCCCTGTGCTGTTCTGTAGGTTCTCATAAGTTGTCTATTTTATGCATAGTATCAATAGCGGGTGTGTGTCTCGTCTATAATTTCTTTCTTCCAAAACACGGCCACTGGATCCCCATCTCATTTCCACCTGCCCATCTCACAACCAGCTGTCCAACCTATAAATCAGGCCACTGAAAAGGTGTTTTGAAAGAAACACTCTTCTTGAGGCAAGCGCATCTCAACATCTCCTGTTCTGTCAGGCATCTCCGTGGTCCTCTAGCATTCAGCCTGGTCTCTGTGAATTTGAAGTTGTGTTGGCCAAGCTCTGATTGTGTTAACCTCTCTTAGTCCTTGCTGACATGCATAATCCATGTCCTCTCCCATCTGTGCCACTATCTTCTTCCTTGTGAACACTCTCAGTGTTTAATAATAACTGCCTGCAGTCCCCATATGAAGCCACTTGGCTTGAGGCTCACACTCAGGAGCATTTTCTTCCCTCGTGTGAGATTCCAAGGCCAACGGCATTGGCTTTGTCTCATCTCTCTGAGAGAGCCTCCCCTGGGTGTCACTGGTCCACATATGGTGCTAAGCATTTTAACATTGTGAACATCCCAGACATTCAAACCAACCATATCCTTGTTTCAGGACAGACTCCAAATAAAGAAATTAATACCTTGAGATTATATTATATGATTGTGCTCGAGAAGGGGAGGAATGTTAGCCTTGTTGGTGTGATGAACTGCAAGACGGTGGCCATAAGGATGGTTTCCAGCCTGTCAGTCTGCACTAGGTGCCCTGTACTGAAGGCCAGGGTCCAATTATTTTCAGCCAGACTTGGATCAGTGTGACCTGGGAGAAAAGTGAAGGCCTGGAATGTACCAGGAGGCGTCTGGTGATGGTCAACAGGAATCCATGCCAAGCCTCCACGGTCCACAAAAGCTGTCCCAGTTGGCAACTCACCCTGCACGCTTCCGCACAGGATAAACTCTGGGCTCTCTCAAAGGTCTGCTCTGAGCTAGAGTTGAGACAGCCAACCGGCCACTCCTTATCTCTGTTACATCTCATGTGCTGGCTCCATACCTTCCCCCTTGACGTCCAATGCAATTGTCCTCTGGGTCCTGCTCTGATTACTGTGACGACTGGGGCTTCTGTGAGTCAATGCGCAGATTCTTACTTGCTTACCCAGCTCGTGAGCCAGCTCAGGCCATTCATGTGGACTGATACATTTCACATATGGTCTTTTCTATTCTCCCACCTAATGTAGCTCTTAAGAAATGAGTCATTAGCGCATTTGGGCTAAATTACTGCTTTTAAACAGGAAAGGTGTCAGCTGATCCTCCTAGACAGGACTAGTGGACACAACGGTCGGCCTGAGAGGCGCCACAGAAGGCAGCAGGAGGGGGACTCGTCCAGGGCACCCCTGGGTGGGGATGCAGTGCCCTCCCCGTCCTGGTCCCAATGCTGGGTCTTCACCTGGTGCATCTCATCAATTTCATGGAAGAGGTTTGTGCATGTTACTTTGGAGCCAACCTGTTAATGGAAAGTGCAGCAAAGCCTCCACCTGCTCATCCATTCACCGTCTTTCCTCCAAATCGGCTTTTCTACTGTTGCCCACAGTGATTTGTAATAGGAGTTCTTACCTGTATATATTGGAAGAATGACTTTTTCATAAGTTTTATCATATTTGCATGGATTATGCAGATCGTTTTCTGAACGGCATAACTAAAATATTGAATATAGGGATTGTAGGTGAGTCTATCATATTGTCAATAGCAAGACAGCTATGAAGGAAACCCAGATTTTAGAAAAAAAAAAAAGCAGAATAGTATATCTGGATTCTGAATCAGAAATTCAAAGCTTGAAGCCAAAGCAGCTTAGTTTTGTGTAAGCTCAGTGGGGCTTCTGCCTCTAAGGGGAGGTGAGGCCTGAGCCTGCCAACAGGTGGGTTTAATCTGCCTTCATGGAAGGGACAAAGCAGCGGCTGCAAACCCGGGTCTGGAAAGCCTTGGGGTGTGATTTACAACCAGGAGGCTGAGCCTGGGGGAGGGGACAGCAGAGGAGAAGGCAGTTCATCTTCTTGGGTGGGGACCCACTGGGTCACCCATGGGAAAACCAGTGCTCAGTGGGAAGACCAGCCCAGGGTCGAAATGTGATATTTTATTTCTTAAGAGGAGACAAGGATCCAAGTTTTTTCCTAGTATTTCCTCATTACTGTTTTGTTTTTTTTTTTTTTTTTTTAATTCTGTGAGAACCCCATCTGTCCATTGAGTGATCACTTTCCAATCTTTGTCACAGAGACACATAAAATGATACTCTTCCTTCTTCTTGCTTTGTTTTGTTGTTTTCAGATTTCTCATTTGGAACTCAATGCTGTTCTTCCAGATTCTCTTCCTTTACTCCCCTCCTCTCTGTGCTAGAAGTTGCATGTGTGTGTGTCTTTTTAATATTTATTTTTATTTTTGGCTGCGCTGGATCTGTTGCTACACACAGGCTTTCTCTAGGTGCACTGAGCAGGGGCTAGTCTTCTAGTTGCAGTACACGGGCTTCTCATGGTGGCTTCTCTTGTGGCAGAGCACGGGCTCTAGGCATGCAAGCTCAGTAGTTGCAGCTCTGGGCTCTAGAGCACAGGCTTAGTAGTTGTGACGCACGGGCTTAGTTACCCTGCTGCATGTGGGATCTTCCTAGACTAGGGATTGAACCAGTGTTCCCTGCATTGTAAGGTGGATGGATTCTTAACCACTGGACCACCAGGGAAGCCCTGTACTGGAAGATTTTAGCACATGAAGAATGGATGACCTAAATTATGAGAATGAAAGGAAGACTTCTTGTTCATTCTTTTGGGCATAAGATCCATATCCACCCGGTGATGGATGGAGCACAGTCATGGGAATCTTGCCTCTTATTTCAAAGTTGGACGCCCCTCCTCCTTCTCTTGAGTTTATATCTCCCATTCAAATAGGACAGAGCATAAATTATGCTGGGGATAAACTAAGTAAAGGAGATTTTTTTCAGAAGGATTCTTTGCTGTGAAAGGAAGAATGGTTGCTCCCTGTTGGTTGAACTCCTGAATTCTTTTTCTTTTTTGAATTGAAATATATTTGATTTACAATGTTGTGTTAATCTCTGGGGTACAACAAAGTGACTCAGTTATACACATATATACATTCTTTTTTCTCTTTTCCATTATGGTTTATCACAGGAGGTTGGATAGAGTTCCTTGTGCTCTACAGTAGGACCTTGTTGTTTACCCATTCTAAATGTAATAGTTCACATCTACTAACCTCAGACTCCCAGTCCATTCCTCCCCTCTTGGCAACCATCAGTCTTGAACTCCTGAATTCTTGATTAAGCCTGGGAAGGAGATGCTGTGCCTTTCTAAGACGAGTTTCTCTCATAGCTCAGCCTGCTGCTCAAAGGCCCTTGACACCAGATTGGACTCAACGTTTCCTCTTCAGACTAAGAACCCTCCCCACCCCAGTGAAACTGGCACTATTATACATTCAAGCACATGTCACTCTAAATTATATCCCCATGTAACCTGTAGCACTTGAAGGTGGACCCTCTCCCAAGAAAGAGAAATAAAAGAATCTTGTTTAAATAACCTCTATCTTTAGATGATTTAAAATACTTTGACAGATCTATATTATTTTTGAAAAATGAATCAAAAATAATTCAATCAGAAAAGCAACATCTGTTACTCATCAATAGCCTTGCAAGAGAACTAAAATGGGCTTTTTCTCTCCCCTGAAATCTACTGATAATTTTTTTTTATCCCATGCCATTCATTGAGATCAGATGCATTGACTCCATATCAACTCTTGGAATTACATAAATAATAAAGTCCTCGAGGCTGATGGCATGGGAACCCTGGAATGTGTAACAAGACAATCAGGATTAAAATCTAGATTTAATGTAAAGCATTCTAACACTGTCAAGTAAGATGAATTTTAAACTCCTTTGTTCTCTGAGGCCAGCTTGTGCCATGGCTAATGTTTTGTATTAAATCGTGTGCCATTTTTATCTGAGATGATGTCTTATTTTCTTTGTTTATGACTTTGGAAATTATTATAACAAGACACATGAAAGAGGCGACTGAAAAGTACAAATGGATAAAACAGCATTCGCTACCCAAAGCGAGTGTAAATGGAGCCAATAATTTTTTAACTTGACAGTCTCTTAATCTTTTCTAGTGAGCTCAGTGATGATTTTTCTTGGTTCAAAACCCGTCACAGCATTCATTTGTGACCATTTCTATTGCTGGGATTAGTCGAGGTCTATCAATTCTAAAACTCCACTTCTGCCCAACGAATGTCAGCTTTAATCACTAAATGCCAAACAATGCAAGAATTCCTGAGCCTACCTTTGTAGTTGTGATTACATTTTAAAACAGCACTGCAGTTCACGCACTGACCTAAGCCTGCAAAAATTCAAAATACAGGAGGTCCCTGCCGAGGGGCCATGCCTTTTGTTCTCTGGAAACCCTTTAGCTAAATTATTCGTCAGCCCCAAGAGTCAAAATAGAGAGCAGTGGTGTTAAATTTACCGAAGCAGTTATGATTCATATGTGGACCGGGCCACCTTGGCGGGCCCTGGGCTGTCTGGATGTGGAAATGTTTACACTAGAACCTCACTAGTGAAACCCAGGTTTATGGCTGATGCTGAATTTGCATATGTACCGAAAGAATGCTTTGGGATTTGTCCATGTTCCTCCAGATGGACTTAAAAATGCCCTCCCAGCATATAAGGGCAGATCTGGGGGCTCAGATGGTGAAGAATCTGCCTGCAATGCAGGAGACACAGGGTCAATCCCTGCATCAGGAAGATTCCCTGGAGGAGGAAATAGCAACCCGCTCCTGTATTCTTGCCTGGAGAATCCCATGACAGGGGAGCCTGGTGGGTACAGTTCAAGGGGGCGCAAAGAGTCAGACACGACAGCACATAATCATCACCCCACCACTTGAGGGGCATACCTACTAGACACTTAGATACTAGATGCCAAGAGACTTTGATCTTGGCATTTGCACGATGTCGAGAAGAAGTAATAGACTTTGCCCTTCTCTCCCCAGAAGGGTCAACCTGGAACATAAGTGACTCCTTTAGGCCACGGGCAGCTTGTGGATCACTGAGTTGTTCTGTTCAGCAGAGGGGTAAGACCGGGAAAAGGGTGATGTGTGGTAAACCTAGAGTGTTCTGTTGAAATTCCCAGAAATCAGTGTCTCCTGGGTGAGCTGAAAACTCTTTTTTTTTTTTTTTTTTTAATTTTATTTTGCTTAACTTTACAATATTGTATTGCTTTTGCCATTCATCAAAATGAATTCGCCACAAGTATACATGTGTCCCGCCTCTGGGAGGTTAGCAGAAGCATTTCTCCTGGACCAGCCACTGGAGGCTCCAAAAAGGATGGCCATCAGCTGAGGAACGCAGAAGAGAGACTTCAGAGGCACCGAGAGAGGGTGCATGTAGAGGGCAGACATATGCACGTCCACATGCTCTGCAGCTCGCACACCTCGACACCCAGGGCCAGGTGGGCCTGCCAAGCAGCAGGGCCAGAAAGCCACTGTCCCAGGACACTAGGGACTGGAAGACAGCGACCGTCTTCCAAATAGGGAATGAGTCTCCTTCTTAAGGTGGCTTATCCACTCTGACTGCTCGGTGCCCCCTTCAGCTTTTGAAGAAGTGTGTAGTCCAGGCTCAGCTCTCTTGAGTGTGGCTCAGGGGGATGTGGACTGGGCATTACTTACTATTAATAAATGTCAGTGACAATTCTGATGCAAGCCAAGATTCAGGGCTGCTACCCTGAGGCACACACTTCTAGCAGCATGTCGTGTTTAAAAAAAAAAAAAAGTGATTGTGTTCCAAGGAGGAGGAAGAGGGGATGAAACACACGTATGTTCTCAGGAAATCAAGCTAAGATTAAAAAAATAAAATGATGGATGAGGATCCATGGGGATCCATCTTCATTCAAACATGAGGATCCACAGAATTCCCTGGGAAGCTTGTTTAAGTACAGATTCTTTGCCACACCTGGGCAGACTCTGAATCCATACATCTGGTCTAGAGTTGGGAATCTGATTTTTAAAAGGTGCCCAAGCTGATTTTCATACAAGTGGCCTAAGGGTAACACTATATTTTTAAAAAAACACAGTCTAAGCACCATCCAATCAGTCCTTCCTAAAGGAAATCAGTCCTGAATATTCATTGGAAGGACTGATGCTGAAGCTGAAACTCCAATACTTTGGTCACCTGATGCAAAGAACTGACTCATTTGAAAAGACTCTGATGCTGGGAAAGATTGAAGGCAGGAGGAGAAGGGGATGACAGAGGATGAGATGGTTGGATGGCATCACCAACTCAATGGATATGAGTTTGAGTAAACTCCAAGAGATGGTGATGGATAGGGAGGCCTGGTGTACTGCAGTCCATGGTCCCAAAGAGTCGGACAGAACTGAGTGACTGAACTGAACTGAAGCACTTTCCTAAAGCTAGTTAAAATTCAACATTCAAAAAACGAAGATCAAGACATTCAGCCCCATCACTTCATGGCAAATAGATGGGTAGACAATGGAAACAATGAGAGACTATTTTCTTGGGCTGCAGGGACTGCAGCCATGAAATTAAAAGACACTTGTTTTTTGGAAGAAAAGCTATGACAAACCTAGACAACATTTTAAAAAACAGAGACATTACTTTGTTGACAAAGATCCGCATAATCAAAGCTATGTTTTTTCCAGTAGTCACGTATGGATGTGAGAGTTGGACCATAAGGAAGGCTGAGCACTGAAGAATTGATGGTTTTGAACTGTGGTGTTGGAGAAGACTCTTTTTTTTTTTTTTTTTGCAGGGGAAAATGGACAAAGCAAAGGACCAATGACGGTGGGAGGGAAATGGGAAGAAAGAAGGGGAATGATGGTGGGGAGGAGTATATGTAATTTCTTAACCAATGGCTTTCTGTTTTTAATCACAAAGAACACTTAAAAAAAATCATGTTGAATTCATCCTATATTAGGAGGTTTGATCTGGAAATGAAAAGTTCAGGAAACTAAAAGTCCAGTTTGGGTGTCCTCATCTTAGGCAGATCTTGGTATTTTGTATTGGTAGGTCTATCTTCACCACAATATATTATTTAGGACAGGATCACATTTGTCCCTTCTTCCTCCCTACTACCCAAAGTGGTACCAGACCCATAAAATAGTCAATAAACCTTTACAGAGTGAACAAATAAGTCTTTTTTTTTTTTTAACTCTCCTGAGTGAACTGAATTTTTTGAGGCTCATAAGTGAATATGTTTTCTTCTTTACTTTGTCTATTATAGCCAAATTGTATGAGTGGGGTATTAACGTCTCCCACTATTATTGTATTGTTGCATATTTCTTCTATCATATTAATTAATGTTTGTCTTAAATATATCAATGCTCCAATGTTGGGTGCATATATATTTATAATTGTTATAATTTCTTTTTGGATTGTTCCTTTAAGTTGTTATGTGTAACCTTCATTGTCTCCTTTTCAGGATCTTTAAAGTCAATTTTATCTGATATGAGTATTGCTACTCCTGTTTTCTTTTGGTCCATATTTGCATAGAAAATCTTTTTCCAGCCCTTGATTTTCAGTCAGTATATATCCCTTATTTTAAGGTGGTTCTCTTGTAGACAACATATATAGGGGTCTAGTTTTTGTATCCATTTGACCCATTTTAGTCTTTTGGTTGTCTCTTGTAGACAAGGTATGTAGGGGTCTTGTTTTTGTATCGATTCGGCCAGTCTTTGTCTGTTGATTAGGGCATTCAGCCCATTAACGTTTAAAGCAATTATTGATAAATAGGATTTACTTTATTGTTTTGGGTTTGAGTTTATACACCCTTTTAGTGATTCCTATCTAGAGAATGTCTTTTAGTTTTTGTTGGAGAAATGGTTTAGTGGTGCAAAATTCTCTCAACTTTTGCTTATCTGTGAAGCTTTTGATTTCTCCTTCATATTTGAATGAGATCCTTGCTGGATACAATAATCTAGGCTGTAAGGTATTTTCTTTCATCACTTTAATTATGTCTTGCCATTCCCTCCTGGCTTGGAAAGTTTCTATTGAAAGATCAGCTGTTATCCTTATGGGAATTCCCTTGTGAGTTATTTGATGTTTTTCCCTTGCTGCTTTTAATATTTGTTCTTTATATTTAATCTTTGTTAATTTGATTAATATGTGTCTTGGGGTGTTTCGCCTTGGGTTTATCCTGTTAGGGACTCTCTGGATTTCTTGAACTTGAGTGATAATTTCCTTCTCCATTTTAGGGAAGTTTTCAACTATTATCTCCTCAAGTATTTCCTCATGGTCTTTCTTTTTATCTTCTTCTTCTGGAACTCCTATGATTCGAATGTTGTAGCATTTAATGTCATCCTGGAGGTCTCTGAGATTGTCCTCATTTCTTTTGATTTGTTTTTCTTTTTTCTCCTCTGATTCATTTATTTCTAGGATTCTATCTTCTAATTCACTAATCCTATCTTCTGCCTCTGTTATTCTACTATTTGTTGCCTCCAGGGTGTTTTTGATCTCATTTATTGCATTATTCATTATGTGTTGACTCTTTTTTATTTCTTCTAGGTCCTTGTTAAACCTTTCTTGCATCTTCTCAATCCTTGCCTTCAGAATCTTTAACTGTGATTCCATTTTGATTTCAAGATTTTGGATTAATTTCACTATCATTATTTGGAATTCTTTATCAGGTGGATTCCCTATCTCTTCCTCTTTGCTTTGATTTGGTGGGCATCTATCCTGTTCCTTTAGCTGCTGGGTATTCCTCTGTCTCCTCATCTTGTTGAAATTGCCAGGTTTAGAGAGTCCTTCTATATTCTGGTAGTTTGTTGAATTCTCTTTATTGAGGCGGTTTACTGGTCTTTCCAATATCTGATCTCTGCCCTGTTACAGAGGGGGCGGAGATGAACACCCAAATCTAACCGGCCAGGTTCAGGCACTGCTATAATCCTCAGAAGCACAGACTCAGTTGAGTCTGCGTTTTATGCCCTTCCCAGATCCGAGTAGTGCAGGTGATGAAGTGTTTAGCGAGCGCAGCTGCTGTGACTTATCGCCTCCCCGCCACTCAGTTTTCTGGGTATACAACCGGCACACTTTCTCAGGCAGATGTTGACCATCCAGAGCCCCAAGAAGCGTGAGTCAGCACAAAAACCTACTTATAGTTCTGTAGACAGTGTCTCTCTAGGGCTGTGATTGCCCGCCTCTGGCCCTGGCTGCCTGTAACCGGAGGATAGGACGGCCTGCAGCCGGCCATCTCTGTGCAGTCCTTTGTTCCATATGTAGTCCTGGTGGTGTCTTAAGTTAGGGCTGGGAGAAGGCAATGGCACCCTACTCCAGTACTCTTGCCTGGAAAATCCCATGGACAGAGGAGCCTGGTAGGCTGCAGTCCATGGGGTCGCTAAGAGTCAGACATGACTGTGCAACTTCACTTTCTCTTTTCACTTTCATGCATTGGAGAAGGAAATGGCGACCCACTCCAGTGGTCTTGCCTGGAGAATCCCAGGGATGGGGAAGCCTGATGGGCTGCCGTCTATGGGGTCACACAGAGTCAGACACGACTGAAGTGACTTAGCATAGCATAGCATTTGATGTAGTAGATAACCGACAGTCTGGTTATTTCGCTCAGATAGCGCTGGAGATAGCCAGGCCAAATCCTTTCTCAAAGCGATGCAGGCCGCGCCGCTCCTCCTAACCCAGGCCCCACTTGCCAATAGCAAATGCTGGTGTCTGCTTCTCCGCAAAAGGAATTACCGCAGGGCTTGTTTTCTCCTTTTGAAGACAATGAATTGTCTTTCTAAGTGCCTGATGTCCTCTGCCAGCATTCAGAAGTTGTTTTATAGAATTTATTCAGCGTTCAAATGTTCTTTTAATGGATTTGTGGAGGAGAAAGTATTCTCCCCGTCCTACTCATCCACCATCTTAGCTCCTCCCCTGGAGAATACTCTTGAGAGTCCCTTGAACTGCAAGGAGATCAAATCAGTCAATCCTAAAGGAAATCAATCCTAAATATTCATTGGAAAAATTGATGCTGAAGCTGAAACTTCAATACTTTGGCCACCTGATGCAAAGAGCTGAGTCCTTAGAAAAGACCCTGATGCTGGGAAAGATTGAAGGCAGGAGGAGAAGGGGATGACAATTTTTTAGAGGATGAGATGGTTGGATTGGCATTACTGTCTCCATGGACAAAAGTTTGAGCAAGCTCTGGGTGTTGGTGATGGACCGGGAAACCTGGCATGCTGCAGTCCATGGGTTTGCAAAGAGTCGGACACAACTGGGTGACTGAACTGAACTGGACTGAACTGAAGCCCTTTCTTGGTTTTCAAACATTCAAGGAAGGGAAATGTCTATATTCAGAATATGTTCCTCAAGGAAAGTTTCCTCCTCATTTGAGTTCATTTTATGCTGCATTTGAGGAATGCCTTGTAAGCCACTAGAATACTTGCCCACAAATAGACTATTACTGTGACCTGGCCAATAGAAACAGTACTCTACTAGATGTTGTATTTCTTTCTATTCTGACTCTCCCATGAGTTTTAAACTGGGTTCCCAGTGGGCAAATTCATGTTGGTTAGATAAGAACTTAAAGAAAACTTGGAAGAGTATGTGTGTCTAACACTAGTCATTCAACTTTTACATCTGAATGAACTCTGTCAGAGTTAAAGGCCATTCAGAACACCTGACCCACCTTGTTTGACCACTGGAAAACCACAGAGCCTTCAGAAAGACTGGGAGATATGGTCCACCATTATTGATAAACCCTTATTTATTGATAAACTCATTATTCATTAACTCCTGGAACATTTTGCTATTTTTCTGGACTGTGAGTGGAAAGGTTTGGAGGGGGGTTACTCAACATTGTAAAAAAATACAAGGGTGGCTATTTTTCTTGGGATTTTCTACTCTAAGTGAGATAAGAGTCACACATGCGAAAC
The DNA here is from genome assembly GCA_935064755.1 of Tragelaphus eurycerus. NCBI lineage: Eukaryota > Metazoa > Chordata > Mammalia > Artiodactyla > Bovidae > Tragelaphus > Tragelaphus eurycerus. The sequence goes on along the minus strand of CAKXYN010000007.1, from coordinate 37,858,848 downwards.
AATTGTGAATAATTTACAATAGTGAGTACAGTCAGGTACTAAAATAGGCATCATTACTAAATTGCTCGGAACAGGGACTACCTCATATGAGGAGTCCACAATGCGAGAAAGATGACTAAAAGCCGGATCATTCAGGAAAACTTCCTGAAGGGGGTGGGGTGAATGTACCATCTGTTCTATTTTAGTGACTGAATGTGTTCATTGGACGTAAACGTCAATCTCAAATAACTCAAACTCGAACGTCAGTCTCAAATAGCCGACCTGAACCTGTGAATGGATTCCTGACCATCCATCCCTGTCCTGGGTGACAGGAAATTTGCTGTTGTTATTCAGCACGCCGATCGTCATAGACGTTTGTGATATATCCCTGTTTGCAATATTAAGTCATTTGCTTTCTACTAGTGCCCAGGACTTCCTGGTGGGCTAACGTTGCAACCTTTCTCATCATTGTGAGCTGACTTTCCATCTCTAGCCCCCTTCCATCTATAGCTGCCCATTCCTTGTCTCTTAAGTCTTGTGGCTCTTAGCCAGTGTCTCGTCCTCAAGGTTTAATAAAGTAAGGAATAGAAACTATTGAGCACATTCTGTCAAATACTAAGTATGCCTGTGGTCCCCACCTTTTTTCACAAAGGCCTTTGACCCCGCTGGACACAGCTGGTGTCGGGGTCAGTGGTGGCTGGTGGCGGGGAGGTCAGGGATGTTGAGGAAGCAGTGGGAGAGATGAGGAGGCCATCCAGGGCCACTTTACCACATGCTCAAGGTCCACCCTCTCAGTTAGGGCTCAACACAACTCTGACAAATGGAAAATCCAAGAAGTTTTGTGGAGAAGAAAGCCAAGAAGAAATTGGAACACCTATAATACATTGCCAAGTTTTTGTGAAGACCAAAGATAATACTATATTAAAGCGCTGAGTACAGTAACTGGCATACTGAGGCACTCAATAAATAATGTCAAAGATAATATTAATAATTATATCATTTCATCAAGTGATGGCAAAGAAATGAATAATTGTGTAATAACTATACAATGGTAGAACAACTTGCAAGGCCCATTTCAAATGACTATTTGCTTCCAACCGTTGTCTCCCTGACTCCCACAAGTGTGTGCATGTGTGCCAAGTCACTTCAGTCACGTCCGACTCTGTGACCCTATGGACTGTAGCCCCCCCAGGCTCCTCTGTCCACGAGATTCTCCCAGGCAAGAATACTGGAGTGGGTTGCCATGCCCTCCTTCAGGGGGGTCTTCCTGACCCAGGGATAGAACCCTTGTTTCTTAGATTTCCTGCATCGGCATGCAGGTTCTTTACCACTGACGCCACCTGGGAAGTCCAATGAATTGTACACTGTCACACCTACAAAAAAAAAGTCAAGAAGACAGCTGCTGGCCAGGCTCACACAGCACTCACTGAGCCCTGACACAGCCCATCCCCTGTGTCCATCACAGCACCCAGGGACAAGCGGAGGACAAGCTGGCGTGATCACAGGCCCCTGTAGAGTGTTGGAGTGAAGACATGGAATGATGATGAGTCCTAAAGGAAAGGAACAACCGCATTTCTATTTATTTTCTGATCCCATTTTACTGATAAGATCACACTTATTGAGAAAATGAAGGCTTGAAGATAAGAAGTCTGGCTCCATTGTGCCCAGGTCAACATTTCCCACGAAGGAAACATTGCTACCAGTTTAGTTCAGCTTGAAAGTTACTCAAAGGGCCTTCATAACAGGAGGAAGCAACTCTGCCTGCTGCACACTAGACGTGTTCTCCTGGTCTCTCCGATCTGTAAGAGTGTTCTCATTGAATTCACTCATTCTCCAAAGATGCACTGGCGCTCTTGTTCATCATGTGCGTGCTCAGTGAGTAAGTCATATCCATCTCGTTGTGATCCCATGAATAGTAGCCTGCCAGGCTCCTCTGTACATGGGATCCCAGGCAAGAATATGGGATTGGATTGCCATTTTCTTCTCCAGTTGTTTATTAGAAATAGAACATTAAGTCATCAAATACTGTAATTCTAGGGAGAGTCCATCTTTATACCTGCCTTCCCTTTTACGATCCTAACATTGGAAAGAAGGAGATTTCTGAGAGTGATTCTCACCAGGGAACTCTGAGTAGTTTCTTCAAGATGACCAGGACACTGGGTCGTGTTAGTGACATTAAAAATAAAAAAAAAAAAGGCACACGTGTGCACACAAGCACGTGCATACACATATCAAACTACAAAATGGTAATATAATTTCTTAAGAACAATGTTCATGTCTTTCAGGATAGTACAAACTGTTAGGTATCAAATAAGCTACAAGGATATATTGTACAGCACAAGGAATATAGACACTAAAATAACAAATTATAAAAAAGTGAAAATGTCAGTTGCTCAGTCATGTCTGATTCTTTGCGACCCTGCCAGGCTCCTCCGTCCATAGAATTCTTCAGGCAAGAATACTGGAATGGATTGTTATGTACTCCTCCAGGGGATCTTCCCAACCCAGGGATTGAACCTGGGTCTCCTACATTGCAGGTAGATTCTTTACCATCTGAACCATCAGGGAAAATCCAACAAGTTATATATGGCTGTATAACACATAACCCCAGACATTGTATCTCAAAACTGGGATGATTTACCTATTCAGAATTCTTCAGTATGAGTTGGACTTACTGAGGCCGGGCACTCCCCTTGCTGGTCTCTGCTGGAGGTCATTTGTGTGGCGACAGGAAAGGTGGTTAGGGCTGATGTATCCACACAGACTCACTCAGAGGTCTGGCTCTTTGCTAAGACCACGGGCACTCTGGTTTGTATACCAGTGGCGCCTCCATCAGGACTGCACAGATTTTACATGTGGTGACACCATGGTTCCAAGAGGGTAAGAACCAGTGCTCAAGTGCTTATCCAGTCTTAGAAAGTGTTGGTCGTTCAGGTGTACTTGCACTGCTGTTCATCACAAGCATGCTCAGTCACTAAGTCATGTCCAATCTTTACAACCCCATGGACTACAGCCCACCAGGCTCCTCCATACCTGGAATTCTCCAGGCAAGAATACTGGAGCAGGTTGCCATTTCCATCCCTGGGGAATCTTGCTGACCCAGGGATCCAACCCATTGTTGGCAGATTCTTTACCATCTGAGCCACCAGGTAAGTCCTATCTGGCCTCAGTTTGCCTTCCATTTGCTGTGTCTCATTGACCAAAGCAATTGAAAATCAGCAGGATAACGGTCCCTAAGGACTTCTATATCCTAATCCCCCAAACCTGTGAATCTGTTACCTTCCATGGCAGAAAAGTGAAAGTGAAGTCGCTCAGTCGTGTTCCACTCTTTGCGACCCCATGGACTGTAGCCTACCAGGCTCCTCCATCCACAGGATTTTCCAGGCAAGAGTACTGGAGTGGGCTGCCATTTCCTTCTCCAGGGGATCTTCCCAACCTAGGGATTGAACCCAGGTCTCCTGCATTGCAGGCGAGCCACCTTTACCGTCTGAGCCAGCAGGGAAGTTCAGGACTTGATCTTTAAGTTTTCTGTTTCCTTGGAAATACATAAAAATATTTTAAAATTCTAATGGTTCCAGATCTTCTACTAGTGGGATGCAAGCCTGATCAGGGCTAAATACAGCCACACTAAGTGCAGTTTGGGGGCCCTGCTAACATTAGAAATATATCTGCTTATAATAAATCAAATTTGACTTAATAGAAAACAAAAATAAATACATGTTAGGTTTTCTTAATCATTGTTCAAAAGATAACATTAAGTATTGTTTCTTTTCCTGCTCTCACGGTTGGTTTTCACAAATTTATTCTTGCAATGAAGAGGTTCAAAAGCTGAGCCCGCGTCCTCCTCTTGTGTCAGGAGGGGGGACAACAGGGAGGGAAAAAAGTCTGGTACAAAAGAGAGACAGCACTGAAGTCGACTCCAGGGGGCAGGGAAGAAGCACATCTAGGAATTTCCCATTTGCTAACCAGACTCTGAATCTAAGACACTTGGGGTTTAAGGTAAGAAAAGCACTCTTTCACTCCCAGAGTGTTAAATCTTGAACCAGAAAGGCCTGGTTCAATTAGGGAGGAAATGAACCCCATCTGCTGTTGACCCAGACAGACCTCCTCCAACTCTCATGCCCATGGCCTCTGACTCTCAGGGGGCATCAATAGGGCCATAGATGGAGCTCTGGTGTTTGAGGCTCTTGGCATCCCTGTGGTGTCTTGGTCCTGATGGGGTGAGTAGGGGCACTCGTACTTGTCCTCAACTGTCTTCGCCTGTGCTCACCTGTCCTTACCTGTGCTCGATACCCACAGCTGCTGTCAATGAAGAAAGAGAACCAGTGCACCCCTCATCTCATCTTTGTCCTCTGAAACCAGTATGTGGGCATAGAACCCCAGCTGATTGAGAGAGATGGAAAATAAACTCTTTCCGGAGCTGGTCTAGGCATCATCACCCTCATCAGGGTCTGCCCAGCCTGGACAGTCAGTCTCAGGCCATCACACAGAGCTGGAGAGCCACACAGACTCCCTGGTTTCACACCAGTGCCACTGAATTAGAACCTGGACTTGAACACAATCCCCAAGTGACACTTCTCAAAGAATAACATTTGAGAAGCACTGGTCCACAGAGCATGAAAGGACTAACAATCCTGGTGAACAGTGACTATAATGAAGGGAAAGAGATGTTCAATACAGAAAAATGATGTTACCTATTATGTGGCCTGAAATTGGCATTTTAAGAATGAAGTAGCTCTCTATGAGTGTGTTTTTGCATGTTGGAAATTTTGCTCAGATCAGTTAAAGTGAAGGCAGATCCATTGAATAGGATGAGAAGGGAGACAGAAATAATGATGGGGATTCTGTCACAAGTATTTCACTGCTTGGATCCATATTCCTGGGGAGTGAGGCTTGGAGAGGGGATCGTTACCTATAAAGAGAGTCGTGCCTGGGCCTCCTGGCTCCCACCTCGCCTCTCTGACCTCAGAACACATTTTCCAGCTACTTTTCTGTTCTGACCGTGATCTCGTTATTGTACTTAAGCTTGATTGTGATGGTGGAAAGAGATTTATTTTTATAACTTATATTTGAATGTTCAAGCAAATTCTGCGGTAGCAGTTTGAATACTTTAGAAACCAAGAGGAGGCCCCATTTCTGAATATAGGCAGCACAAGCAAACAAAGAGTCTTTTGAGAATATTCAGAGAAAACTTGATTGAATGCTCAGTGTCTTATGCTTTGACATGCGTTGTGTTAAGCCTAGGAGGCTTGATCTCTGCAGTCCTGTAGCTTTGGGCTTTTCAGTCAGTTTACTCTTGGGGGAGAGTTTACAGTCAGTCTTTTTCAGCTGTTCTGTGGCACAAAAATAGGGTGGCCACTCTGAGGAGATGTGGTCTAGCTGGGAGCTGTGGCCGGCCCCTTTCACTGTGTCTGCCCAGCACGATCGTCAGCAGACACGCTTGTAATGATGCATCTCTCCAGACGCGTGCTTTAAAAATACACACAGGAAAACCACATCGTCCATTGTCCCATTTTAGCCTTCACTCAAAGGAAAGTGGTATTTTCAAATCATTTCAATGAAAAGCATCCATTTCAAGGCCAGATAAAGTATCTTCTTGAAGCTTTAGAATGTTCCATCTTATCTGACAGCCTCTGGCATGCCATCCTCTGACTTTCTCAAGGGCCCCAGGTGACTTGGGCTTCCCAGGTGGCACTAGCAGTAAAGAACCCACCTGCCAATGCAGGTGATGCAAGAGACTCGGGTTCAATCCCTGGGTCAGGGAGATCCCCTGGAGGAGGTTATGGCAACCCACTCTAATATTTTTGCCTGGTGAATCCCATGGACAGAGGAGTCTGGTGGGCTTCAGTCCATGGGGTCACAAAGAGTCAGACATGACTGAGCAACTTAGCACATACGCATACCAGATTACTTGAAGTACTTTCTTTGTAAGGGGGCTTCTCTGAGTGTTAATACTGTGCTATTTAAGAGCCCTGCTAAGAAACCCACTGTGTCAGGGTTTCTTGTAGGCACCACTGGATGGGATGTTCAGGTACCACGTCCTCTGGGGAAACGCAGCTAAAAGGGGCCAGTCGTTTGCATGTGGATATCTTGCTGTTCATTTTCCTGCTCAAGGAAGTGACAGGATCACAGATGTCATACTCAAGCCTGCAGAAAGATCTAGTCCTCCAGGTCTGATCTTATGTGGCTCTGAACCAGGGTTTCCACTAAAGAGAAAAATTCCCCATGTTTACAATTTAAGAGGAAAAGGTCCTGTCAGAGATGAATCTCAAAGCCTCATTGTATTGAAGATGTTATGTGCGTGCTCAGTCATGTCTGACTCTTTTTGAACCCATGGACCATAGCCCACCAGGCTCCTCTGTCCATGGATTCTCCAGACAAGAACACTGGAGTGAGTTGCCATGCCCCCTCCAGGGGATCTTTCCGACCCAGGGATTGAATCTGCAGTTTCTGCACTGGCATCAGATTCTTTACCACTGAGCCTTCTGGGAAGCCTGAAGATGTTGTAAGAACGTGGATATCCTTGACAGGTCTCTGCAAATGGCTATGCTATGCTATGCTATGCTAAGTCACTTCAGTCGTGTCCGACTCTGTGTGACCCCATAGACGGCAGCCCACCAGGCTTCCCCGTCCATGGGATTCTCTAGGCAAGAACACTGGAGTGGGTTTCCATTTCCTTCTGCAATGCATGAAAATGAAAAGAGAAAGTGAGGTCGCTCAGTCATGTCCAACTCTTAGCGACCCCAGGGACTGCAGCCTACCAGGCTCCTCCGTCCATGGGATTTTCCAGGCAAGAGTACTGGAGTGGGGTGCCATTGCCTTCTCCGCTGCAAATGGCTAGTTTCGAGCAATTCTATTTATGAAAACATTTGCAGACAGAACATGAGAATGAGAGAAGACATTTTAGACACAAAATATAAATGTAATGCTTTTTTAGATACATGGGAAGAAATGCATAAAAAGACATTTTTGATGACCCATCCCCCATCTCCAAGAGTTAAACACTGCCGACGCTCTTGGATATTTCTTTCCAGTCTTAACAATACATGCATGTTTACACATATTTGGTTACATAGAAATACCATTTCCAAAAAAGTTGTCTGCAAGATTAAATTTGATTAGAATGATGGTCAAGCGCTGAACCTAAATCAACTGACACATCTCTTTCAAAAGCGAAGTCACTCTAACAGTATTGTCTTTTTGCCTTCTGCAGGGGGCAGCCTGCACAGTGGAAGCCGGGGAGTGTGGAGGCAGGGAGGCTTCATCTGGTTATATCACTTTGTAAGTGACCCGTCTCAGGCTCAAAGGTGTTCCAGTGGAGACGATAAATTATGTGGCCTCCCTGTATAACAAAAGCCAGCTTGCTTTTAGTGCGTCCACACACTTTGTGTGGGAAATTAACTGTTCACCTGGGTATTGAATTTGCTTATCCAGGAAAAAAATCTTTTTTCCCTGGACAAGATTTTGTTGGTGGTCTCTTGGCCAGATTGTCGCTTATAATTGCCATTCCCTAGAGTAAAAGACTCATTTAGTCAACTCTGTTCATTTATGGGTGGTGGGGATGGGGGTGGAGTGGAGAATAAAACCCACCCTTCCTTAATCCAAAACAGCCTCCTTGAGGGGTGAGCTGCAGCATCTGAATCGAGCCAGCCAGGGGTGTTTGTGCTACTTGCCCTGGGAGGTCGTTTGTCAAGTCTTCTCGATGGACTCAGTCTACTGGCTCATTACTGACTTTTGTCTCCAGTTTAAGTTTTTTCTGGATCCACCCGAGGGTAATGAACCAGAAAATCCCAGGGTTCTGGTGGTTTTGTTATGAATTCCTGGGAGTCTGCAACTCAGTCACACAAAAAGTTTTTCTGACTTGAAATGACTTGAAATTGAGTCTGGAGGTCCACACTTGGAGGCAAATATTTCCTTAGAGACTTCTGGTGATGGGGCTGGGACAGGAAGATAACAGGAGCTTGGGATTTTGAGCTCTTCTGAACTCTCAGAGAAACCAATTGGGAAGGAGGGAAGGGGAACATGCCAACCCATGGTCATCGCCTTCCCTGTGGAAGGTGGACTGAGCTCCAGTCTGAGTCACACATTCATTTAAAAAAAAAATTTTTTTTTTTATAGCAAGATATTTACTTTAGAATATTGTGTTCATTTCTGCCACTCATCAACATGAACCAGCCATGGCTATACATATGTTCCCTCCCTTCTGAACCCCCTTCCACCCACCCCGCTAGGTTGTCACAGAGCCCTGTGTCGAGCTTCCTATGTCACATGGCAAATCGCCACTGGCTGTCTATTTTACATATGGTAGTGCATATGTTTCCACAGTACTCTCTCAATTCATCCCACGCTCTCCTTCCCCAACTGTATCCACAGGTCTGTTTTCGATGTCTATGTCTCCACTGCCGCCCTGCAAATAAGTTCATCAGTCCATCTTTCTAGAGCCCATACTGCTGCTACTGCTAAGTCACTTCAGTCGTGTCCGACTCTGTGTGACCCCATAGACGGCAGCCCATCAGGCTCCCCCGTCCCTGGGATTCTCCAGGCAAGAACACTGGAGTGGGTTGCTATTGCCTTCTCCAATGCATGAAAGTGAAAAGTGAAAGTGAAGTCGCTCAGTCGTGTCCGACCCTCAGCGACCCCATGGACTACAGCCTACCAGGCTCCTCCATCCGTGGGATTTTCCAGGCAGAAGTACTGGAGTGGGGTGCCATTGCCTTCTCCATATGCATGTGTTAATATCGCTATTTTGTCATTTCCTCATTACCCCAGGGTCTTCCTCCTCTAGAAGGGAAGACCTTTGAAAGCGGGCAAGTCTGCACAGTGGCTCGTAAAAACTGGACTGCTGCTGCTGCTAAGTTGCTTCCATTGTATCCGATTCTGTGAGACCCTATAGACGGCAGCCCACCAGGCTTCACCATCCCTGGGATTCTCCAGGCAGGAACACTGGAGTGGGTTGCCATTTCCTTTTCCAATGCATGAAAGTGAAAAGTGAAAGTGAATTCGCTCAGTCGTGTCCTACTCTAGTGACCCCATGGACTGCAGCCCACCAGGCTCCTCCGTCCATGGGATTTTCCAGGCAAAAGTACTGGAGTAGGGTGCCATTGCCTTCTTCAGGACAACATGCCCTAAGTGTATCTAAATGCTCATGTCAGCCCCGGTGGAAACACTCCGGGGAAATCGTACTTCAGCTCAGCCTCCCTCTATCATCTGGACTTCATGGCTTCGAAACTTCCCTCCTTCTGTTTCTCTGGGTTTCAAGTATTGAGTTAACCATAATTGAAAGTCAATGGCATCCTATCATACTAGAATTCTGAGCCCGTGCGTAGCTCGCTTCTACTGATTTATTCATTTTCATTCATTTGCTCATTTAATAGCACATCAGCCCCTGTGACGCTCACCTAATGAAAGAGCTAAGATAGGCACATCCCCACTAACTTACGTGCTCTTCTCACCTCACTAGATGGCCTGAACATTCATCCTTTACTTGTATGTGCTTCTGGATATCTCCCTGCATGTCCCTTCTGGTACTTGCTTTCTCACTCAATGTGACTGTTATGGGCTGAATGTTCATGTCCCCTCAAAATTCATATTTTGAAGCCCACACCATCAATGTGACCGTACTAGGAAATGGAGTCTTCAGGAGGAAACTGAGTTGAGATGAGATCACAAGGGTGGGGCCCTCACAATGGGGTCTTCTGAGATGAGGGGGAGATTTTAGGCCTTTCTCCCTGTCCACAAACTTACCCAAGAAAAGGCCAGATGGGCACACATCCAGAAGGCCACTATCCTCAAGCTAAGAGGACAGCTCACAGGAGGCATCAGATTGGCACCTTGATTTTGGATTTCCCAGTCTTCATAAATGTGAGAGATAAAAATCTGTTGCTTCAGCCCCCTAGTCTGTGGTATTTTTATTGTAGCAGTTGAAGCTGACTTAGATGGTGACTTTACAAAGATTAATCCATGTTGTAGTCAGGTCTCTTCTCTCATTAACTGCTCTGAAATGTTTCATTGTGTGGATCACAATAAACTGTGGAAAATTCTGAAAGTGATGGGAATACCAGACCACCTGATCTGCCTCTTGAGAAACCTGTATGCAGGTCAGGAAACAACAGTTATAACTGGACATGGAACAACAGACTGGTTCCAAATAGGAGAAGGAGTACGTCAAGGCTGTAAATTGTCACCCTGCTTATTTAACTTATATGCAGAGTACACTATGAGAAATGCTGGGCTGGAAGAAGCACAAGCTAGAATCAAGATTGCCAGGAGAAATATCAATAACCTCAGATATGCAGATGACACCTCCCTTATGGCAGAAAGTGAAGAGGAACTAAAAAGCCTCTTGATGAAAGTGAAAGTGGAGAGTGAAAAGTTGGCTTAAAGCTCAACGTTCAGAAAACGAAGATCATGGCATCTGGTCCCATCACTTCATGGGAAATAGATGGGGAAACAGTGGAAACAGTGTCAGACTTTACTTTTCTGGGCTCCAAGATCACTGCAGATGGTGACTGCAGCCATGAAATTAAAAGATGCTTATTCCTTGGAAGGAAAGTTATGACCAACCTAGATAGCATATTCAAAAGCAGAGACATTACTTTGCCAACAAAGGTCTGTCTAGTCAAGGCTATGGTTTTTCCTGTGGTCATGTATGGATGTGAAAGTTGGACTGTGAAGAAAGCTGAGCGCTGAAGAATTGATGCTTTTGAACTGTGGTGTTGGAGAAGATTCTTGAGAGTCCCTTGGACTGCAAGGACATCCAACCAGCCCATTCTAAAGGAGATCAGCCCTGGGATTTCTTTGGAGGGAATGATGCTAAAGCTGAAACTCCAGTACGTTGGTCACCTCATGCGAAGAGTTGACTCATTGGAGAAGACTCTGATGCTGGGAGGGATTGGGGGCAGGAGGAGAAGGGGATGACAGAGGATGAGATGGCTGGATGGCATCATCGACTTAATGGACATGAGTTTGGATGAGATCCGGGAGTTGGTGATGGACAGGGAGGCCTGGCATGCTGCAGTTCATGGGGTCGCAAAGAGTCGGACATGACTGAGCAACTGAACTGAACTGAGTATTTCATTGGGTGTATATATCTTAATTTTTTAAATAGATATTTGGGTTATTTATAGTTCTTGTCTTCCCAGTGGTGCTAGTGGTACAGAATCCTCCTGCCAATTCAGGAGACACAAGAGACTCGGGTTTGATCCCTGGGTAGGGAAGATCCCCTAGAGGAAGTCATGGCCACCCACTCCAGTATTCTTGCCTGGAGAATCCCATGGACAGAGGAGTCTGGTGGGTTACAGACCATGGGATCAGCAACAGTTGGACAAGACAGAGCGACTAAATAACAACAACAACAACAAAATAGTTTTTGGTAATTAAGAAAAGGGCTGTTGTGAGCATTCGTGGTAGGACCCTTGATAGATACAGATGTGGGCCCACTGTGGGCATGGGATTACTGGCTCATGGGGTATGCACACATTCAGTTTCACAAAATAAAGGCAGAATGTTTCCTGTGTGGTTGTGTGCCTTATATTCACATTAGAGATGCATAAAAACACTCATTGATCCACACCCTTCCCAACACTTCATATTGTCAGAATTCTTAATCTTCCTAAGCTAGAAGAGTGTTTAAGAGGACATTTGATTTTGTTTTGATTTTCATTTCCTTAATTAGTGACTTCAAATGCCTTTTCACGTTTGTTCCCTGTTTTTCTTCATCTGTGAAACACTTTTTTCACACTTGTTTTTCTTGTGCTCTGTTCAGTTTTCTCTCATGTAATTTTTTTCCCAATTCCTTAAAAAAAAAAAAAAGTGTTTTTGGTGTTTTTCGTTTTTTTTCTTTTGCACATTCTTGATACTAGTCCTTTGTTGGTTTTAAGTGTTGCAACTTTTCCCCTCTGATTTGCAGCTTGCCTTTTGCCTTATTTAAGATCTTTTTGATAAACAAATTTTAAACTTTTTAAAAATATGATCAAATGTCTAATTCTTTTTTGTTATGTTTGGCGATTTTTGGTGTCATGTTTGAAAAGTATTTCCCCACCCTGAAGTAATAAAGCTGTTCCTTTATACTTTATTCTAGAAGTTTTAAAGTTTTACTTTTGACATTTAAGTTCTTCATCCATCTGGAGTTGATTTTTGTGTATGGTTAAGAAGTAGGAAACCCATTTTCATTTTTTTCCATGTGAAGAATCAATGTTTCCAGCACCGTGTGTTAAACCACATTTTTCCCTTTATCAGTTTCACAGTAGCTTCACAAAAACAGTCAAGAAAAATTCCCCAAAGTTTCTTCCCACTAACAATAGAAAAAAATACTACTAATAAGTAAAAACTATCATTTTGAATCAGTATGTGCAAGGTGATATGTCAGGAAATTTACAGCCATTTAATCATAGCAAACCTATGGGTTAGGGGTGATATGATATATATTGTCATTTTATAAAGAAGTCAAGTAAGACTCAAGACTCTTAATGGAAGTTACAAATGCATCAGTAACAAAGAGATGTTCATTGTTCCCAAGGGGTCCTGCATCTGATGGTATGTGCAATAGGGGTTCTGCTGCTGCTGCTGCTAAGTTGCTTCAGTTTTTTTCGACTCTGTGCGACCCCATAGACGGCAGCCCACCAGGCTCCCCCGTCCCTGGGATTCTCCAGGCAAGAACACTGGAGTGGGTTGCCATTTCCTTCTCCAAATAGGGGTTCTAGCCCCTGTCTAACGTCTATGTTTTCATGACTTTAGAAGGAAGGGTGTGAAGTGGGACCAGCTGCTCTCTGGCCTTTGTTGCTGTTGTTTAGTTGCTCTGTTGTGTCCGACTCTTTGCGATCCTATGGACTGTGGCCCGCCAGGCTCCTCTGTCCGTGGGATTTCCCATGCAAAAATACTGGAGCGGGTTGCCATTTCCTTCTTCAGGGATCTTCCCAACCCAGGGATTGAACCTGCATCTCCTGCATTGCAGGCGGATTCTTTACTGCTGAACCACCAGGGAAGCCCTCTCTGGCTTTGCTCAACATAAAAGTGAAGAAGATATGGCCCAGCAGAAAATGCATGGATTGATCTTGCCCTCAGGAAGTGACCTTTTTCCTCTCCCATGGGGTCAGTTTCTCTCTTTGCTCCCACAGCCTGGGTACACGCTCACTGAAACATCCTTCTGCCTGTCCAGGCAGGATGTCCTGGAGTGTGGAGACCAAAGCCATGGGTAGACTGGACGACTGCCCAGAACAGGCAGCCCCGCTGCTCCAAGGGCACTTTGTGGGACCATAAACCTGGGTGATGAACTTTGTGCAAACAAGTTACTTCACACCCTCTCTTTCACATCACAACCATCTCCTCCTGAACATGCTCTGTGGCCTATACTTGATTGTGAAAGAGAGGCATAACCTTTATTTTAAGAAATTTTTAAATGAAAAGACACTGGGAGTCACAGAGCATAAGAAAACACAGACTTAGAACCAAGTGTCCTTGTGAGAACCCATCTCTCCTTTACTGGCTATCTGACTTTGGACAGCTCATCTAATGCTGGGGTCACCATGCTTTTCCTGCCAGTGGCCCCCTGGAAATAGCTGGGACTTTGCTGATCCACAGTCTCTGCAGTCATGCTTGGCTCTGCTGCTGTTGTTGCAAAGTGCCTGCACAGATCAGTGTGCCAATAAAACTTTATTTAGAGACACTGAAACTTGAATTTTAGAGAATGGGTCATAAAATGTTATTTTTCTTTTGATTTTTTTTCTGTCATTCATTTGAAAATGTAATAAATAAACAGGAAGTAGGCTGTATCTGGCCTCAGGACAGTATTTTTCAGGACCCTGAGTTCAACTATCTGTAACTCACTCCTCTGTAAAACTCAAACCATGAGACTTGTCTTGGAGTGTTAAGTTGTGAATAGTGTGAAATTAGTGAGTAGAGTCACCAGTGCCAGCCACAGAGAAGGAACTCAATGATTCCTTTAAAATTTAAATATTAGAAATAATTGTTGTCCTTGTAAACTTATTCAATAGATATATATTGTGTCTTTTCTGGTCAGCTATTGTCCTAAGGACAGTGATGTTGTAGATTGGAAGAGGTTCAGTCCCTGCCCTTCTGGTGTTTACATTCTAAGAGGGAAGGAGAAGGTCTCTGGGATAAAAAAGTAAAATTTATAGCACGTCAGAGAGTGATAAATACTAGGAGAAAAAGGAGTATACGGGGAAGATTTAGAATGTGGTTTCAAATTTTCGAGGCATTGGCACACAGATGGAATTTCAAGCCATAAAATTTTATGAAATCATCAAGAGCACAAGTGGAGATCATAAAGTAAAGAGGTCCAAGGTTTAGGCACTGAGCTACTTACTCTGTTACTTAGCCATCAGGGAGATGAAGAAATACACAAGGAGACTGAGGAGTAAAAGTGAAACCCAGGGGGTATGCTCATTGAGAGCTGAGTGTGAGAAGGGGGAGGTCCTGGTGGGGAGGGCTCCCACATGGGGACTCCTATTTGTCCAGCAAGTTGACGCCTGAGCTGTGGCTGGTGCATAAACATAGACGTAATGGGTGGTCTTGACAACAGCGACTTGGGCAGAATGGTGGGGGTTGGGGCTAGAATGGTATGTTCAAGAGAAAAAGGGCAGAAACAAGAAATTGGAAAGGAGTCAAGGGTTACCCATAGTTGGGGGTAAAGGGTGGGTTAGAACCAGGGGATGGAGTAGAGGGTTCTATTTGCCTGTTTTGATTTCCTTTTCAAGGGGGAAGAAATAGCAAGGAGTTCATGTGCTGATGGGAAGGAGGCAGTAGAGGCAGTGGAGGGATGAGCAAGGTGCCTGCTGCAGGTGGTCATGGGTGAGGGGGTGTCTGAGCCTGGCAGAAACGGAAGGGCTGGTGTAACCCAGAGCCTGGGGGTTCATCCACAGAGGTGGGAGAGCAGGCAGAGCAGATGCACGTGAGTGGGGCTCATGGAAGATCTCTTCTGGTTGTTTCTAGTTTCTCAATAAAACAGGGCTTCAGCTGAGAGTGATAATGAATTTCTAAAGTTGAGGGAGAGAAGACATGAATAACCATATGATTATTGTGTTATGATTGTTGGGTGATAGATAGACCAGAGTTTCTTGCAGGTGGGAACGTGGATTTAATAGTTTATGAATTTTAGAATATTCATGAATCCCCTGAAACTATAGAGGTGACTTTCTTCAAATATGCATTTTGCTTTATTTCTGGAAAGGAGTTCCCAGCCCTCTTTAGATTATCAGATGAGTTCTTGACTCAAGTAAGATTAAAAACCATAACAAGACATAAAAAACCTACAGACGAAAAATGGTAGCCAGAGCATCAAGTCCAGATCTCTGCTCCATGTCTGGCCTCGGCAGGAAGGTTGGCTGTGTTCTTGGCTGTGTCTGGATGCTAGCTTCCTTATTGGGAGCGAGATGATGAATTATAGCTGAGGCCCAAGTGCTTGGGTCCATAGGGTCATATTCAGGGTGAGATGTCAGAGAGAGACAGGCCCTTGGTAGGGTCTAAGGGTCAGCTGGAGCAGAGGCCATGGTCACCGGGTCCAGGAGAGGTTCCAAGGGTGAGGCAGCCACAGGCAGTTCTCCAGACGGGCATAGACCCCACCGCCTTCATCACACCCACCAGCCACGCGCTCGCCTTAGAGGATGCTCAGTCAGGGCAAAGTCATACTCAAACAAAAACACTCTCAACAGTTCAGCTTTCTCAAGGTTAAAAACACATCAGCTTATTTGTAATATGCAAACATAGAAGAGGAAAATTTAATTTAGCTTCAAAACTGAAACACACTCTCTATTTTGAGAAGATAATGCAGAAGATCCCACCGGAGCTCTCAAATTAAAAAATTACTTGATATTTTAGGTGTTTTTTTTATATCTTTTAATTTACTTAATTTTCATTCCTAAAAGATATGGTACAAACAGCAAGGTATTTTATGTGGAATAAGAGTCACATGGGCTTCCCTGGTGCTCAGTGGTAAAGAATCTGCCTGCAAATGGGCAGGAGACCCAGGTTTGATCCCTGGGTTGGGAAGATCCCCTGGAGGAGGGCATGGCAACCCACTCCAGTATTCTTGCTGGAGAATCCTATGGACAGAGGAGCCTGGTGGGCTACTGTCCAAAGAGTCAGACACAACTGAAGCAATTTAGCACACGATAATAATGTATATCAGAAGAGAAATACAAATTATAATGAAAAGAAATATAATGTCATATTAAAAACTACTTATTGGGGAGTTTAATTTTTTATTTTCCCTGAAATTCTGAAAAAAAAAAAAAAAAAAAAAGGGAACAGTTGGATTCATAGGTACTTTTCATTAAAAACTTAAAAAAATAAGTCAAACTGATCTTTATTTGACATTAATATATATCTTCGTAACTTTTACTTCAAAGCTGAAGGGAAATAAAAGCGGCTGTCTTGCCTGATTTTTGCCTCTAGTGTTATTAAAAGGAGGGGAAAGCCTGCCCCAGGCTGAGATGCTATTTACAAGTTAAAGGCTAAAGCCAATTGTCACGTCCAAGTTCTGAAGTCCTTGTGAAAACAGCAACTTCTAATGGAAATCTGGACCCACCTATGCTCTGGTAGGGCTACATGCTTCCATAATAATAACAATAATAATAAATCTGGTTTTTCTGTGTTCAAACTCATACCACATTCTTGCTGTGAGGAAAATCAATTTATATTTCCAGGGAGGAATTCCAAAGCAGAGTTGGGTATTTATCATGACTGAACTGAACTGACAAGCTCTTCTCACTCTATTTTGTAGAGTTTTCTCCATGTTTACATCTGTTATTTTTAAAGTTAATGTCCGAATGAAAAGTACTCCGTATCAGATTTGACCTTTCCTCTTATTCCTTAAAGAATATCACCCCCATTCTAACTAGACGGAGGTATGACTGCAATTCATTTTATTAAATACCCCATTAGAAAAACACTCTCTTTCCTAGCAAAGTATGCACTTGCATTCGTCTTGGCATTTTTCTCTCAGCTGCCGTCATTGGATGGAAGCACGTACTTTGAAATGCCTGCCAAATATTTTTGCCCAATACCACAATAACAATGCAGCAAAGCAGGAGTGATTTATCCCAGTAAGTTTACAACAGCCGAGCCTGCATGAGACATTCTGGAGTTCAAACAGAAGGTTTGCTTTTCCCTCTTAAATTGCAAGGAGGCTGTCCAAAAGCAAGCTGGGCCCGGCTGACCTTCCCCACGCGGTGTAAACACCATCAAGTAACTAATTGGTTACTCAAAAAAAAAAAAAAAGACACTAAAACACAAACATCCGTGCACGTGTCCATCCTTGAAGACACAGATCTGTACAAACCCACGCAAATATATGTGTATAGTATTCATCATATCCCCCTTAATCCAAGTAAGAGTTTTATCATGGATACACTTTTAATTAAGTAAATGAAAGCATCATTTCTTTGCTTCAATTTAAAAAAAATTTCTTTACTTCTACCATGAATTAATATAAGTATGTCTTGTTTGGGTTGCCTAACTATTGGACCTTACTTGGGTCCAATAGTACGAACCAAAATGAATATACTTTCAGATTTGTGTCTCGTTTTACTTCTGTGTGTGGCTTTTTAAAAAGATCCACAACAAAGGGAAAAATGCTCTGTGCTGCAGTGCCAAAGGCTGAATGCTGTCTGCTAGGGACAGAGTGCCAGTTCTTTTGAATTTTCCTTACTTACCCCTTCTATGGAAACAGAAAGAAACACGAATCGTCGTCTGGGAGGCAAAGGTGGGGACCGCCCAGGGCAGAGCACACAGCACCTAGTGACCTGCTCTATGGGCAGCAAAGAGAGAGGAAGAAATCCAAAACCATCCCTGCTGCTGCTGCTGCTAAGTCGCTTTAGTCCCTGAGGAGCCCTCAATGATTCCTTCTTCATCTCACTCTTTACAGGCTTAAAGGATGTGTAAGTGGCTGATTGTTTTAAGAACAAAGCGAAACCTGGCTGGGATTGGTCCTCCGAGGGCTCCAGCCACAGTCCTCTGACCTCCACCTTCCGCTCCACTTGGCCTGTTTCTGGAGAAGGGTGATCTGTTTGCATTTCTGAACGGTCTGTCAAGAAAGTAGGCTCCATGAATATTCAGTCCTAAAGCAGGGGCTTCTGAAGAAATAAAGCGAGCAAGTGCTGACTGGCTCTGGGCTCAAATATGGGATGGTGAGAGAGGTACCCTCTGGACAGAGAACCTTTGTGGTGTGGGCAGGGACTCAGCCGACCTCAGGTGGCTCCTTCATTAAGTCTAATTCGCTGGGACCCCCTGGGCCAGGTTCCAGGCTTGCAGCCACAAGGGCAAGATGAGCTGACTAAAGCTTGGTAGTGACATCAGCTGCAAAAAGGCAACTGGGGAGTTTCACATTTCATGCTGTTGCAGACTGTTTGGCTGGGATTTCTAAAAATCTAATTTTGCTTGTATGCATGTTTGTGATGGTGGCAGTGGATGATTTTTTTTTATTTGCTAAATAGCTAAATCAGTGGACCTCATTGTAAAAAGACTGGTTTAGGATGGGGTGACGAGCACGATTATTCATCGGTATGGAGTGGGGAGCGGAAGAGACACAAAGTGACAAAGTCCATCTAGGTAAGCAAGTTTCCGATAGACAGCCGTTCACTGGGTACGAATCTGCTTGCGATGCTGGAGACCTGGGTTTGATCTCTGGTTTGAGAAGATCCCCTGGAGAAGGAAACAATTCAAGTATTCTTGCCTGGTGGGCTACAGTCCATGGTATGGCAAAAAGTTGGACACAACTGAGTGACAAACACTTTCACTGTATGGATCAACAGACACTGAAGTAAATGTTGCAAATTGAAAAGATAAATAAGTCAAAGTTCCTATTCTTAGTTAGACTCAAATGCAGGAGACAGGCCAAAAATAAGCAGATTGTCATCCTCAAGGCAATTGATGTACACCATTTAAGCCACAATGAGGTAAAGAATCCTTAAAGTGGCTGAAATAAAAGTGACTGCTAGATATGTTTACCACACATTGTGAGGGCGTGAGGCCAGTAGAATGCTCTTACCTTGAGTGAGGACATAAAATAAAGCTGACAAATATCCATGTAGTCAAAGATGGTTTTTCCAGTAGTCACGTACAGATGTGAGAGTTGGACCATAAAGAAGGCAGAGCGCTGAAGAATTGATGCTTTTGAACTCTGATGTTGGAGAAGACTCTTGAGAGTGCCTTGGACTGCAAGGAGATCCAACCAGTCCATCCTAAAGGAAATTAGTCCTGATTATTCATTGGAAGGACTGATGCTGAGACTGAAACTCCAATACTTTGGCCACATGATTTGAAGAGCTGACTCAGTGGAAAAGACCCTGATGTTGGGAAAGATTGAACACAGAAGGACAAGAGGGCAAACAGAGAATGAGATGTTTGATGGCATCACTGATTCAACGGACATAAACTTGGGCAAACTCCAGGAGATGGTGAGGGACCAGGAGGCCTGGTGTGCCATGGTCCATGGGGTTGCAAAGAGTCAGACATGACTTGGTGACTGAACACACACATAAAATGAAACAGTACAACCACTTTTTGACCATTTTGACAGATTCTTATAACAGTAATGTCACTCCTTATACTCATCCAAGCGAAAATAATATTGATCCACCAAAGAACTGTGTGTGAATGTATATAGCAGCTTCCTTCAGAATAGATTGGAAACAGTAGAAATGCTCATTGAAAGGTGAAAGGATAAACATTAATTGATGAAAGTGAGGTCTCTCAGTCGTGTCCGACTCTGCGACCCCATGGACTGTAGCCTATCAGGCTCCTCCATCTGTCATTGGGATTTTCCAGGCAAGAGTACAGGAGTGGGTTGGCATTTCCTTCTCCAAGGGGATCTTCCTGACCCAGGGATCGAACCCAAGTCTCCCACATTGTGGGCAGACACTTTTACCATCTGAGCCACCAGGGAAGTCATTAATTGATGAATAATGTTCTATTCATGGAGGAGTATGATCCAACGCAAAACAGTAATACACTGCTGATGTGTGCAGCAGTCTATGTGGGTCCCAAGAACCTCATGCTGAGTGAAGCGCAAGGTGCAGAGCTCAAGTTCTGTATGATAGCTCTTACAAGATTCTTTCCAACCTGCAGGACTAATTCATACCACGGTCAGATCCGTGGCTCCCGAAGATGGAGGGGCTGAAGACAAGAACTTGACACAGGAATTTGGGGGCAGTGCAATTCTTATATATCTTGTCTGAGATTATAATTAGCAAGGCTGCAGAGGTTTCAAAATTCATTTTACTGTTCCCTCAAAATGGGTGTATCTTATGGAATATAAATTATGTTAGTCCAGTGAATTGTGTGTGTGTGTGCAAAGCAGATTAGATACACAGCTTACTCATTGTGTACCTGTGCCAAAGCGCTAAGTCCCCACAAGGCTTCTTCAGATGCCACCTCAGCTCTGTGCATAACTGATCATGACTCTGGGATTACAAGTATAATGAAGGCATAGATTTATTTTTTCCAGTATTGATTCTTTTTTTTTTTTTTTGAAGAAAAACATTTGCCTTTAAGCATTCTCTAGCTTATGAGTCCTAGACTGTTTGAAAACATTTCATTTTTTAAGATGGCACTAGCAGTAAAGAATCTGCCTGCCAATACAGGAGGCATAAGTGATGTGAGTACAATCCTTGGGTCAAGAAGATCCCCTGGAGGAGAAAAATGGCAACCCACTCCAGGATTCTTGTCTGGAAAATTCCATGGACAGAGGAACCTGGCAGGCTACAGTCCATGGGGTCGCAGGGAGTGGGACACAACTGAAGCAACTTAGCTTGCAAACATTTAAAAGGCCAAAGGAAACCCTATAAAGTGACTAGCAGTCACTCTCTATTTAGGCTTAGCTCATTTAAAAATATGTGACTGAGAGAATTTTTTTCCTTCCTCCTCAACAAGGCAGATGTCCTAACACTTTTTCTTCCATAAGCACAGATCCCTTTACAAAAACAACACCTTCATCTTGGGAAATATTTGCACATTTAAAATGATTCAGTAGCCCTTTGTAGTTTCTTGGGTGTTTGATCACATGCTGCTTTGTTTGTTTCGTTTTTCTGGTTTCTGATCTGAGACTATCTGACATGTGCTTTGGTTTCCCTGGTTAGAGCTGTGCACACGGAGAAAAGCACACGGCAGGAGGAACATAACTGGCTTGTCCTTGAGGTGTGCTTCATGTCAAAATGAGAAATCCAAGCGGGCACACAGGAAACTCCACCCTGAACAGAAGGCGTCTGTAGAGGGCTGTGAGGCACAGCAGTGCCCAAGGATGGGCTCTGACCCCCTCTGATGGGGTCCTGGGGAGGGGCTTGGAAGCTCACTGCCCAAGCCCTAGAGCGCTCGTCATAACCTGTGAGTCTGTGGTTCAAAACGAGACAGTACTCTGTAGTACTCTCTCCCAGCTCTTCCCTTCCCTGACCTCCCAGACAGACTGAATTCATCTGCCCAGTTCTCAAAAAACTCTTCTATTTTTTTTTTTTTTTTTTTTACAAACGTCCAGCTTTCACCCTCCTCTTGGCTCTGGAGTCCTTGCATCACTGTGTTTTCTTTCACATCCATAAAACCCTCTTAAAATCTGGCTTTCCTTAACTCTGATGTTGGTGGGAAGAGGTGACAAAGATGAGAAGAAAGACGTTCTGTTAGCCAGTGTTCCCTTATTGCCACCACAGGCACATTTTGTAAAGCTGGAGGAATTTGGGTTTTATGCAAGAATCCTTGCATCTCCGTCCTGCACAGAAGGTGGAGGATGGTACCAGCCTTCTTTGTCTGAACTTTAAAAGGTGAGCATCTCCTGGGTGTGTACCAGATACATTCTTTGGCCCTAAATAATAATTTTGAGTGTAGTATCAGGGCAGTTATAGGCTTGAACATGACACAAATTGGCATCACTGACAAGGAGGAATCTTCTGATGGTAAATGGTCCATGAGGAACCCTGCAATCAGCCAGGTATGAGGAATGAGGGGCCAGGGAAAGCAATGTGACTCCGTTGTGTGGCGAGTAACTGGTGAAGCAGGGAATCCCACTAAGCTCCAGCTTCTCTCAGTTTGTGACAGTACATTAGACCACCTTGCAGCCGAGGCTGCAGTAGTAGCTTGGCTGAAGTTCTCAAACAGCAGGAAGAACCTGGACTGGGATGGTGGGTGAGAGGCAGTAAAGGTGAGAAAAATATGTACTAGAATAAGGAGCTACACCTGCAGGTGACCAGGACACACCTGATCGTAGATCTGCCCAGCTCTGTCCAGTGACAACACCTGCACCAAACAGTGAGTTCCCCTCTAGTAAACGTGTGACCCAGAAACAAAGCATGATCCTAACTCCATTAGAGAACTGTTTTCTCTGTCCATCGAGATGGTAGCAGAGAAGCCAGGGCATTGCTATTCCTACACATCCCTGTTCAGTTCAGTTCAGCCTCTCAGTTGTGTCCGACTCATTGTGAACCCATGGACTGCAGCATGCCAGGCCTCCCTGTCCATCACCAACTCCTGGAGTTTACTCAAACTCATGTCCATTGAGTCGGTGATGCCATCCAATCATCTCATCCTCTGTTGTCCCCTTCTCCTCCTGCCTTCAATCTTTCCCAGCATCAGGGTCTTTTCCAATGAGTCAGTTTTCCCATCAGGTGGCCAAAGTATTGGAGTTTCAGCTTCAGCATCAGTCCTTCCAATGAATATTCAGGACTGATTTCCTTTTGGATGGACTGGTTGGATCTTCTTGCAGTCCAAGGGACTCTCAAGAGTCTTCTCCAGCACCACAGTTCAAAAGCATCAATTCTTCAGCACTCAGCTTTCTTTATAGACCTGTCCCATATTCCTATTAAGGACGTTGATTAAAATGTATATGTTGGACCATGCTTGCATCCTGGGAATAAGTCCCATTTGGTCATGCTGAATGATCCTTTTAATATACTGTCAAATTTTGCTAATATTTTGTTGAGGATTTTTGAAACTATGTTCACCAAGGATACCGGACAATAATTTTTTTCTCATACTATCCTTTTCTGGTTTTGGTATCAGAGTCATGCTGGCTCTATAAAATGAGTTTAGAAGTTTTTTCTATTTTTTGGAAGAGTTTGAGAAAGACTGGTGTTGTCTAAATGTTCGGTAGAATTTGCTAGTGAAGCCCTGTGGTCCTGGACTTTCTTTTGGAAGGTTTTAGATTACTGATTTATTACTTCTTAAGTTGCCAGGCTGATTCACTTTTCTATTTCTTCATGACTGAATCTTGGTGGGTTGTTTATTTCTAGAAATCTTTTTTTATTTCTTCTAGGTTGTCCACTTATTGGCATATAATTGTCTGTTGTAGTTTATTATTGATCCTTTGTATTTCTGTGCATCAGTTCTAATGTTTCCTCTTTCGCACCTAATGTTATTTACTTGAGAAATATAAAGTTATTTTCAAATAAACAAAATCTGATGTTTAAAAAATTTCCCTTGTTTAAGAAAATGATTCCAATTAGACCTCAAGTGTCCACAAGAGAATGAAGAGAACCAGAAATGGTATATATATGAGAAAGCTTGCAAGACTTTTGTTTTTCTGGGTTTTTAATCTTTTCAAAAATAATAACTATTTAAAGGAGAGCTAACAATGCTCTCTGTGATTAATATCACCCATGGAAATGAAGTATATGACAGCAGTGCAAAGGAAAGGGACCACCTTCAGATTTTCTCACTCCGTAGGTACAAAGTGGGGATTGAGAATTTATATTTTCTACAAGTGCTCAGGCAATGTTAATGCTCCCTGCCAGGGACCAGTCTTTAAGAACCACTGAATTATAGATTTAATGCATTTCTAATACAAATCTCAATAACCTCAGATATGCAGATGACACCACATGTACCGCAGAAAGCAAGAAGAACTAAAGAGCCTCTTGATGAAAGTAAAAGAGTAGAGTGAAAAAGCTGGTTTAAAACTCAACATTCAGAAAACTAAGATCATGGCATCTGATCCCATCACTTCATGGCAAATAGATGGGGAAACAGTGGAAATAGTGGCAGAATTTATTTTGGGGGCTCCAAAATCACTGCAGATGATGGCTGCAGCCATGAAATTAAAAGACACTTGCTCCTTGGAAGAAAAGTTATGACCAACTTAGACAGCGTATTAAAAAGCAGAGACATTACTTTGCCAACAAAGGTCCATTTAGTCAAAGCTATGGTTTTTCCAGTGGTCATGTATGGATGTGAGAGTTGGACTATAAAGAAAACTGGACACCAAAGAATTGATGCTTTTGAACTGTGGCATTGGAGAAGACTCTTGAGAGTCCCTTGGACTGCAAGGAGATCCAACCAGTCCATCCAAAAGGAAATCAGTCCTGAATATTCATTGGAAGGATGATGCTGAAGCTGAAACTCCAATACTTTGGCCACCTGATGGGAAAACTGACTCACTGGAAAAGACCCTGATGCTGGGAAAGATTGAAGGCAGGAGGAGAAGGGGACGACAGAGGATCAGATGGTTGGATAGGTTCACTGTCTCAATGGACATGAGTTTGAGTAAACTCCAGGAGTTGGTGATGGACAGGGAGGCCTGGCATGCTGCAGTCCATTGGTTCACAAAGAGTCGGACATGACTGAGCAACTGAACTGAACTGACTAAATACAAAGATCAGCAAGCTTTTTAGAAAAGAAGTTGATAAATTAATTCTGAGGAGCCTAAGAAAATCAAAACAACATAAGATAGCCAGAATATTCTCGAAAAAAATAGCAAAATTGAAGGACTTACATTACCTGATTTCAAGATGTTACCTAGCTCTAAAAATCATTGCATAATGATATTTGTGTAATATGTGAGGACGTGAACTAATGAGAACTCTCCCGCACAAACTTCTGGTGTGAATGTAAATGTCACAATGACTTTTAACTACTTTCTGGAAGTTTCTATAGAGTTAAATATACACTCACCATATGATACAACAACTCCACACTTAGGCATTTATCAAAGAGAAATGATGACATACGTGCATGAAAAGACTTCTATGGAATGATCATAGAAGCTCCATATAGCCCCTATCGGAAAAAAGCCAAATGCCCATCACTTGGAGAACAGAGAAACAAGTTGTGTCATATTCATGCAGTAAATTCTACTCAGTAATTACAAGGAATAAGATACTGATATGCTCAATATCCTGGATGTCAAAAAAAATTACCCTGAGCAAACCAGGCCAAACAGAAAAGAGTGTCACACATCATACATGACTCCATTTATATAAATCTCTTGGAAAAATATTTAATTTTTAGCAATGGAAAGTCATTGTCTGAGGCCAAGAATGGGGGAGAAATTGTGCGAAGAAATGAAGAATCTTTTGGCAATGATGGGAAAGTTCTATATCTTGATTGGGATGGTGGTTGCATGTGTATACACACTTGTTAAAACTGATTAAATTGTACATCTCAAGGGCTTTATTATATCATACATAAAGTATATGTACACTTATATTTATAAATTATTTCAAAAGACAATGTTCAAAGGAATTTTCAGGAGGCCTTCTATCATGTAAGACAGAAACACTACATTTGGGGCAAAATTTATCTTAAAGTGTTTTTTGATGATTAACTATAATGCAACATTTTGAGGAATCTATTAACTTTCAAATACATTTTAATCTCTTTATAGTGCATCAAATAAATCATTAGCTGTGAATATTTGAGAAATATGTTCAGGCTGACAATCTATAAATTAAATAATATGTATTATGTGTGTAAAATCACACACAATTCAAGTTTCATATAGTTGTTCATACATTAAGATTGTCTTATATAAGGTACTTCTTAATCCATAGTTTCATAACATTTGATAAAATGTTTATTATTTTGCCTAATCTCTGCTGCAAGAATTAAATTATCATCAATAATTATAATCCAAAGGCAAAAAAAAAAAAAAAAATCCTAAAGAAAGGGCCAAATTGTTCCCTGTCACCATGTTGCTCTTCAGCTTAATTTTTGCCCTGGGTAAATGAAAATGGTTGATGGATTTTGATTTCATGTTAGCCCTTTAATTCTACAGTAAATAATTAATCTTTTACGATGAAATGTAGTCAAGTTTAATAATTCTGTCATTGTCTTTCACTGCAGCTCTGATTCTTGAGGACCTTTGATCCCTAGATGGGGCTTCAGCAAATTTCCTCTCCACCTGCAGACACATCTTTCATCAGAAGGAGGATTAACCAGGATTAGAGATCTCTCAGAGACAGGGCTATCCAGGATTCCATCTTCCGTAATGATCCCTTTTCTGTGGATTATAGTGAGATATAATATATGAAATACACTAGTTCTTTAATTTTTAATTTCTTTAAAACCTAAGAGAACAGAAAATATTGGATTGGGGAGGGAAATTATGAAAACATTTTTTTTAAGCAAAACTAAACTCCTGAATTTAGAAGGAAACAAATACTGAGTGAGGTGTGAAAAGAGGCAGGGAGGCTGTCCCTAGAAACGGTGTTTTTCATGAGGAAATCACAGGATCACCACACATTATGGGGCCTTTCCTAGCCCATAGGATTCTCCAGATGGAATTCTGAAAGACAGTACATTTAACGCCAAATAAATTTTCCGAGATTTCCCATGAATTCCCAGGAAAGAAATGTGTGGATTTCCTTTGAAGTCTAATCATTCCCTTAAACCACTAGGAAAAAAAAACCTTGAAAATTGAGTAGAACTTTTCACAGCTCTGGCTTTTGCAGGGAGGAAAAAACCCTACATTTTATATTACTTTGAGGGGAAAAGGAAGTCACTTTAGAATTTCCAACATTTTGATGTTACCTAGTCTCACCAAATATCAGTATCATTTGGTGGTACCAAATGATACCCATGTGTGGGTACCCATGCACTGCATGTGGGTACACTGTAGTTCATGGTACCCATGCAGTGCAGTGTACAGGGCACACACACACCCATGCATGCACAGACACACTGTACACACTTACACGCATTTCACACATACCACCAGGTTCCGCGGACAAGGACACTGGTCCAGCCAGGGCCTCTGGGTGAGATCCTGGGCACTCTGCACTTCTGACTCCAGGACACCAGGCGGCTATGACTCAGAGGGAGGTGGCCGTCAGTCGGCCAGCCTTTGACGTACCGCAGCCGCACACAGGCAGGAATAGTGACTGGAGGAGGTGGGAGATGGCAGAGCTGCAGGGTCATCAGCAGTAGGGGACGGATGGAGGGTGAGTGGTAGTGTCGCTCACACCTGATATGGATGGAACAGGCTCTCATTCATTGCTGGAACCAGATGCACGGTCCCATCTTTGAAAGTTTGCAACTTGAAGGTTTGTATGCAGGGGACTTACAGTCGATGTTCTACAAAACCTAACAGATGATATCATTTATATGCAACTCTAATTATTGAGAAAATTAGGTCCGGCCCCTGCACAGCTACCACACTGATGAGCGAAGGCACCTGCAGTCCCATCTGTTACCTGTTGGTGTGGTTCTTGTGGGAGGCGGCCCATCCTATGGATAAACCTCAAAGCCACAAAAACTAGATCTTGTTTGGATCCTGATCAAAATGAGCCAACTTTAAAATGATACTTGCCTATGGAATCCATATTAGGCTATCATGGCATGGCAACTCTGTTAGCTTCTGCTGTTGCTGCTGCTAATTCGCTTCAGTCGTGTCCAACTCTGTGCGACCCCATAGACGGCAGCCAACCAGGATTCCCCATCCCTGGGATTCTCCAGGCAAGAACACTGGAGTGGGTTGCCATTTCCTTCTCCAATGCAGGAAAGTGAAAAGTGAAAGTGAAGTCGCTCAGTCGTGTCCAACTCTTAGCGACTCCATGGACTGTAGGCTCTTCTGTCCATGGGATTTTCTAGGTAAAAGTATTGGAGTAGGGTGCCACTGCCTTCTCCCCTAAGTCACTGTATTGGAGTGGGGTGCCATTGCCTTCTCCCCTAAGTCATTGCAGCCGTGTCTAACTCTTTGTGACCCATGGACTGTAGCCCGCCAGGCTCCTCTGATCAAGGGATTCCCCAGGCAAGAATACTGGAGTGGGTTGCCACTTCCTCCTCCAGAGGATCTTCCTGATCCAGAGGTTGAAACTGTCTCCCCTGCAGCTTCTGCATTGCAGGTGGATTCTTTACCACTGAGCCACCAAGGAAGCCCAACTCTGTTAGACAAAATTTAAATACACTTATCAAGACATGTTTGAGTGAATATACTTTGGAAAAAACTGTTTAGGGACAAAGATGAAATGAGATAAGAAAGATATCGACTATTGGATGAATCTTGGTAATAGAAATATGGGAATTCACTATACTAAACTCTACTTTGTTGTATGCCTGAAAATTTCTAATAAAAGCTAAGACAAAAATAATACAAGGAAAAGAATATATTGATGTTTTCCTCATATATTTAATACAAGTAAAACCTCATATATGCACTTAATGATGAATCACTGAATTTCTAATAAACAGTCTGTCATTAGTTCTAATAGGAAGGCAAAATGCCTATTTATGCCTGGAATTCTTCTTAGCCATTCATTATTTAATATGGTATATTTACACTAAAAATAGAGATTAGAAAAATAAATGCCTAACATGATGCAATTTTTCTTGAAGTGAATTTTGGTATTTGACTTAGTTGCACAAGCATTTTTACATATTAAATAAATATATTTTAAATGAAATTTAAGTTATACATAGCATAACATTTTATATATATGTCTATGTAGTACTACAAATTTTAAAAAGATTATATATAAAATAGAACTCTCATTCAGCAATATTAACTGCATAATAATTATTTTTCAAAAGATCTAAGAAAATTAGTACTTACTAAACCTCAAGCGAAGAGTTGACTCATTGGAAAAGACTCTGATGCTTGGAGAGATTGGGGGTAGGAGGAGAAGGGGACGACAGAAGATGAGATGGCTGGATGGCATCACTGACTCAAAGGACGTGAGTCTGAGTGAACTCTGGAAGTGATGGACAAGGAGGCCTGGCGTGCTGCAATTCATGGGGTCCCAAAGAGTCAGACACGACTGATTGACTGAACTGAACTGAACTGACTTAAAGCTCTTAAAGACTAAATGATATCCTGCTGCTGCTAAGTTGCTTCAGTCGTGTCCGACTCTGTGCAACCCCATAGACAGAAGCTCACCAGGCTCCTCCGTCCCTGGGATTCTCCAGGCAAGAACACTGGAATGGGTTGCCATTTCCTTCTCCAATGCGTGAAAGTGAAAAGTGAAAGTAAAGTCACTCAGTTGTGTCCGACTCTTAGCGACTCCATGAACTGCAGCCTACCAGGTTCCTCGGTCCATGGAATTTTCCAGGCAAGAATACTGGAGTGGGTTGCCATTACCTTCTCTGAAATGATATCCTAGAGAGTCATAAATAAACTATTTATTAATAAATAATAAAACAAAGCAAGTTTACTACCACATTCTCTTATGAGACTCATGTTAATTAACTAATTAGTTAAATAGTTAACATATGTATATTCTCCAAAAAAGTGGGAGAATCCATTAAATTTCCAGTACAAATCATAACTATAAATTTGTTTTCTTAAATATACATATCAAATTACTTTTCACTCAAAGGATTAATATTAAATGATAACTTGCTTTAGAGTCATAATTTCTTATCCTCTGAGGAATCTGCACCTTCTTAAATAAAAGGTTAATAGCCAATAAAAATATAATACAAGCTACAGATATAATTTTTAATTTTCTAGTATCTGCATGAAAAATAAAATTAAAAGAAATAGGTGAAGTTAATTTTAAAAATGTGTTTTATTTAATTCAATATATCCAAAATACAATTTCAGTACAAAATCAATATTTAAAAGATTTTAATGAAATAATTTACTTTTCATTTTTCATACTGAGTTTTTGAAACCTAGTGTGTATTTCATACGTATAGAACATCTTAATTTAAGTCCTGAGTTTTCCTTGGTTATGCTGGATCTATGTTTAGACTCCATAAAATGTAGAGTTGAAAAGGAGGTGGAAATACTCGAGTTGTTTTAAATGCACTTATTAAAGTTTCCAAAAACTTAACAGAGCATCAGTTTTAAACTTAAATAAGAAGTAATAAATTGAACTTCCATTTCCTCAGTCCCACCAGTTGCAGTTTTAGTAGCCACGTCCAGCCAGTAGCTGCCACGTTGGACTCCAGAGCCCAGGTTCACTGTCTTCCTACTCGAGAAGGTGAAGCAATGAAAGTGAAGGTTGCCAACACCCCCATTTAAAGTGTACATTTTAAAAGAAAATAACAAGTATTTCAGACTTTTCTTCCTTCCTAGAAAATAGCAAGACACTATTTAATCATTTTCAGTTTTATAGTATTAGCCACATATAAAAACAAAAGCTGCAAAGTCTGTCCAGTACTCACCATTATTCTTTTTTTAAAAGAAAATTGTCATTTTTAATATAAAATATTTGCCTTTGAATAAACACACTTCGTAGTTTCTTCTTTCAAATATACAAAAATGTCCTAATAATAAATAACTTGGATCTTTCCAGTTTTTTTCCAAGCTCTGAGCTATGGGCTTATTTCAGGCTATAAAAACTAATATAGGGCAACTTTTGAGCCACAGAAATCCTGCTAAATACAATTCCAGTGACATTTAGATTCACGCTCTGCCAGGGGAAATTTCACTAATTTTCCTCCCCGAGCATCATTATGGAGTCTCTTCCTTGCACTGCGCCCTGGATTATTTTTTGACATTCCTCATATCTTTTCATTTACTTTTTCTAATCACAACTTCATGCAGCTTCACTTTGGGTTTATGGATTATTCTAACACTTCTGAACTACAGGGACATGATATGATCTTTAACCCAAATAACTTATTCCAGTGAGATTACAGAAGTCGAACACTTGAGTAGCACATAGAATGTGCCCCCACTGACCTAAGAATGCCCCTTTTTCTGGCCTGTGTCATCCTCCCAGTGCCCCTGGAAGTACGTATCATTGTTTTTCTCATTTCACAGATGTAGTGATCATGCACAGAGAGGCCACTAAGTCACAAGGTGCACAGCGGGAAGAGGTGAAGTGACTGCCTCGCCAGGGAAGCCTTCAGCCCAGTCTCTCAAAGTTATGTCCGGAAGTCGGCATGCTTCTTTGGAGTCACATCTTGCAGTTGCTGGCCCTGTTATTCAGGACACATGAGCAGAGCAGATCAACATGAACTCAGTCTTCAGGTAACATGGGCGTTTGCTGTTGAGGTTCCACTTAGCTCTGACTGCATCATGAGACACTGTGACTGCCGGGAGTCACAGGCTGGCCATCAGTCACCCGAGCATCTCACCTTGATGTCCAGGAAGCACCCAGTGATGCTCAGGGCATGTGAACCTTCTTTCATTAACTGTAGATTTAGAAGTTTTGTTCCAATATTAAGACACAGGTGAAAAGCTCATGTGTCCTGACTACTGTGCTCTGTATCTATATAAGTGCCTTGAAATTGATCCATACTAAAAGTATCCTTTTTACCAATGGCTTTTTTTTTTTTCCAGTCACCAATAAATCTGTTTGCCCGTCCTGTAACAAATTTCTATTTTGATTGCATTGCTTGTTAGAAATTGACTGTGAATACATGTGTAGATGGAGTATAGCTCTTCCACCATTATTTGATAATCCTATACCAGCAGTTCATGTTTTTCTGAGTTGAGAGAGATGGTGATGAGTTTTTTCCTTAAATTCTAAATATAAGTAAATAACGTTTTTACCCTCATGGTCCTGCAAACCACTAGTAGTTAGGTAAATGTCTATAAGAACCTACTGCAAACAGATCTGGAAATTTTTTAGACAGTATTCTTCTGCCATCCATTTTTAATGTGCTTTTACTTTTAACATTCAATTCTTAAAAATATCAACATAAGTCAGTATTTCAAAATCTGCTATTAAAATTAAGTAACAATCAGATGTGCACTGGAAAGAAGGTTGAGAAAGAAGTAAAAAACTGTTATTAACTAAGACAAGAATACTTGAGCAGGTTGCCATGCTCACCTCCAAGGGATCTTCCCTACCCAGAGGTCAAACTTGTGTCTGTTAGGTCTCCTGCATTGGCACGCAGGTTCTTTATCACTAGCTATATCTGGGAAAGCCCCAAGATAAAAAAAAAAAAAAGATGGGAAATACACGTTTGGGAGGAAGAATAAAAAATTAGTATTGCATGAGTTAAATCTGAAGGATCTAAGTGAAGATGTTATTCAGAAAGTTGGGTATTTGAGGGTGGATCTAAGGTTCAAGCTTAAGGCAAGATGTTTAAATCTGAGATTCATCAGTGAGTAGATGGTATGTAAAGCATGGGGCTGTATGAGATAGCTGCATAAATATGGTGAGGAAAAACACAAGAGGGCTGCAGCCTGAGCTTAGAGTACTTCAGCGTCTAGAGGTCTAGGGGACCACAAAAGAGGAATCAGAAAATAAGGAAAAACCAAGAGAATGGGGTCCTAGGAAGTGTGAGAAGCCTTGTCAAGTGTTTCTAAGAGGTCAGGATAAAGATTCATATTCATTTATGGATTTACCACAGGGAGATTCTGGAGACAGCTGGTAGTTTCAGAGAATGGTGAATGAGTATTAAGGAGTATTAATGAGCCTTAACTGGAGTGGGTCCAGGAAAGCACAGAGCCACCAGAGTATGGACTGTAATGCGGCAAGGCCTCCTTTGCCTCTCACCCACCTCCGGCCCCCCTCAGGCCTCCCCACCTGTCCATCCCACCCACCAGACACCCGTACAGCCACTCATGACAGTGTGTGCACAGCCAAGCCGTGCAGAAGGGGTTGTAGGCAAAAGAAAAAACAAAGAAAACCCAGGTGATTGGGTTCTCACCTGTCCCCCTTGCTCTGCTCCAGGCTATTTTCCACAAAGCTGCCAGAGAAATCTGTTAAGATTGTTGTACATTTAACAGGTAGTTCTGGCATGGGTAGTCTCCAGAACATTTGATTTTGTCAATAGCCATACTTTGTCCCTCCTTGCGAGGTCTACAATTTAGAGTCTGAGGGTTCATTGACACGAGTCTGTTTGTTACTCAGAGTAGCAATCAGGCCTTCTTTGAACTATTCTTAACAATCTGGCTCATTTCGTTTGAGCTCCTTGTGAGGTGCTAAAGCTGTAAAGTAGAACACTGATTCTCTCTCCTGTAAAAATAGATAAATGATATCGGCCACCACAAGGCAGGGTCATTACACCTATAAGTTAGTGACATTTAAACTTTTTCAAGGACCACTAATCAAAACTAAAAACAGGATTTATTTATGTATAAATATCATGAAATATGATCAAGACCTATACCCTTGAAAACTGAAAACACCAGTGAAAGAATTCACAGAATATGCAAACAAACAAGAGACACACCATGTTCACGTAATAGTCATTCTTCAACTACCCCCAACAACCAAGGACCTAAGCAACATTCCCTGTGAATGGCATCATGCATTAGTCTCCCATGAATGATCTATTTCATTCAGCACCGCGTTCTCAAGATTTGTTCCTGTTGCAGCATGCATCAATATTGCAGCTCTCTTTATTGCCAAACAAAATTTCATTGTGTGGATATACCTCATTTATTTATCCATCCATTGATTGATGGACATTTGGATTGTTTCTACTTTTTGGCTACTATGAATCCTACTATAAACATGTATGTACAGGTTTTTGTGTGGACATGTTTTCATTTCTCTTGGGTTATCATTTCTCTTGGGATATATGTTTTAGTACTCTGTGTGCTTTTATTTATTTTTTTCTGGTTTAATTTTTTTAATTGGTGTATCATTGCCCTAGGGCTTCCCTGGTTGCTCAGCACTAAAGAATCCTCCTGCAATGCAGGAGACATGGGTTCAGTCCTTGAGTCAGGAAGATCCTCTGGAGAAGGGAATGGCAAACCATTTCAGTATTCTTGCCTGGAAAATCCCATGGACAGAGGAGCCTGGTGGGCTACAGTCCAGGGGATTGCAGAGTCGGACACAACTTAATGACTAAACAACAACAAAACTGCTTTACAACGTTGTGTTAGTTTCTGCTATGTGACAAAGTGAATCAGTTATACGTATACATATATCTCCCCCATATTGAACCTCCCTCCCACCTGAGATGCTTTCAATGCTCCTTGTGAGTAGAATTTCTGGATCATGTGATAACCTATTTCACATGTTGAGGAATCGCCTGACCATTTTCTGTAGCAACGACCTCATTTCTCATTCCCGTCAGTGATGTTTGAGGGTTCCAGCTTCTCCATATCTTGACTGTAGCTTGGATGGGAGTGTGGTTGTACCTGATACACATTTTCCCAGTGACTAATGATCTTGAGCTTTTTTCATGTGCTTATTGCCCATTTGTGTATCTTCTTTGGAGAAATATCTATTTAGATCTTTCTCTAAAGATAAACCTTACCTACCATGTATTTCTTTATGTGTGTGTGCTCAGTCATATCCGACTCTTTGTGACCTTATGGACTGTAGCCTACCAGGCTCCACTGCCCATGGGATTCTCCAGGTAAGCATACTAGAGTGAGTTGTCATTTCCTTCTCCAGGGAAATCTTCCAGACCCAGGGATCGAACCAGCATCTCCTGCATTGGTAGGTAGATTCTCTACCACTTAGTCACCTGAGGAGTCCCTACCATGTATTTTTATGACCTTCTAAATGGTCTTCCATTAGACACGTGAATGTTGAAGGGTCAGAAGGGAAGAAGGCATGAGAGAGATGGCAGTCATGGATAACTCCAGGCTGTTGGCATAACCAGCGGAGTGAATGACTGTGGCATTTACTGGATTGGAACACTAAAGAGGACAAGGAACATCATATTGGGAGAGGGAAGGTCTGATCAGAAGCTACTTAGACAGTTTTGAGAATCTAATGTGATAATGGAGGCAAGGAGGCCTAATAAAGGTAGGGCATGATGCAAAGATTGATGGTGACAGTGTTGATGATGATGGTAACTCCCTAGCCATCATGGAATTCCAACTCTACAAATATTTTGGAATCACTTCTTTTACTTTCAGCTCTGTATTAAACACCGTCAAAATGTTTCTAGTTGCCTAGCCTATGTTTTGGCCCTAAATATAAATGTTAATTCTCTTGTATTCCCTGGCATCTCAATCTTCAGTGCTCTCTAATTTCACTAGAATAAACATAGCCAAGTATTTTCTTTCAAAATACATCTACAGCATATCCAAGGGTTTTCCTGCAGACAAATTCTCAGGACATGAAGCAAAAACTAAAAGATGTAGAGTAAACAAAAGCAACTCTATTTACAAAACTCCAACTTCAGATTGAACCAAGGAAGAATGAGTCAACACCGCTCACCATCCACAGATGTTGTTAGAGGTCACTGTGGTTGTTTTTTAAATCTCTGTCAGGTTTTTATTTTTAAACTTGACGTGCATAACAGTCACCTGGTAGACGTACTAAAATGAAGATTCCTAGGGTCCGCAGAGAACCTGATTCAATGACTAGAATAAATCATAAGCAACTGCATTTTTAACACAACCATTAAATGATGATGAGGTGATATTGCCCATGGATGGCAGTGAGAGAAAGTGCCCATCATTTTGGTCATTAGTATCAAGAATGCCTGTTGTGTCTCTGCTTACTTCTAAAAGATTACGATTGTCAGTAAGATTAACAAACCATTATACCTAATGTCACAGCTGTGTGAGGAATCCCCCCTTCCTGGAATATTTGTAGATTTCAGACTCTTCCTGCTGTTAATGCTTCTGCTGAACAGTCTGGGGTTGTCTTGGTGCTGGTACAGCTGTTTTCCAGAGAAAATAACAGGAATGTTTCTAATTAGACAAATCTGACCAAAAGTTATTTTGAAAACATTTCAGAAGCTGTTTACCAGGGGACATGTATAAATTTAAGTTTGAATTTATGGAATGTGTTCAGGGGAGTGGGTGTAACAGCCAATTATTATATAATTGCTTAGGCTTTCCTGCTGTGTCATTCAGCTGCATCCTCATTGTAGAAGGCTCCTAGAGGGAAAGACGAAGTCTTGTCACAACCTCAGTTTCCGCTTGTCTTATGTCTTCTTGGTTATCTATCAAGACCATAGATATGAGAGTTATGAAGTGGGAGGTGTGTGAGGAGGAACACATTTGCTTTGAGGGACTGTAAGCCTTACTCTTGGCCTGACACAATATGTGGGCTTCCCGGGTGGCTCAGTGGTAAAGAACCCACCTGCCAGTGCAGGAGATGCAGGAAACTCAGGTTCAATCCCTGGGTCAGGAAGATCCCCTGGAGAAGGAAATGGCAACGCACTCCAGTATTCTTGCCTGGAGAATCCCACGGACAGAGGAGCCTGGCAGGCTACAGTCCAGGGGGTTGTAAAGAGCCATACACAACTTAGCAACTCAACAACAGTTTTCTTGGGGTCATGTGTGTGGAGGTGTGTGTGTTAGTCACTGAGTTGTGTCCAGCTCTTTGCAACCCCATAGGCTGTAGCCCGCCAGGCTCCTCTGTCCATGGGATTCCCTAGGTAAAAATACTGGAGCCGGTTGCCATTTCCTTCTCCAAAGACAGTGATTTGCACAGGAATCTTTTTAAAGATGAAGTTAAAGCAGAGACTTGAAGGAGATAGGGAAATTAGCCATGAACTATGCAAGAGAAGAGCATACTAGGAAGAAGAGTTAGCTTGTCAGAGGCTGAAGCAGAAAGGACCTGGTATCTCAGGACCAGTCAGGAGGTCAGTGTGGCTGAGGCTGGCAGTGGCAGGGAACAGGACTGTGGGGAGTGTTATGCAGGGTCCTGTAGGCTTGTTTTCTTTTCCCTCAAACCCCCCAGAACTCTGTATTTTCAAGTTCACTCTGGCTGCTCTGCTGAGAGTAGATTATAAGAGGCCGAGGGTGAAAGCAGGGTGACCAGCTCTGTATTCCAGGTGAGATGTGATAGGGGCTCACATCAGGGGGAGGCAGTGGAGTGGAAGGAAGTGCTTGGTGATTCTGTCTTTGGCTCTGATGGAATAGATTTTTATACAGACTAATGATCCTGCCTGGAGCAGTATGTCAAGTGGATGAAATTAAAACAGCAGCAACAACAATCACCTGAAGGCACTCTGATGTCCTCCAGAACAGCCAGGGCATCCACAATGTGAGTGGCCAAGGTGTTCAGACAAGGGACATGGCATTGAGGTGAGCCATGCCAGGTTCACCACGTCTCTCGTCAGGGCATTGGCCAATGTCTAAACCCAGGAAACTAAGAGGATAAGAAGAAATCAGTGGTAGAGAACCACAGCAGCTTCACAGATACAGGGCAACATGTGCTGAAATTCAGAAGTACCAAAGCAGCCTGGATTTGAGGAGAGAAGAGCCTGGAGGAAAGGTGGTCATCGAGGGCTGAACTTGTCTCCAGTGGAGGCATTGGAATTTGCTGATTCTTAAGTTGCATGGAGTTGGGGAGGGGAAGCTGGGTGGGTGAGAGGCCAAGAGTCAAGCAAAACTGCGTGACAATTTTAGACGAACGCAAGCAGACGGTTAAGCAAGCCTTAGGCTAGGAATAAGACACTGAACTTCAGGACAAGATAAATGGGATGGGTCATGAAAACACTGTGAGCTTTCTGATGAGATCCCTGAAGTACTAATTCTGGGAGAAAGGGAAAAACAGAAGTAGATTATCCTTCATTAAGACAGAAACTTAGTTTGAAACATCTCTGTCCTGAATGAATCAAGTGTATTTGCTCTTATTCTAGCTATCCTCCAGATAAAAGGAAATAGTCTCAAGATTAAGGTAATATGTTTCCTGTCTCTGTAATATTTATAAAACAATATCCTCAATTCAGTAATTTATTATCAAGCCTTTAGGAGATAGAACCAATTGGTTAAAACCCAAGAGAGAAAAATGGAGACTAAAAGCAGCTCCTCAGGTAATAAAGAATATCAGATTAATATGTTCAAGGAAATAAACGACAAGATGGAAATTTTTACCAGATAATGGAAATCTATTCAATAGAATCAAGTGGAAATTTTGAAGTGGAAAAATAACTGAAATGCTACTCAGCAGTTTCAACAAAAAGTTGGACACAAGAGAGCATGCTAGTAAGCTGGAAGATAGAGCTGTAGAAAATACACTATTTTGAAAGACTGAGAGAAATGCTTAAAAATGAAAGAAAAGCAGTATAGAAAATAGAAAGAAGGCTTTGTGAAAGATCTAAAATGTGTATAATTGTAGTTCCCCATAAATGGGAGCAGCTATGAAACAGAAGCAATATTTGAGGACAAAATGGCAGAGAATTTCCAAAACTGACAAGGACACAAGTCAAAGATTAAAGAAAAACTATGACCACAAGGAAATTAAAAAGAAAAAACCTCCGTCTGCACATTAGCAGCATAGTGAAACTGCTAAAAGGCTAGGAGGAAAATGTTCAAAGCATCTAAGAGAAAATAGACACATTTCCTTAAAAGGAGCAACACCAGGACTGAGAGCTGATTCTCAACAGAAATTATCTGAGCGTGAAGAAAATGGAGTGACAACTTCAATATGCTGGGAGAAAACAACTGCCCACCCAGAAAAGGATTGTTGTTAGCAAAAACAATCCTTTGGAAATAAAGACCTTTAGATATACAGAAGCCATATGGAATTATTAGCAGCAAACCTTCAATAAAAGAAATAATCAGGGAATTCTTTAAGCAATAGGGGAATAATGGAAACACTGGATATACACAAAGGTTGAGAAACATTAAAAAAGTAAATATATAGGTAAATGTAAATGCTGAATTCTGTTTATAATCTTAACATTTATGTCATCTGCTTGAAAATACATATAGAATTAAAGCACGTGACATTAATCATACTAAAAGTTGGAGGGGTAGTGGAGTTCAACCTTGTATTAATGAAGAAGTAATAAAAAGTACTCATTATTTTGAGTAGTCATAAACATGTATGGAGGCTTCCCAGTTGGCTCAATAGAGCCCACCTACTAATGCAGGAGACATAGGTTTGAACCCTGGGTTGGGAAGATCCCCTGGAGAAGGAATGGCAACCCACTCCAGTATTCTTTCCTGGGTAAATCCATGGACAGAGGAGCCTGGAGGGCTATAGTCCATGGGGTTGCAAAAGAGTCAGACACAATTTAGCAACTGAACATGCATACAATCAGTGTAGGATTTATTTTGAAATCTATAGGGACAGATGAGCCTGTAGAGAGGGAAAATGTAATAAAAAAAAAAAATAATAAATTTTTGATTAACTTAAGAAATTTAATAAAGGAATAAAATAATTAGAGAGGACAAATAGTGAATAGTTTGTACATATGTCAACTATATAAGTAAATTCTCCATCATGAAGTTCAAAAATCCCTATCAGGTTCAACTCAAAGAAGACTTAATGAAGACACAGTATAATACAACTGTCAAGAATCAAAGGCAAAGAGAAAATCTTGAAA
This sequence comes from Tragelaphus eurycerus, assembly GCA_935064755.1. NCBI lineage: Eukaryota > Metazoa > Chordata > Mammalia > Artiodactyla > Bovidae > Tragelaphus > Tragelaphus eurycerus. The sequence continues at coordinate 37,819,563 of CAKXYN010000007.1, read as the reverse complement.
GAAGCAACAGAAATAAATTTGTCACATATGACAGAATGTCCTTAAGGCTATACACAGATTTCTCAACAGAAACCTTGCAAGCTTAGAGAGAATGGGATGCTATATTCAAAGTACAAAATGGAAAAAAACAAAACAAAACTGGCAACCAAGAATACTTTGCCCTGCAAAGATAGTCTTCAGCATTGAAGAACAAACAAAAGCTGGAGTTCATCACCACAACCATTGTCTTATAAGAAATGCTACATGGGTTCTTCAGTGAAGAAAGGATGCTGGCTAGTAAAATGAAATTATATGAAAGTATAAAACCCACTGTGCTCAGCTTAGTTGCTCAGTCATGTCTGACTCTTTGCAACCCCATGGACTGAAGTCCACCAGGATCCTCTGTCCATGGGGATTCTCCAGGCAAGAATACTGGAGTGGGTTGTCATGCCTTCCTCAAAAAACCCACTGTTAAAGACAAATATTAATACCTAGTCAAATTCAGAATGCTCTAAAATTGTAATGGCAGTGTGTAAATCAATAACAACTCTAGCATGCAGATTAAAAGACCAAAGAATTAAAAATAATAGTAACTACAATAATTTATTAATGGATACACAGTATAACAGGCTTCCCTGGTGACGTGGATGGTAAAGAATCTGCCTACAATGCAGGAGACCCGGTTCTATCTCTGAGTTGCAAAGATCCCTTGGAGAAGGGAATGGCTACCTACTCCAGTGTTCTTGCCTGGAGAATACCATGGCTGGAAGAGCCTGGTGGGCTACAGTTCATGGGGTCACGAAGAGTCCAAAAAGATATAAATTGAGATATCAGAAACATAAATTGGGAGGGAGATAAAAGCATTGAGTTTTTTATATGCAAACAAGGTTCAGTTACTTTCCCCTTAAAATGCACTGTTAAAAGATTGTTTTATGTAAGCCTCACAGTATATACACTGAAAACTATAAAACATTTACAAAAAGATCCAAGAATTCACAACTATATGGAATGGCATTCTTGTTTATGGATTAGAAGAGTTCGTATTGCTAAAATGTCCATTGTACACAAAATGATACACAGGTCCAGTGAGCAGACCTGGTGCTCAGAATTCCAACAGCATTTTTCATAAAAATAGGACAAAAATTCTGAAATTTATATGGAAATCCAAAAGAATGCAAATAGCTGAAGCAATCTTGAGCAAGAAGAACAAAGCTGGAGGAATCACACTTCCAGATCTCCACCCATGGCCCTCCTTTAGTATCCATGGGGGATCAGTTCCAGGACCTGTCCACAGATACCAACATTGCACATGCTCAAGTCTCAGACATAAAACAGCATAGTATTTGCACACACTCTTCTGTATGTTTTAAGTCACCTCTAGATTATTTATGGTACCTAATATCATGTAAATGCTGTGTAAATAGTGGTAAAAACAATGTAAATGCTATGTAAATAGTTGTTAGAGTGTGGCAAATTCAAGTTTTGCTTTTTAAATTTTCTGAAACGTAAGATGGAGGAGTAGAAGGACGTGAGCTCCTTTTCCTGCAAGAACTCCAACTTGCTGCTGAACAACTGTCAACTGGAAAATGTTGGATCCCACCAAAAAAAGATACCCCACGTCCAAGGGCAAAGGAGAAGCCCCAGCAAGATGGTAGGAGGGGTGAAATCATGTTTAGAACCAAACACCTTACCCGTCAGAGATGCTCAGAGGGCTCAAACAAATCTTGTGTGCACCAGGACCCAGAGATCCACAGAGATTGAGCCAGAACAATGTTTGCGCATCTCTTGTGGAGGTATGGGTCAGCAGTGGCCTGCTGCAGGGGCAGGGGCTCTGGGTGCAGTAGACCTGGGTATGGCATAAGCCCTCTTGGAGGAGGTCATCATTAACCCCACCACAGAGCTGCTAGAACTTACACAGGACTGGGGAAACAGACCCTGGGAGGGCACAAACAGAACCTTGTGCACACCAGGACCCAGGAGAAAGGAGCAATGACCCCACAAGAGACTGACCCAGACTTGCCTGTGAGTGTCCAGGAGCTCTGACAGAGGCGTGGGTTGATAGTGGCCTGCTGCAGGGTTGGGGGCACTGAGGACGGCAGTGCATACATGGGACCTTTTGAAGGAGGACATCATTATCTTCATTACCTCCACCACAGTTTAGCCTCATGTCAAACAAAAGGGAGGGAACACAGCCCCACCCATCAACAGAAAATTGGATTAAAGATTTACTGAGCATGGCCCCACTCATCAGAACAAGACCCAGTTTCCCCCGTCAGTCTCTCCCATCAGGAAGCTTCCATAAGACTCTTATCCTTCTCCATCAGAGGGCTGCTGCTGCTGCTGCTAAGTTGCTTCAGTCGTGTCCGACTCTGTGCGACCCCATAGACGGCAGGCTCCCCCGTCCCTGGGATTCTCCAGGCAAGAATACTGGAGTGGGTTGCCGTTTCCTTCTCCAATGCAGGAAAGTAAAAAGTGAAAGTGAAGTCGCTCAGTCGTGTCCGACTTTTAGCGACCCCATGGACTGCAGCCTACCAGGATCCTCCATCCATGGATTTTCCAGGCAAGAGTACTGGAGTGGGGTGCCATTGCCTTCTCTGAGGGCAGGCAGACTGAAAACCACAGTCATAGGAAACTAACCAACCTGATCACATGGACACAGCCTTGTCTAACTCAGTGAAACTATGAGCCATGCCGTGTAGGGCCACCCAAGACAGATGGGACATGGTGGAGAGTTCTGACAAAACATGGCCCACTGGAGAAGGGAATTGCAAACCACTTCAGTATTCTTGTCTTGAGAACCCCATGCTGCTGCTAAGTCGCTTCAGTCATGTCCGACTCTGTGCAACCCCATGGACTGCAGCCTACCAGGCTCCTCCATCCATGGATTGTCCAGGCAAGAGTACTGAGTGGGTTGCTATTGCCTTCTCCAGAGAACCCCATGAGCAGCATGAAAAGGCAAAAAGGTATGACACTGAAAGATGAATTCCCCAGGTCAGTAGGTGCACAATATGCTACTGGAGATCACTGGAGAAATAGGAAAGAATGAAGAGATGGAGCCAAAGCAAAAACAACACCCATTTGTGAATGTGACTGATGATGAAAGTAAAGTCCGATACTGCAAAGAGCAATACCGCATAGGAACCTAAAATGTTCAGTCCATGAATCAAGGCAAATTGGAAGTAGTCAAACAGGAGATGGCAAAAATGAACATCAACATTTTAGGAATCAGCGAAATAAAATGGACTGGAATGGGTGAATTTGACTCAGATGACCATTATATCTACTACCGTGGGCAAGACTCCCTTAGAATAAATGGAGTAGCCATCATAGTCAACAATAGAGTCCAAAATGCAGTACTTAGATGCAATCTCAAAAACAACAAAATGATCTCTGTTCATTTCCAAGGCAAACCATTCAATATCACAGTAATCCAAGTCTATACCCCAACCAGTAATGCTGAAGAAGCTGAAGTTGAACAATTCTATGAAGACCTACAAGACCTTCTAGAAACAACACAAAAAAGATGTCCTTTTCATTATGGGAATTTAAAAGTAGGAAGTCAAGAGATACCTACAGTAAGGGCAAATTTGGCCTTGGAGTACAAAATGAAGCAGGTCAAAGGCTAACAGAGTTTTTCCAATAGAAAGCACTGGTCATAGCAAACACCCTCTTCCAACAACACAAGAGAAGATTCTACACACGGATATCACCAGATGGTCAATACTGAAATCAGATTGATTATATTCTTTGCAGCCAAAGGTGGAGAAATTCTAAATAGTCAGCAAAAACAAGACCAGGAGCTGACTGTGGCTCAGACCCTGAACTCCTTATTGCCAAATTCAGACTTAAATTGAAGAAAGTAGGGAAAACCACTAGACCATTCAGGTATGACCTAAATCAAATCCCTTATGATTATACGGTAGAAGTGACAAATAGATTGAAGGGATTAGATCTGATAGACAGAATGCCTGAAGAACTATGGATGGAGGTTCATGACATTGTACAAAAGGCAGTGATCAAGACCATCCCCAAGAAAAAGAAATGGAAAAGGCAAAATGGTTGTCTGAGGAGGCCTTACAAATAGCTGAGAAAAGAAGAAAAGCTAAAGGCAAAGGAGAAAAGGAAAGATATACCCATTTGAATGCAGAATTCCAAGAATAGGAAGGGGAGAAAAGAAAGCTTCCCTCAGTTATCAATGCAAAGAAAAAGAGAAAATTATAGAATGGGAAAGACTAAAGAGCTCTTCAAGAAAATTAGAGATACCAAGGGAACATTTCATGCAAATAAAGAAAGAAAGTGAAGTCACTCAGTCATGTCCGACTCTTCATGACCCCCATGGACGGTAGCCTAGCAGGTCCCACCATCCATGGGATTTTACAGGCAAGAATACTGGAGTGGGTTGCCATTTCCACAATAAAGGACAGAAATGAGATGGACCTAACAGAAGCAGAAGATATTAAGAAGAGGTGGCAAGAATACACAGAAGAACTATACAAAAAAGATCTTCATGACCCAGATAACCACGAAGGTGTGATCACTCACCTAGAGCCAGCAATCTTGGAATGTGAAGTCAAGTGATACATAAGAAGCATCACTATGAATAAAGCCAGTGGTGATTCCAGTTGAACTATTTCAAATCTTAAAAGATGATGCTGTAAAAGTGCTACACTCAATATGTGAGCAAATTTGGAAAACTCAGCAGTGGCCACAGGACTGGAAAAGGTCAGTTTTCATTCCAACCACAAAGAAAGGCTATGCCAAAGAATGTTCAAACTACTGCACAATTGCACTCATCTCACACACTAGCAAAGTAATGGTCAAAATTTTCCAAGCCAGGTTTCAACAGTATGTGAACCATGAACTTCCAGATGTTCAAGCTGTATTTAGAAAAGGCAGAGGAACCAGAGATCAAACTGCCAACATTCTTTGGATCATTGATAAAGCAAGAGAGTTCCAGAAAAACATCTACTTCTGCTTTATTGACTATGCCAAAGCCTTTGACTGTGTGGATCACAACAAATTGTGGAAAATTCTTCAAGAGATGGGAATACCAGTCAACCTGACCTCCTCGTGAGAAATCTGTATGCAGATCAAGAAGCAACAGTTAGAACTGATTCCAAATTGGGAAAGGAGTACATCAAGGCTGTATATTGTCACCTGGCTTATTTAACTTATATGCAGAATACATCATGAGAAATGCCCAGCTGGATGAAGCACAAACTGGAAACGATTGCCTGGAGAAATATCAATAACCTCAGATATGCAGATGATACCACCATTATGGCAGAAAGCAAAGAACTAAAGAGTCACTTGATGAAAGTGAAAGAGGAGAATGAAAAAGTTGGCTTAAAGCTCAACATTCAGACTCAATGGACATGAGTTTGAGTAAGCTCTGGGAGTTGGTGAGGGACAGGGAAGCCTGGCCTGCTGCAGTCCATGGGGTTGCAGAGTCGGACATGACTGAGCAACTGAATTGAACTGAAACTTTAAAAAATATGTGTTGTTGATCCCTGATTAGTTGAATCCCTGGATGTGGAATGGTGGATTCAGAGGCCCAACTATATATCAGTCAGTTCAGTTCAGCCGCTCAGTCGTGTCTGACTCTTTGCGACCCCATGAATTGCAGCACACCAGGCCTCCCTGTCCATCACCAACTCCCAGAGTTCACTCAAACTCATGTCCATCGAGTCAGTGATCCTTCCAGCCATCTCATCCTCTGTCGTCCCCTCTTCCTCCTGCCCCCAATCCCTCCCAGCATCAGAGTCTTTTCCAACGAGTCAACTCTTCACATGAGGTGGTCAAAGTACTGGAGTTTCAGCTTTAGCATCATTCCTTCCAAAGAAATCCCAGGGCTGATCTCCTTCAGAATGGACCGGTTGGATCTCCTTGCAGTCCAAGGCACTCTCAAGAGTCTTCTCCAACACCACAGTTCAAAAGCATCAATTCTTCAGTGCTCAGCTTTCTTTAAAGTCCAGCTCTCACATCCAAACATGACCACAGGAAAGACCATAGCCTTGACTAGGCGAACCTTTGTTGGCAAAGTAATGTCTCTGCTTTTGAATATGCTATCTCTTTCCTTCCAAGGACTAAGTGTCTTTTAATTTCATGGCTGCAGTCACCATCTGTAGTGATTTTGGAGCCCAGAAAAATAAAGTCTGACACTGTTTCCACTGTTTCCCCATCTATTTCCCATGAAGTGATGGGACCAGAAGCCATGATCTTAGTTTTCTGAATGTTGAGCTTTAAGCCAAACTTTCATCAAGAGGATTTTTAGTTCCTCTTTACTTTCTGCCATAAGGGTGGTGTCATCTGCATATCTGAGGTTATTGATATTTCTCCAGGCAATCTTGATTCCAGCTTGTGCTTCTTCCAGGCCAGTGTTTCTCATGATGAACTCTGCATATAAGTTAAATAAGCAGGGTGACAATATACACCCTTGTATACTTATATTATATATATAAAGATACAGTAATCAAAATAGTAATATACTGGCATAAAAATAGATACACAGAACAGTGAGACAGAGATAAGACCCCATAAATAAACTGATGCATGTATAACTAATATATGCATATAACTAATCTTTGAAAATGGCACCAAGAACGTACAATGGGAGAAACATAATCTCTTCAGTAAGTGGTATTGAAGAAACTGAGTATCCACATGGCAAATAATGGAATTGAACTCTTATACCATAATAACCTAACTCTACACCTAAAGCAACTAGAAAAGGAAGAAATGAAGAACCCCAAGATTAGTAGAAGGAAAGAAATCTTAAAAGTTATGGCAGAAATAAATGCAAAAGAAACAAAGGAGACCATAGCAAAAATCAACAAAGCCAAAAGCTGGTTCTTTGAAAGGATAAATAAAATTGACAAACCATTAGCCAGACTCATAAAGAAACAAAGGGAGAAAAATCAAATCAATAAAATTAGAAATGAAAATGGAGAGATCACAACAGACAACACAGAAATACAAAGGATCATAAGAGACTACTATCAGCAACTATATGCCAATAAAATGGACAACGTGGAAGAAATGGACAAATTCTTAGAAAAATACAACTTTCCAAAACTGAACCAGGAAGAAATAGAAAATCTTAACAGACCCATCACAACCACGGAAATTGACACTGTAATCAGAAATCTTCCAGCAAACAAAAGCCCAGGTCCAGACGGCTTCACAGCTGAATTCTACCAAAAATTTAGAGAAGAGATAACACCTATCCTACTCAAACTGTTCCAGAAAATTGCAGAGGAAGGTAAACTTCCAAACTCATTCTATGAGGCCACCATCACCCTAATACCAAAACCTGACAAAGATGCTACAAAAAAAGAAAACTACAGGCCAATATCACTGATGAACATAGATGCAAAAATCCTTAACAAAATTCTAGCAATCAGAATCCAGATCAGATCAGATCAGATCAGTCGCTCAGTCGTGTCTGACTCTTTGCGACCCCATGAACTGCAGCACGCCAGGCCTCCCTGTCCATCACCAGCTCCCGGAGGTCACTCAGACTCACATCCATCGAGTCAGTGATGCCATCCAGCCATCTCATCCTCTGTCGTCCCCTTCTCCTCCTGCCCCCAATCCCTCCCAGCATCAGAGTCTTCTCCAATGAGTCAACTCTTCGCATGAGGTGGCCAAAATACTGGAGTTTCAGCTTTAGCATCATTCCTTCCAAAGAAATCCCAGGGCTGATCTCCTTCAGAATGGACTGGTTGGATCTTCTTGCAGTCCAAGGGACTTTCAAAAGTCTTCTCCAACACCACAGTTCAAAAGCATCAGTTCTTCGGTGCTCAGCCTTCTTCACAGTCCAGCTCTCACATCCATACATGACCACTGGAAAGACCATAGCCTTGACTAGGTGAACCTTTGTTGGCAAAGTAATGTCTCTGCTTTTGAATATGCTATCTAGGTTGGTCATAACTTTCCTTCCAAGGAGTAAGCGTCTTTTAATTTCATGGCTGCAGTCACCATCTGCAGTGATTTTGGAGCCCAGAAAAATAAAGTCTGACACTGTTTCCACTGTTTCTCCATCTATTTCCCATGTAGTGATGGGACCAGATGCCATGATCTTCCTTTTCTGAATGTTGAGCTTTAAGCCAACCTTTTCACTCTCCACTTTCACCTTCATCAAGAGGCTTTTTAGTTCCCTCAGAATCCAACAACACATTAAAAAGATCATACACCATGACCAAGTGGGCTTTATCCCAGGGATGCAAAGATTCTTCTATATCCACAAATCAATCAATGTAATACACCACATTAACAAATTGAAAAATAAAAACCATATGATTATCTCAATAGATGCACAGAAAGCCTTTGAGAAAATTCAACATCGATTTATGATAAAAACTCTCCAGAAATCAGGAATAGAAGGATCATATCTCAACATAATAAAAGCTATATATGACAAACCCACAGCAAACATTATCCTCAATGGTGAAAAATTGAAAACATTTCCCCTAAAGTCAGGAACAAGACAAGGGTGCCCACTTTCACCACTACTATTCAACATAGTTTTGGAAGTTTTGGCCATAGCAAAACTCTTTTTCAGAGCATAAAAAGAAATAAAAGGAATCCAAATTGGAAAAGAAGAAGTAAAACTCTCACTGTTTGCAGATGACATGATCCTCTACATAGAAAACCCAAAGACTCCACCAGAAAATTACTAGAGCTGATCAATGAATATAGTAAAGTTGTAGGATATAAAATCAACACATAGAAATCCCTTGCATTCCTATACACTAATAATGAGAAAATAGAAAGAGAAAATAAGGAAACAATTCCATTCACCATTGCAACAAAAAGAATAAAATACTTAGGAATATGTCTACCTAAAGAAACTAAAGACCTATATATGAAAACTATAAAACACTAGTGAAAGAAATCAAAGAGGACATTAACAGATGGAGAAATATACCATGTTCATGGATCGGGAGAATCAATATAGTGAAAATGAGTATACTACCCAAAGTAATCTATAGATTCAATGCAAACCCTATCAAGCTACCAACAGTATTTTTCACAGAGCTAGAACAAATAATTTCACTATTTGTATGGAAATACAAAAAACCTCAAATAGCCAAAGCAATCTTGAGAAAGAAGAATGGAACTGGAGGAATCAACCTGACTGACTTCAAGATCTACTGCAAAGCCATAGTCATCAAGACAGTATGGTATTGGCACAAAGACAGAAATATAGATCAGTGGAACAAAATAGAAAGCCCAGAGATAAACCCATGCACCTATGGACACCTTATCTTTAACAAAGGAAGCAAGAATATACAATGGAGAAAAGACAATCTCTTTAAAAAGTGGTGCTGGGAAAACTGGTCAACCACTTGTAAAAGAATGAAACTAGAACACTTTCTAACACCATACACAAAAATAAACTCAAAATGGATTAAAGATCTAAACATAAGACCAGAAACTATAAAACTCTTAGACGAGGACATAGGCAAAACACTCTCTGACATACATCACAGCAGGATCCTCTATGACCCACCTCCCAGAATATTGGAAATAAAAGCAAAAGGGATCTAATTAAAATTAAACGCTTCTTCACAACAAAAGAAACTATAAGCAAGGTGAAAAGACAGCCTTCAGAATGGGAGAAAATAATAGCAAATTAAATAACTGACAAACAACTAATCTCAAAAATATACAAGCAACTCTTGCAGCTCAATTCCAGAAAAACAAACGAACCAATCAAAAAATGGGCCAAAGAATTAAATAGACATTTCTCCAAAGAGGACATACAGATGGCTAACAAACACATGAAAAGATGCTCAACATCACTCATTATCAGAGAAATGTAAATCAAAACCACTATGAGGTACCATTTCATGCCAGTCAGAATGGCTGCTATCCAAAAGTCTACAAGCAATAAATGCTGGAGAGGATGTGGAGAAAAGGGAACACACTGTTGGTGGGAATGCAAACTAGTACAGCCCCTATGGAGAACAATGTGGAGATTCCTTAAAAAACTGGAAATAGAACTGCCATACGACCCAGCAATCCCACTGCTGGGCATACACACCAAGGAAACCAGAATGGAAAGAGACATGTGTACCCCAATGTTCATCACAGCACTGTTTATAATAGCCAGGACATGGAAACAACCTAGATGTCCATCAGCAGATGAATGGATAAAGAAAGCTGTGGTACATATACACAATGGAACATTACTCAGCCATTAAAAAGAATATATTTGAATCAGTTCTAATGAGGTGGATGAAACTGGAGCCAATTATGCAGAGTGAAGTAAGCCAGAAAGAAAAACACTGATCAGATCAGATCAGATCAGTCGCTCAGTTGTGTCCGACTCATTGTGACCCCATGAATCGCAGCACACCAGGCCTCCCTCAGATCAGATCAGATCAGTCGCTCAGTCGTGTCCGGCTCTTTGAGACCCCATGAACTGCAGCACGCCAGGCCTCCCTATCCATCACCAGCTCTCGGAGGTCACTCAGACTCACATCCATCGAGTCAGTGATGCCATCCAGCCATCTCATCCTCTGTCGTCCCCTTCTCCTCCTGCCCTCAATCCCTCCCAGCATCAGAGTCTTCTCCAATGAGTCAACTCTTCACATGAGGTGGCCAAAATACTGGAGTTTCAGCTTTAGCATCATTCCTTCCAAAGAAATCCCAGGGCTGATCTCCTTCAGAATGGACTGGTTGGATCTCCTTGCAGTCCAAGGCACTCTCAAGAGTCTTCTCCAACACCACAGTTCAAAAGCATCAATTCTTCGGTGCTCAGCCTTCTTCACAGTCCAGCTCTCACATCCATACATGACCACAGGAAAGACCATAGCCTTGACTAGGCAAACCTTTGTTAGCAAAGTGATGTCTCTGCTTTTGAATATGCTATCTAGGTTGGTCATAACTTTCCTTCCAAGGAGTAAGCGTCTTTTAATTTCATGACTGCAGTCACCATCTGTCCCTCACCAACTCCCGGAGGTCACTCAGACTCACATCCATCGAGTCAGTGATGCCATCCAGCCATCTCATCCTCTGTCGTCCCCTCGTCCTCCTGCCCCCAATCCCTCCCAGCATCAGAGTCTTTTCCAATGAGTCAACTCTTCGCATGAGGTGGCCAAAGTACTGGAGTTTCAGCTTTAGCATCATTCCTTCCAAAGAAATCCCAGGGCTGATCTCCTTCAGAATGGACTGGTTGGCTCTCCTTGCAGTCCAAGGGACTCTCAAGAGTCTTCTCCAACACCACAGTTCAAAAGCATCAGTTCTTCAGCGCTCAGCCTTCTTCACAGTCCAGCTCTCACATCCATACATGACCACAGGAAAGACCATAGCCTTGACTAGGTGAACCTTTGTTGGCAAAGTAATGTCTCTGCTTTTGAATATGCTATCTAGGTTGGTCATAACTTTCCTTCCAAGGAGTAAGCGTCTTTTAACTTCATGGCTGCAGTCACCATCTGCAGTGATTTTGGAGCCCAGAAAAACAAAGTCTGACACTGTTTCCACTGTTTCCCCATCTATTTCCCATGAAGTGATGGGACCAGATGCCATGATCTTAGTTTTCTGAATGTTGAGCTTTAAGCCAACCTTTTCACTCTCCACTTTCACTTTCATCAAGAGGCTTTTGAGCTCCTCTTCACTTTCTGCCATAAGGGTGGTGTCATCTGCATATCTGAGGTTATTAATATTTCTCCCAGCAATCTTGATTCCAACTTGTGTTTCTTCCACTCCAGCATTTCTTATGATGTACTCTGCATATAAGTTAAATAAACATGGTGACAATATATAGCCTTGACGTACTCCTTTTCCTATTTGGAACCAGTCTGTTGTTCCATGTCCAGTTCTAACTGTTGCTTCCTGACCTGCATACAGATTTCTCAAGAGGCAGATCAGGTGGTCTGGTATTCCCATCTCTTTCAGAATTTTCCACAGTTTATTGTGATCTACACAGTCAAAGGCTTTGGCATAGTCAATGAAGCAGAAATAGATGTTTTTCTGGAACTCTCTTGCTTTTTCCATGATCCAGCGGATGTTGGCAATTTGATCTCTGGTTCCTCTGCCTTTTCTAAAACCAGCTTGAACATCAGGAAGTTCACCGTTCACATATTGCTTAAGCCTGGCTTGGAGAATTTTGAACATTACTTTACTAGCATGTGAGATGAGTGCAATTGTAAGGTAGTTTGAGCACTCTTTGGCATTGCCTTTCTTTGGGATTGGGATGAAAACTGACCTTTTCCAGTCCTGTGGCCACTGCTCAGTTTTCCAAGTTTGCTGGCATATTGAGTGCAGCACTTTCATAGCATCATCTTTCAGGATTTGGAATAGCTCCACTGGAATTCTATCACCTCCACTGGCTTTGTTCATAGTGATGCTTCTAAGGCCCACTTGACTTCACATTCCAGGATGTCTGGCTCTAGGTCAGTGATCACACCATCATGATTATCTGGGTCATGAAGATCTTTTTTGTACAGTTCTTCTGTGTATTCTTGCCACCTCTTCTTAATATCTTCTGCTTCTGTTAGGTCCATACCATTTCTGTCCTTTATCGAGCCCATCTTTGCATGAAATGTTCCTTTGGTATCTCTGATTTTCTTGAATAGATCCCTAGTCTTTCCCATTCTGTTGTTTTCCTCTATTTTTTTGCACTGATTGCTGAAGAAGGCTTTCTTATCTCTTCTTGCTATTCTTTGGAACTCTGCATTCAGATGTTTATATCTTTCCTTTTCTCCTTTGCTTTTCCCTTCTCTTCTTTTCACAGCTATTTGTAAGGCCTCCCCAGACAGCCATTTTGCTTTTTTGCATTTCTTTTCCATGGGGATGGTCTTGATCCCTGTCTCCTGTACAATGTCACGAACCTCATTCCATAGTTCATCAGGCACTCTATCTATCAGATCTAGGCCCTTAAATCTATTTCTCACTTCCACTGTATAATCATAAGGGATTTGATTTAGGTCATACCTGAATGGTCTAGTAGTTTTCCCTACTTTCTTCAATTTCAGTCTGAATTTGGCAATAAGGAGTTCATGGTCTGAGCCACAGTCAGCTCCTGGTCTTGTTTTTGCTGATTGTATAGAGCTTCTCCATCTTTGGCTGCAAAGAATATAATCGATCTGATTTCGGTGTTGACCATCTGGTGATGTCCATGTATAGAGTCTTCTCTTGTGCTGTTGGAAGAGGGTGTTTGCCATGACCAGTGCATTTTCTTGGCAAAACTCTTAGTCTTTGCCCTGCTTAATTCTGTATTCCAAGGCCAAATTTGCCTGTTACTCCAGGTGTTTCTTGACTTCCTACTTTTGCATTCCAGTCCCCTATAATGAAAAGGACATCTTTTTTTGGTGTTAGTTCTAAAAGGTCTTGTAGGTCTTCATAGAACTGTTCAGCTTCTTCAGCGTTACTGGTTGGGGCATAGACTTGGATTACTGTGACATTGAATGGTTTGCCTTGGAAACGAACAGAGACCATTGTGTCATTTTTGAGATTGCATCCAAGTACTGCATTTCGGACTCTTTTGTTGACCATGATGGCCACTCCATTTCTTCTGAGGGATTCCTGCCCACAGTAGTAGATATAATGGTCCTCTGAGTTAAATTCACCCATTCCAGTCCATTTTAGTTCGCTGATTCCTAGAATGTTGACATTCACTCTTGCCATCTCTTGTTTGACCACTTCCAATTTGCCTTGATTCATGGACCTGACACTCCAGGTTCCTATATAATATTGCTCTTTACAGCATTGGACTTTTCTTCTATCACCAGACACATCCACAGCTGGGTATTCTTTTTGCTTTGGTTCCATCCTTTCATTATTTCTGGAGTTATTTCTCCACTGATCTCCAGTAGCATATTGGGCCTCTACTGACCTGGGGCGTTTCTCTTTCAGTATCCTATCATTTTGCCTTTTCATACTGTTCATGGGGTTCTCAAGGCAAGAATACTGAAGTGGTTTGCCATTTCCTTCTCCAGCGGACCACACCCTGTCCAATCTCTCCACCATGACCCGCCCATTCTGGGTTGCCCCACAGGCATGGCTTAGTTTCATTGAGTTAGACAACGCTGTGGTCCTAGTGTGATTACAAGGACTAGTTTCCTGTGAGTATGGTTTCAGTGTGTCTGCCCTCTGATGCCCTCCTGCAACACCCACCGTCCCACTTGGGTTTCTCTTACCTTGGGCGTGGGGTATCCCTTCCCAGCTGCTCCAGCAAAGCACAGCCATCGCACCTTACCTTGGACGAGGGCTCTCTCCTCACCACCGGCCCTCCTGACCTTGGAGGAGTGGTATCCCCTCACCGCCGCCCTTCCTGACCTCAGTCGTGGGGTAGCTTCTCTCGGCCGCGCTTAGTGAGCCGGTCCTCACCGCTGCCCTTCCTGACCTTGGAGGAGGGGTATTTCCTCACCGCCGCCCTTCCTGACCTCGGTCGTGGGGTAGCTCCTCTCGGCCGCGCTCTTAGTGTGCCTCGGTCGCAGCGGGCGAGGCACTCTTAGTGCACCAATACAGTATACTAACGCATATATATGGAATTTAGAAAGATTGTAATGATAACCCAGAGTAGGAGACAGCAAAAGAGACACAGATGTATAGAACAGTGTTTTGGACTCCATGGGAGAGGGATGGGGGGAATGATTTGGGAGAATGGCATTGAAACATGTATAATATCATACAAGAAACAAATCACCAGTCCAGGTTCGATGCAAGATACAGGAAGCTTGGGGCTGGTGCACTGGGATGACCCAGAGGGATGGTATGGGGAGGGAGGTGGGAGGGGGATTCAGGATTGGGAACACGTGTACACCCATGGCAGATTCATGTTGATGTATGGCAAAACCAATACAATATTGTAAAGTAATTAGTCTCTAATTAAAATAAATAAATTTAATTTAAAAAATAATAAAAAAATAAATAAAAAGTTAGAATAAATAAATAAGAGAATCAATTAAAGATGTACATGTAAGAACAGAAACAGTAAAGTTCCTAGAAGAAAACAAAGGAAAAAAAACTTCTTGCCATTCACGGCAAATTTTTTTTTTTTTAATTTGACACCAAAAGCACAGCTAGTAAGATCAGATCAGATCAGATCAGTCACTCAGTCGTGTCCGACTCTTTGAGACCCCATGAATCGCAGCATGCCAGGCCTCCCTGTCCATCACCAACTCCCGGAGGTCACTCAGACTCACATCCATCGAGTCAATGATGCCATCCAGCCATTTCATCCTCTGTCGTCCCCTTCTCCTCCTGCCCCCAGTCCCTCCCAGCATCAGAGTCTTTTCCAATGAGTCAACTCTTCGCATGAGGTGGCCAAAGTACTGGAGTTTCAGCTTTAGCATCATTCCTTCCAAAGAAATCCCAGGGCTGATCTCCTTCAGAATGGACTGGTTGGCTCTCCTTGCAGTCCAAGGGACTCTCAAGAGTCTTCTCCAACACCACAGTTCAAAAGCATCAATTCTTTGGTGCTCAGCCTTCTTCACAGTCCAACTCTCACATCCACACATGACCACAGGAAAGACCATAGCCTTGACTAGGTGAACCTTTGTTGGCAAAGTAATGTCTCTGCTTTTGAATATGCTATCTAGGTTGGTCATAACTTTCCTTCCAAGGAGTAAGCGTCTTTTAACTTCATGGCTGCAGTCACCATCTGCAGTGATTTTGGAGCCCAGAAAAAGAAAGTCTGACACTGTTTCCACTGTTTCCCCATCTATTTCCCATGAAGTGATGGGACCAGATGCCATGATCTTTGTTTTCTGAATGTTGAGCTTTAAGCCAATTTTTTCACTCTCCACTTTCACTTTCATCAAGAGGCTTTTTAGTTCCTCTTCACTTTCTGCCATAAGGGTGGTGTCATCTGCATATCTGAGGTTATTAATATTTCTCCCAGCAATCTTGATTCCAACTTGTGTTTCTTCCAGTCCAGGATTTCTCATGATGTACTCTGCATATAAGTTAAATAATCAGGGTGACAATATACAGCCTTGACGTACTCCTTTTCCTATTTGGAACCAGTCTGTTGTTCCATGACCAGTTCTAACTGTTGCTTCCTGACCTGCATGCAGATTTCTCAAGAGGCAAAAGCAAAAATCACACACACACACAAATGGGACTACATTGAATTTTTTAAAAATTCTGCCCAGCAAAGAAAACAATCAGGTAAATAAAAAGGCAGCTTACTGAATGGGATAAAATATTTGCAAAGCATAGCTCTGATAATGGCTTAATATCCAAAACACATAAAGAAATGAAAGAGCTCAGTAGCCAAATAAATAAATAAATAACCAACCAACCCAACTGAGAAATGGGCAAAGTAGATACTTCCGCAAAGAAATCATACAAACAGCCAATAGATATGTGAAAAGATGCTCAGGGAGAAGCAAATTGAAATAACAAATGAAAAGTCACCTCACATCTGTTAGGAAGCTGCTGCTGCTAAGTCGATTCAGTCGTGTCCGACTCTGTGCGACCCCATAGACGGCAGCCCATCAGGCTCTACCATCCCTGGGATTCTCCAGGCAAGAACACTGGAGTGGGTTGCCATTTCCTTCTCCAATGCATGAAAGTGAAAAGTGAAAGTGAAGTCTCTCAGTCGTGTCCGACTCTTCCTCCTCGTGTCCTACCAGCCTCCTCCGCCCATGGGATTTTCCAGGCAAGAGTACTGAAGTGGGGTGCCATTTCCTTCTCCTCTGTTAGGAAGACTTTCATCTAAAAAAATATAAAGATATGTGTTGGTGAGAACCAAAGAGAAATTCTTGTGCACATTTGTCAGTGGACAAATGGATAAAGGAGATGTGGTAGATACGCAATGGAATTATTCAGCCATGAGAAAGAAGACAGTCCTATCATTTGCAACAGCATGCATAGACTTTGAGGACCTTAGCTGAGTGAAACAATCAGACAGAGAATGATAAATACTGTACCATCTCACTTATACGTAGAATTTTTAAAAAACAGACTCCTAGAAACATAGAACAGATTGGTAATTACTGGAGGCAGGGGTGGAGGGTAGGGGAAATGTGAGAAAGTGGTATAAAGGTATCAGCTTCCAGTTCTTAGATAAACAGTCCTGGGATGTGATGTACAGATGATGACTATAGGTAACAAAACCATACTGTATATTTGAAAGTTGCTAAGACAGCAGATCTTTAAAGTTCTCATCACAAGAAAAGAAAATTTCTAACTATATAAAGTGATAGATGTTGACTACATTTATTATAGTAATCCCTTTGCAATACAGGGTATACATATATCAAAGTTATTATGTGGCACTCAAGCAAATACAATGTTATATGTCAATTATGCCTCAGTAAAACTGGAACAAAATTGGAGACAATTTTTTTAAAAAGATTATTCATTGCATCATTGTTTAGAAGAGCAAAATATAGTAACTCACCACAAGTATACCAAGAAGGTTCTGGCTGAGTAAATTGTGGTAAATAAAGAGAAATCTCTTGATTATTCTGTAGAATGATCCTTACAGTATTGAGTTTAAAAAAAGCAGGTGCAGAACAGTGTGTAAGGTATGCTGCTGTTTATGTAAAAGAAGAGGGGCAGAAGACAATGAAAAAAATGTATATTTCTTCCATTTGTGTAAAATTCTCAATTAGGTTTGCCAGATAAAATACAGGCCACTTGGTTAAATCTGAATGTGAGATAAACAAGCATTTTTTTTTTTCTTTTTCCAGTGTACCTGTATCCCAGGCAGCACTTTGGACATACTTATACTAAAGAAGTATTCATTTTTTTCAATCTGACATTTAATTAGGAGTCCTGTGTTTTTATTTGCTAATCTGGCCAGAGTGGTGAGGCTACCCAAGTATTAATACCTCTTAACTGTATTTAGCTTCAGGCTGAGGAACCTGGAGCGCTCATGGGCAAACATGAGACAATTTGCTTTAGACTTTTTATACTTTGATTTTTAAGCCACGTAACTGCATGACCTATTAAAATAATATAAATAAATAAAACAAATACAAATAGAGAAAGCTAAATATTCATATAAGAGAACAACTAAAAACCATGTGTCATTAAATGAAATTCCTCTTTTATATCCTGTTTATAGTGAAGCCAGGCCCCATCTGTCACCTTATAATTTGAAAATATAAATGTCCACGATTCAGTGAAAGTTGAAACATTCTGTGATTTTTATATTTTCAAAGTTTCCTAACCCTCCCTAGGCTTCTATTTGGCCCATTTCAGCAGTGGAAAAAAAAAATCAAACATCTGAGGTTTGGGAAGAGGATAAAAGTGTCATAAAGTATTATTCTTGAGAAGGCAAGCTCAGCCAGGTTTTTGAAATCTTCCCAAATCTTCCCAGCCTTTTGACAGCTTCTCAGATAACGCAAATGGCCAGTCAGACATGTCTCCGCGGCGAGCACCAGGTGGGAAGAAATCAAAGGAGGAGAGTGACACGGGCCTCTGTGGCGTGGCGGGCTGCACAGCCACACCTGGTGGGTCACACCCTCCCGACACAAGCAGCACATAGATGAACCGGTGCATAAAAGGAGCCTGACACACTGAGCGTAATGTCACTACTCACATGATCGGCAAAATGAAAAAAATTAAGTAATTCTGACTAGCTTTGGCTTCTCCTTTTAAATAGTAATAGTATGAAATTAACAAGAATTTTAAACTTTTTGACATCAATATCTTTATCGTGTTTCTTACCTTAAATTAATTTCCCTCTTTTTATAGCTAGAAAGTACAATAAATTTAAAACCCAAGACTCCTTAACTGGTAAAAATATAGCTTTGCTATTTTTTTTTCTCTTAGGCAGGTTTTTGGGTTTTTTAAAAAAAGTAGAAGTAAATGACTTCTTCTAGGGGCTCGAGTAGTATGAATCAGAAGAGATATTGGGGGGAAAAAAGAAAAGAAAAACAAAGAAGAGATATTTTAAGCTGAAAATTTCTGGAGCTATCATTGCTTGGCAAAATTGTTGAGCAGCTAAGGTAGGGTTTCGTTTTGTTTTTTTTTTATTGTTTGGCATTTTGAAAGTAGAGTTTATAAAATGTCACAGTCCAAGTCCTAATCAGCTGAGAGATCCCACCCTCCAGCCTAATGCCAGCTGGCTCATGTATCTTCAGACTTTTTTGGCAAATGGTCAAGTACAACACACATTTGAAGCAGCTGGATTAATCTTACAACTCTTAGCAGAACCCTTTCATCTGTTCTACAGAGATAGAAGGCGACTAATTACTGTCGAATTGGAAAACACATACACACTTATTCCTAATCAATGGGATTATGGCACAAAAATGTAACATTGAATTTCCAAGTGAAAGATATTATTAAAAGTAAGAGTTCCTAAATTTACAACTGCTTTCTCTTTCTCTCTCTGTATATATATATATATATATATATATATATATATATATAAATATAAATTTATTCTTTTTAATGTTTGGTTTCATTTCATTTGGGAAAAAAGCAAAAAGAAGGGCAACAGTTACCTTTCTGCATTGCTTGTTCTTTAAAAAAGAAAAAAAAAACTAAAAAATTACAATACGGAATAGAAAGTTCTATAATTAAGGCACTGGAATTCTCAGTTTAGCATGCAGGGTTCTTTCTTTTTTTTTTCTGTCTGAGATTATAATCAAAACAGTATTGGTCTTTCTTAAAATTTCTCCATCTCGATCATGGTGATATTTGCAATGTCTTAAATGAGAACCATGTGTTCTTCTCTAACCTATTTAACAGTGGTAGCCAGATGTTTGAACAAATTACGGAGGACAGCCCTACCAGCTTCTCCTAGTGGTTAAGCATAATGCTGACCACTTACCAGGGCTTGAAATCTGTCCTCGCCTCATCTGGCAGAAATAAAAAAAAAAGAACAAGTCTACCTTTAGTAGCACATATACATAGATGACTGGGACTTACTGTTTTGATCGATGTTAAAAGGTGACAACTCTCTGAGAAGCAAGCAAACTCACCTCTTAAAATATGTATAACATTTACATGGATTATAAAAACTGGTATCTTGATTGAAATCATACTAAAATCAAGGTGAAATTCACCAGTTTCATTATCAATTAGAGCCATAATTTCTTTACGGACCATCTTTCAAGTCTGCAAGTTTAATAGTGGATTCCTTAATGCTAAAGGCTGTTGCTGTTGAAGCCACACAAAGCAGACAAAACAGAAAAAAACATGATCCTTTGGAGCAAGCGTCTAACGTAATCGAACCAATTCAGCATGTGACACATCTCCATACACTCCTTTCTACACATTAAAAATTAGGTTTGCTTGCAATTGTTGTGAATTTTAACTACTTAGAACTATTATGGCTCAGGGAAAGTGTGGACATTTAAAGTAATTTTTTTTAAAGAACAACAATAACAAAAATAACCTTTTATATGTGTGCTTACAAACAGCTCTGGACAAATAAATCTCTAGCAACTACTAAAAAAGATGATATATCACTAAAGATTGGTTATGTATCATACAATTGCATAAATTTTTAAAAAAATTCAAAATCACTTTTATTGATGTATAGTTGCTTTATAATATTGTGTTAGTTTCAGGTGTACAGCATGGGCTTCCCTTGTGGCTCAGCTGGTAAAGAATCCACCTGCAATAGTGACCCAGGGAGTTTTAGAGGTTTTCTTGTGGTTTTTTTTTTTCCCCAGATGATATTCCATTATAGGTGAAAAAAACTGAAAAAGAAAAAAAGTGAAATTAAAAAAACAGATTACAAGAAGTATCCATGATCTTATTTTAAAAATATGATATAGTTTATGTATATTAGCATAGAAAAACATGGAAAACACTTACTGATATTTTTTCCAGTGGTTAAATCTGAATTGGTAGGACTAACAACAATAAAGTCAATTCACATAAGTAACTACAGTAGCAGGAGATATGTATATATATATGAAATATGTCACCTACATACATGCAAAATGCAAGGATTTGACAAATTACAACATAGCTTTATGATTACAAAAAAAAAAAAAAACCTCTTTCCAAACTGAGAATAGAGAAAAGATCTATCTCAGGTTGATAAAGGGCATCTACAAGAAAGCCAGAGCTAAATTATACTTAATGGTCAAACATTGAACACTCCCTCTTAATACATGGAATAATTCAAGGATGTCCTTTTTTTTTTTTTTTTTTTTCCTGGATTCTCTCTCTCTTTTTTTTTTTTTTTTTTGCTTAACTTTACAATATTGTATTGTTTTTACAATACATCAAGATGGATCCGCCGCCAGTATACACGAGGATGTCCTTTTTTAGATTCACTCCTAACATTTTAACAGCGGTCTTATTCATATAATGAGGCAAGACAGAGAAGTAACAGCATACAGCTGGAGAAGGAAGAAGTAACATTGCCTTTATTCATAGAAACCATTATGGAATAAGTAGAATACCCTAAAGAAGTTACAACCTCCCCCTCTCCCAAAAAAACCCATTAGAACTAAACAAGTGGATTCATCAAGGAGGAGGGTACACGGCAATTATCTAAAATCAACTGTATGCCAGTATACTACTATGGGCTTCCCTGTGGCTCAGATGGTAAAGAATCCACCTGTAATGTGAAAGATCTGGATTCAATACCTGGGTCGGGAGGATCCTCTGGAGGAGGGCACAGCAACCCACTCCTGTTCTTGCCTGGAGAATCCCATGGACAGAGGAGCCTGGCAGGCTACAGTCAATGGGGTTGCAAACAGTCAGACATGACTGAGTAACTAAGCACATGTGCATATATACTACTAGCTTTAACAAAATAAAATGTTGACATAAGTATCATTCAGTGAAGTGAAAGTCACTCAGTCGTGTCCAACTCTTTGTGACCCCATGGACTATATGCTGCTGCTAAGGCACTTCAGTCGTGTCCGACTCTGTGTGACCCCATAGACGGCAGCCCACCAGGCTCCCCCATCCCTGGGATTCTCCAGGCAAGAACACTGGAGTGGGTTGCCATTTATTTCTCCAATGCATGAAAGTGAAAAGTGAAAGCGAAGTCGTTCAGTCATGTCCGACTCTTAGCGACCCCACGGACTGTAGCCCACCAGGCTCCTCTGTCCATGGGATTTTCCAGGCAAGAGCACTGGAGTGGGGTGCCATTGCCTTCTCCGGGGATTCTTCCCAACCCAGGGATTGAACCCAGGTCTCCCGCACTGCAGGCAGATTCTTTACCATCTGAGCCACCAGGGACTCCCTAGACCTAGACCTAGATCAGTCGCTCAGTCGTGTCCGACTCTTTACGACCCCATGAATCGCAGCACGCCAGGCCTCCCTGTCCATCACCAACTCCCAGAGTTCACTCAAACTCACGTCCATCGAGTCAGTGATGCCATCCAGCCATCTCATCCTCTGTCATCCCCTTCTCCTCTTGTCCCCAATCCCTCCCAGCATCAGAGTCTTTTCCAATGAGTCAACTCCTTGCATGAGGTGGCCAAAGTACTGGAGTTTCAACTTAAGCATCATTCCTTCCAAAGAAATCCCAGGACTGATCTCCTTCAGAATGGACTGGTTGGATCTCCTTGCAGTCCAAGGCACTCTCAAGAGTCTTCTCCAACACCACAGTTCAAAAGCATCAATTTTTCGGCACTCAGCTTTCTTCACAGTCCAGCTCTCACATCCATACATGACCACTGGAAAAACCATAGCCTTGACTAGACGGAACTTTGTTGGCACAGTAATGTCTCTGGTTTTGAATATGCTATCTAGGTTGGTCATAACTTTCCTTCCAAGGAGTAAGCGTCTTTTAATTTCATGGCTGCAGTCACCATCTGTAGTGATTTTGGAGCCCAGAAAAATAAAGTCTGACATTGTTTCCACTGTTTCCCCATCTATTTCCCATGAAGTGATGGGACCAGATGCCATGATCTTTGTTTTCTGAATGTTGAGCTTTAAGCCAACTTTTTTCACTCTCCACTTTCACTTTCATCAAGAGGCTTTTTAGTCCCTCTTCACTTTCTGCCATAAGGGTGGTGTCATCTGCATATCTGAGGTTATTCATGTTTCTCCCAGCAATCTTGATTCCAGCTTGTGTTTCTTCTAGTCCAGCGTTTGTCATGATATACTCTGCATATAAGTTAAATAAACAGGGTGACAATATACAACCTTGACGAACTCCTTTTCCTATTTGGAACCAGTCTGTTGTTCCATGTCCAAGTATCATTAAAGTAGCAATACAATCATGAAACATTTAAGGATGAATTTAACAAAAATATATGTGAGCCCTGCCACTGAATATCACAAAATATTTCTCAAAGAAAATGAAGAAACCAATGCTCCATACCCCGACTTGGATGACCTTAAAAGCACTATGCTATGTGAAGGAGATAGACACCACTGAGGACATGCTGTACGAGTTCACCTGTACGTTTTGCCTGTGATGATCCTCTGTATTGACGTAGAACATATCATTAGTTTCCCAGCACGAGGCTAGATGAGACTGACTGCAAATAGACATGCAGGAGCTTTGGGAGAGGAGGGAAGCTTTCTATATATTGAGTGTGGTAGTACTTACGTGGGGCTTCCCAGGTGGCTCAGTGGTAAAGAATCCACCTGTGATGCAGGAGATGTAGGTTTGACCCCTAGGGCAGGAAGATCCCCTGGAGGAGGAAATGGCAACCCACTCTAGTATACTTGTCTGGGAAATCCCATGGACAGAGAAGTCTGGTGGGTTGCAGTCCAGAGGGTTGCAAAGAGTTGGATACAACTTATCAACTGAACAACCACAACAGCACTTACATGGATATATACATTTGTCAATCTCATACAACTACACATCTAAAAACGCTATAAGGATCAGAAAAGACAAAATTGCTATCCTTTGTTGATTTAGAACACAGAAGTGGGAAATGAAAAAAAAATACTGGATCCAGTAAGAGAGTTTGCAATAACATGCTCAGCAATTCCACTTTCCAGGGAACAATCTTCTCACTGAGAAAGAGTAGAAACACTCAAGGGGTAGTGTCTGTGTGGGTGGGAGACTGGTGGGCAAGCCTTGCCTGGTCTACTGCTTCTCCCTGAAGTATTTGCAAATTCATTAATTTCAGGGTCAAAGAGACTAAGAACCTGAGGGTGAAGTAGATGCTAGAAGGAAGGAGAGCTGAGAAGATACTCTTACAGCGTAGGGGACATAAGAGATACAAAACCAAACCAAACCAAACCTGTAGTTCAGGCTTATCAAAGCAGAGAAGAGAAGGACAGGGTAGAACCGGAGAGCCTGAGTCACTTATCTCCTTTCGTTAATTGTTAACATCCATCAATTCTTAAGCAGCAGAGGCTGAGAGAAGGAAAAGGCAAATACAAAGTGATTGCTAACAGACTCAGGAGGAAAGCAGAGACACTTCCAGTAACAGCAGTGCAGTGAAGTGGCCACGCAGATAACAATAATAATGATGGATAATATACACAAATATCCCAACTACTTAAAGGAACTGGAACGTTTCCATAAGCAGTCAGAAACAGAAAGAGAGCTTACACTCAAAAACCGCCATTGGAAATAATTAAGAATCGTGCATTTGTAGCTTTCTCGTGTGAGAATGCTCACCAACCTCCCAGTGACTGAGATAGCAAACAGTGATGAAGAATTACAGCCTCAGTTGGTCAAGGTGTGAAAGATCAGAGCTTAAGACTGAGAAAGCAGCTGGATATTTGATAAGGGAAATTCTGACAGCCAGTGAGCTGTAGGAATAAGACTCAAAATCTGAGTATAAAATCTGCCTAGCCTCCTACTTGTTGAAAAATCAGGGATGCAAAGGGAAGATACGAGAGGGCCCAGTGCAGAATCAGGCAGTGATGGCAAGTTAGCTGCTTTTCAACTGAGTGCATTCCAATACTGTACAGAGCCCAGAGAGCAGACATCCGATACATCAGAGGACATATTAATATATCAAAGAACAGAACAGAAGGCTGGCAGAACAGCTGGAAATTAGCAAGGAAACCACAGAGAGGGTTCACCCCCAATATATGAGTATAATTTTTACCAAAATCCATTGCTGACCATGAAATTAACACAAGCCCAGGGAGGGTCCCCAGGGGATCAGGCTATTAAAAACTAGTAGTGGAGAGTCATGTAGACAGAGCAGAGACATCAACAGCTGCACCCTGGCAGTGGGAAGAGTGAGACAAAAGTCTAAAACTTGAGTCAGACCTGTGATAACTAACACAATCCTCAGAACACAACAGAACACAGAGTTGCTACAATATATCGTCTCCAAAGTCTAGTTTTCAACCCCAAATTATAGGACAATCAAAAAAAAAAAAAAAACCAAATGTGTTATCTATACTTAGGGAATAGAGACAGTCAGTATAGACTGACTCCCAGTAAGCCTAGGTAAAGAATGTAAAGCAGTACTGTTTACGTGTTAAGAAGTGTAAAGACAAATAAAAAGGTAATCTATATTATAAAATAATATTTGAAGTAAGTATCAATTGCTAAGTTCAAGCTCTCTTATATCACCTCTACTAGAACTCACTGGGATTGATTTTTAAAGTAATACAACTACAATTCTAATGCTACAAAAATTCTATAATTTAGCCTCTTTAATAATTCAGAACAATCTCCAACCTACTCACAAATTTATGAATCATCATCTGCTTGTGAAAAGCAATATGATACTTTGTTAATGATAACACACTAGCCCCACATTACTTATCTTTGTTTGATATTGTGTTAATTTGGAACCAAGAATTAGGTTTAAGTTAAAATTATGTATTATTAATTTCCCATAGACCTATATTCACAACTGTGTCTGCATTGCACCTACAAATGTAATAGAGAACTATCATTGCAAAATGATATCCCAAGGAAATGAAAACTGAAACGGAAAGATATATAAGAAAAGTGATTAGATTACAAGTAACCGAATCATATGAGGTGACGTATAAACAGGTACTTTTTGATCATTGTTTTCCAAATCCTCTATGTTTTCATTTCTAATTTGGAGGTGAGCAGACCACCCTCTAGTGGGGTAAAGGAGTATGTCAGTTAGCAAACTACACTCAGATCAGATCAGATCAGATCAGTCGCTCAGTCGTGTCCGACTCTTTGCGACCCCATGAACCGCAGCACGCCAACTGCACTGAGAACCAACAAAACATTTGGCAATATTCGTCTCCCTCATCTTCTTTTACTTAAGAGATTTTACTTCAAATTTAAGACAGTAGTATAACTTAGAATTTTCAGACTTTTACATAAGAACTTAATATTTTATTCTCACATAATCATCATGAAACAGATGGGCCTATTTTACAAATATTGGAGCCAAGCCTTCAAGATAGATTGACTTGATTGGTCAACTATATTTAACTAAAATATGTGATTAGATGGCTTCCCTGGTGGCTCAGTGGTAAAGAATCCACCTGCCAATGTAGGAGATGTGGGTTTGATCCCTGGATTGGAAGATCCCCTGGAGAAGGAAATGGCAACCCACTCCAGTATTCTTGCCTGGGAAATCCCTGGCGGACTACAGTCCACGGGGGTCACAATAGAGTCGGACAGAATGTAGCAGCTAAACAATGTGATTAGAACTTACAAGTCTGGTGTTAGGGGTAATGTTTAAGGAGTAACGTTCATTTAATAACGAAAACAATGGTACACGTTTCTGCAAGAGAAAGCTGCTGAGAATGCGCCGAGATTTGTAATGACAATCCTATTGCAGAAGGTCTGTGTTTCCCATTTGAGAAAAACTTTTCCAGACCTTTTTAGAATGTCATCTTGATCGATCCTGGTGACTAAGATCATTGCAGAGAAATAAAAACGTCTTCTTAATTTATGAGTTTTAAAGTTCAAAATGACAAAATCAAATAGCATAGCTATATTCCCTGAAGACAAAGTTGTTGAGAATTTCTGGGACATTTCATTTGTATGAAAAAAAAAAATCCATCTTCTTAATTGCATCTTTTTCCAGTAAGTACTACAGAACATCTGACTTTGGGGTGTCTCAGGGAAATTCCTCAGGACCTCATTGGTTTTGTGGTGTGAATTTATGTAGAGGCTCCATTAACTTTATTTTGTTAAGACACTCTTTGGCCCCATTTTTCATTGTGGATTTTTTTGTCTTAGTGGCTGAGATAGATGTGAAGGCCAATCCAATAACTTACCTTCTAATTTTATCTCATCATCTCAAAAACATATTTTTACACCTATTACCTAAAATAAGAGTAATTAGAGGGAATGATAGTGTGGTTTAGTGGTTAAAGACTTGGCCTGAAGAATTAAAAAAATTTACTCCCACTCTCTGAGCTGGTGCTATGTCCTGGGTTAACCCTTTAATTCTCATAAGTGCAGAGCTAGCAAAAGGAAAACTTAACACTTCTTCAGAGGTGATGAGGTGAGTGTTTTCCAGAATAGAACCACTACGGTAATTGTCTTCAGTGACTGTAATTTATTCTGAGGTTTTACAATCAGTGGTAGATTTTGAGGGCAGCTATTAAGAGATCATGACCTGGACTGAGCAAAAGGAACATTCTCTGGTTGGCCTGGGTTGACTACGGCATGCCTGGGAAGGGACAGCAGACTCTGGGAGGCTTATTCAATTTTATAAACCCCAAGTATTCAAGGAAATCAACCCTGGAGATTCACTGGAAGGACTGATGCTAAAACTGAAACTCCAATACTTTGGCCACCTGATGCAAAGAGCTGACTCATTGGGAAAGACCCTGATTCTGGGGAATATTGAAGGCAAAAGGAGAAGGGGACAACAGAGGATGAGATGGATGGATGGCATCGTTAAGTCAATGGACATGAATTTGAGCAAATTCCGGAAGTTAGCGAAGGACAGAGAAATCTGTTGTGGGGTTGCAAAGAGTCAGACATGACTTAGTGACTGAACAACAGCAGCAAGGCACAAGTGGAGCCAAGCTAATGGAGAACATTAGGAGCTTTCAAATAACACGGTAAGTAAAGCAATTGTAAAAACTGTGTATTCCACGAACAATTTTGAGATTATACAATTTTCATTCATGGAAATTAAAGAACATAAGACAAGAGAATGATGTAAATGAGAAATTATGTATCCAAAGGAAAAAATTACAAGAAAAGATAAAACTTCAAAACATGAGTAGAACTGACTTTGGAGAAAATAAAACTAATAACATTGAAATATGAAAAAGGTGTAAAAAGAAGACTTACAACTCAACAATAAACAAGCTAAAACCTCATTTTTAAAATGTGCAAAGGATCTAAAGGGGTATTTCTCCAAAAGAGATGGCCGCAAGCACATAAAAAGATGCTAAGTCATTAGTCATCAAGGAAATGCAATCAAAACCACAATAAGGTACCAATTTACACCCACTCGGATGGCAAAAATAAAAAAGATACACAAGACAAGAGTTAATGAGGATGTGGAAAAATTGGAAACCTCACACATTGCTTATGGGAATGTGAAATTGTGCAGCCACATTCTGGAAATTTAATCATGGAGTTGCAATATGACCAACACTTCCACTTGGATAGACATCCCAGACAGATAAAGAAGTGTACACACAAAAGTTCTATACAAATATTCATAGCAATATCATTCACAATAGCCAAAACTGGAAATAAACTGAATGCCCATTAGATGAATGGACACACAAAGTGTGGCCTGTGCATACAAATGAGTATTATTCAGCCTTAAAAATGAGGAAATTTTGACACATGCCACACCATGAATGAAGCTTTATGACATTATGCTAAGTAAAGTAAGCTGATCACAAAGGGCAAATATTGTATGATTCCAAACAAGGTTACATTCTGAGTTTCTGGGTGGACATCAATTTTCGAGGGATAATATTCAAAACCTAGTTATTTCTGTATTAAACAATATTCAAAGAATATTTTCAGATATCACTTATTCCTCACTATAACCATGAGGTCAGGCTTCCCAGGTGGCTCAGTGGTAAATAATCTTCCTGCCAATGCAGGAGACACAAGAGAAATGAGTTCAATCCCTGGGTTGGGAAGATCCCCCGGAGAAGGAAAAGGCAACCCACTCCAGTATTCTTGCCTGGAGGATCCCACAGTCAAAGGAGCCTGGCGGGCTACAGTCCATGGGGTCACAAAAGAGTTGGACACAGCTGAGCGACTGAGCATACATGATGCTCCTACAGGTGATGACTTTTACAGATATGTCACTAGGTTTTGTTTTTCAGCACAACTCTTGGTATCTAAAGAGCTGTTTGGAGTTTCCTGATGGTCCAGTGGTTAACAATCTGCCTGCCAGTGCAGGAGATGCAGAAGATGTGGGTTCAATCCCTGCATCAGGCGGATCCCATGGAGGAGGAAATGGCAACTCACTTCAGTATTCTTGCCTAGGAAAATCCCATGGACAGAGGATTACAGTCCATGGGAGTCGCAAAGAATCAAACAGGAATGAGCATGCACACAGGCTGCACTTGCTGCAAATTCCTAGATAACACAGAAAATAACGTTAAAATTTATAATCCCACTGTAATACAAAAGAGAAATACAAAAGATTTCTTGACAAATCTGCATTCATGTCAGGAGGCAACCGTTAGAACTGGACATGGAACAACAGACTGGTTCCAAATCGGGAAAGGAGTACATCAAGGCTGTATATTGTCACCCTGCTTATTTAACTTATATGCAGAGTACATCTTGAGAAATGTGGGACTGGATGAAGCACAAGCTGGAATCAAGATTGCCAGGAGAAATATCAATAACCTCAGATATGCAAAGGACACCACCTTTATGGCAGAAATCAAAGAAGAACTAAAGAGCTTCTTGATGAAAGTGAAAGAAGAGAGTGAAAAAGTTGGCTTAAAACTCAACATTCAGAAAACTAAGATCAGAGCACTCGTCCCATCACTTCTTGGCAAATAGATGGGGAAACAGTGGAAAACAGTGACAGACTTTATTTTTGTGGGCTCCAAAATCACTGCAGATGGTGACTGCAGCCATGAAATTAAAAGACACTTGCTCCTTGGAAGAAAAGCTATGACCAACCTAGACAGCATATTAAAAAGCAGAGACATTACTTTGCCAACAAAGGTCCATCTAGTCAAAGTATGGTTTTTACAGTAGTCATGTGTGGATGTGAGAATTGGACTATAAAGAAGACTGAGCGCTGAAGAACTGATGCTTTTGAACTGTGGTGTTGGAGAAGACTCTTGAGAGTCCCTTGGACTGCAAGGAGGTCCAACCAGTCCATCCTAAAGGAAATCAGTCCTGAATATTCATTGGAAGGACTGATCCTGAAGCTGAAACTCCAATATTTGGGCCACCTGATGTGAAGAACTGATTCATTTGAAAAGACCCTGATGCTGGGAAAGATTGAGGGCAGGAGGAGAAGGGGATGACAGAGGATGAGAAGGTTGGATGGCATCACCAACTCAATGGACATGAGTTTGAATAAACTCTGGGAGTTGGTGATGGACAAGGAGGCCTGGCGTGCTGCGATCCATGGGGTCGTAAAGAGTTGGACACGACTGAGCGACTGAACTGAACTAAATACAAAAGAGAAACCAGAGCTGTGAGGAGTCTCTGTATGTAAAAACAGGATCAGCCTGAGAAATGAGATGAGAGATGAAACTGTGCATAAGCCAATTACAGCAAAACTAAGCAAGACCCAGAGTGTCCCCCACCCAGAGGGAAGAGAGACAGGAAGAGGAAGGGATCCAGCGGGAATCTGCAGAAGCCTTCCTGGAGATGCTCCATCAGAAGTGGTCAGACGGTCCCCACTCTCACAGCCCCTCCTCAGGGCTCAGGCCAGGCTACAAGCCAGAGCTCTGTCTCTGCCCGGGACTCGGCAAAGCCCCAGGCAGCACCCCGCAGGGCTAAAGCTGGAAGGACCTTGGAGGGCACGCACAGGAGACCGGCCAGATGGCACGTCAGGAACGTCCATTGTCTTATGAGAAAACGCTGAGTGTGACTCACAACAGCCCCTCTCAGTCGCCAGCGGGCTGCATAAACACACACAGCAGGTAAATGAAATTCTGCATCCTGACTCCAAAGTCGCCTGGAGAGTGAGAGGAACTCAACAAACCAGAGAACTCACACCTGAAGAAACAAAGTTTATAGAGTGGTGAAACAGGGCTTTAAAATGAGACCTTGCTCAAAGCCAAAGGAGAGTGTCAATAAAAATGTATCTAAGGAAAATGGACATTGAAGAAAGGAGATAGAGGAAGCTAAAGAAGTAAGTTAACCTTCCCATAGTGTCATTCAAATGGATAAAGAGAGAGAAATCATAAAAGAGAGACATAGAATAAAACCAGAATACCGACCTCTAATTAAAAACAGTGTCAGTGGGAGGGAATGTGAAGAATAAACATTTAAAGAAGCAATAAAAGAACGGGTGTAATAATGGAAGAGATGGGTTTTCAAACTGAAAAGGCCAATTAAGTGCTGAGTTGAATTTATAACGCAAGCAAGCCAACCTCTCACACAAACACAGGAAATCAGTGGTAAAGTGAAAATCATAAAATTTCCCAGAGGGAAGGAACAGATTATTTATAAAGAAAGGAGAAACAGGTGGACATTAAGCCTCTTGGCAACACTAAGTACTGAAAGACAATGAGGTAGTATCTTCCATATTCCAAGGGAAAACAACCTTGAACATAGAATTTTAAACCAAGACATTCAGGGCCTATTTACAAAATGAGAGTAAAATGACATTTATGGTTCATTTTGCCCAAGTTCACGTCTGTTGAGTCAGTGATGCTATCTAACCACTCATCCTCTGCCACCCCCTTCTCCTCCTGTCCTCAATCTTTTCCAGCATTGGGGTCTTTTCCAATGAGTCAGTTCTTCACATCAGGTGGCCAAAGTATTGGCGCTTCAGCTTCAGCATCAGTCTCTCCAATGAATATTCAGGGTTGATTTCCTTTAGGATTGACTGGTTTGATCTCCACCACACTTTCCTACCACCTTCAGTTGACTCATTGTGAGTCAGGATTCAGTCAGGTGCTATCAGCCTTTGATCATTTGATCATTTTCCAGAGTTCTGACCGGGTTGGTTCTGTTTCTGCTTGAGTTTTTAACAGTTCTTTGCAGGCTCAGGCACCTAGAGCTGCCCACCGGGCTATTTATGCTGACATACCTTTTTCACGCCCACATACTTTTATGCCATGGAGAGATGGTATATTTTTCTTGGAAAACACAAATTATAATTGACTGAATAAAAGGTAGAAAACTGGACAAGAATCATAAATAAAGAAGAGATTAAAGTCACAATGAAGCTGTGACCCAGAGTGGAACAAGGCTCTGGAGGTTTTATAGATGATTTTCTGCGAAACTTCTAAGACATGAATAATCCTGAGCACATAAGAAGTCACCCCAGAACCTGGAGAGCCTGTGGGGACAGAGTTTTGCATCAGAACAAGGCAGGTTGGGTTGTGCCTTCCGATGGGCTGTGTTGACTTAAACAGTCTCAGGCAGGATTTGAGGCTCCAAGCGTTGATCTAAGGGCCTGGAGTGGCTGAGTGGGCCAGTTCTCGCCTGGACAGCAGCCAGTGTGGCTCTGGGAAAGGATGCTCTGGGGACTGAGGGGACTGCCCTGTGCCTGCTCACAGTCTGCACCTCCTTTAGCTCGTCCTCAGCCTCCAAGTGCAAGTAAAGATGAGTCAGCTCTGAGGACCTGGAGTCTCTCTACTTTGTTATCAGATGTGGAAAACAGAGAAAAAGGCCACTTCTTAAAATGTGATTTTTCCCCTTCCTAATACTCAAGACATTTATTAGCTGTAGGAATTAACATTTCTGAGATGTGTGTCGCATGATGAAATGCTGATTCTCGGGCTCCCAGAGAGGATGCCGGCGACAAGGAGCTGTGAAGTGTCCATTTGTCTCTGTCACTTCCCCTGGGCTTCTGTTTAACCCTGGGGACCCTCAGGTTAATTAAAACACAGTACCAACATCTTTGACCTTTAAATATGCATGGATTGTAAGTCAGATGGTTGCAAGAATCATTACTTTGAATAATTTAAAAATATACATGCATACATATTTTCTACATATAAGTGTTCTATTTTTGTGAACTATACAGGAAAAAGAAAGAAAGATGAATTTTAGAATTTTGCTTTACAATGAAAATTGTTGCCTTATAGTTCACTTCAGTGGGTTTGCCTGACTCTTCCATTTGATTATTAGAGCACGAATCAGATATTTTTCTTAACATTTATATACTTAATGTTACCAAAACCATTTTCTGAAACTATGGGGACACTACCTTTATTTTATTTTTAATTTGCCCATTTAGATGCTTGTTTTGTATTCCTGAATAATTTTGCTATACCTTTAATTTACTCTGTGTAGGAGTCTATAAGTAAAGCCCTATGGAATGAAGGCTGTGGATGCAAAAGTTTGTATGAGTACTTATTAATTTATTTTCATAGAAGTTCGGTGGATACAATTTTAAGAAAGTGCAATCTATGTGTCACCAGCACGTTGAAGGAAAGATGGTGCCTATTACACAGTGCAGACTGTAGGTGTTCAAGCTCCGGGGCTTGGAGCCTCCCCAAGCCCCACTTCCCTCAGCTCCTGCAGGAGCGCAGCCTATACCTTGCCCCCAGGGCCCCAGATTCATCGCGGGTCAAAGCCATCCAGGGTCATCCCTATAAGCATCAGGTGGCTGTGATTCTCACCTGCCCTAAAACGGGGGTGGGGGTGCCCTCAGCTGTGCATGGACCATGTGGAGCTGGCCTCCCAGCTATGCCCCCTACCCCCGAGGCCCTTCTGCACTAGGAGCACCTTGTGGGGTCTTAGGGAAGAGGCTAGGGTGGGTCCCCGAGCTCCCTCCCCATCCCCTGTTATCCCAGGTCAGTGTCATAGCAGTGAATGCAATGCAAAACAGCACAAAACTTAAAAAATATCTAAAAGCTCAACTGAGCATAAAATGGACATCAAAGGAGTACATCAATAACTAGTAATACTGTAGGTGATTCAGCATTATCATGTGCATGACACGCAAAGTATCCATCTTCACTGTGAAACACTGCTATCAGCATCGCTCTGAGTGAGACTTCACCGACCAGACGCTTCCCCAGGACTGAACCCTGCTGGAGGCCCGGCCTGGGGGCTGCTCCTGGAGGAGGACAGGGGACTCTGGGCTGTGAAGTAGGCCGGGAGCAGGGGCACGTGCACCCCACGTGCCTGCAGGAAGCAGGGGTCCTGCAGGAGCAGGAATGGAGAGGCGGTTGCCTGGCACCAGACCCATGCAATCTGTTCAAGGGACTCGCTGGCCGGCATGGGGTCAGCACGAGTGGGGAGGGCCGGTAACTCGTCCTGCCTGCAGCCGCAGAGCTTCCACAGACCCAGGGATGCGTGCCAGCGTGCCTGGCTGGAAGGAGAGCAGGCTGCATTCTTCCATTTCTATTGTCTGCACAGAAGGTTCCTGATGTCCCAGACTCCGAGGCCTCGGTCTCCATGGAGCAAGCCTGCTTGGGGCTGGTGGCGGTAAACTCCGTCTCTGCCTTCTCCCTGGTGGCTTAGACTGTTGTTGTAGGTCAGTCACTCAGTCATGTCTGACTCTGAGACCCCATGGACTACAGAACGCCAGGCTTCCTTGTCCTTCCCCATCTCTTGGAGTTTGCTCAAATTCATGTCTATTGAGTCGGTGATATCATCCAACCGTCTCATCCTCTGTCACCTTCTTCTCCTGCCTTCAATCTTTCCCAGCATCAGTATCTTTTCCAATGAGTCAGTTCTTTGCATCAGGTGGCCAAAGTATTGGAGCTTCAGCTTCAGCATTGGTCCTTCCAATGAATATTCAGGGTTGATTTCCTTCAGGACTGACTGCTTTGATCTCCTTGCTGTCCAAGGTGGATTCGATTAGTCGAGTAACTATTTTTGTTTATTTATTTTTGGTTGTGCTGGGTTCTTTGCTATGTTGGTTTTTATCTAGTTGTGGCATGCAGACTTCTCATTGCAGTGGCTGGCTCACTGGCTTAGAGCACACAGTCAGTAGTTGTGGGCCTGGGTGTTCCACAGCATGTGGGATCTTCCCTGATCAGGGGTTGATCCCACATCTCCTGCATTGGCAGGCGGATTCTTTACCACTGAGCCACCAGGGGAGCTCTTCTCTTATTTACATTCTACAAGGCAAATAGAAGACAAAGATGCCATGACTTCAGACTGGTTTGAATAGAACTGCTTCATGGAATACAATCTATATGTCTTATATGCAAAATGTATCATAACTGCATCAATAGGCAACAGTAGATATTGAGACAACGCATAGCTACCACATTTGGATCATACTGCTTTCCTCCATAATAATAATGAATATTCTTATGAGTTTGGGAGCCTGCTATGAGTGGGCATAATCCACCCGATGGTTGGACATATTAAATAAAATTCAGAGAACCGTGCTTGATATAGATGTTTCATTGAGAAAGAAACAAGGGACTTCAACCCTGACAGTGATATAGCTCGGAGGCCATGAGAGTCTGGCTTAGGAAGTGAGAAAGAGAAAGCTGCTTAACCTTCATAGGATGGGCTGTTGTTACAGCTGCAATTTCCATATGGCAGGGGACTGGTTCAAACTAATTTTTTTAATATAACATCAGGCATTTAAATGACTTAAGTTTCATTTATGTTTATCAGAGGCATTTACAAGAAATAGCCTTAGTTATGTTTTGCTTGTACAAGCTAAGTTAGTTTATAAAATAAACTAGCTGAGGCATCTGTTATGTAGCTTAACTGGTTTTGTCTCCATGGGGAAACTGCAAACCTGGTCTCCAATAGATGAGATTCCTATTTTCTAGATGAGCAAATTGAAGCTTTGTTATTTACTTAACCTGTAGAAGCCCACCTGGAAAGACAGAATTTTAGAAGTTTTTGCAGAAACATAGATAGATGTGTCCTTATTTTATAAAACAGATTGTATGTTAGCACGTGTATTTTTTTAAAATGCCCTTTTACTTGTTTTTGTTTTGCATACTGGACAGTCAGGTGGTAGAGAGTTAAAAATCTTTTGTCTCTCATTGATCTACTAGAACACTATCAGAAAAAAAGGCAGGCTTCCTTGGTGGCTCAGTGGTGAAGAATCCACCTGCCAATGCAGGAGACATGAGTTCGATCCCTGATCCAGGACGATCCCACATGCCGGGGAGCAGCTAAGCCCATGTCCCACAACTGCTGAGCCTGTGCTCTAGGGCCCGGGAGTCGCAATTACTGAGTGCCCTAGAGCCCGTGCTCTGCAACAGGAGAAGCCACCATAATGAGAAGCCCATGCATCACCCTAGAGAGTAGTCCCCACTTACCATAAATGGAGAAAAACCCTTGCAGCAACGAAGACCCAGCACAGCCAAAAATAAACACATAATTTTTTTTTAAAAAAAGAGGTAGATTTGAAAACAACACGTACCAAGCATAAGGGCCAATGTCTCACTAAGAGGTTGTTATTACAAGTGATGGACAGAGGTTCAATGAGGAGGGAGATGATAACCACTGAAAGTGAGAGAAAAATTAAACTCTTACCACCTTTGAAGTCAAACCAAACACCACTGTAGGCAAATCCTTCTGCTGGCTTTGTTGATCTTCTGGTTTGTTTCTCAAACCTCTACCAAACTTCTTCCTTGAACCTCTGATACTTCTGGACCAAAAAGAGAATGGAAATTTCTATGTAAGAAAGTATCAGGTGTGAGACCCTGCCTGGTAAACCTGAGTCACGGGGAGTGCATGGCTCAGTCCAGCTCAGGTCCTGAGCAGACACGGGTAACAAAGTGTCTACACGTCTTTCAGCCAAGCTAGTTTTATAGATTAAAGATCACAGTCCTTGTGAAGTACATCTATGGTGATGGCACTTATCAGAGCATTGAATTAGTCATGGTCACGTTCCAAGGGAAGGACCCAACATAAGTATATTTCAAATTACCAAAGCAGAGGGCAAAACCAGATGAGATGTTTATAAGGATTCCAAATTTGCAGTGGAAATTCTTAGTGCAAATGCCTTTGAAGATAGTGGGAGAGAGAAGCCAACATTCTTGACAACTAAGAGTACTGTAGGAGACCCTGGGGAAAGGCCAGATGACCATGGCCAAGCTGCAGTTGAGACCAAAGCTGTCTCAACAGCAAATGTAAACCTTCCGAGAGAAGAGAAGTTATCTTTTCTTGACCTCTTTACGTTGATTTCACGTTGTTGGGCTTTGGTTAATGTCCTTTGGTTTTAATCCGCCAATGCAAGGTCCAGTCTGCCAGCATGGATTTAAATATGTAAGAGAAACCTTCTCTGAAGCACAGAGAAGAGAGCTCTGTGTTTCCCAAGTAAAGAGAGAGTGTGCAGAAATTTGAATTAATGGTGCAGTGTAGTCGGTGCAGGAGGGGTTGAGTTGCAGAGTGTGGTCCCTCCATCCTGGATTAAGGATGTCCCTGAGCAACGGGTAGATGCCAGCTCAGGAGCTTAGTGGAAGTTGCTCAGTTGTGTCCGACTCTTTGCAACCGTACGGACCGTAGCACATCAGGCTTCTCTGTTCATGGGATTCTCCAGGCAATAATACTAAAGTGGGTTGCCATGCCCTTCACCAGGGGATGTTCCCAACCCAGGAATCAAACCCAGTCTCCTGCATTGCAGACAGACTCTTTACCATCTGAGCCACAGGGAAGACCTGGTGGCTTAATGGGAAGACTACCTCGTAATGCTCGCCCTCCTAACAGCGGCATCAAAGGCAGTAGACTAGACCAACAATGGACAATATTGTTATTTTTTTTGGTTTAGGAAACGCCTCATAGAAGAAAAATTGTACTTTTTAGAATAAATGAATAAAAGAGATACACTTGTTCAAGCATTTTCTCTGAAGCAACCTTAGAGGGTCTGGTGGAGGAGCAAGAACCAAGGTGCCCCTTTTCTCCCAGCACCCCCAAGGCTCAGACTTGGGTCCACCTGGGTCCACCATCTCTTACTCAAGTGCTGCTCATATTTACAACAGTTCTTCACAGTTTTTCTTACTTAACACCTGAAAAATGGTCCCCCTTATAATGCATATTCCAATGTATTTTGTACCCCAAACTACTTGAAAATGCAATAAAATTCAAAATAAAGAGAAATGAAAAATAAAATTAAAAATTTAATTTTGTTTATAATAAAACTAAAAATTTATTGAGTGTTTCTATATATTGAAGCATTTTGCTAAGTGTTTTTGCAGATAGTAACTTGTTTAACAATCTTCATAAGAATTCTGGAGGTCAAGTACTATTTTTATCTCCTTTATATAGATAAAGAAAGTAAGGCCCAGAAGTTTAAGTATATTTTTAAGGACAAAATAAGATAACAGCCTATGCTTTTAACACATTTAAGAGAGAAAGGAGTTAAAAAATACACAGACACTTATAAAAAATTGCTTATTCAGGGTCTTAAGGGATTTTCATAAACATTATAGGAAGATATGGAGTACAGAAGGAAAACACTAAAAATAGTTCTGACCTAATGATGTAAGAGAACTTGACAAAACTTGGCCCAGATGATGATAAAGGCAAGAATCTTGTATATCACCTGCCATAAAATGTCATGGTCTCATCTCACAGTCTGTTCTGCCTTTGCATTTAGCTTGTTTACGAATCGAGCCCTGTGGTCCTCCGACTCCTGCATAAATGCAGTATTCTCTAAAATTGTATTCACCTGCATCTGTCTGCCAAATTAGAGAATCCACTTACCTCCCAAATCCTGGTAATAAGTGTGGGTCATGACCCTAGAGACGACATTTCTCGTGCTCAGTAAGGCATGTCAGCCCTCACCCCGAGGATCCCAGCCAAGTTGACTGGCAGGAATGTGCAGTGGCCGGACCTGTAGTGACCAGAGTGGGACCTACCCACAGTGCCCCTGGCAGCTCCCAAGACCCCTCCCTCCCCCATCTGCCCTTTCTTCCCTTCATCTCCTGGCTCGTGGCCTTTCATTTCCCATCAATTAATTCCCCTTCCTAGATTGAGCTCACAGGGGTCCACTGCTACTAAGCCTTCCCCACAGACTTCATCTCTGCCCCTCCAGCCACTTCACCAGCTCACCAGCCTCTCTGGGGGGGAATCCGTGTGGTTGAACTCTGTGAAATGCTGGTGGATCAGAAGCACACAGGCATTGCACAGATGCTCTCCTGGTCCAGTCTCATCAACAGCAGCTGTCTTGTAAGCAGCTGTTACAGAGGCTGATGTGTTTGCACTGCACCTGAGCAGCCTGAGTTGTCGTATGTCTTTAGGGAAAGCACTCCCCCAAGTGTGTATGAGGAATACAGATGTTTCTTACACACTCCTTTCTGTGTCTGTTGAATGAATGATGGACGAATATCAATAGATGAGTTAAAATATGTGCAGAATTACCACGATACAAGACAGAGTTCAGTGTATAAACCTTGCAATCTGTAAAACCTCCCACTTTGGTTGATGTATTTCCCATAATGACATGTTACTCTATAATCACATTTTATAACATGTGGTTCCTCCGAATTTCACACATTTGTAGGATGAGAAATGAACACTAGTTGAGCAAGGACAAGTAAGGCTGCAGAGCTTTTTCCCTGGGATGTACACTGACACCATTTTTTCTTTCCAAACCACATTCTGCCATGTGATTCTTTGAAAGGTACGTGAAGGAACCAAGATGGCGGGTTCATCTGGATACGGTGCTGTTCTTGGCAGTTCTCTCATTTTTAAAAACTCTTTGCTCTCAAATCAAGTTCACCAACCATAAATCCCAGAAGAGAACTAACAGCAACAAAGGTTTCATGGTTGGAATCCATGCTGATATTTTACAATGTTCTAAAAATCTTTTCTTTCTGATAGAAAACATTCTTAAAGACAAAAGTAAAAATCAAAATAGTGATTTGATCAACATGTTATTCACACATTTGAAAACTAAATTCAGAGAAAAAGATAAAATAGACTAAGATGATTAACAGTCTACCTAACGTTTAACATTTTGATCTCAGTTGTTGAAAGACAAAATACAGTTTCAAAGTAGAGCTTGCTGCGGATGAAATTGTAGTGGGAAAATTCTGCTTTTAATGTTACCTTTCTCCAGTTTCAACAGGGCACTTCTTTATCCCTTGCCCTTTCAATCCTTCGGCCTTTCAGTGCCATTGCCTCTATGAAAAGCCCACTCCTGGAAAGAGAGTCATTTCTTTCATGGCTTCAGTGAACAGATATTTTAGCCAAGTATATGCTAGGCATTGTGGGGGTGATGCTAATTTGAACAAGCACAGTCTCTGTCCTTACAGAACCTCCAGGGTCACCAGGTATGTGACAAAGGAAATCAAACAGGGCAAATTTAGTGTCATCAAAAGGATTATTTTCTGGCAGAGTGAGAGGGTGTCAGGACAGCTTTCGATGGATGGTATGGAAGAATTAATTGTACTCTGAGAAGCAACTACTTCAGAAATGAATGAAGAAATATACCCTCAGTGTCAACACTGGAGAAGGCAATGGCACCCCACTCCAGTACTCTTGCCTGAAAAATCCCATGGACGGAGGAGCCTGGTATTCTGTAGTCCATGGGGTCGCTAAGAGTTGTACACAACTGAGCGACTTCACTTTCACTTTTTACTTTCATGCATTGGAGAAGGAAATGGCAAGCCACTTCAGTGTTCTTGCCTGGAGAATCCCAGGGATGGGGGAGCCTGGTGGGCTGCCGTCTATGGGGTTGCACAGAGTCAGACACGACTGAAGCGACTTAGCAGGAGCAGCAGTGTCAACACTCAGCATTATTATTCCAAATGGAAAGAATAACAGGATAAAGTAGTGGAATTCCATACAGGTTTTTAGGAACATAAAACTGAAGCAAAACATTGGGACAGCAAACAGAAGCATCCGAGGATCTGAGTAAAGCTTTCAGGTTCATGGGACGAAGAATCTGTCTTGGGAAACCACTGAAGGTGAATGGAGGGAGGTGGACACTGTGCTTTTGGAAGATTGAACGTGGAGCCCTGCAGAACGGATTAAGGAAGAGAGCTTCTGGAGCGGGGTAGGCATTGAGACAGCCCATGCAGGAGAGGAAAGCAGAGTGCCCAGAGCAGAGGTATAGCAATGCAGGAGGTCTGAGAGAGAGGCCAGAATGAATGTGAAGTCCCCCACCCACAGCTGTGTGATAGCCTCTGTGTATCTGTCCTCTCCTCCCGCTATGCAGTTTTTGTTCATCAGTGGGCTTCAACATTCAGCACCAGTCCATGGAGGTCTCCCTCTGCCCCTGATAGAGCATCCCACCCTAGTTAATTTTGATGTTTACCAACCCATCTAAACCTCCAGGTCTTTCCCTAATCCACCCACTGCCCTGCATTCTTCCGTTCAACTCCTTTTCCTTCAATTCAATAGCATCATTCTTCTCATTCTCCTTTATGCTTGCCATTGTATTGGTATTTGCAGGCATTTATTGGTACTGGCTGCATATTTATCTTTTTCCCTATCTTATTAGCTTGAAAGTTTTAGGAGACTAGGAGGATTTTCAGTAACTAAAGCATGAACAAGCTACTATTTGCATATCTACTATGTGGGATAAAATAATTTTTATTTTTAAATTAATTTTTATTGGAGTATAGTTGCTTTACAGTGCTGTGTTAGTTTCTGCCATATAGCAAAGTGAAACAGCTATATGTGTACGGATATCCCTTTTTTTAATTTCCTTCCCATTGAGATCACCACAGAACATTGAGTAGAGTTTTCCTAAGATATAGATTAGGTTTTAATTAATTATTTATTTTATATATATTATATATATATAAAACCCAACCCCCAATTCCCCCCCCCCCCTTTTCCTTTATTTTAAAGAAAAAAAAAAAAAAAAAAAAAAAATAAAAACAAATATTTGTGAAATAAAAAAAAAAAAAAAAAAAAATTTTATTTGAAAAGAAAAAAAAAAAAAAAAAACGTAGAGAACAAACACAAATACATCTTTAACTGATGTGGAAAAGTATAATGGTGAGAGATAAAGTATAAAACACCATGGTACTGCATATGGCTTTTTTTTTTTTTTTATTTTTATTTTTTTTTTGCAGGGGAAAATGGACAAGGGAAAGGATCAATGAGGGTGGGAGGGAAATGGGAAGAAAGAAGGGGAGTAATGGTGGGGAGGAGTATATGTAATTTCTTAACCAATGGCTTTCTGTTTTTAATCACAAAGAACACTTAAAAAAAAAATCATGGTGAGTTCATCTTATATTAGGAGGTTTGTTCTCGAAATGAAAGGTTCAGGAAACAAAAAGTCCAGTTTGGGTGTCCTCATCTTTAGGCACATCTTGGTATTTTGTATTGGTAAGTCTATCTTTACCACAATATATTATTTAGGACAGGATCACATTTGTCACCTCTTCCTGCCTACTTCCCAAAGTGGTACCAAACCCACAAAATAGTCAATAAACCTCCACAGAGTGAGCAAAGAAGTCTTTTTTTTTTTAAGCTCTCCTGAGTGAACTGAATTTTTGGAGGCTCATAGGTAAATATGTTTTCCTCTTTACTTTGTCTATTACAGCCAGATTATATGAGTGGGGTGTTAAAGTCTCCCACTATTATTGTATTGCTCTAGAGAATGTCCTTTAGTTTTTGTTGGAGAAATGGTTTAGTGGTGCAAAATTCTCTCAACTTTTGCTTATCTGTGAAGCTTTTGATTTCTCCTTCATATTTGAATGAGATCCTTGCTGGATACAATAATCTAGGCTGTAAGTTATTTTCCTTCATCACTTTAATTACGTCTTGCCATTCCCTCCTGGCTTGGAGAGTTTCTATTGAAAGATCAGCTGTTATCCTTATGGGAATTCCCTTGTGAGTTATTTGATGTTTTTCCCTTGCTGCTTTTAATATTTGTTCTTTATATTTAATCTTTGTTAATTTGATTAATATGTGTCTTGGGGTGTTTCGCTTTGGGTTTATCCTGTTGGGGACTCTCTGGATTTCTTGAACTTGAGTGGTAATTTCCTTCTCCATTTTAGGGAAGTTTTCAACTATTATCTCCTCAAGGATTTCCTCATGATCTTTCTTTTTATCTTCTTCTTCTGGAACTCCTATGATTCGAATGTTGTAGCGTTTGATGTTATCCTGGAGGTTTCTGAAATTGTCCTCATTTCTTTTGATACGTTTTTCTTTTTTCTCGTCTGATTCATTTATTTCTAGGATTCTATCTTCTAGTTCACTAATCCTATCTTCTGCCTCTGTTATTCTACTATTTGTTGCCTCCAGGGTGTTTTGGATCTCATTTATTGCATTATTCATTATGTGTTGACTCTTTTTTATTTCTTCTAGGTCCTTATTAAACCTTTCTTGCATCTTCTCAATCCTTGTCTCCAGACACTTTAACTGTGATTCTATTTTGATTTCGAGATTTTGAATTAATTTCGCTATCATTATTCGGAATTCTTTATCAGGTAGATTCCCTATCTCTTCCTCTTTGGTTTGGATTGGTGGGGATCTATCCTGTTCCTTTAGCTGCTGGGTATTCTTTTGTCTCTTCATTTTGTTAAAATTGCCAAATTTAGAGTGTCCTTACTATATTCTGGTAGCTTATTGAATTCTCTTTATTGAGGCGGTTTACAGGTCTTTTCAATATCTGATCTCTGCCTTGTTACAGAGGGGGCGGAGATGAACACCCAAATCTAAACCGGCCAGGTTCAGGCACTCAGATAATCCTCAGAAGCACAGACTTGGTTGAGTCTGCGTTTTATGCCCTTCCCAGATCCGAGTAGCGCAGGTGATGAAATGTTCAGCGAGCGCAGGTGCTGCGACTTATCGCCTCTCCGCCACTCAGTTTTCTGGGTATACAAACAGCGCACTTTCTCAGGCAGATGGTGACCATCCAGAGCCCCAAGAAGCGTGAGTCAGCACAGAAACCTACTCACAGTTCCGTTAGACAGTGTCTCTCTAGGGCTGTAATTGCCCGCCTCAGGCCCTGGTTGCCTGTCACCGGAGTGGGATGGCCTGCAGCCGGCCAACTCTGTGCAGCCCTTTGTTCCGTAAGTAGTCCTGGTGGTGTCTTAAGTTAGGGCTGGCTTTTGATGTAGTAGATAACCGACAGTCTGGTTATTTCGCTCAGGTAGCGCCCGAGATAGCCAGGCCAAATCCTTTCTCAAAGAAATGCAGGCCTCGCCGCTCCTCCTAGCCCAGCCCCCACTTGCCAATAGCAAATGCTGGTGTCCGCGCCAGTTCTCCACAAAAGGAGTTACCGCAGGGCTCGTTTTCTCGTTTTGAAGACAATGAGCTGTCTTTCTAAGTGCCTGATGTCCTCTGCCGGCATTCAGAAGTTGTTTTATCAAGTTTATTCAGCATTCATTTTTTTTAATTTTTTTTTGGGGGGGAAATATTCCCCCCCTCCCACCCCCCCCCCCCTTTTCCCCCCCCCCTGCATATGGCTTCTTATGCTGAGAAATGTGATTGTGTTTGTCAATTCGGTCAGTGTTGTGCTTTGTCAAATAAGACATTTCTAAACCTTATGTCAAACCGTGAACTTCCTGATGTTCAAGCTGGTTTTAGAAAAGGCAGAGGAACCAGAGATCAAATTGCCAACACCCGCTGGATCATGGAAAAAGCAAGAGAGTTCCAGAAAAACATCTATTTCTGCTTTATTGACTATGCCAAAGCCTTTGACTGTGTAGATCATAATAAACTGTGGAAAATTCTGAAAGAGATGGGAATACCAGACCACCTGATCTGCCTCTTGAGAAATTTGTATGCAGGTCAGGAAGCAACAGTTAGAACTGGACATGGAACAACAGATTGGTTCCATATGGGAAAAGGAGTATGTCAAGGCTGTATATTGTCACCCTGTTTATTTAACTTATATGCAGAGTACATCATGAGAAACGCTGGACTGAAAGAAACACAAGCTGGAATCAAGATTGCCAAGAGAAATATCAATAACGTCAGATATGCAGATCACACCACCCTTATGGCAGAAAATGAAGAGGAACTAAAAAGCCTCTTGATGAAAGTGAAAGTGGAGAGTGAAAACATTGGCTTAAAGCTCAACATCCAGAAAACAAAGATCATGGCATCCGGTCCCATCACTACATGGGACATAGATGGGAAAACAGTGGAAACAGTGTCAGACTTTATTTTTCTGGGCTCCAAAATCACTGCAGATGGTGATTTCAGACATGAAATTAAAAGACGCTTGCTCCTTG
This sequence comes from Tragelaphus eurycerus, assembly GCA_935064755.1. Classification (NCBI taxonomy): domain Eukaryota; kingdom Metazoa; phylum Chordata; class Mammalia; order Artiodactyla; family Bovidae; genus Tragelaphus; species Tragelaphus eurycerus. The sequence continues at coordinate 37,774,638 of CAKXYN010000007.1, read as the reverse complement.
GAAGGAAAGTTATGACCAACCTAGATAGCATATTCAAAAGCAGAGACATTACTTTGCCAACAAAGGTCCGTCTAGTCAAGGCTATGGTTTTTCCTGTGGTCATGTATGAATGTGAGAGTTGGACTGTGAAGAAGGCTGAGCGCCATAGAATTGATGCTTTTGAACTGTGGTGTTGGAGAAGACTCTTGAGAGTCCCTTGGACTGCAAGGAGATCCAACCAGTCCATTCTGAAGGAGATCAGTCCTGGGTGTTCTTTGGAAGGAATGATGCTAAAGCTGAAATTCCAATACTTTGGCCACCTCATGCGAAGAGTTGACTCATTGGAGAAGACTCTGATGCTGGGAGGGATTGGGGGCAGGAAGAAAAGGGCACGACAGAGGATAAGATGGCTGGATGGCATCACTGACTCGATGGACGTAAGTCTGAGTGAACTCTGGGAGTTGGTTATGGACAGGGAGGCCTGGCGTGCTGCAATTCATGGGGTCGCAAAGAGTCAGACACGACTGAGCGACTGAACTGATCTGATCTGATGTCAAACCACGTGTGAGAAATGTGAACTGTAGGCTTGAAAGCTGAAAAGAGGTTCTATTCCCAGAGAACTAAAAGATACTAGAAATATCTCTGCTTTAGCATCTTACCTTTTAGATAAGATATTCGATGACAGATTTGAACATTTTCTAATATAGACATTAATTTTTCCCTTCAATTGAACACTGAGCCACTGCCTTAATTCCAATAAGTGTCCAATTATGAATGAAAGTTTACATGCTTTGGTACACCTAAAGATGTCTGCATTTGCCTCAACTGTACTGCTGAGGCAATCTGTGTTTCTCACTAGCCTTGGTACTCCTAATGTTCTGCTCTGCTTATTTTTGCTGAGAATTATATTAATGACAAATGCAATAAAATTTTGACTAATTGAGCACTTTGAATTCGATATACAGATGTGGTAATTGTGTTTAAACTGAACTGTTGGCTGCTAGACAACACCACCAGGCTATTTTTTAGTGGGGAGGGGGGAATATCTTCAAAATTTACAAAAGCTCAAATTTTGTATAAGGAAAGTGCTTTAAGAATATCGACACCCATTGAAAAAAAAGTTTAAGTTGTTAAAAACTGAATATACAGGAAAATAATAGCCTGTTCTCTTGAAAACACATAGCCTACGTTGTCCTGGGAAAATTATGTTTTCTGAATCAAAGAACAATAGCTATGGGGGATTTTTAACAAATTTCTTATGAAAAAGAAGAAACGGAGGCCCAGAGAGGCAGAAAGATTGTCACAAAATAATGCACTTTAAAAGGCCCCCAATGGATATGTGTTAAACATAAGAATGTTCTCCACTTCTCTGTACTAATCAACTTTGCATTTTTAAACACCTAAACTTGATTTCTTTTTAGTTGTAGTAGAATACCCACAACAGAAAATTTGCTGTCTTTACCGTTTTTCTCTAAATTTGATTTTAAGCACTAGTATTCTCGATGCCACAGCGCATCAAACGCGAAGTTTTGAAATGGGTGCATTCCTTGCTACATGGACTACCGCTAGGGGGTGCTCAATAAGTATTTTGACAGATAAGTAAAAAAAGTTCATCAGTGTTTGGGTATTAGAAAGGAAAGGAAGAAGCTGGAAAACAAATCTGAACTCTGATTTAAATTTTTGTCTAAGATAAACTCTTAACACAGTAAATATGACTCCATTTTTCAGTAAAACAAGTACCTTTAAGTGAGGACTTGTGTCGTACGGGTTAGTCTCAGGATCCATTTTTAACCCCTTGTGCATGCAAAGTCACTTTCAGTTCAGTTCAGTTCAGTTGCTCAGTCATGTCCGACTCTTTGCGACCCCATGAATCGCAGCACACCAGGCCTCCCTGTCCATCACCAACTCCCAGAGTTCACCCAGACTCACATCCATCAAGTCAGTGATGCCATCCAGCCATCTCATCCTCTGTCGTCCCCTTCTCCTCCTGCCCTCAATCCCTCCCAGCATCAGAGTCTTCTCCAATGAGTCAACTCTTCGCATGAGGTGGCCAAAGTACTGGAGTTTCAGCTTTAGCATCATTCCTTCCAAAGAACACCCAGGACTGATCTCCTTCAGAATGGACTGGTTGGATCTCCTTGCAGTCCAAGGGACTCTCAAGAGTCTTCTCCAACACCACAGTTCAAAAGCATCAATTCTTTGGCGCTCAGCCTTCTTCACAGTCCAGCTCTCACATCCATACATGACCACAGGAAAAACCATAGCCTTGACTAGATGGACCTTTGTTGGCAAAGTAATGTCTCTGCTTTTGAATATGTTATCTAGGTTGGACATAACTTTCCTTCCGAGGAGTAGGCGTCTTTTAATTTCATGGCTGCAGTCACCATCTGCAGTGATTTTGGAGCCCAGAAAAGTAAAGTCAGCCACTGTTTCCACTGTTTCCCCATCTATTTCCCATGAAGTGATGGGACTGGAGGCCATGATCTTCTTTTTCTCTATGTTGAACTTTAAGCCAACTTTTCACTCTCCTCTTTCACCTTCATCAAGAGGCTTTTAGTTCCTCTTCATTTTCTGCCAGAAAGGTGGTGTCATCTGCATATCTGAGGTTATTGATATTTCTCCTGGCAATCTTGATTCCAGCTTGTGTTTCTTCCAGCCCAGTGTTTCTCATGATGTACTCTGCATAGAAGTTAGATAAGCAGGGTGACAATATACAGCCTTGACGTACTCCTTTTCCTATTTGGAACCAGTCTGTTGTTCCAGCTTCAGTTCTAACTGTTGCTTACTGACCTGCATATAGATTTCTGAAGAAGCAGGTCAGGTGGTCTGGTATTCCAATCTCTTTCAGAATTTTCTACAGTTTATTGTGATTCACACAGTCAAAGGCTTTGGCATAGTCAATAAAACAGAAATAGATTCTAACTTGGGAAAATGACATTCAGAAAAAAATTGGTTTAATGCTGTCAAATAAAATACAAAGTTTCAAAATTCATTTTGTAAGTTTAATTTGTAGTGATGTAAATGTTGATGCTGAGCTTCCCCAGTGTCTCAGCAGTAAAGAATCCACCTGCAGTGCAAGAGATGCAGGAGATGTGGGTTTGATCCCTGGGTTGGGATGATTCCCCTGGGGGAGGGCATGGAAACGCACTCCAGTATTCTTGCCTGAAGAATCTCATCCTGGTGGGCTGAGTCCATAGGGTAACAAAGAGTTGGACACAACTCAATGACTCAGGCACAAATGCTAATGCCATGTTTGAACGCTGAGGCAGCTCAAGGAACACCATACCAGTAGTGACAACTTGCAGGTTGGGTGCATTATATTTAGTTTTGCCTATTTTCCAGCTATTTGCATGGACTGATTGGGCTGCCTCTAAATGTTAACTATATCCTGGGCTTTTAGTGCATTGAAATCACAGTTTTGAACTGATAAAAATTAATCTGTTTAGGAAGAGATGATCTATACTGGCTTGATCAAAAAAACTTGCAAGTTATAGTTTTATTAAATATTTTAAGTGCTTTACAGCTGCTGTATTGCATCGGATTAGACTGTATTTCAGAGTCATCTTTTTTCTCTTAAATCAAACATTTTTACAAGTAACTGATATTTCTAATTAACTTCTGAAGCTTTCTGCTTTCATTTTGAAGAAAGGTGTTATGTTGTCCTCTTTTTTGTTCAGGGCTTCCCTGATAGCTCAGTTGGTAAAGAATCCACCTGCAAAGCTGGAGACCCTGGCTTGATTCCTGGATTGGGAAGATCTGCTGGAGAAGGGATAGGCTACCCACTCCAGTATTCTTGGGATTCTTTTGTGGCTCAGCTGGTAAAGAATCCACCTGCAACGCAGAAGACATGAGTTTTATCCCTGGGTTGGGATGATCCCCTGGAGAAGGGAAAGGCTACCCACTCCAGTATTCTGGCCTGGAGAATTCCACGAACTGTATAGTCCACGGGGTCTCCAAGAGTCGGACATGACTGAGCGACTTTTTCACTGTCACTTGTTTGTTCTATTCAGCCAGACTCAATGTGGTTCTGATGTTCTTTTTTCTCCTTACTTTCCTTTTCATTTCTTTTTCATTTTTTTCATCTATTTTTTTTTTACAAAGCCATCCTTTCATTGTTTTTAAATAGGCTTTGTTTTTTTTTATTGCTTTAGATGTAGAAAATAATTGAGATATTAGTACACAGTTTCCGTATACCCTGCATGCTGCTTCTCCTATTATCTCAGATTAGTGCATTTGTTATGATTATGATTAAACAATCATTTGTTATAATTAAGAAACCACTACTGATACATTATGATTACATAAAGCCTTTTATTCAGATTTCCTTGGTTTCAATGTAATGTCTTTTTCTGGTACATACAAATTAAGGAGTGTTGTCTTCTTAAAGAATGATGTTCTGCGCTTTTACCCTGTTTTTATTTGCATTTCAGTTTGGAAAGTCTAGCTTTAAGTTTACTGATTCTTTCCTCAGCCATGTATAGCTTACTGCTGAGTCCATGTAAGGCATTCTTTATTTCTATTAATAGTAGTTTTTATTTCTGGCATTTCCTTTTAGAGTTTTCACCTCTTTGCTTATATTACCCATTTATCCTTGCACGTTGTCTACTTTTCCATTAGGGATACTAGCATATTAATTGAAAAGTGAAATTGTTAGTCATTCAGTGGTGTCCAAGTCTTTGTGACCCCATGGACTGTAGCCCTCCAGGTTCATGGAATTCTCCAGGCAAGAATACTGGAGTGGGTAGCCATTCCCTTCTCCAGGGGATCTTCCCAGCCCAGATATTGAATTCAGGTCTCTTGTATTGCAAGCAGATTCTTTACCATCTGAACCACCAGGAAAGCCCAGCATATTAATTAGCTATTTTTAAATCCTGGTATAAAAATTTCAAAAATTTTTCCATTTCTGAGTCTGGTTCTAATGCTTACTTTGTCTCTGAAGACTGTGTTTTTGTGTTTGAATTTCCATTGTAATTTTTGTTGAAAGCTGAATGTGGTGTACTGAATAGAAGTAACTGAGGTAAATAGGCCTTTGGAAGGAGATTTCAGGTTTATTTGGGTGGCACTTGGCTATGTTTACTGTGTGATGTAGCAGTAGGTATCAGAGGTTAAAATTTTCTGTGGTGTCCATGTTTTTCTCTCCCCTATTGTCCTTGGGTTTCCCTGGAGACTCCTTCTTAAATAGAGTCTGAACTTTGTAGCTGTTTCAGTTTAAGGCACTCTTACTGTACAGTTTAATGCAGTGGCAGGCAATGTGGAAAGGAAAGCAGTCTATAATGATTAACTTTAGTCTTTCTGTGTCCCTCAACTATGACTTTCACAACTATTTCTAGAGAACTTTTTCTCTCTCTCCTCTTGAGTGAAACAGGAAGGTTAGCATTGACTAAAGGTGGGTATCTGCCCTTCTCTCCTGTGAGGCAAGACTCTGGTGAATCCTTAGTGACTTGAGAGTAACTGTTCATCACAGAGAAAACCCTGGGCCCACTCCTCAGTGGCTGGTGTTCTCCTCTTCATGCCGTAGCCAGAGGTGATTTTTTTCAGCTCCTACCATGAGAATTAGCTGGGTTCCTTCACGTAAAATCCATTAAAGGATGAAGGTCTCCCTGGACTGCAGCCCCAGCAGCCCCTCACCACCAATCTCACCCGTACCCAGCCTCCAGCAAATCTTCATATTACCACTAGAGTGTGCCTGCCAGTTTAATGCCTGCAGTGGCTGCTGCGCTGGGCAAACTGGTCTTGGCTGTGGTCCCCCAGATTGGCCTGTATCTCCAGATTTTAGGCTGGCATTTAGCCCTAGGACCTTGATTCTCTGATGGGTTCAAGAAAGCCTTTGATTTTCAGTTTGTTCAGATTGTCTCTTATCGTGAGGATGAGAGTGATGATTCCCAAGCTCTTTACATGTTGGCGCTGAAACTGGAAGTGCTCTGTGCTTTTTTAAGGCAGTATTTTTCAAAAGCACTGGCACATCTGGTTCCTAGATTAAAATTGTGTGGTTAGGAAAATATTTTTTCAAGTATAAGGCTGAGAGATCAATCTATAAAACTTGAACACCTGAACAAGTGTTCTATGGATAAAGATCCCTTTAGCAATTGGATGGTGGATAGTTCTTAAGATCCACTTCTCACAGGTAACAACAGCTCAGCAGATGAAGACACTGCTAAAAAGAAAGTGTATCATCTGAACAAACCATTTCCCTATTAATCGAGTTAACTGAGATGTCACTGTAATTTTTCATAAAGACATTTATCTTTTGGGGAATAGAACTTGGACCAGTAACACACCAACCTGGGGCTCAAAATTTAAGAAGATCCAAAAAATTCAACAATCAAAATAAATTAACATCTTAACGAAATACCTTAACAGAAATTAATGAAAAATTACAATGAATCAAATATATTTAAATAAAGATAAAACAATGCAGAGTCATACTGGAGCCTAAGAAAGGAGAGAAATCTTGATTGCTGACTGTTTTTCTCCTTAAATTTTGTTTCCTACACAAGTTTCTCATTGTCGACTTGACCCCGGTAGGAAGTGTCTGGTTGTCCAAACCTGGACACAATACATTTAAATGAGTATATCAGAGATGGGGACACTGAGTATGCTGGGGACAGGACAACCTTCTTTCATACACAGTTTAATATGATTATCCTTTGAAGTTCAATACAACTATGTGGAAAACTTTTGTTGATTTCTTTCACTTTTTTAATGAAAAGTTATTATTTCACATTAGAAGGTCTTTATAGCCTGAAAAATGACGTTGCTATGATATCAAACATTCATGCATTTATCTCTGTCTAACCACACATGCACACTCACATCCACACATACAAAATCACAACAGTGACAAAGGTGAAAAGCAGGCATCTCCACCCACAGGACTGCCCCCCTCTGAAAGTTCTGCTCGACCTGTGGCATTACATCCTCCATTTTTTTCAGGACCTTCCTACCTGTATTTCCCAACCTGAATATAACTGTTGTTTAAAAAATCTAGGACATTTTAGGCATTTCTTTGACTATCATCTTGCTTAGTAAGTAAAGAAGTTCGATGGTTTGTGTTCAAATGTTGTTGTTCCGTCGCTCAGTCCTGTCTGACTCTTTGCAACCTCATGAACTGCAGCATGCCAGGCTTCCCTGTCCATTACCAACTCCCAGAGCTTACTCGAACTCATGTCCATTGAGTTAGTGATGCCATCCAACCATCTCATCCTCTGTCACTCCCTTTGCTTCCTGCCTTCAATCTTTCCCAGCATCAGGGTCTTTTCCAATGAGTCAGCTCTTCACATCAGGTGGCCAGAGTATCGGAGCTTCAGCTTCAACATCAGTCCTTCCAGTGAATATTCAGGGTTGATTTTTAAGTCGTCTCCTACTCTTTGCAGCCCCATGGAGTGCAGTGCACCAGGTTTTCCTGTCCTTCACTATCTCCTGGAGTTTTCTCTCTCTCTCTCTCTCTATATATATATAGTATATATACATATATATAAATCTCAGTAGTCATATAAGTGTCCTCCTTATTTGTTGTACTAGAGGGAAGGTACCTACAGGACCTCTGAGATTGTCCCATATTTCTCTGGATACCACTAGAGATGATAAAATATTCTTGAGCCTGAGAGGAGCTACATAACACGCTGTGGCAGTGAGAACTGGACAGCTATTCTCCTGCAGTCAGTCGATGGGCCAGAAACACACTGTGAACATCTGACTCCATGCTGCATGCACCCCATAGCCCCATGAAACACAGGTGTTGAGAAATTAGACAACTACAAAGAACAGTCTTTCCTAAGTGCGCCCAGATGGTATCAGGACAACTTAGACTTGGCAGTTTCAGTATTTTTAAAGCTTTAATCTCCAGAACTAGGGGGTAGTGCTATCTGAATTTTAGAAGTAGACAGTGTCCATGGACGGCTTCTAAAAACTCACACATTCAGTCATAGATAATGAAATCAACTTAAAAATACATATGAATTTAAACTGTGCCTTTTCACATCAGATGGTTAAGTCAGCATCTGAAGCCTGAAAAATGCAGGCTGCTTTCCATAATCAGACCCATAGATTTCATTCTCTAGATGAAGCATTCTTTTGTCTCTTTCTTTCGTGTTTTGTCCTGTAGACAGTATGTGAACTGGTTTTCTGTTTCCTAGAAACGTTTCTCTTCAGTTCAATTTTGCCATTATGAAAACCAAAAAGGACTTCAGTCTTACGCACAGGCCATGTTATTTAGACCCACCAACCACAAAACTGGAGAAGGCAATGGCACCCCACTCCAGTACTCTTGCCTGGAAAATCCCAGTGGATGGGGGAGCCTGGAAGGCTGCAGTCCATGGGGTCGCTGAGGGTTGGACACGACTGAGTGACTTCACTTTCACTTTTTACTTTCATGCATTGGAGAAGGAAATGGCAAGCCACTCCAGTGTTCTTGCCCGGAGAATCCCAGGGACAGGGGAGCTGGTGGGCTGCCGTCTGTGGGATCACACAGAGTCGGACAAAACTGAAGTGACTTAGCAGTTAGCAACCACAAAACATGTAAATAAAAATCATCGCCACTATGTATAAAAGGAGGGAACAGAGACTTTACCATTAAATATTAAATTCCACCATTGTTTGCGTGTTTGTCAGGCACAGCTTTGATTAAGCATGCTCTTACTTTTGGGACTCTGTCCGCAAACTCCAAAACGACCTGAAGACAAAGCGTGGAGACCAAGTGGGGTAAGTGAAGGGAGGAGAAAGCAAAGGGTGGGGGCGGGGGGGCATGAGGCCCAGAGTACGGCAGGGAAGCCAGGAGGACTCGCATCCACAGCAGAGGCTTTCTCACTCCATAAATTACCATCTCAATGTGCATTCGATACCAGCGAGTTCAGCACACAAGTCATGCAAAGAATGCCGGTGGGTGGGAAGGCTGACAGAGCGGATCAGGCGGCAGCGTCAGCTCTGGAGCCTTTGATAGCCGCCTGGATTCGGGCAGATCCCAGGTGCATTCTTCTCATACCTGAGAGCCCTGTGCTACACAGACCACTGCGCTCGCCCCACTGTTTTCATCTCTAAGTGGATTCCTGAAAGCACTTTCTAAGTAAAATGTTGGCAAAGAAAGAAGCCCATCACTAAACATCACTGTTATGTTGTCTTTTGTGTGATTGGTTGCAGATGTTGCTAGGAAAAAAAAAAGCCTCAAGGTTCTTGTCACCCCACCTACCACCTGTCCACACTCAGCCACTGACCAAGAGAAATACTGAGCATGCCACTGGGCTTTTGTGATCCAGCCTCGACACTTAGCTGGAGAAGGGAATGGAAGTCTGCTCCAGTATTCTTACCTGGAGAATTCCATGGACAGAGGAGCCTGGCGGGCTACAGTTCATAGGGTCGCAAAGAGTCAGACACAACTGAGTGATTAACACGTACACACTTCTACACTTATATTCTCTTATCTTCACTTATCGGTACTTATTTTGTAAAAGAAGTTTCCCAGGGTTTTAGATGATAATATAAAGTGAAGGAAAGTGTTAGTCGCTCAGTAATGTCTGACTCTTTGTGACCCCATGGACTGTAGTCCACCAGGCTCCTCTGTCCATGGAATTTTCCAGGCAAGAATACTAGAGTGGGTTGCCATGTCCTTCTCCAGGGGATCTTCCCGATCCAGAGATCAAATCCGGGTCTCCTGCATTGCAGGTTGAGTCTTTATTGTCTGAGCCACCAGGAAATATCTTCAATAACTTTATTAAGCATGAGATTAAACTCTAGCACATTCATATAGAAATATAAGAAATATCAAATATACACAAATCCAAGACAAAGTTTAACTCAAAACAGAATTGGATTGGGAGAGCAGGACTATTACTTACTCCTATCATTAATAGAAATAAAAAATGAAGACCATAACATCTTTCCTTGAGTGAAGGAAAATCTAAAACTAATTTTTTAAAATTAAAACATTAATAGTAGATAAGCTGAAATGTTACTTTGAAGGTTACAGGATTACTTATGTTACATACATTTTCATATTCTCTACTGTGGTTGTTCAGTCACTGGGTCGTGTCCGACTCTTTGCAGCCCCATGGACTGCAGCACTGCAGCCTTGCCTATCCTTCACTATCTCCTGGAATTTTCTCAAACTTGTGTCTACCGAATCGATGATGCCATCCAACCATCTCATCTTCTGTCACCCCCTTCTTCTTACTCTCTATGTTATGTTAAGTCACTTCAGTCATGTCCGACTCTGTGCGACCCCATAGACGGCAGCCCACCAGGCTCCCCCGTCCCTGGGATTCTCCAGGCAAGAACACTGGAGTGGGTTGCCATTTCCTTCTCCAATGCATGAAAGTGAAAAGAGAAAGTGAAGTCGTTCAGTCATGTCTGACTCTCAGCGACCCCATGGACTGCAGCCTACCAGGCTCCTCCGTCCATGGGATTTTCCAGGCAAGAGTACTGGAGTGGGGTGCCATTGCCTTCTCTGCTTACTCTCTATAATATGTGACAAACCAGCAAGGGTTGTTATTGCGACAGAATAGGAAGTTATTTAAGTGAGGAGCTGCAGTCATAACACACTGCACTGCTTACCTGTAAACATGATTTGCACAGTCATTGTCCCTCCTCTGTTTTACCCTGTACAGCACTCCGCTTATTTCCTTAACAACAGTATACTGCAAAATAAACCTTTCTGTGTCGAGCTGTTTCTTTGGTTCCTGTTTGTGTCTGCTGACAGGCTATAAACCCTTCAGGGCAGAGGGATTTCTCTCTCGACCATCATCACATCCTCAGCTCTGAACACGTATGTCTGATATGCAGTAGATGGTCAGGATACAATTGGTTCAAGGAGTAACTATTAGTAACTGCTGTGGCCATGTGACTGTCCTTTGGTCTCCCAACTATTTCTTTATCCGCCATCCCCCTGACTGTTGGAAGGCTTTCAATTTCTGCTACTTCCACTTGTTGGTAGTATGATAACAAATTCTCTAGGAGTAGGGAATTTTTGTTTTGTTTTGGATTATATATGTTTAATAAACACACCGAAGTGTGAAGACTTTTGTCTCCATTCTTAGACCTAGTCTTATACTGTGGTTGGGTACTATTCTGTGGTGTACAATACCAGACTCCTGTAATCACCGACTCAAATCAGTGATTCAAACCTAGGCCTGAATGTTTAAGTGAACAAATATGCAAAGACTATCCATCAATCAGCTAGGAGGCTTCCTCCAGCTTAATTCCACTTCACACTATTGTTTTTCTTAATCCATCTCCTGAGTGGATTTTTGCCCCACTAATGCCTCTCAATGTCTAAGAGGAAAAATGGTACAACTTGGAATACTCTTGTCCTCGTGAGGTTTATTTTACATTTTTATAATGCTGGATCATGGAAAAAGCAAGAGAGTTCCAGAAAAACATCTATTTCTGCTTTATTGACTATGCCAAAGCCTTTGACTGTGTAGATCATAATAAACTGTGGAAAATTCTGAAAGAGATGGGAATACCAGATCACCTGACCTGCCTCTTGAGAAATTTGTATGCAGGTCAGGAAGCAACAGTTAGAACTGGACATGGAACAACAGACTGGTTCCAAATAGGAAAAGGAGTACATCAAGGCTGTATATTGTCACCCTGTTTATTTAACTTCTATGCAGAGTACATCATGAGAAACACTGGACTGGAAGAAACACAAGCTGGAATCAAGATTGCTGGGAGAAATATCAATAACCTCAGATATGCAGATGACACCACCCTTATGGCAGAAAGTGAAGAGGAACTCAAAAGCCTCTTGATGAAAGTGAAAGTGGAGAGTGAAAAGGTTGGCTTAAAGCTCAATATTCAGAAAACGAAGATCATGGCATCTGGTCCCATCACTACATGGGAAATAGATGGGGAAACAGTGGAAACAGTGTAAGACTTTATTTTTGGGGGCTCCAAAATCACTGCAGATGGTGACTGCAGCCATGAAATTAAAAGACGATTACTCCTTGGAAGGAAAGTTATGTCCAACCTAGATAGCATATTCAAAAGCAGAGATGTTACTTTGTCAACAAAGGTTCGCCTAGTCAAGGCTATGGTCTTTCCTGTGGTCATGTATGGATGTGAGAGCTGGACTGTGAAGAAGGCTGAGCACCGAAGAACTGATGCTTTTGAACTGTGGTGTTGGAGAAGACTCTTGAGAGTCCCTTGGACTGCAAGGAGATCCAACCAGTCCATTCTGAAGGAGATCAGCCCTGGGATTTCTTTGGAAGGAATGATGCTAAAGCTGAAACTCCAGTATTTTGGCCACCTCATGCAAAGGGTTGGCTCATTGGAAAAGACTCTGATGCTGGGAGGGATTGGGGGCAGGAGGAGAAGGGGATGACAGAGGATGAGATGGCTGGATGGCATCACTGACTGGATGGATGTGAGTCTGGGTGACCTCCGGGAGTTGGTGATGCACAGGGAGGCCTGGCGTGCTGCGATTCATGGAGTCGCAAAGAGTAGGACACGACTGAGCGACTGATCTGATCTGATTTAATGCTTTCTAAAGGCCCACATTCCTCCTTCTTAAATGTGATTTGATATCTTCTCATTGAAAATACACTTACTGGAAATATTTCTAAAAACCTCCTGTTGCAAGTCACTCTCTTAGAGAGGCCTTCCATGGTTACTATCTAAGCATAACTTGGGTCCCTCCTTATCTGGACATCTTCATCATCATCACAAATCATTCCTGTTATCACCATCCTGTAAAAACTGCTGAAGGCTGCACGCATGGCATTACCTGAAATGCTGTCTCCATACTGTCTTATCTAATTCCGCAAAAGCAAACAAACCTCCAGACACAGTTACTGCCTCTTTACAAAACTAGTCCCCTAAACTCAGAGCATGCATGCTAAGTCACTTCAGTCATGTTTGACTCTTTGCAACGCTATGGACAGTAGCCCACCAGGCTCCTCTGTCCATAGGATACTCAGGCAAGAATACTGGAGTGGGTTGCCATGTCCTCCTCCAGGGCATCTTTCCAACCCAGAAATCGAACCCACATCTCTTATGACTCTTGCATTGGCAGGCGGGTTCTTTACCACTGAGCCACCAGGGAACCTCCCTCCCTAAACTTGATACCTCAGAATAAATGAGTGTTTTGGCTTCTCCCCACTTCCTGTTCTGTTTAAGCTGGTGTAAAGCACATTGGTTCTTTTCATTTCGGTGGAAGCATAGAGATGGAATATTAGCTTTTTAGTTTTGGATTAAATTTTTTTAAAATTATTGCTTTTTTACTAAATCTAGTTATTGGCTGTCAACTAGCTTTGATAAAGGGGAAGTACACACATATTTTATATATATATATATATATATATATATATACACACACACACATATAAATATGTATATTTATATAGATGATATAAATGTTGTTTAGTTGCTAAGTGATGTCCTACTCTTTTGTGACCCCACAGATTGTAGCTCACCAAGCTGCACTATCCATGGGATTTCCCAGGCAAGAATGTTGGAGCGAGTTGTCATTTCCTTCTCCAGGGGATCTTCCTGACCCAGGGATCAAACCTACGTCTCCTGCTTTGGCAGGCAGGTTCTTTACCACTGAGCCAGCAGGGAAGCCCAGTATAAACATAGTCACTATATTATTATATTATATGTGACACAAACATGATATACATAGGTATTAGATCTGATGACCTATCAAAACTGATAGCAACACACACAAAATACAATTATATGGAACTGTGTATGTATTAACGTATCTGTACACATATACAGTGGCAGCAATCAAGACCATCCCCAAGAAAAAGAAATGCAAAAAGGCAAAATGGTTGTCTGAGGAGGCCTGACAAATAGCTGAGAAGCTATAAAGAAGAGAAGCTAAAGGCAAAGGAAAAAAGGAAAGATATACCCACTTTAATGCAGAGTTCCAAAGAGTAGCAAGGAGAGATAAGAAAACATTCTTCAGGGATCAATGCAAAGAAATAGAGAAAAGCAATAGAACAGGAAAGACTAGAGAGCTCTTCAAGAAAATTAGAGACAACACAGGAACATTGGATGCAAAGCTGGGCACAATAAAGGACAGAAATGGTGTGGACCTAACAGAAGTGAAGTTGCTCCATGGTGTCCGACTTTGCCATCCCATGGACTGTAGCCTACCAGGCTCCTCCATCCATGGAATTTTCCAGGCAAGAGTACTGAAGTGGGTTGTCATTGCCTTCTCCAGGGAATCTTCCAGACCCAGAGATCAAATTCAGGTCTCTCACATTGCAGGCAAACGCTTTACCATCTGAGCCAGCAGGGAAGCCCCTAACAGAAGCAGAAGATATTAAGAAGAGGTGTCAAGAATACTCAGAAATACTATACAAAAATGATCTTCATGACCCAGATAATAACTATGGTATGATCACTCACCTAGAGCCAGATATCCTGGAAAGTGAAGTCAAGTGGACCTTAGGAAGCATCACTATGAACAAAGCTAGTGGAGGTGATGGAATTCCAGTTGAGCTATTTCAAACTCTAAAAGATGATGCTGTGAAAGTACTGCACTCAATATGCCAGCAAATTTGGAAAACTCAGCAGTGGCCACAACTGGAAAATGTTAGTTTTCATTCTAATCCCAAAGAAAGGCAATGTGAAAGAATGGTCAAACTACCTCACTATTGCACTCATCTCACATTCTAGCAAAGTAATGCTCAAAATCCTCCAAGCCAGGCTTCAACAGTACATGAACCATGAATTCAGATGTTCAAGCTGGATTTAGAAAAGGTAGAGGAATCAGAGATCAAATTGCCAACATCTGTTGGATCATCAAAAAAGCAAGAGAGTTCCAGAAACACATCTATTTTTGCTTTATTGACTATGCCAAAGCCTTTGACTGTGTGGATCACAACAAACTGTGGAAAATTCTTCAAGAGATGAGAATACCAGACCACCTTACTTGCCTTCTGAGAAATCTGTATGCAGGTCAGGAAGCAACAGTTAGAACTGGACATGGAACAACAGACTGGTTCCCAATAGGGAAAGAAGTACATCAAGGCTGTATATTGTCACCCTGCTTATTTAACTCATATACAGAGTACATCATGAGGAACATTGGGCTGGATGGAGCGCAAGCTGGAATCAGGATTGCCTGGAGAAATATCAATAACCTCAGATGTGCAGATGACACCAGCCTTATGGCAGAAAACAAAGAAGAAGTAAAGAGTTTATTGATGAAAGTGAAAGAGGAAAGTGAAAAAGCTGGCTTAAAACTCAACATCCAGAAAACTAAGATCATGGCATTTGGTCCTATCACTTCATGGCAAATAGATGGAGAAACAATGGAAACAGTGAGAGACTTTATTTTTATTTTTGCCTCCAAAATCACTGCAGATTGTGACTGCAGGCATGACATTAAAAGACGCTTACTCCTTGGAAGAAAAGTTATGACCAAGTTAAGATAGCATATTAAAAAGCCGAGACATTACTTTGCCAACAAAGGTCCATTTAGTCAAAGCTATGGTTTTTCCATTAGTCATGTATGGATGTGAGAGTTGGACTATAAAGAAAGCTGAGGGCCAAAGAATTGATAATTTTGAATTGTGGTGTTGAAGAAGAATCTTGAGAGTCCCTCGGACTGCAAGGAGATACAACCAGTCCATCTAAAGGAAATCAGTCCTGAATATTCACTGAAAGGACTGATGCTGAAGATGAAACTCCAGTACTTTGGCCACCTGATGCGAAGAACTGACTCATTTGAAAAGACCCTGATGCTGGGAAAGATTGAGGGCAGGAGGAGAAGGAGATGACAGAGAATGAGATGGTTGGATGACATCACCAACTCAATGGACATGAGTTCGAGTAAACTCTGCGAGTTGGTGATGGACAGGGAGGCCTGTCATGCTGCAGTCCATGGGCTCACAAAGAGTTGGA
Source organism: Tragelaphus eurycerus (assembly GCA_935064755.1). Lineage (NCBI taxonomy): Eukaryota > Metazoa > Chordata > Mammalia > Artiodactyla > Bovidae > Tragelaphus > Tragelaphus eurycerus. Next base: position 37,758,810 of record CAKXYN010000007.1, on the reverse strand, counting down.
CATGACTGAGCAACTGAACTGAACTGAACATATGTTACTGAGCATATAGATACATGCACCCCCATCCATGTACACAGGGTACACCTGTTCGGCTGTCTCATATAGTAAGACACCTATGTCAGCAGTCTCTCTTCTCCTGTGTGTCTCCCTGGAAGGCTCATTAGCGCAGAAGCTTTGCCTTGTGTGCTCACAGGCACCTCTGTCCTGAGTCAGCAAACGCCATCATGGAACGGAGATGAGTTCAGTAACTACTCAGTAACAGCCCTACTTTCTGCCTGCTGGTTTCAGAGTCACATGAGAAAATGATGGAATGTTCTGGAGTACCAGAATCATGTATTTAATTCAGACATGAGACGGGGGTGTGAACCCCTGTTCCTGACGTGTCACCTTACAAGGTGTTGTCTTCCCTTCCCCGAGTTGTGCTCAAGCAGACCTGCCTTCTAACGTCATTTCAGTGTCACTTTTCTCAGAAACGACTACCAGCAAGGCCACGTGGATCCAAGGTGAGTCTTTGCTCTAGCAGATTATATACTAAAAATAACTCTTAGCGTTATACTTTTTCCATTTTTCATCCTTCTGAACGCCTTAATATTATTGCTGTAAATGTGATTGTGCAAAGCTATAAATTCCTCACTTAATCATTTTTAAATCTCTCTGACATGTGACCAGGAGTTGGAAATACATAAATGTTAAGTTTTATGCTTTTTTTCCGTGTTCACATACCCCACTCCTGTATTATAAACTGTCTTCTGTTACCTAATCAAAGGAAAATGGATAAGAAAAACTTATTGCAGTCCAAGGAACATTCCTTTTTGCATGAATTTACCAACTTTATAGGATGTAGACTGACTGACCAAACTTGAGGTTTTCAGGAGCCACGGGACAGAGTGGGAAAGGATAGGTCTTCCCCAGCTTCACTTCTCGCCAGGATCAGGGCACGAACACCTGGTATGCAATCTGCGCCAGGGTGCACTCCGTCCCCAGAACTATTCCTCTCGGGACTTATGTGTATTTCCTTCTGATTGTTTGATCATTTCAGACTCAGACTGGCTCAGTTTTCACAGTTTTTTAATCCTAGATGAGGATAGGTAACACTTTGGTCAAAAATGATTTTTTTTTTTTTTCCACAAAAGAGAGGAGGACTCACTGGCTTCGCTACAACCACATAGCTCAACATACGGCTGGCCATCGAACTGACAACAGCAGTTTTCAATGTTTTGCTTAGTTTTGGCTCTTGTAAGTTGGGAGGAGTCTGAGCTTAAAGGACTTTTTTCCAGCTCCTTCTTTTTCTAGACCTTGGACAACTAGTTGCTTTTTTTCTTAGTCTGTTTTCTCATCAGCAAAGTGGCAGTGATCACACTTACTGCAGGGGTTTCTATTGATGTTTTGAGCCTAAAGGAAACAAGGTTCTAACGTCACATCACAGACAGAGGACACTTGTCATCAGCACATAGCATCGTCAAGCTGCATAATAACTATGGTTTCCAAACTAAGGCCGAATTATGGTTTTAATATCTTTCAGGACTCTGAGGAGGTGCAGGCAGGGAAGATCCAACGTGGACCTGGAGCCTCCCACACTACCAGGCAGTGAGCCTGAGCTCAGGAGATGGCAGGACGCACTGAAAGAGCATAGAAGCTGGCCTGAAAGAGCTCCCGGTGGCCTAGGCTGGAATAACTGGAACAATAAAAATTAATGGAGGACTGGATTGCAGCTCCAAAATCACTGAAGATGGTGACTGCAGCCATGAAATTAAAAGAAGCTTGCAACTTGGAAGAAACGTTATGACCAACCCAGACAGCATACTAAAAAGCAGAGACCTTACTTTGCCGACAAAGGTCGGTCTAGTCAAAGTTATGGTTTTTCCAGTAGTCATGTATGGATGTGAGAGTTGGACTATAAAGAAAGCTGAGTGCCGAAGAATTGATGTCAGACATGAGGACACATAAAGAGCCACAGAACTGAACTGGATTGCAGTCCTCAGAATAAAATTATTATCCACGAACCCAACATGTTTTTGTAAGTACACAGTTGAATAAGCAGTGAAAAGAGAAGAGAGATATCTCTTCCTCACAGAAGCTGTTTTTGCTTTTTATTATGTAACAGTGCATGGGATTCCCAGGCAAAGTCGGCAGATGTGAGCACAGCTACTGAAGAGCTCGCTTCCTTGATGATGGCTGGGCCACGGCACTCCAGGTCTAACTCTTTGGAGCAATGTCTTTGAACCTCAGAAGAGTCATCATAGTGCCTGGTAGGTGACTCCTATCTCAGCTGTAGACTCATAACCAGAGGAACATCGATGCCAGGAAGGGTGTCTCACATAGAATGTCTTATGAAGACATTTAAGATAAATTCATAGAGAAACAAGTGGAAATGCAGAATCTGATGCACAATTTGAGACCTCTCGCATGATTTCAAAGGACTCTCAGGCATGGGGGCACACCTGGCTTTTTGCTGGGCTGTGCATTTCATTATTTTTGTAACAGAAATGCATCCACAGGCTGTCCTGGCCCAGGACAAAGCTACCTGGGGAGAACAATTGTGCACACACAGCCTCCATCCCTTCCCCAAACCCATCCAGCTAGCCGGGTGGGGTTGCCTTGGAAATGATATAAAATAGCCTAATTATGGCTGAAAACTTGTATAGAATTTATTTTATGGTTCTGCTTTTACATCAAGTTTGTGCATTTTCTGATATACAATGTCTCTAACAAAGCTTTCTGGGTGATTTCTAGCCAGTTCAAAGAGTTCAATGCCACCAAGCCAAATTTACCTGTTTCCACTGAGGTTCGCTCACTTTCAAGAAGTCACATCTGCTCTTGGAAGAGTAGCCACCTCTCACATAGAACTGTGCCTTCTACCAGCATGCAGGCCACCTTCCAGGCCAGGACAGTGCCCTTCTTCATAGCCATCTGGCTTTCCCTGGCCACCTGCCCCCTTCCATCATGAGGGAAGAGCATCGTTGTACTGCTCACAGCCAGGTCTGCACAGGAGACGGGGTCAGAACAGTGACCTCAAGTCACTCTGATTAGAGAGATAAGTGCAGACACTGCTCTTTGCCAAGTTTAACTCATCATCCACATGTGTAGATGCATATACAGATATAGACTGGAGAGCTGGGGGTCAGATACAGACCAGAGAACTGAGGGTCAGATAGAGACCGGAGAGCCAAGGGTCAGATAAAAGGAAAATATGAGCATTCCAACTCTTTGTCTGCAGATTTCAAAAGATAGGGGGAAGGGATAGTTAGGGAGTTTGGGAAGTTCATGTACACACTGCTGTATTTAAAATGGATAACTAACAGGGACCTCCTGTACAGCACAGAGAACTCTGCTCAATGTTATGAGGCAGCCTGGATGGGAGGGGAGTTTAGGGGAGAATGGATACGTGTATATATATATATGGCTGAATCCTTTCACTCACTGTTCACCTGAAACTACCATGATATTATTAACTGGCTCTACCCCAATATAAAAGAAAAAGTTTAAATTTAAAACAAAAGAGTCTCTGGTAAAAAGAGATGAAATAGGGTTTAATATGAGAACACTAGTTTGCTAGCTTTTCCATAGCAATGTAGCACAGACAGGGTGACTTAAGCAGCTGAAATCAATTTTCTCAGAGCTCCAGAGGCTAGATGCCCAGGATAGCATCTGGGCAGGTTGGTTTCCTCCTTTCTTGGCTTGTAGGGAGCCCTCTTCTCTCTGTGTCTTAATGGTCTTTCCTCTATGTCTCTGTCCTAATTTCTTCTCTTTATAAAGACACCAATCATACTGGCTCACAGCCCCACCCCAATGACCTCATTTCACCTTAATCATCTCTTTAAAGTCCCTCTTTCCAAATACAGTCACATTCTGAGCTCCTGGAGGTGAAGATTCCAATACACAAGTTTATAGGGAGATACTTTGTTCAATTCTTAACTGTACTTTTCAAGACAGAACTGCCAGCGTAAGTCTAGAGGTCAGTGCTGAGCATCATGTGCATACTTAAAGGATGAGTTTCAAAAACACGACTGATTCGAATTTGTGTGGTGTCTCCCTCTGGGGAAAAAGACTTTCATTTGTTTTTGTCTTCCATCACTCAATTAAATCTTAATTTAACACCCATTATGTACAATGTTTCCCTGGTGGCTCAGATGGTGAAAAGCTGCCTGCAATGTGGGAGACCTGGGTTTAATCCTTGGGTCAGGAAGATCCCCTGGAAAAGGAAGTGCAACCCACTCCAGTAACCTTGCCTGGAGAATCCCATGGCCAGCGGAGCCTAGAGGGCTACAGTCCATGGGGTCACACAGAGTCAGATAGCACACACTGAGCACACAGATACACACATGCAACATGTTCTTAAACTCACTAGGGATAGAAAAGGATTCAAAAACGTCTGAGACAATCCCATTTTCAATACAATTCCAAACTTTAAGAACTAGAGAGGTCACCTGGTTGGAATATGGTAAATGCATGTTAGCCCCTAAAACAGTGATGTCTGATAGTTGCAGGCATTCCCTGTATGTTTTGAACAAATATTTTATACATAAAGATAATTATTTGTAAAGTATTTGTCTTTGGCACCTGGAAAGGGTAAACACGAGGCTGGTTCTACAGTTCAGATTTCTTTGTGATGTATTTCCAGTGACAATGGAGGCTTTAGGAAGAAAGACAAGACTTCAAGTGTTTCTAAGGTGCACGAGGTCTGCAGCTGTAGATGACGGGTGAATAGTCAGGCTAGATCCTTACCTAGAGGAGGATTTGGGAGACTTTCTGTGAAAGTCAATCATGGGGAATTGATAGGGAATCTAAGACTTATAAGACTGCATCACATTTTTTTTTCACATTTTTTTTTTAAAGACATCTGACCTTTGACTACATGTTGACTTTTTATTAGATGAATGCATTTGCTTGGTCACTGTTCACAGATCTTTTTTCCCTTAGGAAAAGAGGTCTGCAACTTAAAAAACAAAAACAAAAACAAAAAACAACTTTCTCTGTGGAAGACGGAGTCAAAACAACAACATATTCCTTTTTTCCCCTTCGAATGTTATGAAAAATACTCTTTCTAGATTGATGGCCAACACTTCACGCTTTAATCCTTCTGGACCCCGATTTGTGCCAAGTTAGAAACCTTTAAACACATTTGTTAGCAGTGGCCTGGGCGGGCTGCCTTTGAACTGCTGTCACACACCCGGGGCTGTAATTTCTGCAAACCTGAAGCTCACACAGGCCTGCCGAGTGCCGCTGAGATCCTCGTGTGAGTCACGAGGAGTCGTAAATAACTCCCGCGTGAAGCTCTCCAGTTTTCATCAATCTTCTCGACTTAATACAAAGGCATTTCAGAAGCGAGTCCTGTTACCGTCTGAAACAATGCAGGCCTGCGGTAGGTCTATTTGAGACAAGATTTTACAGCTCTGTCATAAAACATATCTGAGTAAAAACACATGGTTTCTTGATCATTAAGATTTTTCCAATTGAATGGGCCAAACTTCACAATACAATAGAATTTCGTTTCTGCTTTGATACCTGTAATGAATGGCGCAATAATCCCAGAAGGCCGTGAATTTTAACAAAAGATTAACCATTTGCTAAAATCTTGTGCTTATTCACTGAAATACACAAACAAACCTCTTTTCCTGATTTAGCCCCACGTGAAGCATGCCCAGGCGTGTGGGCTCAGATTCACTCAGTTTGCTCCCAACAGCTTTTATCTGTTGATGTCAATGCTGATTTCCTGTCCCAGGTCCCTTCTTGATGACCCTGAAAATGTTTTCTCCACAAAGATAGTGATAATCACCTTGAAAACGGAGCCAATGGTAGGGCAAATCAGAGAAACTGCAGGTCGGGGAAAACATTAACCAAAATGAGATCCTGAAACCCTTCATTTCACCTCATTACAGGGGACATTGAAAGGGACTGGCTGTCAGGAACACACACGTACGTCTCAGGTTTAGACTAATGGCCAGAGATCAGTTTTGGTTAAAGAGAACACAGCACACCCAAGCAATCATTCATCCCTCTTCAGAGTGGCTTTCCACTCTGATTTCTAAAAACAGCCACTTCGATCAACAGGCCAATATGGGAGTGTTTGTACTTGACACACGGAGTGGCTGAAATGCCCCAGCATCGTACCATAGCACAGGCTACCTCCTCCCCACACTGAACACCAGACGCGTAGCAGCCACGATGGACCATACACACGTTGCACACAAGCTGCACAAGCTCCAGACACTGGGTGGGCATGGTCCACGATGGCCCATTTGGGCCAGGGCCCCTGCAGCACTGCCCTGCCCCCATGGCTCCCAGACCCCAGCTTTGGCTTCGTGGTCTCAGATTCAGGGAAAGAACCCAAGGATTGAATCCTTCAGTTAGTCCCTGAGACGAAGTGTTTTAATGCTCCTGGCTTATTCCAGGTTCTTAAGTTACATTCACTCCCGGTGTGCTTTTCTGGCCGTGGGTGGCCAGGGGTGGGTCACCCGTGGTCCCCGCCCAGGGGGTACACCCTGCTCTCCACTGTGGTCCAAGAGGTGGGGCCCCTCACCCAGGACAGACAGGAAGGTGCAGAATTTCAGGACGTACACCCTTTCCTGGGTTGGAATTTGGTTTCTGTGGCCAACTCAGGTTTCACCTGTAAGACCAGCCCAAACATGTGCTAACACAGCCACGAAGGATGGCTAGCACACCTCTCTGTGCATTTTAAGCAAATCGACTACTCGAGGAAGGAACACATGATGCCTTAACGACTGATCATCAGTAAACAGAACTGATTTTGGATCCCACCAGCTTATTTAAATTGTTACATATCGGAGCTGAACATGTCAGTTGTCCATTCCCAAATATCACTTAGCTTTTGTGATTGAAGCCTTGATAGGTGTGATTCTGTACTGACTTGGTGTACTCTCTACCAGACACTGTTCTGAGTGCTTTCCTTAGACCACACACAGGCACATGAGGGACACAGGATACGGAGTCACCCATGGGGCCAACCTTGGACTCGACAGAAGTCAGATCCTCTCCCCAAACTGAGATCATACATTTAGTATCCATTGCAACGTTTCTGGAAAACAGTAACTGCTCAAAACATGTTTGCTACCAGTAATGGCACTAAAATTGCAGGAAAATGAATTATTCCTGCTACCTTCCAACAACTCTGGACACTATGTGAAGAAACAGAATATTCAACCTGCCACAACCAGACACATGAATGTGCATGGGCTTTCTGAAGTAGCTTCTTCACACACACATTCATGAGCTTCCTAATTTTAGTATTGCCCTTATGAAATTTAGCACTTGTATGCCAATCAAAGGTTCAAGCATTTTAAGCTGGGAGGACTTGGAGGAAGAAAAACAAAGCACATTATTTACTAAGGTTACTTGGGCAATAAGCTATACTCAGATTTTTTTCATCTCTTCAAGCCAAATTTGGCAGTATAAACTGATCAGTATTAGTGTCAATATTATATTTTATTGATTCTATGTGAGTCAGAGAAATATGCATTCCCAAAAGACATTTTCAATCATCAGAGAAGTATTTTATGTGTAACAGGCAGAGAGACTGAAATACCTTCCAGACATCCAAGACATTGCCCATCACTAAAGCCACAGGTATCGGCTCTGGCCAAGCCAGCTTCATCTTTCTTACTGCGGACCTGTCCCCAGAAGGTTTTCTCTGCTTTCTGGAGTGTCCACGTTCTCATCTTTGAAAGGATGGCTGGGGGGATTGGGAGATGATGCCTTGCAGTACGCCACGTCTGGCAGTTAGTGAACATCCAATGAATGCCAGGTTTCAGGAGTCCCTATGTTCTTGGGAGAAGGACCGTTTGCATGAACAGAAGGCCAGCAATGATGTCCCCTCCAGGCTACACTCATAGGTTTGTTTGTCAGGAGTGGAACTTCTCCACCAGCTTCCACTCTGTTTGGGGGGATGAGGGGAGGGCTGTGTGAGGAGGCTATGGGCAGCAGAGCAGGGGAAGGGGCAGCAGAGTGGCCTCAACGGGGGTGGGGGGCGACGGTTGCACCCACCACACCCCTCCTCTACCACACATCACCCACCATCTCATCACCAGCACCGGCACCATCCTCAGGCCGTCGGCTTTGGAAGGAGGCTGAGAATGGAGGTACAGAGCGAGGAAGAGATGGACACAGTCTGTGGGGTTAAAAAATAGGGAAATGACAGAAAACAGAGCAATCTCCGGGGATGCTCAAAGAGGCAGAATCAGGAGGAAGCCCTGGAAACCAGGTCCCTCTGCTTGGGCTTCTCCACCTCCTCTGCCTTCCCAGCTGTCGGTCTGCCTCTCAAGATCTGAGTGAGTAAGGCTCTCACTCCCCATCCCCACTAAGAAAGCTATAGTCTAGATCCCACCCATGTAAGACACTTGTGCAGCAAGGAACACCTACCTCTTAAGTTGTTAATGTTCTTACTTTTACTTCTCTAGTAATTGAACAGATACTTACTGTGTTCCCTGCACAAAGGAAAACAAAGATTTTGCTGGAGACACGAAGCTGGATGAGGCATTGCCCTGCTGCTCTAGGAGCTGGCAGGCCAGGGTGGGAGGCAGGAAACGCAGAGAGATCATAGCAAGCATGAGCGATGCTGTCACGGAAACAGAGGGGCTCCCAAAGCCAGCCAAAGAGGGTTGGACAGATGGACGTCCTGCAAGAGGAGCCCCTCTGTTCTTGTTTATGGGAAATTGAAGGGGAGGCACAATTCAAATAATTTTCTCACTGTTTTTTTGATTAAGCATGGAGGCATTTATAGCATACTTGGTGGGCTCACCAGAAGGCCGGGAAGTACAGAGAAGACAGACAGGAGGAGTGATTTCTGACACAGCTTGCACGTGCTTCTCAGACACAGAACTCCCCAATCTGTAGTGACCGCAGGGCACTGCCCACAGTCAATAGATCCTGAGAAGGATTTCAGACCCACCCTGGGCAGCGTTCCACTGCCCAATTAAGACATGGCATTTGTGTGACAGACGCCCTGGTCGAAGGACCAGATGCCGTGTGCCCCGGTGGAGGTGGCCAAGGATACCGAGGCCCCCATCCCCCACACCCACTTGCGTCTCAGGCAGGGGCCCCATCAAGGGGCAGTGGACGTGGTCAGCCGTGGAAGGAAGCCTGCTGTCAAGTGAGAAGCTGCAGTGGCGCGTTTTCTCTGTTTCTGTTACGAGTCTAGTGTAACACATGCACATATCTAGAAGGAGAGCTCACTTTTGATTTTCTAATAGTTTCAACCCCTGCGTCCTCTCACAGGGTCCCCAGAGCGACATTCTGTGCAGGAGCTCAGCTGTGTGGAAGTGGGGGTGTGGAGGGGGGAAGTGCCGAGGGACAGCTCCACTGTATCTGCAGTCTCCCCAGATCCCCAGCCCTCCCCAGGCCTTAACTGTGGATGTATACACATGTGTGTGTGCTTGAGTGTGCACATATGACATTTGGGGTAACAGTCCTACTATACCTGAATGCCACAAAATCAGCATCCTTTAACACACTCTTTTACTGATGCCTCAGCCATCTCACTCCTGAGTTTTTAAAAGAAAGGATGAATGAATTTCACAAGTGGGTAAGTTTAAGCCTTACACTTTGTGTGTACCCAAAATACTCTGAAGCAGACATGGGGGCAGAATCTACGATTTCTCACTCTGAACTTCAAGGGCTCCTGCTTGCTGCCCTTCCAAGTTGTAAGAAGCCAAGGAAAGAGAGAATCCACTGGGATACACATGTTTCTATTAATAATTCCTTCTGAATCCCAGCAAGGCAGGCTCTGCTCAATGTTCCTCCACAATAACGATCAAGCAGACTAAGAGCGAGCCCTCTCCACAACATGATGCTCTTTCTACCAGAGATCCATCGTGGGATGTGTGACACGTCTGTTTCCATTATGAAAACCACCACTTGTGTATGAAAATGGCTGATGAGAGGGCTTAAGGGTGGTATGCGAGCCCCTGATAATGGCACCATCCATCCTGGTGTCACTCAGCCCTGAGCCCAGCGTGCAGGCATCTTCTGCATCCACACAGGGCGATTTAATTATTTCTATACACTCTTGATTAGACGGGAGGCAGTGCAATGAGAGACGTTACCCAGGCGACCCTCCTCTGTAAATAACCCCTCCTCCTCTGTCGAGCCGGTTGGGGTCACTGTCCACTCCCCGGGTCCCCACTGCAGAGCGGGGCTCATCTTGCCTGCAGGACAGTGCCTGCCAGGTCACTGGAGCCCAGAGTGGCACAAAGGGCATCTCGTCTGGTCACGGTCAGGTGCTTCTAAACAGGAAAGGGACTTGTACCCTGTGCTCCCTTTCAGTCCTTGGAATCTTTCATCAGTTTCTGAGTCTGCTCTGGAATTTGACAGACTTAATCATGATGCCATGTCAAGGAGTTGCTGCAGATGTCGACATGATCCCTTCTAAATGACCCTTCATGGTTTCGAGAAATACCTGCCTCTGAAGGAGCCGTGCCCATGAGGCCCCCACTGACCTACATATTTGTGATTCCCTAAGACTTCGAGCCCACCCTTGGCAACCCACCAGGAATGTCTGGTAGGAAAGTTTTGAGTTAGATGCTTTTGTATAATAAGTTCTATCTGACGACGCAGGCACTCCCTTTCACGACCACATTGCGGTCTGCCAGGCGTGTACCCTGCACAGTGTTGGCGTCCCCACGTCCCTCACCAGCCCCAGGCCCTGGAGGACATGTGCTCTTTGTAAAACATTCTTTTAATGAGTTCAAATGAGACTGTTTTTGGTTACATCTCATACAGAAAATATACTTTTTTTTTTTCAAATAAAATGCCTACGAATTTATAGGAGAGACATACATCACTGGTAAGAAGATTCATAAACCCAGCTAATTCATACTGTTCAGATTTTATCAGTAATTGTGAACCGTTTTTATAAAATACTAGCTGATCTTTTTTTTTTTTTCCTTCTTTCAGTGTAAATATACTTGGTGATGAGGGGAACCATGGTGTTTTAACAGGTTCAGCAATTTAAAGATTGTCTCCTTCTATGTGTTCTAAGTATGGAAAGCTTTTCTGTATTATACCCTTGAGTGCAGAGAAAGGCTGTTAGAGAACCCTTCATCCCAGGGGGACTCAGTTCATGCTACGGCTGCAATCTTTCCACTCTGCAGCATCTACAGAGAGGTGAAGGTTTATACAGCTTGATGTCAGACCATCAGTGACGTGCCTTATGGAGCATCCAGTTAAAATAGCTAAGTTAAAGGCCTTGCCTGTTCTTCTTAGGGCTTCCCTGGTGGCTCAGTGGTAAAGAATCCACCTGCAAATGCAGGAGACATGGGTTCAACCCATGCCAGTATTCTTGCCTGGGAAATGCCCAGGGCAACAGAGGATGAGATAGTTGGATGGCATCATCAACTCAATGGACATGAGTTTGAGCAAACTTAGGGAGATAGTGAAGGACAGGGAAGCCTGGTGTGCTGTAGTCCATGGGGTCACAAAGACCTGGACATGACTGAGCAACTAAACAACAAGTGTATAGATGATTTGAGGGCGGATTTACAGTATGTTTCTGTATTCCTGTATTATGTCTTTTAGTAGGATGCTGTATGTTGTTTTTATGTTTGTGATAAGATAATTTTTAAAATCTAAGCATTAGCTTTTTATGAAATGCATTGCTCATTGCCAGAGCAAACTTGATCTGGTCCTCATTGCTTATCCCCAATAAAGTTATTTTATATATATATATTATCATATATGAAACAGATCGCCAGTCCAGGTTCGATACATGAGACAGGGTGCTCAGGGTTAGTGCACTGGGATGATCCAGAGGGATGTGATGGGGAAGGAGGTGGGAGGGGGGTTCAGGATGGGGAACACATGTACACCCATGGCAGATTCATGTAAGTATATGGCAAAAACCACTACAATATTGTAAAGTAATTAGCCTCCAAGTAAAATAAATAAATTTAAAGAATAAAGTTATTATATATTATGCTACTTAATTTGTAAGCAAGACCATTCTGAATTTTCTTTTTCCTCAAAAATAATTAACAATTTGTACCCGCCTTTTCCTTCTTGTTTTATTAACTATTACCATCCAGATTAATCTTTCAAACCCTCCTTGCCTTTGCTTTCCTTCGCTAATAGCCCATGACTAGTGAATGAAGCGCCCTGTGCTGTCTGTTCCTAGGACCGTATGATTGCCTCAGGGCAGGTGTGGGTTCAGGGAGTGCTGGGTGAGCAGAAATAGGTAGTATCCTGTCATTTTCAAGCCATCTGTGCTGAAAAATTCTGTCCCAGTCAGTGCAAAAAAGCAAGAAGCAAGATAGCATCCCAGGTGGAGACAAAGAAAGGAGAACTCTACATCCCTGAAAGTCACTCAGTTGTGTCCGACTCTTTGCGAGCCCATGGTCTATACAACCCATGGAATTCTCCAGGCCAAAATTCTGGAGAAGGTAGCCGTTCCCTTGTTCAGGGGATGTTCCCTACCCAGGGATCGAACCCAGGTCTCTCACACTGCAGGCAGATTCTTTAACAGCTGAGCCATCAGGGAAGCCCAAGAATACTGGAGAGGGTAGCCTATCCCTTCTCCAGGGGATCTTCCCCACCTAGGAATCGAACTGGGGCCTCCTGCATTGCAGGCAGATTCTTTACCAACTGAGCTATAACTATGATGAAGTGCACATAAGAGAAACTCACGTAAAATACCAAATGAAGAGAAAGCAAAGTCCTAGGACCCCAAAAGTGAAATTAACAGGGTCATAGGACTTTTAATTTTTAATTTTATATTGGAATAGAGTTGGTTCATAATGTTGTGTTAGTTTCAGGTGTACAGCACAGTGAATCCGTTATATATATACATGTACCTCTTCTTTTTCAGATTCTTTCCCTGTACAGGTTATTGCAGAATATTGAGTAGAGTTCCCTGTGCTATACAGTAGGGCCTTGTTGATTATCTATTTTATATATCATCGTGTGTATGAAATTAATGCCAAAGTCCCACTTTATCCCACCCTGCACCTTTGCCCTTTGCTAACAATAAGGTCGATATACAAACATCAAATACATTTCCATAGAATAGTAATGAAAAATGTATATATAAAATTGTAAAAGAAAATAGGATTTAAAAGCATCAAAAATATCAAAATCTAACATGCAGGGATGAATGACAAAATGGGCAAAAGAAGACAAGCAGGTGCCCACTGAACAAACGCAAAAGTGCTGAAAGTGTCTGGTCATCAGGGAAAGTGAAAGTGAAGTCACAGTCGTGTCCGACTCTTTGCAACCCCATGGACTGTAGCCTACCAGGCTCCTCTGTCCATGGGGTTTTCCAGGCAATAGTACTGGAGTGGATTGCCATTTCCTTCTCCAGGGGATCTTCCCGACCCAGGGATCGAACCCAGGTCTCCCGAATTGTAGACAGATGCTTTTACCGTCTGAGCCACCAGGGAAGTCCGTCATCAGGGAAAGAGCCACTAAAACCACAGCAGAGGCCACTCCACACGCTATGGAAGAAACAGAGCCGTGTTGGGCCTCATCGTATCACTTCTGACCCCTCTGTGGGCCAGTGAGGCAGGAGGAGGTGGCCTCCGAGGGCCTAAATGCCCCAGGCTCCCTTCCCCACATAAACAGCCGCAGGGCAGGGAGTCAGTCCACAGGCTGGCAGGGAGCAGAACACTTGCTCAGAAATGCCTTCCAGCCTTTGTTTCCACCTCATTCCAAGTGTTCTCTGCAGCTTTCATGAGGAAAGCATTCCAAGATAAAAACTTGCCTGTGTTTCTACAAAGGCTCCAGCCTTGCTTTCTAATTTACTCTTTGAAGTGCCCTTTAAACTCCATGGTAATGGCAGCAGGAAAACAGAAGGAGGAAAAATGAGCCATGGAATAAAGTGTATTTTGGAAAATTCACCTCTCGTATGACCACGTCTCCACTGGAAGCTCTGCAGCCAAGGCGGGGAGTCGGCAGGTGGGGGAGTATGCCTGGGGGCTCCCTCCAGGGGGCGCTAGTGGTGAGGAACCCACCTGTTAAGACACAGGTTTGATCCCTGGGTCAGGAAGATCCCCTGGAGGAGGAAATGGCAACCCACTCCAGTATTCCTGCCTGGAGAATCCCGTGGGCACAGGAACCTGGCAGACTACAGTCCATGGGGTTGAAAAGAGTCAGACTTAGCACACATAGCACTCTGGGGGTGACAGCAAGGTTAACAGGACTCTGAGGAACAACACACCTAATTTCACGATGACCCTCCCTCACAGACCTCCCCCCAACTCTTCAAAATACACCTTTTGATTGTCTTTCATTATAAATAAAAGATGATGGATGTATCAAGCAAATAGGATGAATTTATTCTAAAGTACATCCTATGACCAAACAGCCAGATTCTGAGGCTGTCTAAGTGATTTCCTCTGGGCAAGCTCCATGGAAGAACCCAAGTCTGTAGAGTTGTTGTTCTTTAGTCTCTTCAGTCGTGCCGACTCTTTGTGACACCATGGACTGTAGCCCGACAGGATCTTCTGTCCATGGGATTCTCCAGCAAGAATACTGGAGAGGGTTGCCATTTCCTTCTCCAAGGGATCTTTCCAACCTGGGGAATCTATCCTCTGTCTTCTACTTTGGTGGGTGGATTCTTTACCACTGAGCCACCAGGGAAATCTGAAGTCTATATTCAATGCATTTAAAAACACCCAACTCTCATTGCTCCCAGGGGTTTCTTTGAATGTAAGAAGTAAACTACTAAATCATATTTATATGCATGAAGTGATCTTATCTGTACCATAGTGAGGGTACAGGAAAACAGATACAAATATTTGTCTACAAATATTTGGTATGTGTTCTCAGTTCAGTTCAGTTCAGTCACTCAGTTGTGTCCAGCCCTTTGCAACCCCATGGACTGTAGCACACCAGGCCTCCCTGTCCATCACCAACTCCTGGAGTTTACTCAAACTCAAGTCCATTGAGTCGGTGATGCCATCCAACCATCTCATACTCTTCATTCTTCATGCGTTCTCAGTTTGCTTTTAACACATGCTTATGAAGCCAGCAGGCCTGCTGTTGTTTTCCAGGAGTAGTTCTAAGTATCAGTCCAGGTAACCAAATTGTGTGTATGTCTACTGAAGGTTGGTTTAGTAAACTGAGAAATAGTTTTAGTAATGGCAAACCACTCCAGTACTCTTCTCTGAAAAATTCCATGGACGGAGAATCCTGGAGTCTAACATTAACCCGGCTCCTAACATTAATCCTCCAGGCTACAGTTCACCAGGTGGCAAAGAGCTACTGAGCACATTCAGTATCACAAAGGTATCACAGCCATTACATTGAAAAATGCAACTGATTTCTTGTCTAAGGGACAGATATCTCCCTTACAGAAATTTCATAAAAATTTATATTTGTGTGTATATGTACTTTGGCTTTATAACCTGGATGTTCTCTCATAGAAAGGAGCACTGGGTCTGGGAGGTTTGCCGAGTAGGTTCATGATATTCATGGTAATGTTACAAGAAAGGTCCTGAAATCTTCCAGAACTTACTTCTGAATTTGAGGTGACACATCTGATTCAGTCATTCAATCATTTAAATACTGGGATGACCTTGATCCTTTCTGAAGGCCAGGGCAGTGCAAGCTCTCTGCCTTATCCACAAGTTGGGAGAGGAGACAGAACAAAGCCCTACTCTATGACTTAGCCACAGGGAGTGTACGGCACAAAGAACCTGAAGAACCCGTCGTGGTCACCTGTGTGGAGACAAGCAGGGGCAGAGCACAGAAGTGGTCATTGGGTCATTGACCTGCCCGTCTGTCCTCTTGGGTCTGGGAGCCTAACAGCGCAGAGATGGTCATCAGACTCCATCCCTCAGGAGGGCTTTGTGCTCTGGGTTGTTCTTGAGCTGGGTGACTCGCCTGCTTCCTGGAGACCAGGCAACCCAAGACACATCTGTTGTCTCCCACACAACTTACGGCCATTTATTTCCTGGTGGCTGAGGGTAACATCAACCCTCTTCTCCCCTCTGTGTAGAGAAAAGCTCCAGGTCTGAACAAAGTGAACATTCTAGGTTCCTAAACCTTTCCCTGATCAGAGTTTGAAAGCAGAGAAATAGGAAGATGGTATTTGAATTTAGAATTCTCATTTTAGAGCAATACCCAGGGAATCTTAGACTCCCCGAACTGCCATTCCTCTAGCCTTTCGGTCCTTCCTCCCTCTCTCTTTCTTTCATTCCTTTTCTCTTCTTTCCTTCCCCCTTCCTTCCTTCCTTTCTTTTTTCTCTTTCTTTCTTTCTCTCTTTCAGTCAGTCAAAGAGACTTCAAGTCCATAATTCTCTTTCTAGGAACCCCCTAAACTTTCAAGGAATAAACTTCTCGACTAACACCTTTATACACAAGGTAGTGTGATGAACAGGGCAAGGGTTTCACCACCTGGAGCTCTGATGACAGATCCACTGCCTTCTCTCTGGGAAGAGCAGCAAGCTTTGTTTTCCCTTGCTCCACGTCCACAGAAATGATTCTATGATTCGCTCTGGTCTTCCTCTGCAGGCTGCCCCCTCACTGCTTCCTGAAAAGAAGGAAGAGGCTGTGGTTGACCTCCGCCCTTCCCTGAACTCCACTCTCAACAGGCTTTGGGGGAGATAGAACAGCCTCCACAAGCTTCTGCTCCAAAACCATTGCAATGAGAGAAAATCAAGTCCAGTTTTATTTGTTTACTTCTAGGAGCCCACCCCACTTGGAAAGAAAATTAAATAAGAATAACATTTTCATAAGTTGATTTTTCAGGAGAAAGAGTAGATATTTAAACTATCATCACATCCATGATCTTTCAGATCAAAATTTTCACCTAAAGAAAGGAAAGCAATCTCATCAGGTGCCAGTTTAGAGTTTTGTTTTTTTTTTTAAATAAAAATTTAAAAGGTGAAAATGTAACATGAAATTATAAAAGCTTGAATAAATAGATCTATGTATCAGGGATCCATTGTAGGTACCAGCATATGCTTTGTATTTCACAAAATAGATGTTGCTAGCATTTAGATATCCAGGGCTGCCAGAACTGCAAATGTTTCCTTAGAGACCTTTTAAAAGCAGAAATCTATTTAATTCATAAAAAATTTTAATGAAAATAATAATAGCGATGTTACAGTTCCAGATGTTAGAGTCTTTAAACCAAATTTTCTCTTTCCTCTTTCAGAACCTTGGTCTCTGCAGGCGAGTGGCATTGCACTGTCCAAGGCACAGACAGACAGGTATTTATCCCCTAATTCACAATGTGAAAGGTGAAAAGTGGAAGTTGCTCAGTTGTACCTGACTCTTTGTAACCCCATGGACTATAGCCTACCAGCCTCCTCTGTCCATGTAACCCCATGGACTATAGCCTACCAGCCTCCTCTGTCCATGGGATTCTCCAGGCAAGAATACTGGAGTAGGTTGCCATTCCCTTCTCCAGGGGATCTTCCTGACCCAGGGATTGAACCTGGATTTCCTGCATTGCAGACAGATTCTTTACCATCTGAGCCACCAGGGAACACATGGCCCAACAAGGGGCACCAAGGCCTGTGACTCTCTGTGGCAACTTGGGTTCATGTTCAGTCTTTAGACTCTTCTCAGCCTCAAAGCCTGGGTAGCTCAGCTGGTAGAGCATCAGACTTTTAATCTGAGGGCCCAGGGTTCAAGTCCCTGTCCAGGCAGCAAAAAGTAAGCAAATAAACAAAACAAAAATGTCTCTTAATAACAACATTTAGACTTTTTTACGGCTTCCCAGGTGGCTCAGACTGTAAAAAAATCTGCCTGCAGTGCAGGAGACTGCACTCAGTGACTTACTTCCTAGGCTTGTGTACTTGTCTTTAGCTGCATGATTTGAGGATGAGACTCAGGAAGAATAGAAAGGATTTCTTGGCATATATAGTAGGAAAGGTAGACCCAGCATGACCAGGCTGGAATTTTAAGACACAGAATGACCACATGATCATTTTAAGAGCAAAGGCACAGAAGTTAATGAAGAGGAAGAAAAAATATGCATTTTTTCTTTATTATCTTGGTGAAAAATATCAGGGATCTGTCAGAGCTGTGGGATGTCTAAATATGATAACTAATCTCTGGTTCCCTTGTTTTCTATTTTGTCAGAAAATCTCTGGTGGATTTCCTCTCTTCCCTCAGTACAACATGCAAGTATATCTGAAGAGACCCATAGACTTCCTTCTCTGTTCAACTCTTTGTGGCCCCACAGACTGCAACCCACCAGGCTCCTCTGTCCATGGGGTTTCCCAGGCAGGAATACCGGAGTGGGTTGCCATTTCCTCCTCCAGGGGATCTTCCTGACCCAGGGATTGAACCTGGGTCTCCTAAAGTGCAGGTGTCTCAGTTACTGCTGAGACATCAGGGAAGCCCTTCTCTGAATGACAGGAAGAAACTGAGGGGAAAAAAAAATCTATGGATCTGGAGAGGAGAGAATGCTCGAGGGTGGAGGTTGCAGGATGTGCATGTGTGTGGGGGCTCAGGAGACAAGAAGACCTTCTTCCTAAGCTCCTGTTTCTCCAGGACACATTCCAATTTTCTCACAACCCTGCAGTCCCAATTTTCATATAAAAGATGAACCATCATTGATCAAGCCTTCTGTGAGAATCTGAAATCTTAACTCTGCTTCCATGAAGAAATGATCCCAAGTTCCAAACATGAGACTCCTTCAGGAAAGGAACCAGAGGAGTGTCGAGACTTCTTCAGTGTAGCCAAGAGATTGAGACCTCTAAGATTTGGAATCTAGAGTCTGAGTGGTGTCTCTTCTGCTTGCTTTATCTCGTGGCCAAGAGGAAGTAACCACCACAACACCTTCCAACGTGGAGGAACACTCAGCCTTCGTAACGGTTATCTTAATTATTTCTAGAGCCGGAAGAGGAAAGGTTTCCAAACTAGACTTTTGGGGAAGCATTGTTGTGTGTTTTTAGATCTATGACTGGTAGACAGATCAGAGACTACATGTCTCACAAGCAGGATTTAAAAATGTTGCATTTCAAGAAAAGTTGACCAGAAGCATTCACATTTTCCCTGCCCGTTCTTAACAACATCAGTGTGTGCTCTTGTGATTTATGGCCTCACTTGTGATACTGGCACCTGCCATGGATAAGATCATTAAAACTCTTTTTCTTTTTCAAGTCTTTATTTATCAAACCCATGGAAAAATGACATTCCTATTAGCTTGAGTTGGAAAGGTTAGAAAAGCATGGTGTAACTCATTCCAGGTAATATCTTTCTTTTTGTATAACCATTACCCAGACTTCTCTAAAGAAAGGGTTGAGTGTGAATTATTTCAAAATCAAAATAGTCTCTTTAAAATTGGAAATGCATTATGCACCTGAGGTGCTGACAGCAAGGTCCATGCCAAGCATTTGATCCATGAATACCCATTTTCCAAGCTCTCCGGGTCCTTAGATCTGTGTCTCTTCCATTTTTTTCCTGTGGCCAATTTTCAAATAAGGGATCGGGAAACAGTTTAGAGATCATAAATCACACTGATGGTTGAGAAATAAAAAGGGTTCTTCTGCTTCTTCAGATGTGGTTCTACACATTTTTACACATCTTTAAGCTAAATCAGAAATCCAGATGCAAAATTAGGGTGCTTACCTATATCATGTCTCTTTGTGACATTCCATGGAGGAATGCAAGGCTGAGAGAGACCTGACCTGGCTATAAGCTGGCATAAAAAAGTTCAGGTCAGCACTGCAGAAAACAAGGGAGAAGAGTTTGGGAAAGTGAGCATGTGGTTCCACTGCTGTGTATACATTTCACTGAGGGACTAACTCAACCAAAATATAGCATTCACTGCATATCAAGGAAATATCTGTGACTTAGTAAACAGACCTAGTAATAGTTTGAGCATAAGCTTATTAGCATGTGAAATGAGTGCAATTGTACGGTAGTTTGAACATTCTTTGGCATTGTCCTTCTTTGGGATTGAAATGAAAACTGACCTTTTCCAATCCTATGGCCACAGCTGAGTTTTCCAAATTTGCTGGCATATTACGTGCAACACTTACATAGCATCATCTTTCAGGATTTGAAATAGCTCAGCTGGAATTCCATCACCTCCACTAGCTTTGTTCAGGGTAAGGCTTCCCAAGGCCCATTTGACTTCACATGTCATGATGTCAAGCTCAAGGTGAGTGACCACACCATTGTGGTTATCCAGGTCATTAAGACATTTTCTGTATGGTTCTTCTGTGTATTCCTGACACCTCTCCTTATTCTCTTTGACTTAGGTGGAATTTCATCCTTGCATGAAATTTTCCCTTGGTATTTCCAATTTTCTTGAAGAGATCTCTAGTCTTCCCCATTCTATTATTTTCCTCTATTTCTTTGCATTGTTCCTTTAAGTGACAGAACAATAATGAAAACAAATAGTTTCATTTTCACTTAAAAAAAATTCCAATCTTTCTGATACGAGTACTGAGTCCTTTCTGATTATTTTTACTTGTCTTTATTGTCCTAGTGCTTTTTAAATAATAAAAATATGCTACTTTTCTAATCATAAAAGTACATTTTAAAACGCCTACACTGTCTTAGAGACACTGTTTAGATCTTCCTGCCTTTCGGCTGTTGTTTACACATTGGATCTTTACATGACTCTCCTCGTGCACGCTTTTGGATTCCCTGGTGGTGTGTGCTCCTCATTAGATGTTTGTACATTCTGAGCATAAGTCACTTTCCTTCCTAAAGAGACTGCAGGAGGGCTGATTGTAGGGATGGTTTACTGACTGTAGGTGCCTCTCAAAGTGGTAACACCATAATGATGTTCATTAAGCTTTCTCTTTTAACATTTCTCTCCCTGTTTCCTGTGGCCGCCTTTCTATTCCTTGACAAGGAGGTAAAAAAAAAAAAAAAAAAATGTACTGACTCTCAAATGTTGATTCTGGCTGAGAACATTTATATCAGGATATTTTCATAATCCTACTGCACTCAGTGGGCTTCCCTGGTGGCACTAGTGGTAAGAAACCCACCTGCCAAAGCAGGAGATGCAAGAGACAAGGGTTCAATCCTTGGGTCAGGAAGATTCCCCTGGAGGACACGGCAACCCACTCCAAGAGTCAGACATGATTGAGCCCCTCCCCCCATATACATCGCACTCAGTATTCAGCAAATGTCTTCTTTCTTAAAGAACAGTGACTCTGGTCATCATTCCACACTCCAGGTCCCTGCCCTCACCCTAACCCGAATTTAAGGAGAAAGGTGGAACTTAGTTATATGTATATGGATGATAAGAGAAAGTGGTTATTTTAACAGCTAAGATGTCCTGTTTCTTTGGGTCTTACCTTTATTTTATTAAGCTCTTTTTTTCTTTACTTATACTCATTTGATAATTAATTGTGCACCTTTTTGGAGTAGGAAATGGCACACCACTCCAGTATTCTTGCCTGGGAAATTCCATGGTCAAGAAGAGACAGGCAGGCTACAGCCCGCAAGGTAACAAAGAGTCAGACATGACTGAAGCAACTTAGCATGCACGCACACACAACGAAGGAATGAATATAGCATCATGTATTTTAGAAACTTCACAGTTTGTTAGTTAAGACCTTAATTTTTGTCTAATATCCTTCTGTTTGGGACTCAACTAGGATTCTACAGTATCTTTGGTCATCAAAGCTCCTTTAGTTTCTCTGGGTTGTGACAGTTCTCAGTCTTTCCTTGTTTTTGACAACCCTGACAGCTTTATGAGGTATTCTGTAGGGTTAGGATTAGGGTCCTTCTGTTGGAATTCATCTGATACTTCTCTCAAGATGAAGCTGGTATATTGTTGGGAGGACGATTACACAGGAAAGGTGCTAGCTCATCACACCCGATCACCATGCACACTGTCAACATGATATATCACTGCTGACACTGATTGTGGTCACCTGGCTGAAGTAGGGTTGTCAGGTCTGGCCAGTGCAGAGTGACTCTTCTTTTTATCCCTCTTTTCCATGCTTGACTCTTCATTGTTTTATTTTTTGATGGGAGGAAAATTGCTTTACAATGTTGTATTGGTTTCTGCCGTACAATGCAAATCAGCCATAATTATTCGTATGCCATCTCCCTCCTGAGCCTCCCTCCCATCTCCCTATCCCACCCAATCTGAGTCATCACTGAGCACCAAGCTGGGCTCCTTGTGTTATACAGCAACTTCTCATCAGCTATCTTGGGGAAGGAAATGGCAACCCACTCCAGTACTCATGCCTGGAAAAGCCGATGGACATAGGACAGTGGGCTACAGTCCATGGGGTTGCAAACAGTCAGGCATGACCCAATGAGTAAAAAACAACAATATTCCATTCATACTTGACCCTTTAAAAGGTAGTGACTGCATGGCCCACTCTAAGGTATGCGGATGAGACAAATTCCAGTGTTTTTATATAATGGGATATTTGGCAATAAAAGGGAGGGAAAGCCATGCTACTGATAAAAAGAACAATATGGTTGAATTTCAGAAATATGATGATGCATGGGAGAAGCCAGGCACAGAAGTGTACCTCCTGTAGGATTCATTTATATGAAATTCAAGGATAGACAAAAGTAATCTATGGCCACTGAACACGGAACAAATGACTGCCTCTGGGGAAGGGGCCTGATAACAAGAGTCACCAGGCAGTTCTCTGAGGTGATGAAATATCCCATGTCCCCACTGGGATGTATTCATTTGGAATGCTTCAGTTAACTGTAAACTTAAGGTGTTGATGTCACTTACATAAACGATAATTCAGTTGAAATAATACACTTGAGAAGAATCTTTAGCATTATTGTCAAAGAAGTCATTAATGGTTTTGGTAAGAACAGCTTCAGTACAAATGCTGAGGCAGGAGGTTTCCTGGATTTTTTTAATCAATACTTTTTATTGGAGTGCAGTTGATTTGTGACGTTGTGTTAATTTCTGTACAGCAAAGTGCTTCAGTTATACATATACATATATATATTCTTTTCTTATATTCTTTGCCATTACATTGTATCATAGAATACTGAATATAGTTCCCTTTGCTAGGCAATAGGACCTTTTTGTCTATTCATTCTATATACAAAAGCTTACATCTGATAACTCCAGCTTCCCACTTCATCCCTCCTCCAAGCTTTCCTGGCTCTTAAATTTCCCTGAAAGACCTGCACTAATAGAACAGAGTGAGTGAAAGAACTTCCCTTGTTAAAGAAAGATCACTAATTAAACTTGAGAAATTAGAAGAGGACAGAGGACTGAAGATTTACGAAGGAAAAACAAATCAAACTGAGTGAGCATGCAGTAAGAGTGCTGATCCTATAAAGGAACTAAAAATAGCTTACGCAGTATCCAGCTGCGACAGCGATCCAACTGGAGGGGCAAATGCAAGGAGACGCTGGTGTTCCTGCGGCAGGCTTACCGCCAGACCCCAGCCCAGCAATCTCAGTCCACCTTACATCTTTTTATAGTGATCTCTGGAGCTTTGCTAAGCCCCTGCAACACTCTAGTAAGACATAATCCCCTAATTTTTATGGCTTTTCAAGGACACACACAGGTACTAAGGAGCTGTAATTTTAGAAGCATGTGTAAAAGGACATGTAAAATAATATAGTGTATAGCAGAAAGTTCAGTACAGTTCTCACGTGGTTGTCTAGTGAGTTGGTGGCTGCATTTTACTTTACCTCATGTGATTTGAGAAATCCTCTGGAATATTAAAAAGAGAACAGAGAAGATCATTAAAAGAGTAGAGGGGAAAAAAACTTCTCTGAGAATAAATTTGGAAAATTATCCATCACGCTGAAGGGAGAGAAATCGTAAAAGCCACTCTTTGTTGGAATACAAAATCTATTCTGCGTAAGAAATTAGAACTCTCAGAAAAACTGTTTAACTTCTCCTGGAGCTCTGGGTAGAAACAGTATCTTAGGGAAGACACAAAAGCGCTGACAGTACAGTCAAAAAGACAAAGAAATAAGACCTTTCCTTTGTATATTTGTCCTTGGGTGGGAAAGGAATCAAGAGTTCCTATATAAATATTTTTTCAGAACCTTTATATAAAATCTAGAACTATAAAAATAATAGCCAAAAACTGAGAGTTTAAGGCTCATCTTCTTCTTAAAAAAAAATTTGGTAGGACTAAGTATTTCATTACTAAAGCAAAATCCAGCCTCTGAAAGTCTGAATTAAATGGAGAGAATTGTTAAGGTATATGTGTGCATGCTAAGCCGCTTCAGTTGTGTCTGAGCCGTGCGACCCCATGGACTGTAGCCTGTCCATGGGATTCTCCAGGCAAGAATCCTGGAGTGAGTCGCCATGCCCTCCTCCAGGGAATCTTCCTGACTTAGAGATCGAACGCTCATCTCATTGGCAAGCTGGTTCTTTACCACTAGCGCCACCTGTTAAGATATATACATGCTGGCAATTAATATATTTCAGTGAAAAACAGAGAATGCGGATTTTACATTTAATTATGTCAAGTTTAATTAAATCCTTCCACCACATACCTTTTTTATTTTTGCAATCATTCATTTTATAAACATTTATTGAGGACCGATACTATTCCAGGTACTTGGTTTTCAGAGATGAACACACAAAATCTACTGTCAGATAACTCATTGCTTGCATTTTTCTGCATCTTTTTTTGGTCTTGTTTTTTAGAATAGTATTTATTTCAAGACTGGGAGATGGAAAAGATCTCCTCTTAGAATTCCTTCTAATCACATAATTTTATTAAACGTCTTGTTGCCAGTTCTGGAGATCAGCATTGCTAACTCATTTACATTGGTAAGAGCTTAAATAAATATATAGTTATTGTTGGGCTTTGAGAAAGGATATTAGGTTACATACCTAGGGAGCTAAAGGCAATATAAAGAAGCATTTATGTCTATTTTCCTATGGCATGGGGTTTTGATTCCAAAGAACTCCTGCACTTGTTATTTATTCAAGCTTTTCTCCAATATCACAATACCAACTGGTTATTCATTCTGTGTATCTTTGATTCTTTCACTATTAAATGCATAATAAGTCTTTTAAGATGTTTCGAGATAAACCTGATATCTTTAAGTATCTGAATGATTACTCAGCAACTGAAGGTTGGTTTTCTCTGTATTTCCATCTCCATGTCCTCAGATAGACACAGAGGGAGAAATCTCCAACCAAGAAAGGTTGGTGGTGCCTTTTCAGTTCATGAAATTAGGAAATAATCTTTGTTGTAGAAAGATTTTAACCTATTGATTATAACTGTAACTACAAATACCATTTATAATGTATGAAGTACACGTTCTAAATGGACTATAGAGAAATTGGTGAACAGAATCTTACCACGAGGCTCAAGGGTTTTGTCTTGATTCTTTCTGAATCTACCATTTTTATTTATCTAAAGTTGTTTTACCTTGGGTGGGATTGGGCTGGGCAAGCTTAAGACATTATCTGGCACTGTAATTTAAAATTCATTGAAATTCTTTGTTTTCTTAAATTGTTTCCAGAAATAACTTCAGAGGCCATTAGGTAAAATCAACAAGAATATTCAACAAAGGAAAAATGGCCAGCATTAAAAGCCCCAAATTCTATAGCTGGATTTGATGATGGGGCGGGGTAAGAGGTGAGATTTCATAAACACACACACGCACACACACACACACATGCACACTGCATATTTGAAAATACTTCAGTGATTTGTCATTGCTATCAAATAACAGAAAACAGCTGCATTTAGTAAAGTGACAACTGGACGGCGATTGTAACCCTAGCTTTCCACTTGATACTTGGCTGGGGGGAGGGGAACCTTCCACCACATAAGATACAAAACTATGAGGAGCACCACGATTAGGAAACCCGTGAAGCGGTGAAATCGAGAGCTCATCAGTTCATCATCTCACAGTCTCTCCCTTGGCCCCTTCTCGCATCCTCTTCTCCAGCTAGCGTCGATAAGTCTCTCCACCAGGCAATCAGCCTATCGCTTAGTAGGTACTCATATTTGGTTAAGAAAATACATAAGTGATCTTTTAAAATGTCCATTTCTAACATCTCTAGGAAGCCTAACAGTTTTAAGCTCAATATGAAGGCAGCTGGAGCGGAGACGTCATTGGCAGAAGCACACAAGCTGAGGCTCCTTCCCTGTGAGCACCCTGACTAGGGTGGCGCAGGGTCTAGAGCCTGGCCTGCCTCTCCTCCCCCACTGCTCCAGCCTGCTGCTCTCTGACCATGCTTCAGCCGGCTTCAAACCCTCCTTCTACCTCCTGGTACTAGAAAACACAACACGCATCCCAGTATCCCAATGGCCGGACCAGAATTTCCAGGGAGGATTCTGAAGGCCAGTCCTCTGGGACACACCATCCCCTGGACACAGCAGGACTGCCCCACAGTGAACAGAAGGAAGTCCCCCACCACTGATGCTGTCTCCCAGCAACTGGGGTCCTACTTAAGGTTTACTCACTTGCGTGGGTCAGAAAACTATCTTAAAGCAGTTGCAGCCAATTAGAGAACTGATTGGATAACAGATATAAGGATGTACAGAACACCTCAGCCTCAGGAAAGACGGGGTGCATCCAGGCTGCCAAAGCCCAAGACTTAGATGTTTCCAAGACTCTTTCCATTTTCATCACATCTGTTTTCACAACAGCTGAAGTCTCTCTCATGGCAAACCATTCCGTCCTTGTCATGGGAATCACGGGAATACAGGGAAAGACTCTCCAGGGGAAAACGACCACAGTAACTTCTAACGCCTCCCACAGGGGTTAACACTGTTGAAACTCCTAACACCATGGAAAATTGTGCTTATTTTTAAATTTTGTTTACATGGAAATCATATAGGATGTCCTCTTTTGTGTCTACTTCTTTCAATTACTATTACGCTTTAGGGGTTAAAAATGCTTTATACTATTCAGTTCAGTTCAGTTGCTCAGTTGTGTCTGACTCTTTCAGATCAGATCAGATCAGTCGCTCAGTCATGTCTGACTCTTTGCGACCCCATGAATCACAGCACGCCAGGCCTCCCTGTCCATCACCAACTCCCGGAGTTTACCCAAACTCATGTCCATTGCGTCAGTGATGCCACCCAACTATCTCATCCTCTGTTATCCCCTTCTCCTCCTCCCCTCAATCTTTCCCAGCATCAGGGTCTTTTCAAACAAGTCAGCTCTTCACATCAGGTGGCCAAAGTATTGGAGTTTCAGCTTCAACATCAGTCCTTCCAATGAACACCCAGGACAGATCTCCTCTAGGATGGACTGGTTGGATCTCCTTGCAGTCCAAGGGACTCTCAAGAGTCTTCTCCAACACCACAGTTACTTGTCTAAATATAAAAATATTCTCTCCTTTGTTCCATTGTTGATGAAAATTTGGAATTGTTTTCATTTGGAACAAACATTGTACCTTGATGAACTTCCCTTAGGGGATGATAATACACAGGAAGAAGTCTCATTGGATACATGCCTAGGTGTGAAATTCCAGGTGAAGTGTGTTTGGCTTTACTGGACAGTACCAACTAGCTTTCTAAGGAGGTTTTATCAGTCTACACTCTTCCCAACAGTGAACAAGAATTTCAGTTCCTTCACGTCCCTATATACGACTTTTGGTGTTTTCAGGTTTTGTTTTGCTTGTTTGCTAATTCTGGTAGATATGTAGTGTTATCTGACTGAAGCCTGATTTATGTTAGGTCACGGTTAATGAATGGAGAAGGAAATGGCACCCCACTCCAGTACCCTTGCCTGGAAAATCCCATGGATAGAGGAGCCTGGTAGGCTACAGTCCATGGGGTCACAAAGAGTCGGACACAACTGAGTGACTTCACTACTTATGGTTAGTGAAAGGGTTTTCCAAGTGGCTCAGTGGGTAAAGAATCTGCCCACCAATGCAGGACATCTAAGAGACAATGGGTTCGATCCTCGGGTCACAAAGATCCCCTGGAGAAGAAAATGACAACTCACTCCAGTATTCTTGCCTGGAGAATTCCATGGAGAGAGGAGCCTGGTGGGCTGCAGTGCATGCGGTCACAAAGAGCTGGACACAACTGAGCAACCAAACAACAACAACAACAAAAGTCTGTGACATCCCTGGTGACTCAGACGGTAAAGCATCTGCCTACAGTGTGGGAGACCTGGGTTCAATCCCTGGGTTGGGAAGATCCCCTGGAGAAGGAAAAAGCAACCCACTCCAGTACTTTTGCCTGGAAAGTTTCGTGGATGGAGGAGTCTTGTAGGCTTCAGTCCATGGGGTCGCAAAGAGTCGGACACGACTGAGCGACTTCACTTTCACTTCTCTTTAATGTGTTTACTGGCTGACAGAGTCCTTATTTTGCTAAATGTCTGCTAAATTTCCTGTGCCCCACATTACTAATTCTGATTGTCCATTTTTTCTTTCTTTCTTTTTATTTTGCTCCTTAAGAGTTATTTATACATTCTGGATCCAAGCTTTTATTCCATTATGTGTATTGCTAAATCTCATGCTGTATGACTTGCAGGTTTACTCAGTTAATTAATTCTTTTGATTAATATGTTTTTATTTTAATGAAACTGAAGTTATTAATCTTTTGCATTATGCCAGTGTTTTACTTTCTGTTCAAGGATTTTTTTTTGCTTACTCCATGGATACAAAAATATTTTCCTATGGCATTGTCTCAACATTATATTGTTTTGCCATCCTTGTGTGGATTTACAATCCACCTGGAATTGATTTTTCTATACAGTGCAGTATATAGTGCACTGATTTTATATATACTATGGTTAGGGTCAAGAACAATTTATTTTTCTTGCAAGGATCAGTTCACCTAATTGCATTTATTGAAATCACCATTCTTTCCCTATTACATAGCAAATCATGAATTAACAGGTCTGTATATATAGGTCTATATCTGAAATATGCATTGTTCCCTTAGTCTCTCATCTGTTCTTGCATCAGTCTCATACTGTCTTTAAGTCATTCACTTTGCATGCTCAGTCGCTTCAGTCATGTCTGACTCTATTCAATGCTATGGACTGCAGCCCGCCAGCCTCCTCTGTCCATGGGATTCTCCAGGTGAGAATACTGGAGTGGGTTGCCATGTCCTCCTCCAGAGGATCTTCCCAACTCAGAGATCGAACCTAAGTCTCCTATGTCTCCTGCACTGCAGGCAGATTCTCTACAGCTGAGCCACTGTGGAAGCTCCAAGTCGTTCACTTTAAGACTTTGTATTTATTAGTGTCCATCTTCCAATTTTGCATTTTTCCAAGATTTTTCTTGGCTATTTGGAGCCCTTCTGCAGTATTCAATAAACTTTTGAAAGCTCTTGTTATTTTCCACCAAAGAAATAAGAAAAAACTCTTGTAGAATCTGGACAGATTCTGCTAAATCTATATATGAATGTTAGAGATAATTGATGTCTTTACAATATTGACACTTTTCGTCCAAAAACATAGCTTAGCATTCCATTTCTAAACTCCATAAATGAAATTTCTTTATTAAATTTATTCTGAGAAGTTTGATTTTATGCTGTTATAAATTATCCTTTTAAACTTCATTTCTACTTGTTTTCTTCTGGTAGAAAAACTGAATCTATATAAAGAGGCTTTACTAAATTTGTTAATTTTAATAGATCGTCTACAGGTTATTTTAAATTTTCTACCACAACAATTTTAATGAAGGATTGAATCCATTTGACAGATACATTACATTTGAAAAATTCTATTTTTTTTTTTCTGAATACATGCTGAACTAAAAAATTACAATTCATCTCACTGTATCACCTATATTTCCTAATTTTATTTAGCTAAACTAGTTTATTTTTTAAAATAATGTTTGTTGTTTTTATCCATTCACTTATTTTCCTTTATTATTACATATAGGGTGTGTGGACTGCAATGTAAGGATTTAAAGCTATGTAAGTAATATATAGTTGTTTTTTTCTGTCCAAACTGCCAATCTTTATTTTTTACTTGAAGAATTTAGGCCATTTACATTTACTGATATATTTGGGTTTATGTCCCACATTTTACTATTTGTTTCATATTTTTCCCATGTTCTTTGCTTTTATTCTTTCTTTTTATCTTTTTTGGGATTAATTGGCAATTTTTTGCCAGTATTGACTTGCATTATTTTTACCATTTGTATTGATTACCACAGAGATTAAAATCTGATTTTTCAATTTATTTTAAAACAATATAATTAGTAATTTTACTAAAGTATATCTAGCTATAACTTAACAGATACTGCATGCATATTGGTTATAATATACTAGTGTATAGTAGTTACTTTGCTTCCCACACAACTCTTTATTCTACAGAATTTAGAAGAATTACATATAACTTCTTCTCACCCTTATATTATTATGTATCTTAGTTTTTACATACTTTAAATCATGCTAGATGATAGGTGATTGTTGTTTCATATTCAGTATGTGTTTGTATTTTCTCATATGTTTTCATGTTCATTACTCCTCATTCCTTTTTGCATTTTTATGTTTCCATCCAAAGACTTTTTATCTTTCTGAATGTTCTCATTTTAGTTTAAGGCAGTTCTAGATGAGAATTGTTTTCATTTTTGCTCACTATAACCCATATCCTTTTTCCTTTTCTCTTTCTATCTTACACCCACCTTTTAGTCTTGAAAATGTTTGCTGGTTTATTTTCCAGTTCACTCAGTCTTTCTTCTGCTCTGCCCTCACTGTTGGAGACCCTATCTTTTAACTTCTGAATTCCAATTTTGCATTTTTCAATTCAAGGGTTTTTATCACCATTTTGTGAATTCTACATCATGGTTGTTTAAGGTCTGTTTATCACAGTTTCATTAATTGTGTTATTTGTAAGTCTAATACTATTTTTTTTTTTTTTTACTCTTTTCTGCTTGGTTCTGCTTTTTTGGTGTGATTGTTAATTTTCTATTGAGAGTTAGATTTTACCTATGCAAGACTGTTCTCCTCCTCCAGAAATGTTACAATATACCCTCTGGTGGTGAGATTCAGTCAAGGCACATCATTTTTATCAAAGTTAGGACTAACACGACCGAACTGGGCTGGAAGGTACGCTGGCACCATCTCGGTCCTTCACTCATTCCTAGAACCTCGCTCTTCAGCTGGCCTAACCAAGGCCTGGGGCATCTAACAGAGAACCCTTTCTCCTTTATCGTGCTTGAATAACATTTTTTTGATCTCCCAACAATTTCAGAAAATTCTATTACTTTTTTCAGTGGCTTTCTGCTGAGCTTATCTTCTCAAGAATTCCATAAATGCCTCTAGGCAAAAAACATAAACTATAATACATCTCCAGATCCTTCATCTCACCCAGAATTGAGCTTCTCAATTCCAGTTGTTTTGAAGTCCTAAACTCCAGATTCTTTGTCTCCAGTCCTAAGACGCTGCCAGACATTCTGCTTGTACCTCTTAAGCATTTCTCTGCCTGCAGCTTTGGTTCTGACCTCTGGACAAACTGAAAAAAGCTCAGAGAACAATGACTCTTGGGAAGGTCTCAGGTATCTCTAAAGTCTTCTCTCTGGGACCTTGATCCTTCAATCTCTCATCACCCTGACAGCTCTCCAGGGCATTCAAATCGTTTAATGTAGTTTTCCTGCTTGTTCTCAAGTTGGCATGTTGATCTGCTTCAAGTTACTTCATAATAAATGGAAGCAGAAGTGTCAAGGCATATTTGATAAGTAAAAATGTGTGCTTCTTGCATTCATTACTGTTGTTAATAGGTTCCTGTTATTTTTAATTCCAGAGAAATTAAGCTTCTACACCATTTCACTAGACAAGAGTAAGTGGCAATCTGGTGACTGGAAGTTTACTCTCTAAATCACCCAAAAGTGTTGATTAGAGTCAACCAGCAGCAAGACATGTTCATCTTTTACAGACATTGTACATTTGAAGTTAGACACTACTTGGCTGATCTCAAATGTTACAGCTTCCTGTGATCAGTCACTAGGATTGCTATGAAAACTAAAGCTCAACTTTGTTTTTTTGTTTTTCAAGTGGTAAATTTTTGACCATCTATAAAAGCCAGATGTGTAATCCTTGCACATCTCAAATACATTTTTGTCATTTTATCAATATGAAATATGCGGTTTTCAATCAAAATATACTAATCTCACACTTCTCAATTTATCTTGATTTAAAACTTTATATTCTTTACAGACATATGGAAGAAACTTCGTGCCTTTTATTTCACATGCCAAAAGACTTCTGGGTGTAAAAATAGTTTCATTCCATCAGTGATGAACATATAAAATCTATAAATAGGAAAATATTTTCCATGTTATATTTTACCTAACATGTCCACATAGTATTAAATGTTTCTCTTTAGTGCGTCTGGTCTTATGATTTTGAGAATTTGTACAAATATCATATATCAAAGATCCAGTACTTTGTCCACCTGAAGGGAAGAGCCAATCTATCCATTGGAAAAGACCCTGATGTTGGGAAAGATTGAGGGCAGGAGGAGAAAGGGACGACAGAGGATGAGATGGTTGGATGGCCTCACTGACTCAGTGGACATGCTGCTGCTGCTGCTGAGTCACTTCAGTTGTGTCCGACTCTGTGCAACCCCATAGACGGCAGCCCACCAGGCTTCGCCATCCCTGGGATTCTCCAGGCAAGAACACTGGAGTGGGTTGCCATTTCCTTCTCCAATGCATGAAAGTGAAAAGTGAAAGTGAAGTCGTTCAGTCATGTCCGACCCTCAACGACCCCATGGACTGCAGCCCACCAGGCTCCTCCGTCCATGGGATTTTCCAGGCAAGAGTACTGGAGTGGGGTGCCATTGCCTTCTCCATTCAATGGACATGAGTTGGAGCAAACTCCGGGAGATGGTGATGGACAGGGAGGCCTGGTGTGCTGCAGTCCATGGAGTTGCAAAGAGTCAGACACAACTGAGTGACTGAATGGCAACAATCATTGGATGAATTCAGGTGCTTGAAGCTCTATGATGAGGCTCCCGTGTAACACGGCTGGCTTAGCAAAATGTGGTCTTAGCATGAAACAGGAGAAGTCGAAATCTAGGGTGAGAGAAGGGCTAAGCCTGCTTTGCTCAGCTGTGGTCAGGACTCACCCTAACTGTGGTGTCCTGTTCAGTCCTCATTCATTCAGGGAAACATCAACAAGATAGAATACAGTGTCCTTAGGACAGTGAACGACTCTTGAACCGTGTTTACGTGGAATGGTTCACAGGGCCAAAAGGAAGATATCTGTTTCCCATTCATCTCACTTCTTTTTTTTTTTTTAATCAGGGTACAGCTGCTCTACAATATTGTGTTAGTTTCCGCCATACACTAAAGTGAATCAGCTACATCATTTGCAGAGACATGGATGGACCTCAAGACTCTCACATAGAGTGAATTAAGTTAGAAAGAGAAAAACAAACATCGTATATTAATGCATATATATCTAGAAAAATGATTCAGATGAACCTACTTGCAGGGCAGGGATAGAAACACAGACAGAGAGAATGGATGCATGGACACTGGGGGGAGCGAGAAGGGGTGAACTGAGACACTGGGATTGGCATATAATCTCACTCCTGACTGTCTTCAGATCAGCTTGCTTGAGGACATCCCCCTCCATCCACGGAGATGAACGTTTGCCACTCGTGGCTGAGCTGAGACTATTCCGGCAGGATTCTCATCACACCATCTCTCCTAGTTTCTCCCACAAAAGAAGATCCTCCTTGACCACCCACATTTCTACATATTTAGAATGTAGCTGTGTGACCTTGATAAGTCACTTAACCTTCTTCTGCCTCTATTTATTTGTAAAATGGTATAAATAATGGTACCTACAGCACAGGATAGCTGCAAGCATTAAATAAGTTATTATTTAGAAAGTGTTTAAAGCTGCGTCTGGCACAGAGTAAACACATGCTGCATATGTGTTTGCTGAAGAAACTGTATTTAACATCAACAACTAAAAGTCAATGAAGCTTTTCTGTAAACGAATTATTAAGCAGCCATCAAGTGCCCCATAGTCTCCCAGTGTGCCTCATCATTTTCTTCGAGACATAGCAACTGAGAACTGCTTTCATCGAGGTAGTTACTAAATGCAGCAACATGAAGGAAAATTTTCTGAGAAGCATTTTCCTGGCTGAGCTTAAAGGTCTGCCTCTCAAACACTTCTGTTTTGGAGATACGACATTTTATAGCATGAATGGAAAAAACTGCCTGGAAGCTATAGTGGTTTTTTTTTTTTTTTTTTACATAACACCCACTATTTGTACTTTACATTTCATAGTTTACAGAATGTTTGTTTTAAATAGTAATGGGGTTGCAAAAAGCCTGCCTGTTGTGCACCGTGCTCTGGGAATCACAGAACCTGAGAAAATCGGCGGTCTGTTGGTGTTTTTTCTTGGCTTCTGCTTTGCACACTTAGTTGAAGGGCTGTCAAAGTTGGCACAACTTAAATGTCATTTTTTAAATAACTGAGGATCTAGAGGCAGCTGAGGTTGTGCGCGCGTGCGTGTGCACGTATGCAAGTGTGTGCTAAAGATGCAAGAGTTTAGCAAATATCTTCATTTGATTAAATATGAAACTTAACTTAGACTTCACTTAAAATAAGTCGCTTTTCTCACCCTCCTGTAGGACTGCTTCCACTGAGTTCAATCAAGGTGACACTAAGGAGCGGAAACTAGGTAAGAGTGACATCACACGAGGACCGTCCCAGGTTGGAGCCCCGCCTCTCCTTCATCCTTCCCCAACCCCCGCCTTTTGGCCTTTGCTAGAACCTGAAATCTGTCCTTATTCCTCTTGGGAGGTCCATTTACGTGGAAGGCACATCTGGCCTAATTAGGCTGACAGGTGCTCCAGGGATGTTGGATAGAGGCCAGACATCACACGCACTGCCATGAACTTGGCAGTTTACCTTTTCATAAGCTCATCTTCAGGCTGCCAGTGAACTTGAGAGATGCATGTTTATTATTTGTTAATACATGTTCACTTTCTGCTTTGCTACCTACACCGTCATCAGAGACCACACTGCAAGGCTAAGGGCAGCTCCCTCATGCCAACTGGCGAACAGTAAGGACCCAGCTACCCAACCCTGTGAAAACTGGGCTGAAAAGCATAACAGTAAGTGGTCCAGGTGGCTATGCAGAAAAGGTTGAGGAAACAGTCCCACTTTCAAGACTCATGTTAGCCTCCACAAAAACTTTAGAATTGATGCTTTCGAATTGTGGTGCTGGAGAAGACTCTTTAGAGTCCCTTGGACTGCAAGGAGATCAAACCAGTCAATCCTCAAGGAAATCAGTCCTGAATATTCATTGGAAGGACTGATGCTGAAGCTGAAACTCCAATACTTTGGCCACCTGATGCAAAGAATGAGTTCACTGGAAAAGACCCTGATGCTGGAAAGATTGAGGGCAGGAGAAGAAGGGGGTGACAGAGGACTAGATGGTTGGATGGCATCACCAACTCAGTGGACATGAGTTTGAACAAACTCCAGGAGATAGTGAAGGACAGGGAAGCCTGACATGCTGCAGTCCATGGGGTCGCAAAGAGTCAGACAGGACTTAGTGAATGAACAACAACAGACAGTAAAAGTGACTACAGTTCCTGCCACTCTGGCCCCACCCAACAGAGGAGGGGGTCCTCAGATGCCCCACGCCCACCCATTTCTCATCTGCATTCCTGTTCCTCCAGCAACAAGGTGACCAAAAACTTGGCACGTGCAGATGGATGGATCAGTTTGTAGCAAATCCTCGAGCCTATGTTTTAAACCGCCTGCATTAAATGCCTTTGCAGTTGGTTTAATCAATTCACACATAGTTTTCTTTCAGGAGAGTTCCATGTAGAAAAGCTAACAATAAGGACTGTTTTTAGCTGCCTCTGCCCCAAGCCTGAGACAAACTCCTGAAAGCAAGGCAATTCCAGGAAGCCCTTCCAAGGGAAGATGGCTGGTGTCTCCCCACCACCCTCTCCAGAGAAGTGAAGTGAAGTGAAAGTCGCTCAGTCACGTCCGACTCTTTGCAACCCCATGGACTATACAGTACATGGAATTCTCCAGGCCAGAATCCTGGTGTGGGTAGCCTTTCCCTTCTCCAGGGGATCTTCCCACACCAGGGATCGAACCAAGGTCTCCTGCATTGCAGGTGGATTCTTTACCAGCTGAGCCACAGGGGAAGCCAAAGAATACTGGAGTGGGTAGCCTATCCCTTCTCCAGCAGATCTTCCCAACCAAGGAATCGAACTGGGGAAAAGGCATGTTTTATTTAACACACTACTGTTAGCCCTCTTAGAGGTTCAGCTAACAGAATATTTGATTCTCTTGGGGGAGGGGATTTCCTTTTCCCAATGAGCCACATCGCTGTCCCAACTGGAGACAAAGGTAGTCTTTCAAAACTGAAGGTTCCTTCTGTTTTCCAAGAACATCATCTTCCTTCCAGCTTGTATTTTCAATCATGATGATTAAATTATCATTTCCTCTCTTATAATTCACCTTGACTCTGACTGGTCCCCAGAAGTACAGGAGACAGCAAATTCCTAATGCCACACCTCCTTCAGGAATTTAACATTGAAATGTAATTTGTCTTACAACATAGGTCCCATCATCCCACCACAGATTTAAGAAGTGCATCAGCAATTAGCTATCATGCATGTTTTGATCCATTTTCTAAAACAGATGAACAATAAAATTTGCAGTTGAACAAACGAAAAATCATCTTTCCATTTGATGACAATAAAATATGTGCTTCTTGATCAAACACTATACAAATAAGTGACTTCTTTTTTTTTTTTTTTTACTTTTTCAAACCTGTGTACAAGTCAGGGCAAATCTATTTGAGTTTATATAAATACTAATTCAGTTCAGTTGCTCAGTCATGTCTGACTCTTTGTGACCCCATGGATTGCAGCATGCCAGGCTTCCTTGTCCATCAACAACTTCCGGAGCTTGCTCAAGCTCATGTCCATCGAGTCGGTGATGCCATCCAACCATCTCATCCTCTGTCGTCCCCTTCTCCTCCCGCCTTCAATCTTTCCCAGCATCAGAGTCTTTTCTCATGAGTCAGTTCTTCAGATCAGGTGGCCAAAGTATTGGAGCTTCAGCTTCAGCACATTAATGCTTCCAATGAATATTCAGGGCTGATTTCCTGTAAGATTGATTGGTTTGTCTCATACATCGAACCTTGACTGGCGATCTATTTCACATATGATAATATACATGTTTCAATGCTATTCTCTCAAATTATCTCACCCTCACCTTCTCCCACAGAGTCCAAGAGTCTGTTCTTTACATCTGTGTCTGTTTTGCTGTCTCATATATAAGGTGTTCATTACCATCTTTCTAAATTCCATATACATGCGTTAATATACTGTATTGGTGTTTTTCTTTCTGACTTACTTCACTCTGTATAATAGGCTCCAGTTTCATCCACCTCATTAGAACTGATTCAAATGCATTCTTTTTTAATAGTTGAGTAATATTCCATTGTGTATAAATTAATTAACCTCCAATTAAAATTAATTAATTAATTTTTAA
Source organism: Tragelaphus eurycerus (assembly GCA_935064755.1). Classification (NCBI taxonomy): domain Eukaryota; kingdom Metazoa; phylum Chordata; class Mammalia; order Artiodactyla; family Bovidae; genus Tragelaphus; species Tragelaphus eurycerus. Next base: position 37,721,521 of record CAKXYN010000007.1, on the reverse strand, counting down.
AAAAACAACAACAACCAAAAAAAGACTGACTGTTTTGATCTCCTTGCAGTCCCAGGGACTCTGAAGAGTCTTATCCAACACCACAGTTCAAAAGTGTCAATTCTTCCATGCTCATCTTCCTTTATGGTCCAATTCTCACATCCATACATGACTACTGGAATACATAAATACTAATAATAATACAATAAAATTTTATGATCTAATCAGACACTGTGCCATGAATATTAGTCATAGTCCAGGCAGTGTGTGCATTTCTATCCACTGTAAATCATTCAGTGGAGCGGCAGCCTTGTTTATAACAACCCCTCACCCTGGACAACTCTGGCGCTGCCTTCTCCCTCCCTATTAATTAATCCGTGTGGCAGAAACAACACCATCCATGGGACCAGAAAAACCTTATGTTCCCTGAGCTTCTGGTCCTTGTTGATGCTTTTTCCTCTCTGACTAAATGAGATAAACCCAGGCTGCTTTGTGAGTCCCAGTGAATCAGGAGAGGTAATCCAGCACCTGCCAGAGGCTGGTGAAGATGATGACCAAGCCGCTAACACTTCCCTGGCCACTTGGTCCTTCTAGCCCAGGAGTGGACCTAGAGCTTCCAAAACCACAGTACTGGAGTGGGAAGTGGGCAACAGCGTGGCTCTCAGTGTCCTGTGTGTATGAAATAAACCCTGGTCTCCAACATGGGAAACCATCTTACTATCAAAGCTTACATCAGTATTCTTCCTTTACAACTTTCTTAGGTCAATAGATTGTATAGGCTTTGTTGTCACTGGTAGCTCAGATGATAAAGAGACTGCCTGCAATGCAGGAGACCCCAGTATGATCCCTGGGTCAAGAAGATCCCCTGGAGAAGGGAATGGCAACCCACTCCAGTATTCTTGCGGAGAGAATTCCAAGGACAGACCATGGGGCTGCAAAAGAATCAGACGCAACTAACACTTTCTCACTTTCTTTTCTTTTGTCATCATTGTACCCTGTGTAAACTGCATACAACAGAAAGAGCTCTGACTAGATGTTTAAATAACCAGGATTTATTATAAAGATCATATCCAGGGCTTCCCTGGGGGCTCAGTGGTAAAGAATCCACCTGCCAATGCAGGAGACATGGATTTGATCCCTGATCTGGGAAGATTCCACATGCCTCAGAGCTACTAAGCCAGTGAACCACAGCTATGAGCCTGTGCTCTAGAGCCTGGGAGTTGCAACTAGTGAACCCACGTGCTGCAACTGTTTAAGCCTGCACACCCTAGAGCCCGTGCTCTGCAGCAAGAGGAGCCACAGCAATGAGAAGCCTGAGCACCACAACTAGAAAAAAGCCCATGCAGCAACTAAGACCCAGCACAGCCAAAAATAAATAGATAAATTTTGAAAAGATCATATCCAAATTTCATGAGCTGTGAGATTTGGGGAAAATCACTTCAATTTCCTGAGTCATTCTACTGATTTTCTAAAATGAAATCACAGTAACACCCACAATTCAGAGTTGCTGCAGAGGCCCACAAGAACACAAATCTTCGGAGCTTTGCAAGCTCTCAAGTCTAGGACCCGAGGCTAGAGAGCTGGGCGCCTCTGCCTGGTGGGCCGAGGGAAAGCCTGGGGACACAGGCCCCAAGGTGCTTGCAGCCTTCAGAGGCTGTGGCTGGAAAGCAGAGAAGTGGGTTTTGCAATGTCATTCAGAGAGCTGAATCTAAGAGGCAGGGAGGACTGTAAGAGGCTTCTAATATGTTTTACTAAAAAGGCAGGGAGGCAGCTGAACCACCGTGGTCCTGATACCGAGAAGGTGCTGTGATGGGCACAGTGAGAAGTGACCTGTTTCGGACACTGGCCCCTTCAAGAGTCAAGTGCATTTTCACAGTGTAAATGGTGTGAACTTGGGAAAACAGAGCGAGAAACAAGTTTGGGAGGAAAACACAAAGAGGTCCTACCCTTTCACATAGAGGATCCCTGAGCTCAGAGGCCATGTCCTGCTCAGTGCTCTGAATCCCAAAACCTGCAGACCTTGTAACCGATATGTGTTGAGCAAACAAAGATGGACAAGTTGCTTGAAGACCCTAAAATCACCCCATTTTGTCAACTGTGTAACAGGGGTGGTCTGATTAAATGCTACTCTCTCCATAATACTTGGCCCTTGCATAGCTGGGATGTGACATTTTGCTCTCAAAACGTGTATCAAAAACATACAGTACAGAAAGGGAAAAAAAAAAAAAAGAAAAATCTCTCCTTTTCTCTCTTTCTCTCGCCTCTGTCCCCTCTCAGTTCTTGAGAGAATTGTTGTTTAGTTGCTCATTTGTGTCCGACTCTTTGCAACCCTATGGACTGTGGCCCACCAGGCTCCTCTGTTCATGGGATTCTCCAGGCAAGAATACTGGAGTGGGTTACCATTTTCTTTTCAAGATCTTCTGACTCAGGGATCGAATCCATGTCTCCTATGCTAGTAGGTGGATTCTCTAGCTAAGAATCCATAACTGAATTCGGGAAGTTCAGTTGTGGCCAAAAAAAATCCTCTAAGATGAAAACTGCTACTTTCAGTATTTCACATTTGGAGACGTTTTCCTTGATTTTTAAAAATATTGCTGTAGGCTCCTGTCCACGCCCCACTCCCAGCCGGTCTAACCAGCTGCATTGCCTGCACCGCCTAGCACAGAGTGTCCAGGGCCGGGTAGACATGCATATTCATCTCCACCCCTTGGACCAGTCGGGTGATTTATCTCTTGCATCCTGCATCTCCTTATTGGGTTTATAAGTTATGCAATCACTCATTCTCTGTGTCAATTTCCTGTTCTCATTTTGCAAATTCAGTGCCATACATCCACTTCTATTAATTCGGCACCCGCATGGAACTGAGATTTACCGTGTGGTCTGACATCTCTAGTTCAATTAAAATAAAACATCAGACCCACAGCTCTCTCCCCAGTACCCAAACTGTGTGGTTGTTCTTTGTGTTAGGCTGAGTCATTTCCTTAAAGCATGGGCCACCGTTTTCTTCATCAGTAAAGTGGGAATCACAGCTGCCATGTTTGCTTCTCATAAAGACGTTATAAAACTCCTAAAGTAAAAATAACTGTCATTGGCTTTTGTACTTCAAGAAATTGCTTTCTTATAAAACGCAGGGTTGTCTGAGTGATAAAGATGTCCTACTGACCCACGGGCTTCCCAGGTGGTGCTAGTGGTAAAAACCCACCTGCCCATGCCGGAGACTTGGGTTCAGTCCCTGGTTTGGGAAGGTCCCCTGGAGGAGGAAATGGCAACCCACTCCAGTATTCTTGCCTGGAGAACCCATGGACAGAGGAGCCTGGAGGAGCCTCTGCTCCATGGGGTCACAAAGAGTCGGACCAGACTGATGCGACAGTACACACGCACCCTCTCTGAAGAAAATGAAATAAATGTACAACTTGAACCATGGAAAGGGCTATTTTAAAAAATGTTTACAACCGATATCATTAGTCAGGTAAACACGATCTAAGCCTGATGCATATATTTTAAATGTGTAATAGTGCTACCATAACCGCTGATGAAAGATAACTTTGTTCTGGTTTATACAAACAAGTTTATACACCTTGAGTACTTCTTTCAGGTTTTATTATGAAAATATTTTCTCCCTTGAATAAGGGATTAGTTGTCAGAAATCCAATATGTTCAGCTAGAGAAGGAATCTTGGTTTTCTGATGGAGGTGGATTTTCTGCTCAAGATCAGTCATAACTTGTTCCTATCCAAACACAAGGAAGGGCTAAGGCACATTCTTCCCTAATGTTGCAGGGAAGCCAGTCCAGAATTTAAAGATGAATTGCCTCATTGTTCTGCTAACATACCGTAATTAACTGCACCTCTCAGTTTAAATTACTAATTGGTGGATTCATATCAAAGAGTAGAACTACTCCTCCTGTAGAGAATGTTCACTTCCAAACAGGTTTCTGGGTTTCCCAGGTGGCACTAATGGTGAACAACTTGCCTGCCAATGCAGGAGTCATGGGTTCGATCCCTGAGTCAGGAAGATGCCCCGGAGGAGGGCATGGCAACCCACTCCAGGATTCTTGCCTGGGAAATCCCATGGATAGAGGAGTCTGGTGGGCTGCAGTCCATGGGGTCGCAATAAGTGTCAGATACGACTAAGCAATGAAATAGCAACAAAGATTATCTGAAGCAGCATCAAAAGGATGTTCAAGTGGGAACAGGAGTTACCAGCACAAAGTTCCAGGTGCTTCTTTCACTTGAAGGGCAGGACTCCGTGTGTCACTGTGGAAGCTGAGTGACCACAGCATCCCGAGGCCACAGGACCATGAGCTACACTCAGAATTATGTGCAGTAAACCTCCCAGAGGTGCATTGTCCTGTTTCATTTTGAACTCATGTCCCCTCAAGCCAAGTTCACTACCAAAATATCATCACCCTGCATTTCTGTAGCTAAACTTTAACGTGGGTAGCAAATTATGTTTCATACTGATGATGTCCGGACCCTGTCCCTCTCATATTTATTTATAGGTCATTATCAGATCTATCTTTGGAGAAGGAAATGGCGAAACACTCCAATATTCTTACCTGGAAAATCCCCTGGACAGAGGAACCTGGTGGGCTACAGTCTATGCGGTCACAAAGAGTCAGACATGACTGAGCAACTAACACACACACACACACACATCAGATCTGTCTTATTATCTCAGTTCCTATTTTTGACCAAAGTGGTTCATCTCAGGTACATTAATCCTTTTGTCAGTGAATGTCCTTTATATTTAATAACTGAATGCATCAAGCTCCCTAAAACAGCTACATTGAGCAAAAATACATAATATTTTAGCAAGTGTTTATGCTGATTTGATCTCTTTGTAAAAGTGTAGAGAAAGGGACTTCCCTGGTGGTCCAGTGGTTAAGAATTCACCTTGCAAGGCAGGGGATGTGGGTTTGAATCCTAGTAGGAGAAGGCAATGGCACCCCACTCCAGTACTTCTGCCTGGAAAATCCCATGGGTGGAGGAGCCTGGAAGGCTGCAGTCCATGGGGTCGCTGAGGGTCGGACACGACTGAGCGACTTCACTTTCACTTTTCACTTTCATGCCTTGGAGAAGGAAATGGCAACCCACTCCAGTGTTCTTGCCTGGAGAATCCCAGGGACGGGTGAGCCTGGTAGGCTGCTGTCTATGGGGTCACACAGAGTCGGACACGACTAAAGTGACTTAGCAGCAGCAGCAGCAGCAGCAGGGGAACTAGAATCCCACATGCTGCAGACCAACTAAGCCCATGTGCCACAACTAAAACCTGACACAAATGAGTAAATAATATTTTTTATAAACGCGGAGAGAGCAAGTTGCACATATAAAGGGAAATTCAGAGGCTACATGTCACCTTAACAGAAAGAGCACTGTGGCTTGCATTTTCCACTGTATCTCACACACACACACACACACACACACACACACACGTGCCCACAGGCTCCAGGGGAGGGGGTCGAGTGGCTGGTGGAGACGGGGGTCCCCAGCAGCACTACCTGGACACAGTGGGCCGGTGTCATAATTGGACTTAACAGCTTGAGTTTGGAACTCTGAAGGGCAAGTCAAAGACAGGGAGGCGCTGAGGTGGGAGAGGAGGCGGGGGAGAAGGGAGGCGAGGCTGCCTGCGAGAACCTGAGCCGCTGAGGGAGCCACCCTCAGGCCCGGTGTCTGGGGCCCAGACCCTCTCCCCCCAGTGTGGCCCCCAGGAGCTGCGAGGGAGACACCACGGAGAATGCACACACCACTCTGGCTCCACCACTCTATCACTCCTTGAGGGGTTTGTCTGCTTTTTTGTTTGATGACAATGATCAGGGTTTCCCCCTGTGCATGTTCCCGGACACAAAGTTGATACCAAGGAGCGGTGGCGTGCCACTCTTCACCCGGCTCTCACCCAACATGTACATGGCTCCTGGTGGAACACAGATGAAGTAGGAAAACATACCTCACCCACAGTATTTAGGGCCCCATGCTCTCGGAATTTAAGATGTTGCCAGAGTTGGGACACATAAACCACAAAGGTTACAAAAATTGAAACAAAATTACCTGCCAAGGTATGATACAGACCATGCAGTTTAAATTTCCTAAGAAGGTGGCTCAGATGGCAAAGTGTCTGCCTGCAATGCAGGAGACCCAGTTCGATCCCTGGGTTGGGAAGATCCTCTGGAGAAGGCAATGGCAATCCACTCCAGTACTCTTACCTGTAAAATTCCAAGGATGGAGGAGCCTGGTAGGCTACAGTCCATGAGGTTGCAAAGAGTCTTCACAAGAAATAAACAGCTTTCAACTGCATTGTTAGAAGACCTTTTATTCAGTATAAATATATCATAAAATCATGTATATGTATTGTCTGTCTTTTTCACTCCTTTGAAAACATATGGGTTTATCTAAAAGGAGAAGATAAATCTGAATTGATATCCAAATCTATTTTAATTGCCATTTACTACACTGAAAATAAAAATTTGCACTGGGCACTATAAAAAGTAATGCTTGTTAAGTAGTATTTATTCAAAGTAAATACTTTTTGATTTACAGGTGGGTTGTGACAAAATTCTGTCATCATGATTAAAATCTGCAGAAAACTAAGGAAGAGAAAAAGAACCCTTTGGAAAAGAGTCATCTATGGCATCCATGCCCTACTGTTATGCCCTTATCTCTTTAACTTTTGTTTTCACTTGTACATGTGAAGAATTATCTTCTTGATGGCCAAGATTCGTGTTCCATGACATTGATTAGATGTTTTTAACAAGAAGCCATTTTTTACCCATTCATTATTACCTTCACAACACTGAATGTTACATACAGGGTCACTACCCAGTCATTTATACTCTGGTCACTCACAGTATCACCATTCACCATTATGCCATCTCAACATCATCAACCACCTCAGCAGCACCATCTCAGCTTCATCAACCATTACAGCATCACCGTCTTAGCATCACTGACCATCTCAGCACCACCAACCATCACAGCATCACCAGCTAATGCAGCAATGAAACCAACACCCCCCACCAACCATCGCAGATTACCATACTATTAGAACATCATCAGATCATCAGAACATCATCATACCATCAAAAATTGTCTTTTGATCAACTCAGGGATGATATCTTAAAATAGACAATAAGAAGAAATATTTATGGAACAATTAAGCACATTTCCTGGGAGTTCAGACTGATATAGATAACTGCTCTACAATTCTCTAAGAGGCTATAACAAAAAGTCTGGTCTGATATATAGATTCAGTTGATACCTTAACAAGAATTAAGAATGGACTATATTAATACAAGAAGGAAATGTCAAGAAAGGATGTCAGAAATAATAAGAAAATATCACTGAGAAAAGGAAATGAGGTCTCAGAGTAGCTGAAATCACACAAACAATAAATGTTGCTCATTTCCTAGTTTTACCAGCTTGAGTACCCCAACCACGCCTATCTTTATAATCTAGACAACTTGCTGCTAATCCAGTCTCTAAAACACTATGTGCATGTGTTTAAAGTCTCCACCCACTCAGAACCATCCTTCTTGAATTACTTCATTACCTGCCAAGGTTTCTCCCCACACTTGATCCAGCTGTTGAAATCTAACAGCCAGAAGGGTGAGTCTGTTGGTGACACTGTGCCCCTGTGTCTCTGAATCTCGCACAGAGCTCCAAGCCCCACCCAGATGTTCCATGGATTCGTTCAGAGCCAACAGGTGCATCTTCCAGGATCTTGTCATTTTAAATATTGCTCCTCTTCAGAAATTAGGTCTCCATCATTCATAAACTATATCTGTCATTAGGAATCTGAGTAAGAAACAAACTAATCTACAGTTAAAGCTATGATACTGATTTTAACTCTAATAGAAGTTTATTTCCTAGGGGCGGAAATGGCAACCCACTCCAGTGTTCTTGCCTGGAGAATTTCATGGACAGAAGAGCCTGGTGGGTTACAGTCCACGGGGTCACAAAAAGAGTCAGACACAACTTAGCGACTAAGCACACACACAGGAGTTTATTTAAAGAAGTAAGACACTATCATCAAAATAAGAATGCCTGTAAATGTAAATAAATTGTATTTAAATTGCTGGGAAATAAAAAAATAGTTATGCCATTAGCATATTAAATACATTCTTTGTATCCTTTTCTTTGAAATGTTGACTTCATTAGAAGAAATACTAGATTTGCTTAAAAAAAAAAAAAGCACAGTTCATTCTAAATCAGATTTCACATGGGCCAGAATGTCTCAGGGAGCAGGAAGGGGAAAGTCTGACAAAAATATCATCCACATGACTCTCTGGGTTTCCTCATTTGACGTATTCAGACATTTTCTCACACACGTCTGCTCCATCATCTGATGTAAAACACAAACCTACAGCCTGTGTGTAAACACAACTCTAAAGACAACTGCAGTGATCCCCTTTCCAGATGAGAAGTTTGGGTGTTCCATGCCTGTGTTTGTGCTCAGCTGAGCTGGGTCCTGACCCCTCATTCAGGTTCTGCCCCAGACCCCAGATCGGCCAGCATGGAAAGTGCCCACCGAGAGCACGGTGCTGCCCCACACCCTCCCCTGCCCACACCACCTAGGTTCTAACATTACACAGTTACTCTATGTCCTGTCATCTTCCTTCTATTTGCACAGAAAGGCTCCCTCTCAGAAGGTGTCACCTCTCCTCACTGGGATCCCAGAGACTAGTGTGGTACCCGACACAAGGTACCATTTGTTCAACTGTCAATGACTCACGGAAGGGAAGAACGGATTCACAGATGGCTCATGCCTGTCTCCTCATTGGATGTCTTTGCTCATCACAAAACTTCCATGACAACCCACTTCAAATAGCACACCCGAAAAACTGGGACTCCACACACTTAAAATAAGGTAATGGCGAGAATAAATTCCCCTAGAGTGAAATTAAGGGCCTGTCTCAAATGTTTTTTAGATTACTTAGATTACTTGTGCAGCACGGCTTATAAATCTGAACTGTCTACAGAAACGGAATCTAACTCAGCAAGTGAACAAATTTACTTGGCACCATCCTAGGATGAAAAACAAAATTATAAGTTAAAAGTAGAACCTGTTTGAATTTTGATACTCAAGTGTACTTTCTTATTAGATGGGATACTCAGTGTACTTTCCATATTAGAAAATGTTATGTCCTGAATACTTGACACTCCAATACACTTTCCGAGTTGAAAAATAAGATTTATATGTGAAGGCAGAAAATTTGTAAAACACTTCGAACACCTAAAATGTTACAAATGAATGACCCGGGTGTAAATAGAAAAGAAAATGAAATGAGGCTGCTACTTGGGAAGATAAGGTCATTGAGCATCCCTGGGTGTGATCACCCTGCTACTAAGTAATAGGAATGATACAGGTTAGGACGACTTGAATTGCCTTAGCACTTAAATAAATTCGTGCGGGGTTACATGTGTTTATCTAATAACTAAAACTTCTCTGTTTAAATAGAAAATGGTCACAAACTATTTCTTTTTATCTTGGAAGGCAGAAAAATGGCATGTGAGAGCAGGCCCTAAAAACAATCCCTGCATAAGTGAATAAACACCCTTATCTTCCCCGCGGTAATGGACGTGCCAGGGGATCTCCTAGTGACACTGGAAATCATTCATCCAGTGTGCTCTTAAACCCACCATTGTTTCCTGATTTTGGATGGTTTTCCCTGAAAGTATTAGCTAATCTATCGGACTGATTCACAATGAGAAAATGAATTCATCACCTCTCCCCATCTCTCTCCAATCAGTTCTCCCTCTACAAATAAAACTACCTAAATGTATGTGGCTAATGAGAACACAGAGGAAAAGCTAAGACTCTGTATTTAAGAATGATTCTCAGGTCTGAGAAACTGTCCTAGGGCAGAGGAGCCTCAAAAGATAACATGACTCCATATAACGTTGGATCCTTAAGCAGGGAGGTTGGTAAAAAACCAAGGAAATCAGAAGAGAGAACTTCATTTAAGGACAGTACATCAGTATTGGTTCATTTACTGTAACAAACATCATTATAATTAACATCTTCTAAGGGAGGCCTGGCGTGCTGAGATTCATGGGGTCGCAAAGAGTCGGACACAACTGAGCAACTGAACTGAACTGAACTGAAGATGTTAGGAATGGGGAAGTGACCCTGGTGCAGGAACTCAAGACTACCTTCTCAACTTCTCTGTGGGTTTGTCAATTCTAAAATTAAAATCATTAAGAAATGTCTTCTCCTACTGACTCAATGGGCTTCCCTCATACCTCAGTCAGTAAAGAATCTGCCTGCAATGCAGGATAACTGGGTTCAATTCCTGGGTCAGGAAGATCCCCTGGAGAAGGAAATGGTAATCCACTCCGGTATTCTTGCCTGGAAAATCCCATGGACAGAGGAGCCTGGTGGGCTACAGTTCATGGGGTCGCAAGAGTCGGATATGACTTAGCGACTAAACCACCACCACTGACTCAATGATTTTAGCCCAGATGAAATATTTTTAAGATATTCTGCTACAGTCAAAATTAGTCTAGCGTTTTACAAACTCTCATTAATTAAGATCTAGGATGGAACTGCTGACAAATGTCTCCTTCCTTTGATTTTATAAAATAGTGTATTTTCTATGCTTATGTTCATGCAAGGAATAAGGCATGGAGATGAAATGTGCTGGCAAAATTCACTAAAATGTTGTAAAACATTTTGAGCTGCTAAACCTAAAATAATTATGAATGAAATTTAGGAATTACACAGAACAGTTTCTTGCAGGGGACCCTGCACTGTGGAAATGGCTCATTTTTAATAATATTCCATTGCATTCAATAGCTGACAATGGGAGGAAATCACTATATTAAAACTAAATGGCGGAGGTGGGGGGAGATCCATGACAGTGAGAAGTACACGACTTCACAAGGTCATAAATGGGCCAGGAGTTGCTTCTGGGGACACAATGCCCTAGAAACTGAACAATTATGGGAATCAAAAATGACCAGAGCATTTCTGATTCACTTATCAAATGATTCTGCAAAATGATTCATTTCTAAAATCTTTCTCTCAGTTACTAACAAATACCTAACGTAGCTATGGATGAAGAGGAAAACAGAATGTGTATATACACGTATGGAATTTTTAATATTTTAGTCTCACAAAATTCATACAAGTGAGGGGGTCTGCATTTTTCTTTTGTTCAAGAAATATGCTTTCCATATAATCTAATGGAATTATGTGTACCTATATCCCTGTGTCTAGTCAAAGCGATGGCTTTTCCAGTAGTCATGTACGGATATGAGAGCTGGACCATAAAGAAGGCTGAACGCCAAAAAATTGATGGTTTCAAACTGTGGTGCTGGAGAAGACTTGAGAGGCCCTTGGACAGTAAGGAGATCAAACCAGTCCATCCTAAAAGAAATCAACCCTGAATATTCATTGGAAGGACTGATGCTGAAGCTGAAGCTACAATACTTTGGCCACCTGATGCAAAGAGCCAACTCATTAGAAAAGACTCTGATGATGGAAAAGATTGAAGGCAAAAGAAGAAGGGGATGACAGAGGATGGGATGCTTGGATGGCATCACCGACTAGACCGACGTGACTTTGAGCAAACTCCAGGATATACTGAAGGACAGGGAAGCCCGCCATATTGCAGCCAATGGGCTCACAGAGAGTCAGACACAACTTAGCAACGGAACAACAACATACCCCTTTGTGTGTGTGTGTGTACACATGTGTGTGTTTAGGAGCAGGTCACAAGTGCAGACTCACAGATACACCAAGAAAGCTCTGAACCACAAATGCATTAGGGACTGTGAGTGTCCATGCCCTCATACTGCAGAGTCAGGTTATCATTTTGGGGCTGTCTGGATTTCTCACCCACTCCTGAAGGAAGAAGAATTGTGTAGACTCTTCCTTGTGCTTAAATTTGTGGAAAGTAGCTCTAAAGTTTCCCTGAGAAAGCAGACAGTATATTTAACTCAAGACATTAACACACATTACACATTTTGAAATAGATCAGTGCTAATGGTCGGTTCCCATCAGCGCCCTCCAGGGCAGCTGGCTCCGTGAAAAGGTTTCTGACACACAGGAATCTGTGGAAATCTAGCCAGGAGACGTGTGAGCCCATGTAGCCCACTCCACCTGACAGCCTGTTTGCAAGTGGAGACACTCAGAGGTCAAGATCAGCTCACTCCACATTGTGATTTCCTGGAGCACAGAAGGAGGAGGGGATGGGGGGCGGGGCATCTGTGGGAGGACTCATTAGTGAGGAGTTTCCCATGTGGAGATGAGGAACTGAATGTCCTGAATCCTTTCCACTGGGGCTTCCTCTGGTGTAAAAGGGGGATTTGAACATGAAAGAACATGAGTTGTTCATTCCTGCAAGGTGTGCAGGGCCTGGATTCCAGCCCTTCACAACCACCTCGAAACAGGGCTCCAGACAGGAAAATGAAGCCCACTCAGGAGGGGCTGCTCTTCTGAGCACCCCTGATTTCTTATAAGAGGGCTTGAGTGATCTATCCTCATCCCGATATATGCATGCTGAATTACAACACCCCCACTCCTGTCTCTAGCATCCGCACATCAGCCTAGAGACCAGACCAGACTTTGCCTGCAGTGCGGAGCCTGCCCTTGGATGATGGGTCATGTGTGTCAAATCCACACCAAACACGTGACAAAGGGAGCTTGGACAGGCCAAAAGAACTACTGCAAAGTACACATGTAGTTCTTGAAAGAAAGGAGAAAAACAACCAGCAAGTTTCCAAACCCAGCAGAGAGAGAGTCCAGCAGAAAGCACTTCATTTCATTAAAACCTCTCAGTCTCCACGGAAATCTGGATCCAGTTTATTCCTAGAGATGGCCCGGGTCGCCCCACAGCAGGAGTGATTATGGTGGTGACTTCCCCCGCTTCTCATACCGTGCAGATCGTAAATGACTACGAGGGCAAACAAACCACGGCTCTGCTTGTGCTCAGTCACTGCAGTCATGTCTGATTCTTTGCTTCCTCATGGAACCCGACAGGCTCCTTTGTCCACAGGATTTCCCAGGCAAGAATACTGGAGTGGGTTGCCATGCCCTCTTCCTGGGATCTTCCTGACCTAGGAATCAAACCCATGTCTCCTTCACTGCAGGTGGATTCTTTACCCACTGAGCCATCGGGGAAGTCCAAAGTTCCACATCTCTGTTAAGGAAGCACAAGGGTCTGGGCCCTGGGTTCTCCCTGGACCCTGCCAACCCTGCCCACCTTCCCCAGACCCCAGCCTGCATCTACATGTCCTAATGGGACATAACAAATGAACTGAACTCCGAGGCCATGGGGCTCATGCTTACTCTCGTAATGATTTTAAAATGTGTGGCTGCATCTTGAGAAAGAACAGACCTTGACATAATATCCGTTATCAAGCAGCCGTAATTGACACAGAGACAGGCCGCGCTTTCCACTGGGTTGTAATGAATCTGCTGGGCTGACCCCAGAGCCTGCACTTCTGAGCGCCCTCGACTCTCGCCCCAATGCTCTGTCATCTGCTGTGGGGGAGATGAATTACGGATGAGGTACTAATGATGCGTTTCATCACCTGTTTACCTTCCGTGATCAGCGGCCCTCCTTTAATTTACCACAAAGACATTTTTTGAAGCTACTGTCAGTTCAGAGGGCCTCTTGTTTGAAGTGGTTATAAAATAACACATACCTGGGAAAACTTGGCTTCAAGGTTCTGGTACTAGAATTTTATAAGTAAGAAAGGAGAGAGAGAAAAAAATCTGGGTTTTCTAAACAGGAGAGAAAAGGTTAATGTTGGTGACCTCTTCCATTAGTAGGTTTTACTTCTCTAATGAGCACCAAGAAAGTCAGCCCATCAGAATACGTTCTCATAACTTAGAATCAACACTGAAGCAATGTCCCACAAGCTCCGTGCTGCACTTCACATCAGCATCCATTCCTGAACAGGTGGTGGGTTACAGAAGCACCATCCCAGCAAAGACAGACCATCCCAACATTCAGTGGCATTGGCAACCACTTATCCTGCTGCATATTTTTTTTATCTTTATATCATTTTGTTTCCACTGAATTTCCTCATCTGAAACATGGAGAAGAAAATGCCCATCCCATCTGATTGTTGTGCAAATAATAAAACAAAATCAGAAAATGGCTTTATACTCTGTGGTACCCAGTAAACAGATGGGCTTCCCAGGTGGCTCAGTGGTAAAGAACCCACCTGCCAATGCAGGAGAGTTGGGTTTGATCCCTGGGTCAGGGAGATCCCCTGGAGAAGGAACTGGCAATCGACTCCAGTATTCTTGCCTGGGAAATCCCATTGACCAAGGAGCCTGGCAGGCTACAGTCCATGGGGTCATAAAAGAGCTGGACATGACTGAGTGACTGAACAACATCGAGTAAGCAATTTTTCTTTCGATTCCATTTTAACAGCTATTTACATTCAGTCCTATTTATTTCAAATCAATAGATATTTCTGCTGCAGGGGATAGAAAACATCAAGGAACTATGGTAACCAAACAACTATAACATGGAATAAAACAAGCATTTTCTCTAAGAACTTTCAGTTCAGTTCAGTTGCTCAGTCATGTCTGACTCTTTGTGACCCCGTGGGCTGCAGCACACCAGGTTTCTCTGTCTAACACCAACTCCCAGAGCCTACTCAAACTCATGTCCATCTAGTCAGTGATGCTATCCAACCATCTCATCCTCTGTCATTCCCTTCTCCTCCTGCCTTCAATCTTTCCTAGCATCAGGGTCTTTTTCAGCGAGTCAGTCCTTCGCATCAGGTGGCCAAAGTATTGGAGTTTCAGATTCAGCATCAGTCCTTTCAATGAATATTCAGGACTAATTTCTTTTAGGATTGACTAGTTTGATCTCCTTGCAGTCCAAGGGACTCTCAAGAGTCTTCTCCAACACCACAGTTCAAAAGCATCAACTCTTAGGTGTTCAACTTTCTTTATGGTCCAACTCTCTCATCTATACATGGCTACCATGGCTACTGGAAAAACCATAGCTTTGACTAGATGGACCTTTGTTGGTAAAGTAATGTCTCTGCTTTTTAACACTCTATGTTGGTCATAGCTTTTCATCAAAGGAACAAGCATCTTTTAATTTCTTCGCTGAAGTCACCATCTGCAGTGATTTTGGAGCCCAATAAAACAAAGTCTCTCACTGTTTCCATTGCTTCCCCATCTATTTGCCATGAAGTGATGGGACCAGATGCCATGATCCTCATTTTTTGAATGTTGAGTTTTAAGCCAGCTTTTTCACTCTCCTGTATCACTTTTATCAAGAAACTCTTTAGTCCCTCTTCACTTTCTGCCATAAGGGTGGTGTCATCTGTGTATCTCAGGTTATTGATATTTCTCCAGGCATTTATTCCAGCTTGTGCTTCATCAGCCGGCATTTCTCATCATGTACTTGTACTTGTACTCATCATGTACTTGTACTCATCATGAAGCTTGTGCTTCATTCAGCCCAGCATTTCTCATCATGTACTCTGCATATAAGTTAAATAAGCAGGGTGACAATATACAGCCTTGATGTACTCCTTTTCCTATATGGAACCATGTCCATGTCCAGTTCTAACTGTTGCTTCTTGACCTGCATACAGATTTCTTAGGAGGCAAGTAAGGTGGTCTGGTATTCCCATCTCTTTAAGAATTTTCCAGTTTGTTGTGATCTACACAGTCAAATGCTTTGGCATAATCAATAAAGCAGAAGCAGATGTTTTGCTGGAATTCTCTTGCTTTTTCTATGATCCAATGGGTGTTGGCAATTTGATCTCTGGTTCCTCTGCCTTTTCTAAATCCAGCTTGAACATCTGGAAGTTCACAGTTCGGGTACTGCTGAAGCCTGGCTTGGAGAATTTTGAGCATTACTTTGTTAGCATGTGAGATGACTACAATAGTGCGGTAGTTTGAACATTCTTTGGCATTGCCCTTCTTTGCAACTGGAATGAAAACTGAACTTTTCCAGTCCTGTGGCCACTGCTGAGTTTTTAAAATTTGCTGACATATTGAGTGCAGCACTTTCACAGCATCATCTTTTAGGATTTGAACTAGCTCAACTAGAATTTCATCACCTCCACTAGCTTTGTTCATGGTGATGCTTCCTAAGGCCCACTTGACTTCACATTCCAGGATGTCTGGCTCTTGGTGAGTGATCATACCATAGTGGTTATCTGGTTCATGAAGATCTTTTTTGTATAGTTCTGTGTATTCTTGCCACCTCTTCTTAATATCTTCTACTTCTGTTAGATCCATATCATTTCTGTCCTTTATTGTGCCCATCTTTGCATGAAATGTTCCCTTGGTATCTCTCATTTTCTTGAAGAGATCTCTAGTCTTTCCCATTCTATTATTTTCCTCTATTTCTTTGCATTGATCACTTAGGAAGGCTTTCTTATATCTCCTTGCTATTCTAAGAACTTCATTTCCTGCTTATTTCAAGTTTAAGCTTGTTTCCTTTTTCCATTCTTAACTCATTTTTACATAAAGATATTCATATTAAACATCACAAAATGCAGTTTAATATGTCCTAATTTTGAATCCTAATATGATTCACTCCTGACAAAAATCACAAAATTGCAGAGTTTATAACTGCCTCCTACATAGAATCTAAAGTCTACCTGGTGGGTGAAGCTGTTTGCAGTTACTGACCACATCATGCGTGTTTGGTTGCTAAGTCATGTCCAATGTGTCTGACTCTGCAACTCCATGGACTGTAGCCCACCAGTTTCCTCTGTCCATGGGCTTATCCTGGTAAGAATATTGGAGTGGGCTGCCATTTCCTCCTCCAGGACTGACCATATCAGCAGACACTAAAATTACATATGACAGAACTCAACTCAAACCAGCCTGGTCTGGTGGGGGATGTATTGGCCCCCTTGCCTGAGAAAGGGGCAGGCTGCCTTGGGCAAGCAGGGATTCAGGAATGCACACGTTCCCCGAGGAAACTCTTTCTTCTTCACCTCCAGCCTCTATTTTCTGTTTGCTTGGCTTCCTTTTCAGATGGGTTTACTCTATAGGTTGGCAACGTGGCCCAGTAGCAGTTCTAGGCTTATAGGATACCTACAGCCAGAAAATTCAGTGAGAAGAAATCATCTTTTTCAGGAATTTCCAGCCAAAGCCTCAGAAAGGTGGTGCCGGGTCCAGTTGGCTGATGGTCCCTTCCCTGAACCAATTACTGCAGCCAGCTTGGTACAGACTCTGATTACAGGGCCCCTTCTATGACCACGGAGGAAGGAGGCCAAGGACATCAACCAGCTTATAAAGGCTTCCACAAAGATGTGTTTGGTTACAAGGAAGATGATGACGGAAGAGAGTAATGACTAGTCCATGACATCCTCATCTTGTCAGGTCCTGAAGGTGGTCTGGCTCTCACCCTCACTCCTCCTTGGGTATAACCTCTCAGGGAGGAGGCGCCATGGTCTTCTCTGATCTTCCCTAGGGAGCCCACCTCTACCTCCCAATGCTGTCTTGTAACCTGCATTCTTACTCTTTGCCCCATTCTCCTTCCTAAGTCCCTGGCCAGGGGCTAAGATCCCACGTGTTGCATGCTGCTGCTACTGCTGCTAAGTCGCTTCAGTCGTGTCCGACTCTGTGCGACCCCATAGACGGAAGCTCACCATGCTCCCCTGTCCCTGGGATTCTCCAGGCAAGAACACTGGAGTGGGTTGCCATTTCCTTCTCCAATGCATGAAAGTGAAAAGTGAAAGTGAAGTCACTCAGTCGTGTCCGACTCTTAGCGACCCCATGGACTGGAGCCTACCAGGATCTTCCTTCCATGGGATTTTCCAGGCAAAAGTACTGGGGTGGGGTGCCAGTTGCATAGCACAGCCAAATTTAAAAAAGAAAAGAAAAGAACCTCAAAGAAAATACAAATATGATTTACCAAACCTGATTTACTGTGGGGTAACTATGCACTGGAGTATAACAGGGAGATTTTCTTCAAAACAAAATTAAAAAAAAAAGAAAAACACAGGATCTTAATTACTCATTTCTGACCTCCAGTTTCAATTAATGGAAGGCTTTATTCTATAAACAGTCCAGTAAGTGACCAAGTACCCACTTATCAATGCATCTTCACAGTCATGTAATCAACCTATTGGTTAAGCCTGTTTATCATTCCTTGTAATCTTAGTCCCCTTATAGTGGATCTAATTCTATCTTTTAAGCATGATCTACTGTGTACACTAATGAAGTTCCAAATTATTGTTACCCAAATGTGGGCTATTTCCGCTGCTTAGCAAAGTTAATGGGAGTTTGGGGAGGATTCTAAAGGAGATTTAATTAAATCCTTCCGTTTTACTTGTCCTTGGCATTTCTTGTAAGAGTTGGGTGTGGTAGAATACTGCAGTTAGGGCTGAAATAAAATCTAGAGCCTGTCTGTAGATTTCATTTAATTATATTACTGCTTCCATGATGAACATGGAAATTAGGTGTTGACTGGAGAATCTGAATCACAAAGAATGACCTCTAAATAAAAGAGCTCTTAAAAACTCTAATTTGATGCTTTGGTTGAAAGATGCTAAAAATAAAATTAAAAGTAGGCTCTTTCAGGGGAAATATTAAAGTATCATCATCGAGCCAGCAAAAGTACTCTTTGAAAGAGCACATCAACTACACAGCTTTTAAACTTATTTTTTAAATATTTGGTTCTTCTAGAGGTAAACAGTTAATGTAATCTTTTAAAAATGATTCTCAGTGTTAAATAGCCTTGCAGCTCCTTCTCTATGTATTTATGTATGTTGGTGCATAGAGGCCTCACCTTCCTGATCATTTTCAACTTAGACTTAACAGGGAAATAAATAAGGTCGTGGCCTAAAGATGAAGCTAAGGCATTTTAACTTAGCTTTTTGAAAAATGTATTCATTCTGTCTCACTTTGACATGGTCACATGCTAAAATATATTTTCCATAAGTTATGTAGAGCACAAGCATTAATTTTCTGTTCATTTTTTAATGTCTGTCTTCCATACCCATAGATAGAGTTGCTGCTGCTGCTGCTAAGTCACTTCAGTTGTGTCCGACCCTGTGTGACCCCAGAGACGGCAGCCCACCAGGCTCCCCCGTCCCTAGGATTCTCCAGGCAAGAACACTGGAGTGGGTTGCCATTTCCTTCTCCAATGCATGAAAGTGAAAACTGAAAGTGAAGTTGCTCAGTCGTGTCCAACTCTGTGCGACCCCATAGACTGCAGCCTTCCAGGCTCCTCCATCTGGTCACTAAAGGAAGAAAATAATTTTTCTACTTCCGAAACTTGTGCCCAACATTGTGACAGAGAATTACACTCTTCAACCTTCTGGAAGTCATGAAAATCTATTACCTGCCAGTGGAGAAGGCGATTTTCATTTGTTTGTAGTTGTTCATATCATATATCTAACTAACTTCTTCAGAGCCATGTCTAGCCCTGAGTATGGATTTCTACTGTATCAGCTACAGTGTGGATTACCTGGAAAGCAATGGAAATTAAGCTTTACCAAACAGAACTGCAGGCTGGTTCATGGTAACCATTTAGAAGAAGTTAGATAAGATGCAAAGAGTAAATTTTTCCTTGTAATTGATTATTTCCTGCAGTTTATCACTTTCCTCTCTCACAAAGAAATCTGCCCTCAATGCCAACCCTGTACCAAACCAAACATCTCTGTCTCAATATGTCAGTGATATTTTCCCCATTAACAAATTCCATTAGATTTTTTTAAAAATTATTAACTTTTCTACAGAATAAATAAAAGTTGTGACAGTAAATGCTATAATGCATTGTGTCAATAAATAGTTTAACATGAATTATACTTTAAACTCGGAGATGAAAGCTTATTCTTGATGACTTTCTTTCAACACAACAACACTTATCCCATTTTCAGACAATTTTAGCATCTCAAAGGATTTGCCCTCTTACTTTTTTTGTACCAGGTTATTGGTTCATTCCTACAACTCTATAGAAAGATAAATTGTAAAAGCAACAGGAGGTTAGTTATGAGATGTGAGTCCTGCCAATTTCACCTTTGTGCCCTAAAATATTAATTTCTTTGGATTTCAGATTTCTTATGCCCCATCTAAGTAGGCTGGACTAGATGTCCGATTGACTGCTTTTTCAGAACCACAATTCTTTACACTATCTTTTCTTCCTCTGTAACAGCTATACTTCTACATATGCTTTTGCGCTTAGTTGATTGTAGTTATTAATAATAATAAAATATTAATAAAACATATCTACTTTTTATTCATCAATAATAGATATATGTCTGTCTACCTACCTAACTAATCAGGATTTCCTATGAAGATGAAATGACTCTCGCTGGTGCCTGGTGATCTAGTGGTTAGGATTGGACACTCTGACCACCACTGTCCAGGTTCAATTCCTGGTCAGGGAAGACTTTCTCAGGGACTTCCCAGGTGGCGCTAGTGGTAAAGAACGTCCCTGTCAATGCAAGAGACTAGAAGAGACATGGTTTCAACCCCTAGGTTGGGAAGATGCCCTGGAGGAGGGAATGGCAACCCACTCCAGTATTCTTGTCTGGAGAATCCCATGGACAGAGGAACCTGGCAGGTTATAGTCCATGAGGTCTCAAAGAGTTGGAGACAACTGAAGCAACTAAGCATGCACACATGAGGGTGAAATAATCATTGTTATCATACTTAACTGATGCAATTTTAGTCAAAAGTAGGAAGTCTTGATATTTTTAGTCTGAACCATATTACCCTAGAGCATTTAGAAACCGACTTACAGCTGTGTGTATTGTTATAACCATTTCAACAGGAACTATTTCACCAGATGATCTCTCAGACTCTTTCCAACAGTGATGTTCAATGACTCACAACCAACATGATCAATATCATTATGTTCAATCCATTAAGTGCCATCCTGCCATGTGAACTTGAACAAGGAGAGAATGGCTATGCCATCTGTTGTGGCAAAGATCGTGTACAGATTGTTAAGTCTTTCTGCCTTTCCATGGATTTATTGCAGTGAGTGTCAAAGACAAAGACAAGTCCTGAGATTCATCAGACAGTAGAACTGATCACAATATTCCAGGAACCAGCCACATCTATGGAACATCTTTAGCAGCATACACACTGGTATGCACTGTGGGATCTGATCTCTTGCAATTATTTGGGCAAACAAGGCATATCCAGCTTTTTAAAAAATCTAATAATACAAGAGAAACATGCTGTCAGGACCAATTAATTAAAACAGTGGATGCTATGGGTTAAGAAGTCAGACTCAAGACATGGAAGCAATTTAAATGTCCATCAGCAGAGGGATGGATAAAGATGTGGCACATATATACAATGGAATATTACTCAGCCATTAAAAAGAATGATATAAGGTCATTTGCAGGCAACATGGATGGACCTAGAGAGTACCACACTAAGTGAAGCAAGTCAGACAGAGAAGGAGAAATATTGTATGACATCCCTTATATGTGGAATCCAAAAAGAAATGATGGAAATGAACTTACAAAACAGAAAGAGACTCTTAGAGAACAAACTTATGGCTGCCAAAGAGGAAGAATGGGGGGAAGGGATAGTTAGGGAGTTTGGGATAGACATGTACACACTTGCTATATTTAAAATGGATTACCAACAAGGACCTCCTGTACAGCACAGGGAACTCTACTCAATGTTGTGTGGCAGCCTGGATGGGAAGGGAGTTTAGGGGAGAATGGATACATACATATGTATGGCTGAATCCCTTTGCTGTCCACCTGAAACTATCACAACACTGTTAATCAGCTATACCCCAATACAAAATAAAAAGTTGGTTAAACCAAAAAAAAAAAAAGAACTAAGGGCTCGCTGTGAGGTTGAGTGACCAGGGAGCTCTCTGTAGACAAAGCAGAACCAGATCACCAAGGAGTAACTGGTCCACGATGCAGACAGGCTAAGACCAGGTTAGAGACAGAATCGAACCACAGCATCTGGACAAAAAACACACCATCTTGATGGAATGAGCATATTCAGAAAGATTCAGAAAGTGACAGCCTTGTAACTCAAAGTACAAGCAGAAGTCCATTGAACACAGTAAAGTGTTTGCACAGATGATCAGCTAGAAAAAAAGATTCTTTCCCTTTTGCATTGATTAGGAAAGGAGCAGAAAGAAGGAGCTGATAAGCACACAACGGAAAGAGTTTGTGAGTCTGATGATTTTTATCAGCAGTAAGCAGTTTCCTGAGCAAGGCCTAGAAGAAGCGTGGAAGGAAATTTATATGAAAATACTGGTCTTTTTCCCAGATGTTTCCCATGTCTAGACAGTTAGTGAACAGAGATGAATATCTGTAGTCTTACTTCATGGACCAAAAATCTCCTCCTTTTAAAATGTCTGCCTGGACGTCCAGAGCGGGTGTGCCCCAGGAGTGACTTTTCAAAGTATGACTCAAACAATAGGAAGCTGAAGTGAATTAATCTATTTTTTGTGCTTTGTTTTTATAAGGACAGCTGATAGTTCCCTTGGTATCAAGACTTCTCAAAAAGGGGGGAAAAATAAGAAAATGAAAAAGAAAAATAGTTGACCTGATTCTATTGCCTCCTGTCAAGTGCTGTTTTTAAAATTCGACTTTCAATTTTCCTGTGGCATGACGACAGTGCTGTTTCCATCCCCAAGCTCTCCTGTGTGGCTTAATTGAATTTCAGGGTGGAAAGAGACTTCGAACACTCCCTAGTCCGACCTTCAACTGTAGACAGGGAGATGGAGGCCCCGGAGTGTTTTCACTAGGTGAGCGGCTCCCTTCCATGGACCAGGAACGCTCTGGAGTTATTTGAAAATGTTGGATGGTCATATCTTGGTCAAGACAGAGGGGTAGACCCCTGGTCACTAGGGGTGAAAAGCCAACTTTTCAATGTGGGACAGGAATACAGCAGGAATTCACCTAGGAATACAGCAGCTATATTGTAGCTAAAAAAAATTTTAAAGGAAAAAATTACTTCTGTGGACGGGCAGGACTGAATTAGTTTATGGGAAATGTAAGCCCAAGGATAGAAGGCATCACTCTTGCATCCTTGGCAACCTAGCAGAGAACTCTGGTTCGGATAGCACCAAAATTTTCATTCGCGAGCTTCAACAAGTTCTGTTCTTATGGATTTCGCTTGGGGAGGTTTCACACATCCAGTGCCGTGCACTCCAAGGTGTTCTCATCTTAAAAACCTTTCCTTCATGTAAAGCGCCTGTGACTCTATATTTAAAAATACCCACGTTTCACATAGGCATGTTAATTAGCTTTAGCGCTTGACAAAGTGCTTCCCAATGGCTAAGCATTATGGGACTCTGTATGGTAGATTGGGGTATTTACTTTCCAAGTTCCCTTCCAAACTGAAGAGCCCGTGAATCTGTGACCTTGGATGAAAACAAACTTTCTCAGTTTCAGCATCAAGAACACCCTTCTGGATAATATTTTGTTCAGCAGCCATCTCTAGCATTTACCTACTGCTGCCGCTAAGTCGCTTCAGTCGTGTCCGACTCTGTGCGACCCCAGAGACGGCAGCCCACCAGGCTCCCCCGTCCCTGAGATTCTCCAGGCAGGAACACTGGAGTGGGTTGCCATTTCCTTCTCCAATACATGAAAGTGAAAAGTGAAAGTGAAGTCGCTCAGTCGTATCCGACTCTTCGCGACCCGTGGACTGCAGCCTACCAGGCTCCTCTGTCCATGGGATTTTCCAGGCAAGAGTACTGGAGTGGGGTGCCATCGCCGTAATTCTCGAGGCAACACCACTCAGCAGGGACAAACAGAACTATCTCCAGAAATTATCAAATGTCCTCTGGAGGACAAACCACCCACCAGTTGAGATTAGAGAAGGAATTTTTTTAAGGTACTTTTTAAATGCTAACCTTTTGCCCCTCCTTACACCTCTCCCCAGTTATAATTCCTTAAGTATCTGAAGAGCATCTCCCTGATTTGGGACCAAAATCTGCTAGGTTTACATGATCTCTGATAGAACTCCAATACCATTAAGAATTAAGCTTTTCTTCTTTTCATTTACATTCTGAATATTTAACAATAGTGTAATGCTTTCTAAAGCTTCTTTTGATGTTAGCTGTTTTTATTAACTCTTCTACACGTGGCCCTGTAAAGAACAAAAACTAGATAATCTCTCATATTTTAGCAGTTATGGTATGGATTACTCTTAATTTTTCACTTTGAATGACTGACTCATAGACTATGAATTGTATTTTATTCATATGTGTTTGTTTAGCTGTTTTAAGTTGGCAGCAAAGTCGTCAAAAGGATGTAGCTACCGTGACCTCCATGTCAAGCAACAATGGACGATCACCGAGAAAGATCGTGGTGACATTCTGCAGTTTTTTTCAGTGGTCCAGTCACACCATCCCTCATGATCACAATCTAAAACCCAAGAGAGGGAGCTGGTACTGTTCTTTGACAATTAATAAGAAGTTAACTCTGCCTGCAGTCACTAGGGCAGGCTTCAGGTAGGGATGTTAAAGCATCTTACTTCCCACCATTTATGCAGAGAGAAAGAGGAAGAACAAAGCTGACTGTGGACAGTACCCGGGGCTACAGGAAACCTCTCCTTGAGCAGCACCTCTTCTAGGATTACTTTAAGAAGACAAGTGAATGGACACAAGGAAGTTCCTGGGTGACACTGACTAAAACTACACATTAAAAAGCACATGGCCTTATTCCCAGACTTGTATTAATACTTAGTGATTATATGACTTGTTTTTCAGCCAATCACATAAGAATTAAGGAATTCTACAACACAAATGTTGAACAGAAATACAACCACTGTCCTGTATCTTAATTTCTATAACATTAAATTTTTGTGAGAGCACAGAAGGAAATGTATATGAAACCAGGGAGGTAACATCACTCTAGAAATCCTTTAAACAAACACGTGTTGTATTGTGTGTTCGTGTTTTCTCCCCAGCAAGTACCTGGCATTAGGCTGTTAGTAACTGCTGAAGGACAAGTTCAGCTGTTTGTTGTTATGGATGTTTCTTTTCCAAAAGCCCAGGCATTCTAGTTGTGCTGCAGTTGGCCTCAGACTTCCTTTTACCTTTGCCAAGACAATTCCCTGGACTTCTGCTCTGATCTGGGTCCTGTTTCCTTGGTCCTGTGACTTTCTCTCTCTAGGATTACTTCTCAGTGGCGGGGAAGACATTTTCCAGAGTTCCCTGAGAAACTGTACTTGGCAGGACATTTTTTCAAGAACTTGCATGTCTGAAAATGTCTTTATTATCCTTGCTCTTGATTTATAGTTGGCTAGGTATGAAATTCTAAATTCCCTCAGCGTTTTAAGGTTTTGTTCCATTGTCTTCTCGCCGGAGGTGCCGCTGTTCGAGGAATCCAAGGCCAGTCTGGTAGTTCATTCTTTGTACCCGATCTGGTTTCCACCCATGGACACTCCTAGATGCTGTAGACTGGCTCTGAGCTCACTGCTGAGTGTTCCCACCTTTTCACTAACCATGCATCATGGGTGAACCAACAAATACCTTCTGATTCCCATTTGTAGAAGGTGTAATACAACATAATGAAAATTGTATGTAAATAGTTTGCACTTTGTGACATTTGGCTCCATAAAGAGATTATCATTTTTTTCCCATTGAAGAAAAGTGTTACTAGAATTTATGATCTTCTCTCCATCAGCTGAAGGAATTTCTGTTGTCGTTCAGTTACTCAGTTGTATCCAACTCTTTGCATCCCCATGGACTATAGCCCATCAGGCTCCTCTATCCATGGGATTTTCTAGGCAAGAATACTGGAGTGGGTTGCCACCTCCTTCTCTAGGGCATTTTCTTATACCAGGGATGAAAACCATGTCTCCTGCATTGGCAGGTGGATTCTTTACCACTGAGCCACCAGGGAAGCCCAAAGGAACGTCTCAGGAGCTTCTAATCCCAAATCCAATAATCTTCTTGCCCAGTGGAATCCAGCTTGAATTCATCACTCTAGTCTTTGAGTTCTCTCCATTCTGTTTCCCAGGGCTTCTGACGTCTCCTCTTCTATTAGTCTTGCGGTACCATCTCTCCTTGACCATGGCTTCTAAACATGGACATTCCTTTGGGTTTTTTGCTGATATCTCTCTTATATGTGCCCTATTCTTATTGTAAGAGGCCTCATTTAACTTAGGGTATTAAATGTCACCATTATGACTGTTACTCATAACCTACTTTACATGTGGTCCTGCATTTCCACCAATTCCATCCTGGAGTGGTGCGCCCACAGAAAAGGCTAAATGAGGTCTCATCGTAGGTGCTGACAACCTTCTTCTATAAAGGGTCATGGAGAGTACGCACTATAGGCTTTGCTGGATACACAGTCTCAGTTGCAAATACTCACTTCTGCAACTGTGGTGGGGACACAATCACAGACAGCACCTAATGAATGAGGAGGTCAGGATTCCAGTCAAACTTTATCTACAAAACAGGCAGGAAGCCTTATTTCACCCTGGGCCAATGCCTAGAGCTGTGTCTTGAATTTTACACTCAGTAGATTAGTAGTTTGACCTTAAAGAATCATTAATGACCTCAGTATTACAAAACTACTGCTATAGAAATTATTTATTTTTAGAATTTCTTTCTTTCTTTGGCTGCTCTGGTCTTAGTTGTGGCATGTAGAATCTTTGATCTTTGTTGTGATATGTGGGATCCAGTTCCCCAACCAGGGATCGAACCTCAGCCCCCTGCATTGGGATTGCAAAAATCCCAGCTACTGGACCACCAGGGAAGTCCCTAGAAATCACTTCTTTTGACTAGGATTCTCCTCCTCTCACCCACTACCTTATGGGCCTACTAAACTCGTGTTCATTTTTGAGGCCCAGCTCAGATGTCACCTCTTGGATGAAGCCTTCCTTCATGCATGCATGCACAACTGTGTGTTAGTAACCTTGGTACCTACATTGTACTTGTACTTGGTACCTATCCCTTCTCAGAATCAGCTACACCTTCCTTTTTTCCCATAAAGAACACATTTAGAGTCAATTAAAATACTCCTCCTATGACTTCCCAGGTGGCACTAGTGGTAAAGAAGCTACTTACAAGTCAGGAGACGTAAGACACCTGGGTTCAGTCCCTGGGTTGGGAAGATCCCCTGCAGGAGGAAAGGACAATTGACTCCAGTATTCTTGCCTGGGAAATCCCATGGACAGAAGAGCTGGGCAACTACAGTCCGTGGGGTCACAAAGAGTCGGACACAACTGAGCACACAAAACACTCCAAGGGCTCAATTATAATTATGTCTCTCTTCACCCCTTGATGTTAAGCTTACCCAGTGAAGCTTCAAAGTCTACTGATATTCCCTGCTCTGTGATTTATGCTGAATCATTGCATGCTAAACACTTGTGCATTTGTGCAATGTCATGACCTACATGTTTATTATCTCATCTTCCTGCTAAAAATATAATTATACTTGTTGTAAACCAAACTCATCCTTTCTTCCCAAATCTGTTTCTCCTCTTGCTAATGACATCCCCAGTCTTAGTTAGCCAGGGCTTAAAATTAAATCTATCTTGGGACTTCTCTGGTAGTCCAGTGGCTAAGACATCACTCCTAGTGCAGGAGGCCTGGGTTCAATCCCTAGTTGAGGAACTCAACCCCACATGCTGCAACTAAGACCCGGCACAACCAAATAGATAGATAAAATTTTAAAAAATTGAATCTGCACTGTGGTTCAGAGGATAGAACTGGTGTCATACAGAGGGGGAGCCAAGGCTTAGGGTAGGACCCTGGGTACATTATGACAGTCTCTCTCTCTCTGGAGATGAAGCTTCTCACTTGTGACATGGCCAGGTGCAGCCCGGGGTTACCATGGACCTGCTATAACCCTTGGGTTTTGAATGCACAGCTGACCTTCTACAAATGATTCCTGTTATTTCTTGTTAGGCTCATTCTAACATTTCTGCTGGTGGTGGTGGTTGTTGTTCAGTCGCTAAGTCATGTCTGACTCTTTGCGACCCCATGGACTGCAGCACACCAGGCTTCTCTGTCCTTCACCATCTCCTAGAGCTTGCTCAAACTCATACCCATTGAATTGGTGATGCCATCCAACCATCTCATCCTCTTCTGCCCTCTTCTCCTGACTTCAATCTTCCCCAGAATCAGGGTCTTTTCTAATGAGTCAGTTCTTTGCATCAGGTGGCCAAAGTACTGGAGCTTCAGCTTCAGCAGCAGTCCTTCCAATGAAAATTCAGGGTTGATTTCCTTTAGGATTGACTGGTTTGATCTCCTTGCAGTCAAGGGACTCTCAAGAGTCTTCTCCAGCACCACAGTTGGAAACCATCAATTCTTGGGCACTCAGCCTTCTTCATGGTCCAACTCTCAGATCCATACACAACTACTGGAAAAATCATAGCTTTGACTATACAGACCTTTGTTGCAAAATGATGTCTCTGCTTTTTAATATGCTGTCTAGGTTTGTCATAATATTTCTGGTAGCATGACCTTTAGCAAATTTTTTAGTAAAATTCATTTTCTCTTTAACCTTTATTGGTTTAGGATTACACTGCCTGATACCCTGATCCTAACACAAGGCATCCTGGAACATTCGGTGAGAGCCAGTGCCTTCAGGGGACATACTCCAGGTATATATGTTAATATATTACTCTGTAATACTCCAGGTGTATATGTTATACTAAGCTATATAGCTAAAAATTAGTTTATAATTAAGTGATAATACTTAATTGGCTGTGACTCTCTTGAGGGGCTTCCCAAGTGGCTCTGTGGTAAAGAATCCACCTGCAATGCAGACACACAGATTCAATCCCCCACTCAGGAAGATCCCCTGAAGAAGGAAAGGGCAATCCACTTCAGTATTCTTACCTGGGAAACTCCATGGACAGAGGAGCCTGGCAGGCTACCGTCTGTGGGGTCGCAAAGAGTCTGACATGATTGAGCGACTGAGCAAAAACACAGATGACTCTTTTTTACAAACCATGTGTTCTGTCTATAGAGGGAAAATATTTGTCTTTATACTTTCAGATGTTTTGGAAACCCCCATATACTTGAGCCTCCAGTACCTTAAATGCATCTAAACATTTTGTGTAGCCTTTGGCTTTTAGTAACTCAATGAACGATATTATTCAGTCAAGCATTTTTTAAGAAGCAAGAATTTTTTCTTTCCCTTTATAATCAGAAGTATACAGATGGCTGTTCCTTTAGTGTCTGTGCTCTCTTACTCTTCCTGCATAACACAAATTCCTATTCATATTCCAATCTATGTTCCTAAAATTAATTTGGTTCCTAAATACCTATTTCCCTGTGTCAGGTCTTTAAATCTGTTCTGGAATATTTTAATTTTCAGCTTAATTTAGCTTTTTTATAAACTTGTGTTATTTTAAAAAATAAATTATAAATTCTATGTATGAAATAAAATTATTTTATCACTGTGCATATTCTCACACAACCTGGTGTAATTCTGCCCATTTTTTCTCTCATCACTGTATAAGTATAATAAACTTACAAGAAACAAAGCTGAACAAGCCTGTACGAGCCCTGTTCCATAAACTAACTGAACAAATGCTTTTTTATTTCAAATTATTAAAATGCTAGATTGAGAATAATGTTGATTCTTTTCTTTGGGGAAAAGTCAATGAATGAAATATACATGTAATTAGTCTCTCTGACTGTCTACACCCTAAGTATATACATTTGTTTAAAGCATACGATATTATGTTAGGCCTTACAAAATTCCATATATCTTTACAAATATCTGTATAGTCATTGATGTTGTAGGATGTATACTGTGTCTTACAACCCACCTTCTTTGAAGAGATATCATCTCTGATTGAAACATCATTATGGCTATTATTTCTTTTTGCACCTCTTTAAGAACTAAGCCATTAAGACCATGTATAAGAATTTCAAAGAGAAATACAAAAACAAATAGTAAGTTTCATAGGAAACTTATCAGACTTAACATGGTAATAAATGAGGTTAAAAAAATAGGAAAGTCTCAAACATAGCAACCAGCAAAACAAGGAAAACAGTGCCTCAATCTTTGTCCACCAGCTCCACCATATGGCACCGTGAGAATTTACAGTTTATCTTCAAGCGGAATTTCCCCAAATATTTAAAAATACTTATGCACGGTCAATTCAGTATCTCATAACAATAACAACAAAAACTATTGAAAGTAGAGTAAGAAGCAACTTTTATCAATAACAAATGTGTATCCTTTTACTTTGTTCTGGAATCAAGATTGCCGGGAGAAATATCAATAACCTCAGATATGCAGATGACACCACCCTTATGGCAGAAAGTGAAGAGGAACTCAAAAGCCTCTTGATGAAAGTGAAAGTGGAGAGTGAAAAGGTTGGCTTCAAGCTCAACATTCAGAAAAGGAAGATCATGGCATCCGGTCCCATCATTTCATGGGAAATAGATGGGGAAACAGTGGAAACAGTGTCAGACTTTGTTTTTCTGGGCTCCAAAATCACTGCAGATGGTGACTGCAGCCATGAAATTAAAAGACGCTTACTCCTTGGAAGGAAAGTTATGACCAACCTAGATAGCATATTCAAAAGCAGAGACATTACTTTGCCAACAAAGGTCCGTCTAATCAAGGCTATGGTTTTTCCTGTGGTCATGTATGGATGTGAGAGTTGGACTGTGAAGAAGGCTGAACGCTGAAGAATTGATGCTTATGAACTATGATGTTGGAGAAGACTCTTGAGAGTCCCTTGGACTGCAAGGAGATCCAACCAGTCCATTCTGAAGGAGATCAGCCCTGGGATTTCTTTGGAAGGACTGATGCTAAAGCTGAAAGTCCAGTACTTTGGCCACCTCATGTGAAGAGTTGACTCATTGGAAAAGACTCATGCTGGGAGGGATTGGAGGCAGGAGGAGAAGGGGACAACAGAGGATGAGATGGCTGGATGGCATCACTGACTCGATGGACGTGAGTCTGAGTGAACTCCAGGAGTTGGTGATGGACAGGGAGGCCTGGTGTGCTACGATTTATGGGGTTGCAAAGAGTCGGACATGACTGAGCAACTGAACTGAACTGAAGTTTAAGAAGTTATAAGAATATAGTATTATCATCTCCCAGGAAAATAGAACTAAGGTAAACTTTGCATCTTAAACCTAAACTTTTGCCGTCTGCTTTGCAATATTATTTTACCATTTACAATGTTGGATTGAAAGTTCATGGTTGGTTTTATTTTATCCAATGTCTATTTCAGGCAATAGATTTGGAGCTCTATGAAAATCACATCACTTCATAAAATATAAGAAGACAGAAAAACATATGGTCATCCTTTTGTAAATCTAAGAAGGCTTTAAAATTAAATAAACTATTTCTTCAATTTAACTTTCCGATCTTCTCTCACACTAATCTGTGTCCTTAAGTTGGAGCATACAAGTATACTTTTAAAAATAAATTCCACAAAAGTCTGCTGTGAGAATCAGAGCTGAGCAGCTTAAGTAAAAGGAGAAGATTTGGGAGGGCTTTTGAATGTCCATTATGGGGAGAAGGAGTCAGATAACAAAGGTGGGGCAAGAGAACGGCTTGGGCACCACAGGGCAGCTCTTAGTTCTAGAGTCTTCTGGGTGACTCAGGTCTGATCTACAAACACTGTCCTTGGACTTGCCTGCCTCAGGTGCCTGCCCTGAGCTAATCAGCTGACCCAGGGACAACTCAGTCACATCTGTTCACAGTCATTGAAGAAGGGGGTTCGTAGGCAACCATCAGGTGTAGACAACACCTGTGTGGTCCCATAACCCACACCACCAAGATGGTTCTAAAGGCAGTTGGAACACTGAAAGGAGGACATGGCTTCCAACCCCACTTTATCCAGATTAACGACTAAACCAGTCAAATACAAATAGTGTTGCTAACTAGGTAATTCAGTATTTTCAGCCCAATAGATTTAAGTCCAAATTATATTTGTAGAGTTCAGCCCACAAATTGTATCAGATCAGATCAGATCAGTCGCTCAGTCGTGTCCGACTCTGCGACCCCATGAATCGCAGCACACCAGGCCTCCCTGTCCATCACCAACTCCTGGAGTTCACTCAGACTCACATCCATCGAGTCAGTGATGCCATCCAGCCATCTCATCCTCTGTCGTCCCCTTCTCCTCCTGCCCCCAATCCCTCCCAGCATCAGAGTCTTCTCCAATGAGTCAACTCTTCACATGAGGTGGCCAAAGTACTGGACTTTCAGCTTTAGCATCAGTCCTTCCAAAGAAATCCCAGGGCTGATCTCCTTCAGAATGGACTGGTTGGATCTCCTTGCAGTCCAAGGCACGCTCAAGAGTCTTCTCCAACACCACAGTTCAAAAGCATCAATTCTTCAGCGTTCAGCCTTCTTCACAGTCCAACTCTCACATCCATACATGGCCACAAGAAAAACCATAGCCTTGACTAGACGGACCTTTGTTGGCAAAGTAATGTCTCTGCTTTTGAATATGCTATCTAGGTTGGTCATAACTTTCCTTCCAAGGAGCAAGCGTCTTTTAATTTCATGGCTGCAGTCACCATCTGCAGTGATTTTGGAGCCCAGAAAAATAAAGTCTGACACTGTTTCCACTGTTTCCCCATCTATTTCCCATGAAATGATGGGACCGGATGCCATGATCTTCCTTTTCTGAATGTTGAGCTTGAAGCCAACCTTTTCACTCTCCACTTTCACTTTCATCAAGAGGCTTTTGAGTTCCTCTTCACTTTCTGCCATAAGGGTGGTGTCATCTGCATATCTGAGGTTATTGATATTTCTCCCAGCAATCTTGATTCCAGCTTGTGCTTCTTCTAGTCCAGCGTTTCTCATGATGTACTCTGCATAGAAGTTAAATAAACAGGGTGACAATATACAGCCTTGATGTACTCCTTTTCCTATTTGGAACCAGTCTGTTGTTCCATGACCAGTTCTAACTATTGCTTCCTGACCTGCATACAAATTTCTCAAGACGCAGGTCAGGTGGACTGGTATTCCCATCTCTTTCAGAATTTTCCACAGTTGATTGTGATCCACACAGTCAAAGGCTTTGGCATAGTCAATAAAGCAGAAATAGATGTTTTTCTGGAACTCTCTTGCTTTTTCCATGATCCAGCGGATGTTGGCAATTTGATTTCCGGTTCCTCTGCCTTTTCTAAAACCAGCTTGAACCTCAGTAAGTTCACGGTTCACATACTGCTGAAGCCTGGCTTGGAGAATTTAGCATTACTTTACTAGCGTGTGAGATGAGTGCAACTGTGCGGTAGTTTGAGCATTCTTTGGCATTGCCTTTCTTTGGGATTGGGATGAAAACTGACCTTTTCCAATCCTGTGGCCACTGCTGAGTTTTCCAAATTTGCTGGCATATTGAGTGCAGCACTTTCACAGCATCATCTTTCAGGATTTGGAATAGCTCCACTGGAATTCCATCACCTCCACTAGCTTTGTTCATAGTGATGCTTTCTAAGGCCCACTTGACTTCACATTCCAGGATGTCTGGCTCTAGGTCAGTGATCACACTATCATGATTATCTGGGTCATGAAGATCTTTTTTGTACAGTTCTTCTGTGTATTCCTGCCACCTCTTCTTAATATCTTCTGCTTCTGTTAGGTCCATATCATTTCTGTCCTTTATCAAGCCCATCTTTGCATGAAATGTTCCTTTGGTATCTCTGATTTTCTTGAAGAGATCTCTAGTCTTTCCCATTCTGTTGTTTTCCTCTATTTCTTTGCATTGATCACTGAAGAAGGCTTTCTTATCTCTTCTTGCTATTCCTCAGAACTCTGCATTCAGATGTTTATATCTTTCCTTTTCTCCTTTGCTTTTTGCTTCTCTTCTTTCCACAGCTATTTGTAAGGCCTCCCCAGACAGCCATTTTGCTTTTTTGCATTTCTTTTCCATGGGGATGGTCTTGATCCCTATCTCCTGTACAATGTCACGAACCTCATTCCATAGTTCATCAGGCACTCTATCTATCAAATCTAGGCCCTTAAATCTATTTCTCACTTCCACTGTATAATCATAAGGGATTTGATTTAGGTCATACCTGAATGGTCTAGTGGTTTTCCCTACTTTCTTCAATTTCAGTCTGAATTTGGCAATAAGGAGTTCATGGTCTGAGCCACAGTCAGCTCCTGGTCTTGTTTTTGCTGACTGTGTAAGAGCTTCTCCATCTTTGGCTGCATACTTTCAAAGAATTACAAACTTCCCTCTCTCTGTGTGAATTTGGGCAGATTACAGGAACACCAGCTAAATGAAGCAATTTGGATCATAAAGCATATGGTCCTATCCTTTTAGGTGTTAAAGGAGGTCATGGGAATTATGACAACACTCTGGACTGCATGGATTTTCACAGCTGTACCCCGGAAAGACACTATTACTGCCACCAGTGAGCTCGAAGGTGACAGGGGCTCTCTGACCTTGACTCTTAAGGTCACGTCTGCAGGCAGGGACCCATGTGCTAAAGTGGGACACATCCGCATGGGGGCACTTCTCAAATATCTTTCATTTACTGAGGACAGTTTTTCAATTACAAAATAATTCCCCTGCCATTTCTGGGGCATTTAGGCCCACATCCTCTTTACATGCACTAGCATATTTTAGTGTACATACAACAATCCTATAAGTATTATTTTTTATTATTATTTATTATTCTCTTTGACTTCCCTTGTGGCTCAACTGGTAAAGAATCACCTTCAATGCAGGAGACCCTGGTTCGATCCCTGGGTTGGGAAGATCACCTGGAGAAGGGAAAGGCTACCCACTCCAGGATTCTGGCCTGGAGAATTCCATGGACTGTATAGTTCACAGGGTCGCAAAGAGTTGGACACGACTGAGTGACTTTCACTTTCACTATTATCCTCTGAAACAATGAGAAGGGTTTTTCTGGTGGCTCAGAAGGTAAAGAATCTTCCAGCAATACAGGAGACTAGAGTTGGATCCCTGGGTCAGGAAGATCCCCTGGAGAAAGGAATGGCAACTCACTCTAGTAGTTGCCATTCCCTTCTCTAGGGGATCTTCCTGACCCAGGACAGAGGAGCTTGGGGTCGCAAAGAGTCAGAAATGACTCAGCAACTAACACTTAACTAAACATCAAGAAACCAAAAATTGCAATCCCAAGGTACCACATCTAGGAATGATTTAAATTCATTCTACTTTGGAGCCCACCCAAAGACAAATTTCCCTACAAAAGCATGTTTAAGGCCTATACACTCAGTTGTATCTAACTTTTTGCAATGCTGTGGACTGTAGTCCGCCTGGCTCCTCTGTCCATGGAATTCTCCAGGCAAGAATACTGGAGTGGGTTGCCATTTCCTTCTCCAGAGGATCTTCCGGACCCAGGGTTCGAACCCAGGTCTCCTGTATTGACAGGAGCATTCTTTACCAGCTGAGCCACTGGGGAAGCCCCCGAGAGATAAATTATCTTTTTCACAATCTTACTAAAAAGTATAGACAGTGTACAGATTCAATTGCAATATAATTCATATTGAAGGAGAAGCTTTGTGCCTTGTTCTGTGTCAAACACTGGGCCTGGAAAGTTGAGTGTTTCTCTTACTCCAGGATCCTAATGAGCTGATGGCAGCAATGACAGAATCTCACCTGACAAGTCGCACAGAAACCACTTCTAGTTACTGTCTGATAATAACAGTAATCCTGCAGTGAACACCTACCATAAATCAGTTGGTTTTCCTACGTTATCTTATTTAATCTTCCCATACTGTCAGTTTGGTATTATCATCCTCCCTTTACATGGGAAGACATGGTGTCCTAAACTAGGTCCTGGTAAAGCTGGTTTTCAAATCCATTTTAGGGGGGAGGTTGTTTCATTTTGTTTCAATTTTGAGGCTTCTATTTCTTCCATTACAACACACAACACCTCTGGAACATCAATCTACTTTCATGTGCTTAATCTCATTTCCCTAGATATGCAGTGAGCTGAAGCTCACACCCATAGTCCAGTGAAACACATTTTCTCTGGAAGGGCTTTTATCAGTGGGTGTCGTGGGCACCAAGGCTGACTCATCTAAACTATATTTGGTAGATCCTTTAAGTTGCTCACATCACAACACAGAGAGGCTACGTGCTCTGTAAATGAGAGGCTTTCCAACTGAAGAATTTTATAATCCATCAATAATAATCTCTGCAGAATCACATAACAACTTCTTCTGACTTTTCCATCAGAAATGTCCCTCCATCAACATTCTGTGCCACCAATCCAGGAATAGATATACTATTCCCAGAATACACTTTAAGGATGAACTGCAAAATCAGGGAGTTGGTTGAGAACTGTGTGTATGAGGGTGGGGCGGGCATGTCACAGTTTTTTGTTTTGTTTTTTTTTCCAGTGTTTTGGGTTTTTTTTAGAAATCTTTGAGTATGCTTCTTTGAAAAGACCTCTGGGTTGTTCATGCCAAGACATCAATATTTCTAACTTGAACCAAAGTTAACTATTGACCCACATGCTGTCTCCGGAAGATCCAGGCACTGAATCACCACCAGTTATCTGCTTTCAGCATCTTTCCTCCTGCCCACATCAGCTCAACACTTCCCAGATATTCCTACATTCATACAACTTTTCATTTTCTCTGACATCATCATTTGGTCACCAACTTTTCAATCTTTACAGTTCATCTAAGTGTTCTACTTTTGGAGAAGCACTTCATCATAGAAGGACTTTCATTTTTTCCTGCTTAAAATTGAACTCTTGCTGTACTTTGCATTTTTATTTGACAAACTCTTATTTCTTTTTAAAACATCAGTCCTTGAAATGACTGTGACAGTGTCCTGCTCTCTCCCATCCTAATGTGTGTATTCCAGAGACGGAAACTCTGTGCTAAAGACAGCAATAGCTGTCCAGTAGCAGCAGCCACTGTACAGCCACAGCACCCATGCAGTGCGTGCCACACTTGTCCCAGACATGAGCACTTCTCTGGCCTGGAAAGAGTCATCTGACACTAGTTTTGAAGTCCTCCAAGAGTACAAATGTGCATTTCCTTCAAGATTCCCCAGCCCGTTATAAAAATGTTCAATTCAGTGATTCTCCAGGCAGGTCCTCAACTCAGCACAGCCTTAGTTCTCTACGAGGGAGGTTATCTTATCTAGGAATTACACTTAAGTTAGGCTGAGATGATCTTTCTTAAACAAGCTCTGTTAGCTAATACTTCATACATTATGGCATTCAGGCACTAACTCGCCATTTCCCTAGGATGTGTTCTGAAGTATTTTTCTCGTGGGTTTTTTTTTTTTTTTCTATTTAAGAAGGACTCGAGCATCCTTTCCTTATGAATCATATAGATAATAGTTGGTTAATATTTTGAAATAATGTGTTCCCATAAAGGGACATAAAATGTTAAGAATAGAAAACTGAAGAATAGATATGTGTACACACATACACACACACACACACACACACACACACACACACACACAAGGAATACGGAAAGAAAAGACAAGAGTAAAACTCAAAAGCTATAGATTTCAATTAGGTGACAACAATGATATACCAAAAATTGTAGATACCATATAAAGTCAGTTTTGTTGGAAATTTTCCTCCCACATTTGTAAATACTTGTTATAATGTTATTTAAGAAAAACTTGAGTTGCAGAAAGCAGATTACACTGCATTTCAAATTAACATTTAGTTGCTGAAATAGTAGAGCTTTAGGGGTAACAGCAGGGGGAATCGGTGCCATTCTCAGGGCAATAATACAATTTATAGCAGAATTCATCTAAGCCCGTGAAGATGGGGAGGGAGACCTCCAGTCTGCGCTCTCATTTAACTCACCTCCCCATCCCCACTGTCCCCCCCACCCCTCCTCAGCAGGCTCCTGGCCACAGGCTGCTCTCAGGACAGCACAGCAAAGGCTCAGAAAGCTGTTTTCCAAGAACGGACTTAGGCACAAAATTCTGGGGACAAATCACCACCACCAGACTTAGTTTATTGTTCCGCTTTCTGGATACATGATCTTTCTTAGAATTTTAGCCTACATCACAGATGACATGCGTTCAGGCAAAATTCACAAGACAATCGTTAGTCTGCCATGAAAGGTTTTGTTCAGACCCTCCTAAATTCTCCCAACCAACCTCTTCAAAGCCAGGCTGGGTCATTCTCATCTTACAAAGTAGCTGAATCTGCAGCCTTAATACCTGCCTCTCCCCCAACCCTGAACTCCTCAGGCCTCTTCCCTTTTAAAAATCAAACTTCCCCTTTCACCTAGTTTTATTCTCCTTAGCAGGCACACTGAGACACAGGCCTGAATCATTAGTAGTCTGTTCAGCACACCTCCAAATGCTGTTTAATCCACTAAGGCTTGATGAGGTGATTCAGAGAAAGTGAATAAACAGTGCCACAACCAGACATGAAGGGTTGGTATCACCTGGACGTATCAGACATGAAGGGTTGGTATCACCTGGACTTATTACCTTTCTTTCTGAGATTACACAGATTTATTTTCCTCACCGTTTGATTTCTTTGTTCTGTCTGTAATGTTACAGTGATATCAAACCTACACTCCGGATGAAGTTTGATGTTCACATTTTGTGAATTTCACCAAAGCTAAATACATCTAATCAGATCTGATCAGTCGCTCAGTCGTGTCCACTCTTTGCGACCCCATGAATAGCAGCACGCCAGGCCTCCCTGTCCATCACCAACTCCCGGAGTTCACTCAGACTCACATCCATCGAGTCAGTGATGCCATCCAGCCATCTCATCCTCTGTCGTCCCCTTCTCCTCCTGCCCCCAGTCCCTCCCAGCATCAGAGTCTTCTCCAATGAGTCAACTCTTTGCATGAGGTGGCCAAAGTACTGGAGTATCAGCTTTAGCATCATTCCTTCCAAAGAAATCCCAGGACTGATCTCCTTCAGAATGGACTGGTTGGATCTCCTTGCAGTCCAAGGCACTCTCAAGAGTCTTCTCCAACACCACCAAAAGCATCAATTCTTCGGCGCTCAGCCTTCTTCACAGTCCAGCTCTCACATCCATACATGACTACAGGAAAGACCATAGCCTTGACTAGGTGAACCTTTGTTGGCAAAGTAATGTCTCTGCTTTTGAATAAGCTATCTAGGTTGGTCATAACTTTACTTCCAAGGAGTAAGCATCTTTTAATTTCATGGCTGCAGTCACCATCTGCAGTGATTTTGGAGCCCAGAAAAATAAAGTCTGACACTGTTTCCACTGTTTCCCCATCTATTTCCCATGTAGTGATGGGACCAGATGCCATGATATCCTCCCCTAATTTTTGTATATTGGAATTAATTTGAAAAAAGGGACATGATTAAAATGAGTGAGTGTTGCACGCTCAGTCATGTCTGACTCTGCGTCCCCATGGACTGTAGCCCACCAGGCTCCTCTGTCTATGAGATTCTCCAGGAAAGAACAGTGGAGTGGTTGCTATTTCCTTCTCCAGGGGATCTTCCCAACCCA
The DNA here is from genome assembly GCA_935064755.1 of Tragelaphus eurycerus. Taxonomy (NCBI): domain Eukaryota; kingdom Metazoa; phylum Chordata; class Mammalia; order Artiodactyla; family Bovidae; genus Tragelaphus; species Tragelaphus eurycerus. Next base: position 37,682,275 of record CAKXYN010000007.1, on the reverse strand, counting down.
GGAATCAAACCTAGGTCTCCTGCATTGCAGGCAGATTCTTTACCACTGAGCCATCTGGGGAAGAGTTAAAATCAATACACTAATATCCAGAGATAACAATTAAATTCTTCATAATATTTTCACTATTTTCTCTATATACTTATTTATACCCAAGTTAGCATATGGGCACTTGGTGATGTGCTTGTTAACTAATAAGTTAATAATTTTTACAACTAATGAAATGGACAACTGTGCATGATAAAACATTAAAAACAAAATGACAAAAAATGTTATTCTTAAGAGTTACAAAATGATTTTTGGACGTACTATGAATTCTTTGTCCATTCCTTTGAAAACCATTCTATGATTACAAATTGTTGAACTACTATATTGCCATTTTTGTAGTTGGATCCAGATCAGATCTCTGATCATGACCTTGGATTCTGAAATGTGGAACTGTGGGCTTAAAATTAAAAACATTTAAAAGCTGTTGAAACACCAAAGCCAGTGTTTTTCCTCCAACATATTTCTCTAGAGAGGTTTTATCAGACTTACCAGTCACAGTAACTCTACACCTCCTGACACAAATTAGTTATATCTTAATTGTTTCTTTTCTACAGTTAATAGTTCATGAATGTAACTTGTGTTCTATTTACTACAAATCTATTGCACATTTTATTTGATTTTATATTGATTTGCAATTTGTTTGAAATTAGTAAACTAACCTTAGGTGATTTTTATTAGTGCTTTAACTGCTAGTAAAGTAATGCTCAAAATTCTCCAAGCCAGCCTTCAGCAATATGTGAACCGTGAACTTCCTGACGTTCAAGCTGGTTTTAGAAAAGGCAGAGGAACCAGAGATCAAATTGCCAACATCCGCTGGATCATGGAGAAAGCAAGAGAGTTCCAGAAAAACATCTATTTCTGCTTTATTGACTATGCCAAAGCCTTTGACTGTGTAGATCACAATAAACTGTGGAAAATTCTGAAAGAGACGGGAATACCAGACCACCTGATCTGCCTCTTGAGAAATCTGTATGCAGGTCAGGAAGCAACAGTTAGAACTGGTCATGGAACAACAGACTGGTTCCAAATAGGAAAAGGAGTACGTCAGGGCTGTATATTGTCACCATGTTTATTTAACTTATATGCAGAGTACATCATGAGAAATGCTGGACTGGAAGAAACACAAGTTGGAATCAAGATTGCTGGGAGAAATATCAATAACCTCAGATATGCAGATGACACCACCCTTATGGCAGAAAGTGAAGAGGAACTCAAAAGCCTCTTGATGAAAGTGAAAGTGGAGAGTGAAAAGGTTGGCTTCAAGCTCAACATTCAGAAAATGAAGATCATGGCATCTGGTCCCATCACTTCATGGGAAATAGACGGGGAAACAGTGGAAACAGTGTCAGACTTTGTTTTTCTGGGCTCCAAAATCACTGCAGATGGTGACTGCAGCCATGAAGTTAAAAGACGCTTACTCCTTGGAAGGAAAGTTATGACCAACCTAGATAGCATATTCTAAAGCAGAGACATCACTTTGCCAACAAAGGTTCGCCTAGTCAAGGCTATGATCTTTCCTGTGGTCATGTATGGATGTGAGAGCTGGACTGTGAAGAAGGCTGAGCGCCAAAGAACTGATGCTTTTGAACTGTGGTGTTGGAGAAGACTCTTGAGAGTCCCTTGGACTGCAAGGAGATCCAACCAGTCCATTCTGAAGGAGATCAGCCCTGGGATTTCTTTGGAAGGAATGATGCTAAAACTGAAACTCCAGTATTTTGGCCACCTCATGTGAAGAGTTGACTCATTGGAAAAGACTCTGATGCTGGGAGGGATTGGGGGCAGGAGGAGAAGGGGACAACAGAGGATAAGGTGGCTGGATGGTATCACTGACTGGATGGATGTGAGTTTGAGTGACCTCCAGGAGTTGGTGATGGACAGGGTAGCCTAGCATGCTGAGATTCATGGGGTCGCAAAGAGTTGGACACGACTGAGCGACTGATCTGCTCTGAATGTAGGTATTTGTTTGTTTACCAAGCCTTATTATATATTACAACAATTAATACTTTATCTGGCATTTATAAAGCAAATTGTTTTCTTGCTCTAACAGTTTCAGTCTTTTGACTTCAGTGTGTTAAATATATTTTATTGATATTTTCCTCTGGGCCTTCAGTTCTTTTCAAAATATTGATAATTTGGTGTTTTACTCTGTGTTTTGGTATATGATGTGAGATGAGAACAAAAATTGAGTTTTTCCATTCCCAGTGCCATTAATCAAACCATCCATTCTCCTCTGGAGTGTTTGTGTATTTTCCTGGTCATGTACAGACAGGGGAGAGGGGCTTCCTTTCCACCTGCTGGAGCCAGCAACAGGGCCATGATGCTTAAATCTGAGCATTAGTTTATCCCTGAATGGGCTCAACTTCCCACATTATTCTTCTTCTTTATTTTCCCCATTCATTCTATTTTTTATAAATGGTATTTCTTCACTCTTATTAAGTCCTTCCCCTCAGCATCCTCACGAAACTTATTTCCTTTATCCTATGGCTAATAATTATACTAATACTCTATGAATTTATGTTAATTTGGGAAAAAGTGAGATCTTTAACACAGTTCATTTACTTATTCAAGATCATGGCACATTTCTGTATTCCTTAAAATTCACTTTTAAGTTTCTTTGAAAGTTTCCTGGTTTCTTTGTCTTGTATCTTTAACACAGTTCTCTTTAGGGTGATTTTTAATAGCACTTTTGGATTTTATTTTTCTGATTGTTCTAGTTTTTATTTGCTATAATAATCTTCTCCCATCTCTATACCAGCAAACTTACAGAGGCTACATAAGAATACTTTTAGTTGTATGCTGGCATTTGCTCACTTTACTGAATACTCATATTTAATTTTAGGTTTTTATTCAATTGATTCTCTTGCACTTATTAAGCATGCAATTATGTGAGTTCAAGTAATGGCAAGGTTGTCTGCTTTGCAAGAGTTATATCTCCTTTTTCTATTTCATGCCTAATCTGTTGCATTGACCAAAATGTCCAGAACAATGATAATTAGTTGTGATATGTTTATAAAAATATACATCAATAGAAATTTTGACTGTATCTCTTTGTTATATGTGCTTTGCTGTTTTATACCACAATAATACAAAAGATTATGAGAGACTACTATGAACAATAAAATAAAAAAACTAGATAACCTAGAAGAATGGTTAAATTCCTAGAAACCTACAACTTACCAAGAATGAATCATGAAGAAATAGAAAGTCTGAATAGACCAATAATAAGTAAGAAGATAGAATCAATAATCGAAAACTTCCCAACAAAGAAAAAGCCCAGAACCAGATGGTTTCACTGGTGAATTCTGACGAACATTAAAATAGAATTAATGTCAACCCTTCTCAAACCCTTCCAAATAATTGAAGAGGCAGAAATTCCTGTTATGAATTGGGATTATCCAGATGCCAAAGTCAGATAAGGACACTAGGAAGAAATAAAATCATAAATCTATACCCTTGATGAATACAGTTATAAAAATATTCAGTAAAATATTAAGAAACTGCATTCAACAGCACATTAAAAGGATAATACACCAAGATCAAGTGAGTTCTATCTCTGGAATGCAAGGATGATCCATATACACAAATCAATCAATGTGCTACACTACATTAATTTAACAAGATAAAAATCATAAGATTATCTCAATAGATGCAGAAAAAGCATTTGGCACAAACAAACATCCTTTCATGGTGAAAAAAAAAAAAAACACTCAACAAATCTGGTATAGAAAAAATATACCTCAACATAATAAAGATCAAACATGACAAACTCATAGCCAACATCATATTCAATGGTATGAAGGTCATATTCAATGGTATGAAGGTCATATTCAATCTTTTCTCTAAGATCAGAAACAAGACAAGTGGCCCACTGTTAGCAGTTGTATTAAACACAGTCCTTAAAGTTCTAGCCACAGCAATTAGGCAAGAAAAGAAACAAAAGGCATTCAAACTGGTAAGGAAAAAGTAAAATTATCTTTGTTCACAAATGATATGATGATATATATAGAAAATCCCCACAGAAAGAAAAAACCATTACAGATAATCAATGAATTTAGTGAAGCTGCAGGATACAACATACAGAAGTCAGTTACATTTATTATATGTTAACAATTATCTGGAAAAAAAAATAAAGAACACAATCTCATTCACAATAGTATCAAAAACAATAAAACACTTAGGAATAAATTTAACCAAAAAGGTAAAGATCTTTACACTAAAACTATAAAACTTTGATGAAAGAAATTAAAGAAGATACAAGTGGAAGGAAATCTCATGTTCGTGGATTAGCTGAACTAATATTTTTAAAACATCCATATTACCCAAGGCCATCAATAGATTCAGTGTAATCTATTGATTACAAAATTCCAAGGGTGTTTCTTGGAATAGAAAAAATTGAAAAAATAAAAGTCCTAAAATTTGCATGTAGTAATGAAACCCCTGAATGACCAAAACAATCCTGAGAGAGAAGACAAAGCTGTTAGCATCACACTTTCTGATTTTAAACTATACTACAAAGCTACAGTAATCAAAACAGCATTTTATTACTTTTAATCACTGATTTATAATTTATTGATTGATTTTATATTTTGGTATGAAACTTCAAGCACATTTTAATTTAACTTGCACCTTTAATCAACATATAAAGATTCTCATTTTGCTACTTACTGAACTGTTTGAATTATTAAATCTATTTTTAATATCCCTCTTCTTTATTTGTTCTCATTTAATACTGTATGAAATATCATATGAAATATCTTCTTGACCTTCATTTTACCACTGACTTTGACAAAATCACTAATAACTTGAAATCAATGACACCTGAAGAGTGGGGCTTGGGCACAAGTGTGGGTGGATCCTGTGTTACATTTTCATATAGGTATCACTCTGATTTTTTTTTAATCATTAAAGTAATTAAATTAAATAGGGAAAAGGAATTAACAAAGTCACAATGAGACTTTGCCACCTGCATTGTACTTCGATTATGTCACTTTATAGTGTTTTCCCAAGACCAGAAAAACTCTACCTTCAGATTCTTATCTGTAGGATCTATCATTGATGCCTAGCATCTCAGAGATGTTAAATAAATGCTTTGAATTAAATACATAAATCCATTAATATGAAATGAACCTTCTTTTTACAGAAGGTAAGAGAGTAAAATCATAGAACAATAAAGAAGTATTACAATACAGTGAATGGTTATCCAGGCAAAAGAATTCACCCTGAAGCCAGATCTTGTTTAAAAATCCACCTTACTACTTTGTAGAAGATTTCTAAACTTCTAACATTTGAATTTTCTCAAGCTTAAATGGTGACTATAACAGTTCACTCACACAGTTGCTATGAAGAGGAATAGAAATTACCCATATCACAGTTTGTGGATTCAGTAGATATCAGTTTCCTTTTTCAGACCAGTGATAAATGATATAGCAGCTTTAGTGAAAAAAAAAGTGCCTGGATTTATATGTCCTGATGAATTAATTTATAGAAAGGAATGAGAGAATAAACTGATGGATATGATACAGCAAATACACTGCAAAATCAATGTTAAATTTTAAAGCGAATATGTCAGGCCAATACACGGAGACAGACATGTAAATACTTCCACTAATTCTTCAGAAACTCTGGTTCCAGACACAACAATATCTCAGACTTTAACAGGAGAGTTTCATACCTGGAAATCTTTTTCTATGCTTGTACCAAAGCCAGGGCTTCCTTCAGATGACCTTGGACCTTCAGAATCAGCCTGAATCAAAGACAGAATTAAAGAAGAAACAAAAGAACCAGAACTGAAACTCAGATATTTTAAAAACCAAGACTTGCTTTTACGAAGTTGAGTTTTCCAGTTTCACAAGTCTGACCCTGTGCATTGCACCTCCATGTTAGCTTCTCTGATGCCAGAGCTATTTCAGGATTTAAAAAGAGTCCTAGGCATGACACATATTTCTATTGGGATTTAAAAAAAAAAAATCAACATTCTTTAAAGATATCTCTTATCAATTACAAATCAAGTGTTGATTACAAAGGGCAACAATTTCCCATTCAAGACTGCCTAACTCTGGTCTAGTTTAACGTATTCATTGAATCTAAGTTAACTTCACAAAGGTCTTTAGCACCACAAGAGGGCATCCCCTCCTCCAAACCCTACCCCCAAACTCTGAAAGGCACATATATGATCTGGACAATACACAAAGGAACTAGACGGGATTCAGAAACAAATGGCTGCTGTGATGGGAGCTCTGAGGTCCCTGATCCTGGCTGAGAGTCCAGGAAGAAGGCATCCACCAGTGGATGCCAACAAGAGAGCATTGTGCCCACAAAAGACGGCACTTTGTGTACAAGGGGGAAATCAAACGCATTGTAGACATTGCTCCGATTTCCCATAACACAAATGTTATAAAACAGGAAACAGCTGAATGAGATGGCAGTTGATACAGCAAACAAGTGCAGAGCATGAAGTCTAGTTACAGTCAACAGTTAATCAAATTCAACGCACAGTTTTTATCATCCTTGGCCTTCGACTCTCTGACACTGACATTCCCCACACTCTTATTTAGGGAGTTTTGACTTGGCTGGAATCTCTGAGTTGTAATCACATTTAGCTGAAAACAGCAGAGAGTGGGGGCAATTTAATCATTTTTAGTGAAGATGGGGAAAGAAAGCATCAGAAAACCCTCTTGTTTTCCCAGTGTGGTTTAATTAGCATCTTTCTGAGTCACTTCTTAGCTGTGACAAAAACCTGAGCATTGTGGCTGAAGGGGTGTTTTCACAGGTGTGTGGGTGGGGAAGGGGCTGGAGCAGGGGTGGGGTGGGGAGAAAGCAGAAAGTGGAGGTAGGAAGAGGCCCTGTTTGCCTGTTGCTTTCTTGACCTACATAAATTTCCCTTTTGGGGACTGAATGAGGACACACAACTACCTGCTCTGAAAGTTGCACAAAAGAGCATCTGTTCTATTCTAAAGGTGAGAAAAATCTTTGTTCAGGAATAAATATAGCAGCAGTATGAATGTCTATATTTATTCACATTCAAGTGAAAAGGAGCTTTTCAAAGCCAATGAGAATACTTTCTATGTGTGACCTTCACGTGCCTAAAAATAATTTCACTATCATGCACACATTTCATGCCTTCTTTGAAGCAGGGAGGAGAAAAATTTCTTTTTTCCCAAATCTGTATCATGACTAATTTGGAGATAACACAAGCCCCCAAAATCTCCAAAATAAAAGTAAATCTCCTATAAACACAAAAGAAATATTTTCCACTAGCTGTTTAATTGTTTGCATTATATCCCAAAGAAGTTGTGACTTGATTGAGAATTGAATGATATGAAATCTGTTCATGGGTGGCCAAAAATAAATGCTTTAAACTGGTTCAGGTTGGTCACCTGGACATGAAAATTGCAATTCCCCTGCCAGATGGTTGTAGGAGGAGATCTTGCCAGAATTTCTACCATAGAGGGAGAGGGTTCCAGTCTTCCAGCAGCCCCCACCTGCTCTTACATACCTGGGTGAGTTCAAGTATGGCCACCCCACAGCCTCAAAGCTGCAGGGACCCCAAAGCTTGCTCCCCTCCCCCACAAATAAAAACAAAACAAAGCAAACCAAAGAATCTGAGTGCCTTGAAGATCTTCAGATCATTTCATGTGTAATCATATGAATCATGTCATAGATATTTTCAGAATCGTATCATTTCCTATTATTTCCCTAGTGTTGGTACTTCTATTTCTCTCAACAAGTATTAACTGAGTATTGGGGTAGCAAGATGTCCTTCCAGGCTTCTGGGAAACTACAGGGAACAAAATTCAGAATACTTCTCCCCACTGGAGCTTCTATAGAGAGACAGACGATACCAGTACACATAGGAACATTACATGGAAGAATGTTAGTTGGAGGCGAGTGATAACAATTCAGGGTAAAGGGGATAGACTGTGGGGTGGAAAGGCTGATATCCTATGTGGGAAGGTCAAAGAGGCCACTCAGAAAAGGAGACGTGAAGTGAGGGTCTAAAGGAAATAGGGGCAGGAGCCATGGTGACGCTGGGGGAAGAACATCTGTGGCTGCCCAAGCCTGCAGTGAGGCAGGGGAGGGGCAGCATAGATGTGGGACTCAGGACAGCCAGAGGGGAGGGATAGTCAGGCCCAGGCCACAAAGGCCTTGATCCCTGCACTGAGGGACACACAGAGCCACTGGAAGTGTTTAGCAGAGCAGTGGCAGAACTCTCTCCATCTCAGTAGGACTGCTCTGGCCATTACGAGGTCTTGACAAGCATCCAGGTAAGAAATAAGAAAGTCATAGAGGTGATGAGACCTGGTCAGGGTTTTGGAGGGGTTGGGGGTATATTTTGAAAGAAGAGTCCAAGGGATTTGCTCGTGGGTCGGAGATGGCATGAGAGGAAAAGAGGCCTAGAGGCCATGGTTGCCATGTAGAAGAATAAGAAAGACGGTTGGAGGAACAGAAATGCAGGAAAGATGCTGAGAAGGCAGCAGAGGTAAGACACAGATGGGGCTGGAGGGAGGAGTCTGAACTGAAAACATGTGCTCGTAAATGACTAGCTCATAGGAAAGGGTGATGGTTTGGGATAAAACCAGTCACCCAGGGAGTAAGTGCAGACCACACGGACAAGAGGGAGGCTTTGGACAGGATGTGCTGCCATGCTGGGATTTGATATATGGAGGGGACAGCAGAGGAGCCTGAGAAGAGCCCTCATGAGGAAGAGCAGACAGGAGTCGGGGTCCTGGGGGACAGCTGGACAAATTGCTAAAGGGAAAGCAAGGGTTTCTCAACCAGATGCTATTGATGGAATGAATAAAGACAACAACAGGCCATTATACTGGGTTACATAAACCAAAGTAGTTAAAGGATTTTCCTAGTGGCTCAGATAGTAAAGAATCCACCTGCAAAGTGGAAGACCTAGGTTCAATCCCTGGGTTAGGAAGATCCCCTGGAGAAGGGAATGGCTACCCACTCCAGTACTGGAGAATTCCATGGACAGAGGAGCCCGGCAGGCTACAGTCCATAGGGTCACAAAAAGTTGGACACAACTGAGCGACTTTAACTTTCACTTTTCTTTCATTAAAGTAAAAGTCTATGAACATTTCTACTCCCTGTGTATATGAAAAAATACACATGTCCGTGTATCATAAGTTAAGCAAGTGGACAGAACCTAACAGCTCTGATCCAGTCCCAGGTCAACGTCCCTGAGGGGCCCCAAAGTGCAGTCAGCAATGAAACCCCAGCCCACAGGCCACTCTTGAGGGTCAGGAGAGACAATGGAAATGTCAAGTGACTATATTCTTTGCAGTGAAGGTACAGTCTGGGAGCCACTTCACAAGGTCATTCATTTTTCCCCAGGAGCCTCTTAGCATCCTTCAGGTGGGAAATCCTTCCAGGGACAAGGCTGAGTTTCCCACAATGACCTCCAGCCTCAACACAGAATGAGACCCTGAGACCCTGAGCCCCAGAAAAATGGCACTTGCATGATATACCTCCAGAAAGGAGTGATGGTGGTCCCCATCTGCATGAAGCTCGCTGTTCCATGGTTGGGGGTGGGTGTAAGGGGACAGTGGGGCAAATACACAAACAGGGGAGACACTTGGCTTTGCTGTGCAGAGCAAGCACAGTTCTGTGCAGAGTCAGCAAGTTCTGACTCCATTCACATGGTGTGCTTTCACATCTGCAACACGAAACAGGAGAAAAGGCTGGAAAATGAGCCACTGAGGAGCCACTCCACAAGTCCTGGCTCAGAACAATGCCTTTTGCTTCCCCAGGTCTGGGTGACACATCCTAACAGGGGCCCTGAGGGGCTGCTGCACTCTTCAGGGGAAACCGAAGATGGGTTTAGAAATACACACAAACTACCACACATTCCTCTAAATGTACGGAAACTACCATCATGTCATATTTTAATACAAAAGAAGCCCCGGCAGCATTTTCTGCTGACTCCACTGAACTGAAAGCTGTCTTCCACACAACCTCAGTTTCCAACCCACCCAGGAGCAGAACCAATAAAACACACATGGCAGCCAGACTCCCACCTCCATCACGCAGGTAGCCAAGATCAACAGTCATGTGAGTTCAGACTTAGCAGGAACTGATACAGGTATTTGTTCTAGTCTCAAGCCTGAAGCACCTGGCTCTCCAATGCTTTCCTGAAGGAGCCCATGCTGGTTGTCAGACCACAGGGTCTGCTGTCCCTTCAGAAGGACCACAGCTAATTTAATGCTCTTTTGATGCCAGGCATCCTTAATCCAGGGCTTCCCTGATGGCTCAGTGGTAAAGAATCCACCTGCCAATGCAGGGGATGTAGGGTCCATCCTGGGTGGGGAAGATCCCCTGGATAAGGAAATAGCAACCCACTCCAGGATTCTTGCCAGGAGAATCCTATGGACAGAGGAGCCTGAAAGGCTACAGTTCATGGGGTCGCAAAGAGTTGAATACAACTTAGCGACCAAACAACAACAAATCTTTAACATAGGAACCAGCCAACATGGTGCAGGCAAAACATCTTCAGAGGAATTTCATCTGGGAAAGAACTGCTTTGGGCCTTTGTCTCCCTCTTAAAATGACCCACGTCTCTGCCCTCCCCTGGCCTCCAGCTGTTTTTTCCTTGAGCTCAACCATATAAACCACTGAGTCAAAACTAACTCTAAGGGGCTCAGAGCCCTCCTTCAGGGGCCGATCTGGGATGATGAGAACTACTCTGGGACAATGATGCTGGAAGACCAGGAAACTGTGTCTGCTCCTTAGAGAAGTCCCTCCTAATGAGTCTGCATGCAGAGACCCCTGTTTATAATCACCTGAATCTGAACCTAAAATGATTGAAAATCATCTAATCTAGCAATGCTTATTGCTACTTTCAGGATGACTGCTTTTTTTAAAGATTTTTTTGATGTGGACAATTTTTAGTCTTTATTGAATGAGTCACAATATTGCTTCTATTTCATGATTTGGTTTATTGTCCCTGAGGCACATGAGATCTTAGTTCACTGACCAGGGATCAAACCCACACCCTGCATTGGAAGGCAAATTCCTTACCACTGGACTGCCAGGTAAGTCCCAGGATAACTGCTTTAAATGAAAAAATAAGAGCTTAATTTTTACTAAATATCTCAGGATCTCTAGCCGTGTGTGTGTGTGTGTGTGTGTGTGTGTGTGTGTGTGTGTGTGAATGTGTTCAGAGTTGAATTGGAAAAAGAAGGGTTAAGGTACCTTTTATTTTACTTTAAACCAATAATACCCTAGCTTTACATTGAGAAAACATTATTCACTCCTGAAGGCATAATATCAAAGAGTTTTGACATATGAATTCCTTTGTTGAGCAAGTCCATGCATGTAGGCTACACATATATTGTAGGATATTTGCTGCATAGCTAAAGCTCACAATTCTTGTTCAGAAATTGCACTGTGTCAGTGGTGCCCACAGACTCATGGCTCCAATCTCTGCCCCCATCCCCAGGCCACATCCCTGGGAGTCTCTACATCTTCACGTAAGAAAACTTGCTGTCAGATTGAGAGGCCATCTGGGTAATCTGGGATGATCTCATGCTGAGTCCTTTCATTGCATCTGCGAAGACTCGTTTTCCAAGCAAGGTCACATTCACAGCTTCCGAGGGCTAAAATGTGGACCATTCCACAGACTGCAGGGGGATAGGCTTTTGGCTGATGTAGATAAACAAGGACAGTTTAGCACAGCTGTGCAATGATGCATAGCACTGCCCTGCGTGCAAAGAAATTGTGACATTTTCATTTCCTAAAACTAAACAGAATTTTTCCCATGAGTTTCAATGTGCCAGTGGAGATATGAGGAGAGGAACTTTAACACAGAAATCCAAGGAGAAGAGGCAGGGAGAAAGGTATCTTACATCCTTGCCTTCCCACAGCTGTCTCCTTCAACACACCCAATGACAGAGGGAGGGCTAAGGCCTCCACTCCTCCTTTATTCTGGAACAAACTTTCTCTCTGTCATATCGTCCTCTCTACCAGATGATATCTGCTCTAACCTAAGAATCAAGTATTTTAGAACAAACCGAACCAAAGTGGAAAAAATACACACTCGAAATTATAAACCACCACTGAAAAAAATTGAATGAGAGACAAATAAATGGAATATGCATAGGTTGCTGCTGCTGCTACTAAGTTGCTTCAGTCGTGTCCGACTCTGTGCGACCCCATAGACGAAAGCCCACCAGGTTCCCCCGTCCCTGGGATTCTCCAGGCAAGAACACTGGAGTGGGTTGCCATTTCCTTCTCCAATGCATGAAAGTGAAAAGAGAAAGTGAAGTTGCTCAGTCATGTCCGAATCTTAGCGACCCCTTGGACTGTAGCCCCCCAGACTCCTCCATCCATGGGATTTTCCAGGCAAGAGTACTGGAGTGGGGTGCCATGGTTAGGATATTTAATATTGTGAAAATGGATATATTCTCCCCCAAAATTTATCTACTAATTCAACATATTTCACCAGGAACCTAATTTTTTTTTTTAATGTTAACAGTTCAGTTTAGTCGTTCAGTTGTGTCTGACTCTTTTGCAACCCCATGAATCACAGCATGCCAGGCCTCCCTGTCCATCACCAACTCCCGGAGTTCATGTCCATCGAGTCGGTGATGTCATCCAGCCATCTCATCCTTTGTCGTCCCCTTCTCCTCCTACCCCTAATCCCTCCCAGCATCAGAGTCTTCTCCAATGAGTCAACTCTTCGCATGAGGTGGCCAAAGTATTGGAGTTTCAGCTTCAGCATCAGTCCTTCCAATGAACACCCAGGACTGACCTCCTTTAGAATGGACTGGTTGGATCTCCTTGCAGTCCAAGGGACTCTCAAGAGTCTTCTCCAACATCACAGTTCAAAAGCATCAATTCTTCAGCCCTCAGCTTTCTTCACAGTCCAACTCTCACATCCATACATGACCACTGGAAAAACCATAGCCTTGACTAGACAGACCTTTGTTGGCAAGGTAATATCTCTGCTTTACTAAAATTCATATGGAAATGCTATAGAACCAGGAGAGTCCAAAATAGTCTTGAAAAAGAAAAACAATGTTGGAGAACACACCATTCCTAGTTCCCAAACTTGTTATGAAACTACAGCATTTAGGATAGTGTGAAGTTGACAAAATGACACACATATAGTACAGTGACTATAATTCAAAGTCCAGCAATAATCCTTTCCACTTATGATTAATTGATTTTCAAAAGGATGCCAAGACAATTAAATAGAGAAAGATTAGTCTTTCCGATAAGTGGTGCTGGGGCAACTAGATTGCCAGCATGCAAAATAATGAAGTTGGACTTCATCACAACATAAATAAGAATTGACTCAAAATGAACCATAAACCCAAAGGGAAAAGGTCAGGTATAAACTCTTAGATGAAAACATAAGACTTTGTAATCCTGGATTAGGAAATGGCTTCATGGTTATAACAGCAGAGGGCCATGCAACCAAAAGAAAGTTAGGTAAATTATCTTTCATCAAAATTAAAAATACTTCTGAGCTATAAAAACTGAGAAAACTTTATGTTTAAAAGACTTATATCCAAGTCCCTTTTAAATATATACATACATTGTGTGTGTGTATACATATATATATATGCTATGCTATGCTAAGTCATTTCAGTCGTGTCCGACTCTGTGTGACCCTATAGACGGTAGGTAGCCTACCAGGCTCCCCTGTCCCTGGGATTCTCCAGGCAAGAACACTGGAGTGGGTTGCCATTTCCTTCTCCAATGCATGAAAGTGAAAAGTGAAAGTGAAGTCGCTCAGTCGTGTCCGACTCTTAGCGACCCCATGAACTGCAGCCTACCAGGCTCCTCCATCCATGGGATTTTCCAGGCAAGAGTACTGGAGTGGGGTGCCATTGCCTTCTCCGTATACACACACACACACACACACACACATATATATATATATGGAGAGGAGATGGAGAAGCTCTATACAATCAGCAAAAACAAGACCAGGAGCTGACTGTGGCTCGGACCATCAACTCCTTATTGCCAAATTCAGACTGAAATTGAAGAAGGTAGAGAAAACTACTAGACCATTCAGGTATGACCTAAATCAAATCCCTTATGAGTATACAGTGGAAGTGAGAAATAGATTTAAGGGCCTAGATCTGATAGATAGAGTGCCTGATGAACTATGGAATGAGGTTCGTGACATTGTACAGGAGACAGGGATCAAGACCATCCCCATGGAAAAGAAATGCAAAAAAGCAAAATGGCTGTCTGGGGAGGCCTTACAAATGGCTGTGAAAAGAAGAGAAGCGAAAAGCAAAGGAGAAAAGGAAAGATATAAACATTTAAATGCAGAGTTCCAAAGAATAGCCAGAAGAGATAAGAAAGCCTTCTTCAGTGATCAATGCAAAGAAATAGAGGAAAACAACAGAATGGGAAAAACTAGGGATCTCTTCAAGAAAATCAGAGATACCAAAGGAACATTTCATGCAAAGATGGGCACAATAAAGGACAGAGATGGTGTGGACCTAACAGAAGCAGAAGATATTAAGAAGAGGTGGCAAGAATACACAGAAGAACTGTACAAAAAAGAGCTTCAAGACCCAGATAATCATGATGATGTGATCACTGACCTAGAGCCAGACATCTTGGAATGTGAAGTCAAATGGGCCTTAGAAAGCATCACTACGAACAAAGCTAGTGGAGGTGATGGAATTCCAGTGGAGCTATTCCAAGTCCTGAAAGATGATGCTGTGAAAGTGCTACACTCAATATGCCAGCAAATTTGGAAAACTCAGCAGTGGCCACAAGATTGGAAAAGGTCAGTTTTCATCCCAATCCCAAAGAAAGGCAATGCCAAGGAGTGCTCAAACTACCGCACAATTGCACTCATCTCACACGCTAGTAAAGTAATGCTCAAAATTCTCCAAGCCAGGCTTCAGCAATATGTGAACCGTGAACTTCCTGATGTTCAAGCTGGTTTTAGAAAAGGCAGAGGAACCAGAGATCAAATTGCCAACATCCACTGGATCATGGAAAAAGCAAGAGAGTTCCAGAAAAACATCTATTTCTGCTTTATTGACTATGCCAAAGCCTTTGACTGTGTGGATCACAATAAACTATGGAAAATTCTGAAAGAGATGGGAATACCAGACCACCTGATCTGCCTCTTAAGAAATCTGTATGCGGGTCAGGAAGCAACAGTTAGAACTGGTCATGGAACAACAGACTGGTTCCAAATAGAAAAAGGAGTACGTCAAGGCTGCATATTGTCACCATGTTTATTTAACTTATATGCAGAGTACATCATGAGAAATGCTGGACTGGAAGAAACACAAGTTGGAATCAAGATTGCCGGGAGAAATATCAATAACCTCAGATATGCAGATGACACCACTCTTATGGCAGAAAGTGAAGAGGGGCTAAAAAGCCTCTTAATGAAAGTGAAAGTGGAGAGTGAAAAGGTTGGCTTAAAGCTCAACATTCAGAAAACGAAGATCATGGCATCTGGTCCCATCACTGCATGGGAAATAGATGGGGAAACAGTGGAAACAGTGTCAGACTTTGTTTTTCTGGGCTCCAAAATCACTGCAGATGGTGACTGCAGCCATGAAATTAAAAGACGCTTGCTCCTTGGAAGGAAAGTTATGACCAACCTAGATAGCATATTCAAAAGCAGAGACATTACTTTACCAACAAAGGTTCGCCTAGTCAAGGCTATGGTCTTTCCTGTGGTCATGTATGGATGTGAGAGCCGGACTGTGAAGAAGGCTGAGCGCCGAAGAATTGATGCTTTTGAACTGTGGTGTTGGAGAAGACTCTTGAGAGTCCCTTGGACTGCAAGAAGATCCAACCAGTCCATTTTGAAGGAGATCAATCCTGGGATTTCTTTGGAAGGAATGATGCTAAAGCTGAAACTCCAGTATTTTGGCCACCTCATGCGAAGAGTTGACTCATTGGCAAAGACTCTGATGCTGGGAGGGATTGAGGGCAGGAGGAGAAGGGGACGACAGAGGATGAGATGGCTGGATGGCATCACTGACTTGATGGATGTGAGTCTGAGTGACCTCCGGGAGCTTGTGATGGACAGGGAGGCCTGGCATGCTGCGGTTCATGGGGTCGCAAAGAGTCGGACACGACTGAGCGACTGATCTGATCTGATCTGATATATATGTATATATATATATATAAATAACTTCTGTATGCAGGTCAGGAAGCAACAGTTAGAACTGGTCATGGAACAACAGACTGGTTCCAAATAGGAAAAGGAGTACATCAAGGCTGTATATTGTCACCCTGTTTATTTAACTTATATGCAGAGTATATCATGAGAAATGCTGGACTGGAAGAAACACAAGTTGGAAGCAAGATTGCTGGGAGAAATATCAATAACCTCAGATATGCAGATGATACCACCCTTATGGCAGAAAGTGAAGAGGAACTCAAAAGCCTCTTGATGAGAGTGAAAGTGGAGAGTGAAAAGGTTGGCTTAAAGCTCAACATTCAGAAAACGAAGATCATGGCATCTGGTCCCATCACTTCATGGGAAATAGATGGGGAAACAGTGGAAAGAGTGTCAGACTTTCTTTTTCTGGGCTCCAAAATCACTGCAGGTGGTGATTGCAGCCATGAAATTAAAAGACGCTTACTCCTTGGAAGGAAAGTTATGACCAACCTAGATAGCATATTCAAAAGCAGAGACATCACTTTGCCAACAAAGGTTCACCTAGTCAAGGCTATGGTCTTTCCTGTGGTCATGTATGGATGTGAGAGCTGGACTGTGAAGAAGGCTGAACGCTGAAGAATTGATGCTTTTGAACTGTGGTGTTGGAGAAGACTCTTGAGAGTCCCTTGGACTGCAAGGAGATCCAACCAGTCCATTCTGAAGGAGATCAGCCCTGGGATTTCTTTGGAAGGAATGATGCTAAAGCTGAAACTCCAATATTTTGGCCACCTCATGTGAAGAGTTGACTCATTGGAGAAGACTCTGATGCTGGGAGGGATTGGGGCAGGAGGAGAAGGGGACGACAGAGGATGAGATGGCTGGATGGCATCACTGACTCGATGGATGTGAGTCTGAGTGAACTCCAGGAGTTGGTGATGGACAGGGAGGCCTGGTGTGCTGCGATTCATGGAGTCGCAGAGTTGGACATGACTGAGCAACTGATCTGATCTCATCTGATATATATATAACTTCTACAACCCATAGACGGTAGGTAGCCTACCAGGCTCCCCTGTCCCTGGGATTCTCTTATATATATCAGATCAGATCTGATCTGATCTGATATATATAACTTCTACAACTCATTAATAAAAAGATAAATAAACCAATTTTTAGAACAAGCAAAAGTAGAAATAAAACTTTCCTAGTTCACAAATGAAATGATTTTCTATTTCTGTGTAGGAAATCCCAAAGAATCGTTAGGAAAAAAAAAAAAAAAAACTCCTGGAACTAATAAGCAATTATAGTAAGAAGGTAAGATACAAGGTTAGTACACAAAAGCTGCTCTCTTTTATACCTACCAGTCCTGAAGAAGTGGAATTTCAAATTAATACCTCAATACCATTTACATTAGCACCAACACATTAAATACTGAAGTATAAATCTAACAAAATATGTGCAAGATTAATGTAAGGAAAAGTACAAAACTCTGATGAAAGACATCAAATATCTAAATAAATAGAGAGAGACTTCTTATTCATGGATAAGAAGACTCAATATTGTTATGCTATCAGTTCTTACCAACTTGATCTATAGATTCAATACAGTCACCATAAAAATCATAACTTTTGAACTATGGTGCTGGAGAAGACTCTTGAGAGAGCTTTGGACTGCAAGGAGATCAAACCAGTCAATCCTAAAGGAAATCAACCCTGAATATTCATTGGAAAGACTGATGCTAAAGCTGAAACTTCAATTCTTTGGCCACCTGATGCAAAGAACTGACTCATTGGAAAAGACTCTGATGCTGGGAAAGATTGAAGGCAGGAGAAGAAGGGGAAGACAGAGGATGAGATGGCTGGATGGCATCACCAATTCGATGGACATGAGTTTAAGCAAGCTCTGGGAGTTGGTGATGGACAGGGAAGCTTGGTGTGCTGCAGTCCACAGGGTCGCAGAGTCGATATGACTGAGTGAGTGAACCGACTGACTATCTTGTGAATACTGACAAATGGCTTAAAGGTTGTATGGACAGACAAAAGACATCCAACACAGCAGCAGAGGAGAAGAATAAAGTCAAAACATTGACTTACTTCTAGACTTATTATGAAGCCACAGTAATCAAGATAGTGTGGTATTGAAGAAGAAATAGGCAAGTGGATCATTGGAACTGAATAGAGAGTCCAGAAATAGATGCACAAATATAAAATCATATTTGTATGACATGTTGGTCACTTAACTTGCAAATGTTCAAGAAGCTAATCATGCAGATCAGTGACTCTGTCTTCTAAGAAACCCTGGGGGACCTCAGAAGCACATTCCAAAATTTTGGAGAGATTGCCCTTCCTGAAGGCATCATTTTAATTGTCATTGTAGTTTCTTTGACCAAGTGTATGGACCTGACAGGGAGACCATGAGTTGGCATGATAACTTGTTACTCACTTAACAGTCTTAGGTATGAATGAAAGTCTCTGAAGTACAATTTTGAATTAAAATGTGAATGACAAAGGGACTTCCTTGTTAGGTTATTGTGAACCTCACATGAGCTGAAACACACAAATAGTTATCAGAACACCTGCCTGCTGCATATTATGTCACTAATAAAATTCAGTTCTACAATTATAACCAAAGGAAAAGAAAAGGAAGTATTTGAAAGTCTACCAGTGGGCTTGATAACATTTAGGAGAGATGGACAGGGAAGGAGTTTAGTTAGAGGTGACACCAAAGTTTCTGAACCAGAATAAGCAAGATGGTGATGCTGTCATTAAATTTAACTAAGCTCAATCAGTTTTTTTCATGTTGAATTTAGTTGAATGAGAGTGGAAAATTGAAATAAACTTGGGAAGAAACTACACTTAAATGCTCTTTGCTTCAAAACAGTAGTAGACTCAATGACTGTTGAATGAATGTATAAATTCAGGGCTATCACTAAATATCTCTTGTTGGCCCCTTGTAGATTTTGTCCTAATTCCCACATACAAGCTTAGTCCAAAAGGTCTGAAGGAGATCTCTTAACCCAAAAGATGTAACTCCTCCAAATGTGGTTGTGAAAGAGTCAGGCACTTTGATGATGCTGTTAAAATGCTGCACTCAATATGCCAGCAAATTTTGAAAACTCAGCAGTGGCCACAGGACTGGAAAAGGTCAGTTTTCATTCCAATCCCAAAGAAAGGCAATGCCAAAGAATGCTCAAACTACTACACAGTTGCACTCATCTCACATACTAGTAAAGTAATGCTCAAAATTCTCCAAGCGAGGCTTCAACAGTACATGAACCGTGAGCTTCTGGATGTTCAAGCTGGATTTAGAAAAGGCAGGGGAACCAGAGGTCAAATTGCCAACATCTGTTGAGTCATCAAAAAAAGCAAGAAGAGTTCCAGAAAAACATCTACTTCTGCTTTATTGACTACACCAAAGTCTATGACTGTGTGGATCAGAACAAAATGTGGAAAATTCTTAAAGAGAATTTTCCCAGGTGGTGGGAATACCAGACCACCTGACCTGCCTCCTGAGAAATTGGTATGCAGGCCAAGAAGCAACAGTTAGAACAGGACATGGAACAACAGACTGATTCCAAATTGGGAAAGGAGTATGTCAAGGCTGTATACTGTCACCTTGCTTATTTAACTTATATGCAGAGCACATCATTCAAAATGTCAGGCTGGATGAACCACAAGCTGGAATCAAGATTTCCAGGAGAAATATCAATAACCTCAGATATGCAGATGACACCACCCTTATGGCATAAAGTGAAGAACTAAAGAGCCTCTTGATGAAAGTGAAAGAGAGTGAAAAAATTGGCTTAAAACTCAACATTCAAAAAACTAAGATCATGGCATCTAGTCCCATCACTTCATGGCATCTGGTCCCATCACTTCATGGCAAATGCATAGGGAAACAATGGAAACAGTGAGAGACTTTATTGGTGGGGGGCTCAAAAATCACTGCAGATGGTGACTGTAGCCATGAAATTAAAAGACACTTGCTCCTTGGAAGAAAAGCTATGACCAACCTAGACAGCATATTAAAAAACAGAGACACTACTTTGCCAACAAAGGTCCATCTAGTCAAAGCTATGGTTTTTCCATAGTAGTCATGTATGGATGTGAGAGTTGGACTATAAAGAAAGCTGAGTGCTGAACAATTGATGCTTTTGAACTGTGGTGTTGGAGAAGACTCTTGAGAGTCTCTTGGATAGCAAGGAGATCAAATCAGTCAATCCTAAAGGAAATCAGTCCTGAATATTCATTGGAAGGACTATGCTGAAGTGGAAGCTCCAATGCTTTGGCCACCTGATGTGAAGAACTGACTCATTAGAAAAGACCCTGATGCTGGGAAAGATTGAGGGCAGGAGGAGAAGGGGATGACAGAGGATGAGATGGTTGGATGGCATCACTGACTCAATGGACAAGAGTTTGAGCAAGCTCTGGGAGTTGGTGATGGACAAGGAAGCCTGGTGTGCTGCAGTCCATGGAGTTTCAAATTCAGACACGATCGAGCAACTGAACTGAACAGGCACTTTATGCTTTCTGATGCTTTTAGAGAATTTGAATACACACTGGATGTGAGATAATACAAAGGTATGATTTTTAATTTTTTTAATGTAAGAAAATACCTATAATTTTTGGTGGTAGAAACCAAAGTGTTGTATTTGTTTTTTAAATCATTCAGCAAAAGAGAAAGGAAAAGAACATATAAACAAAATTGTGTTAATTGTTGAATCTGGGAGATAAGATTACTGTAGCTCTTTCTTTACTTTTCTTTATTTTTTGTTATGGAAAGAAAAGAAATGAGACATATATATGAATACATATAGGGACTTCCTTGGTGGTCCAGTGCTTAAGACTCTGCCTTCCAATACAGGCAGTGCCAGTTCAATCCCTGGTCAGGGAACTAGGATTCCACATACCTTGTGGCCAAAAAGCCAAAACATAAAACAGAAGCAATATTATAGCAAATTCAATAAATACTTTAAAAATGATCCACATCAAAAAAAAATCTTAAAAAAAAAAAACAAGTATAAAGACCAAAAATCAAGATACTCTGAGAGATAGAACAAAACAGCTGAGAATACTTGAGACTGCCCACTGCTGGAATATTAGCTACATAAATAACAAAACACCATGGTTTGAGCCAATAAGTCCTGGTTCTTGACTGTTTTCATTTGAACAATACAATTTTATGCCATTGTGAACAGAATATTGACTTCATATTTACCACGTGCTATCATGAAGTACTTTTTTCATAGTTTTAAGAGCTGACAATTCTGTGAATCCTTAAGATTAACAGAGTACATTTCCTTCTAAAACCATAGTGTTCCTTACATGGTAGATTACTCACCCCTTCCAGTTCATTCAAAAAAGTGATTAAGCATTTTATATATACACAATAATGTAAGGTTTGGGAAAAGGTGCAAATAGACAATGTATGGAGGAAAGTGATCAGTTAAGGGAAGTAAAATAAATCTATATTTATGGAAACCTTTTATTTGGTGTGGGTTTCAGCTTAGACGCAGTCTCTCACAAAAGATATCATATCAGATCAGATCAGTCGCTCAGTAGTGTCCAACTCTTTGCGATCCCATGAATCGCAGCACGCCAGGCCTCCCTGTCCATCACAAGCTCCCGGAGGTCACTCAGACTCACATCCATTAAGTCAGTGATGCCATCCAGCCATCTCATCCTCTGTCGTTCCCTTCTCCTCCTGCCCCCAATCCCTCCCAGCATCAGAGTCTTCTCCAATGAATCAACTCTTCACATGAGGTGGCCAAAATATTGGAGTTTCAGCTTTAGCATCATTCCTTCCAAAGAAATCCCAGGGCTGATCTCCTTCAGAATGGACTGGTTGGATCTCCTTGCAGTCCAAGGGACTCTCAAGAGTCTTCTCCAACACCACAGTTCAAAAGCATCAATTCTTCGGCGCTCAGCCTTCTTCACAGTCCAGCTCTCACATCCATACACGACCACAGGAAAGACCATAGCCTTGATTAGGCGAACCTTTGTTGGCAAAGTGATGTCTCTGCTTTTGAATATGCTATCTAGGTTGGTCATAAACCACAATCTATTTTCATAGGCCATAGGATAACCAATACAAAAGAAACATTATTGTTAATCCAAGTAAAATCATGTCCTGTTTCTCATTCAGTTCAGTCACTCAGTCATGTCCGACTCTTTGCGACCCCATAAATCGCAGCACACCAGGCCTCCCTGTCCATCACCAACTCCTGGAGTTCACTCAGACTCACGTCCATCGAGTCAGTGATGCCATCCAGCCATCTCATCCTCTGTCATCCCCTTCTCCTCCTGCCCCCAATCCCTCCCAGCATCAGAGTCTTCTCCAATGAGTCAACTCTTCACATGAGGTGGCCAAAGGACTGGAGTTTCAGCTTTAGCATCATTCCTTCCAAAGAAATCCCAGGGCTGATCTCCTTCAGAATGGACTGGTTGGATCTCCTTGCAGTCCAAGGCACTCTCAAGAGTCTTCTCCAACACCACAGTTCAAAAGCATCAATTCTTCGGCGTTCAGCCTTCTTCACAGTCCAGCTCTCACATCCATACATGACCACAGGAAAGACCATAGCCTTGACTAGGCGAACCTTTGTTGGCAAAGTGATGTCTCTGTTTTTGAATATGCTATCTAGGTTGGTCATAAACCACAATCTATTTTCACAGGCCATAGGATAACCAATACAAAAGAAACATTATTGTTAATCCAAGTAAAATCATGTCCTGTTTCTCATTCAGTTCAGTCACTCAGTCATGTCTGACTCTTTGCGACCCCATAAATCGCAGCACACCAGGCCTCCCTGTCCATCACCAACTCCTGGAGTTCACTCAGACTCACGTCCATTGAGTCAGTGATGCCATCCAGCCATCTCATCCTCTGTCGTCCCCTTCTCCTCCTGCCCCAATCCCTCCCAGCATCAGAGTCTTCTCCAATGAGTCAACTCTTCGCATGAGGTGGCCAAAGTACTGGAGTTTCAGCTTTAGCATCAGTCTTTCCAAAGAAATCCCAGGGCTGATCTCCTTCAGAATGGACTGGTTGGATCTCCTTGCAGTCCAAGGGACTCGCAAGAGTCTTCTCCAACACCACAGTTCAAAAGCATCAATTCTTTGGTGCTCAGCTTTCTTCACAGTCCAACTCTCACATCCATACATTACCACAGGAAAAACCATAGCCTTGACTAGATGGACTTTGTGGGCAAAGTAATGTCTCTGCTTTTGAATATGCTATCTAGGTTGGTCATAACTTTCCTTCCAAGGAGTAAGTGTCTTTTAATTTCATCGCTGCAATCACCATCTGCAGTGATTTTGGAGCCCAGAAAAATAAAGTCTGACACTGTTTCCACTGTTTCCCCATCTATTTCCCATGAAGTGATGGGACCAGATGCCATGATCTTCGTTTTCTGAATGTTGAGCTTGAAGCCAACTTTTTTACTTCCCTCTTTCACTTTCATCAAGAGGCTTTTTATCTGAAAGAGACAGGAATACCAGACCACCTGACCTGCCTCTTGAGAAACCTATATGCAGGTCAGGAAGCAACAATTGGAACTGGACATGGAACAATAAACTGGTTCCAAATAAGAAAAGGAGTATGTCAAGGCTGTATATTGTCACCCTGCTTATTTAAATTATATGCAGAGTACATCATGAGAAACACTGGGCTGGAAGAAGTACAAGCTGGAATCAAGATTGCCAGGAGAAATATCAATAACCTCAGATATGCAGATGACACCACCCTTATGGCAGAAAGTGAAGAGGAACTAAAAAGCCTCGTTTCTCATTAGATATTTACAATTTAAAGCTACATAGTCAAAAGTTCTAAATATGCTTCTCCACTAAAATTATATTCTAGCATGGCTAAGAGCATGTTTTATTTCATGTTATTTTTACATAAACATATAAATGCGCCCATGAAGAAATTTTTTTTTTTTCAATATAAATGAAAAGTGGAAGTTTGGTCATAATTTTCCCTGAATACAAAATCACTGGATACATGACTCTACTTAGTAGTGAAAACCAGCCACCTATATCAGCAGATTAAGCTTCTATCTAAGATGTTTTATTTGAACTGTAAATTAAACATTGTAAAATGCAATGAAATGACACATGCTGCTGCTGCTGCTGCTAAGTCGCTTCAGTCGTGTCCGACTCTGTGCGACCCCATAGACAGAAGCTCACCAGACTCCCCCATCCCTGAGATTCTCCAGGCAAGAATACTGGAGTGGGTTGCCATTTCCTTCTCCAATGCATGAAAGTGAAAAGTGAAAAGTGAAAGTGAAGTCGCTCAGTCGTGTCCGACTCTTAGCGACCCCATGGACTGGGGCCTACCAGGATCCTCTGTCCATGGGATTTTCCAGGCAAAAGTACTGGGGTGGGGTGCCATTGCCTTCCCCGAAATGGCACATAGCCTGTCCTTTAGTTTCAAATTCACAAAGTTTTAGGTATCCTCACTTAGAATTCTGTCTTAGGCATTTTCATGCACCACTACTTTTTTACCCACATTTAAGGAACTTCTATGGTTGCTCTGGCATTTGTTTTTGTGACAGACTACAGATACAACTGAAGACACGGTAAATTAGGGGTAGAACAGTGGTAAAGAATCTGCCTGCAATGCAGGAGACCTGGCTTTGATCTCTGGGTTGGGAAGATCCCCTGGAGGAGGAAATAGCAACTTACTCCAGTATTCTTTCCTGGAGAATCCCATGGATAGAGGAGTCTGGAGGGCTACAGTCCATGTGGTCGCAAAAGAGTCAGACATGACTTAGCCACTAAACAACATGGTAAATCAGAAATGTATTTTACTTTGAGGTTGTTTTAAAATTTAAATGAATATATCAACTCAAGGAAATTTAGTTTTGATAAAAATAGAACTCCAACCCACCTCTCAGCTTTTCTGGATGGGGAATATTAAAATAAGGTAATATGGAAATAGGAGCTATGGTTCAAGCGAGGAGATAATCCCTGTTAGGCCCACATACCATTTTGTGAGTATAAAAATAATCTAATTAATTTGATTGACTTGAAATATTTGCTTTATTGCAAATCATAAAACCAGATGAAGAGGAAGATGAAACAACACTGGCCGGACCCTGAATACTTCAGATTCCTCAGCAAGGCGGGGAACAAAGGATTTATTTCTCCAACTCAAGGAAGATGAGATTAATTTCCCAGTCTTCCCATTAGTGGCTGTATATCTTTCTCTTCCCCGCTTGCTTCTTACTCAACTATTTGAGCTCCTCTATCACTAAACTCGTAATGTATTCCCTGCCCAGCCTTCAAAGCCATGTTCACATTCACAGATAAAAGGGCTGGTGCACCGGCCAGGCTAGGACCGCCACAAGCCACCCTGCAGTGATGACATGAGTGCATGATAAACATCCTGACACAAAAACGCTCTTTTTTAGAAGCGGCCACCACTCCATAAGCAGACTTTTGTTGCTCTATCTGTGAGTTAAAGGATCAGTCCTCCCACTGAAAGGCCCTGGAGTCGACAGCAACTCCAAGTTGCTGACACCACGAGACAGAACAAAGGATCAGTCCAAGTCTTGATCTCCCGGGTCGGAGTGGGCCAAGTTCAGCCCAGCCATCTATCAAGACCCTGGAATGTGCCGTGAGAAAATACCCACATTCTGCCAAGGAGAGAGCAGAGCTGAGTCACTGATGTGCACGGGACCCTTGTCTGAGGGGCACGGGCAGCCTACATCCAGGCCTGCACTGTATAATGGGTAGATTTTCAGCAAGAGCTTGGAAGACAAATGATGCTTTTATCTGGCTTCGCCCCTTTGCAGTCAGAGTTTACGTTAAACCCACTTAGCTGTCTGGAGTGCAGCCTGCGGATTACCTGTTTGTATGAATCCTGTACATTACCTGGTCATGTGACTGGGAGAGATGGGGGCAGAGGAGATTTTTGTCAAATTGGTTTTGCTTTGAAGGGATCTTCAGCGATTTCTGAAGCCTTACAAAGACAAGTGTGCATTCTGGACTCCACAACAAAAAAGGATTAAAAGTGAACAATATACCAAGTAGAGACAGTTGTCTTGTATTTCTGGCGATTTTATTAGTTTAGGCTCACTCAGTTGCAAGCTTAATATTAGCCACTCGTAAGGGCAAAGTCGGAAAGGGAATAAAAACCCAGTCCCCGCGACAGTCTTCCCAAGCTTGGGAGTTGAGCATCCAGTGGATTTTTAAGATAAGGCCTCATCAGCTAAAGTGAAACAATTATCTTTGAACTAAAACCACAAGGCCCTAAGTCAGGTCGTGAAAACAGCACTGCGAGGACAGGCGTCTCAAATGTTAACAAAGTTGAACTCAAATACCTAAAATGATTAATCAACCAAACTCATGTTGAGGTTAAAGCTTTTCTGTTTCTAAAACACATTTGATTCCAAGAAGGAATTCTTTTCACAGCCACCCTGAGTGAAACCTCAGCTTCAGCCTCAGAGGTTTGCTTTCTTTATCTTCATTAATCTTGGTCTCAGCTGAGGACAGGTGGAGGGTTAAGATGAAAAAGGAAGGATGTCAGAGAACTTAATTTCCAACCTCAGTACCAATGCCCAATACCAAATTATGTACTAAGTCTTATTAATAAAACTCTCCAGTGTCAAGACTTGAAGGTCTTCTTGGAGACATGACTGAGCAGATGAACCAAACTGAATAGAATGTCAAGACTTGATGGTCACTACCTTGCGGACGTACCATATAGGCTTTTTTTTTTTTCCCCCCATTTTTTAAGGACCAAATGAAATAAATGCATGTGCAACTGGCTTGGGAAAAAAATATGAAATATGATGATAAACTCATCTTCAGGTTGATTTCAGAGTGCATATCACTGATGTTGCTGTTCAGTCACTCAGTTGTGCCCGACTCTTTGCCACCCCCTGGACTGCAGCACACCGGGCTCCTCTGTCCTTCACTATCTCCCTGAGTTTGCTCAAAGTCACGTCCATGGAGTCAGTGATGCCATCCAACCATCTCATCCTCTGTCACCCCCTTCTCCTCCTGCCTTCAATCTTTCCCAGCATGAGTCTTTTCCAGCGAGTTGGTTTTTGACATCAGGTGGCCAAAGGATTAGAACTTCCGCTTCATCATCAGTCCTTCCAATGAATAGTCAGGGTTGATTTTCTTTAGGATGGACTGGTTTGATCTCCTTGCTGTCCAAGGGACTCTCAAGAGTTTTCCCCAGCACCACAATTCAAAAGCATCAATTCTTTAGCGCTCAACCTTCTTCATGGCCCAACTCTCACATCTGTACATGACTATTGGACACCATAGCTTTGACTATACAGAACTTGGTCAGCAAACTGATGTCTCTGCTTTTTAATACACTGTCTAGGTTTGTCATAGCTTTCCTTCTGAGGAGCAAGCATCTTTTAATTTCACAGCTGAAATCACCATCCACAGTAATTTTGGAGCCCAGGAATATAAAGTCAGTCACTGCTTCCACTTTTTCTCCTTCTGCTTGCCATGAAGTGATGAGACCAGTTGCCATGATCTTAGTTTATAGAAATGTAAATTGAATCTAAAATCTTGTTCTCCATTTCATTTCCAGTTTTCATCTCTTTAACAGACAAAGAAATCACTAGACTATTAACTGTATAATAGAAAAGTGAATTCTTCAGGACTTTCTGCCCTGGCTGCCAATCATATGTTATATAAGCTCTCAATCTGAAGCTATTTCTAATTGAGGCCAAAAGCCCAAATTTGGCCAAGACAGGAGGCATTTAAGTAATTCAAGTTTAAAATTCAGGCCTCAATTTCAAATTGACAGAGACTGATAAAGTCAAAAGAAATGATGTTTTTGAATTGTGGTGCTGGATAAAACTCTTGAGAGTCCCTTGGACTGTAAGGAGATCAAACCAGTGAATCCTAAAAGAAATCAGTCCTGAATATTCACTGGAAGGACTATGCTGAAGCTGAAACTCCAATACTTAGACCACCTAATGTAAAGAACTGACTCATTGGAAAAGACCCTGATGCTGGGAAATATTGAAGACAGGAGGAGAAGGGGACAACAGAGGATGAGATGGTTGGATGGCATCACTGACTCAATGGACATGAGTTTGAACAAGCTCCAGGAGTTGGTGATGGAGAGGGAGGCCTGGTGTGCTGCAGTCCATGGGGTTACAAAGAGTCGGACACAACTGAGCAAATGAACTGAACTGAACTGATAGATTATTTTCTCTTTCAAAATAATTGATTTTTTTCCTAGCACTTGATAAATGCTCTAATTTACAATCTAATTTACACAAACTGAATATTTCTAAACACAGACTTTTTTAAAAAGTATCTAAATATTCTTAGATATTTGTTCACATTAAAAAAGATATACTAAGGCAGAAATAGAGACACAGACATAGAAAACAAATTTATGGACACCAAGGGAGGAAAGGGGGGTGTAGGATGAACTGGAAGATTGGTACTAACATATATACTCTACTATTAACATGTATAAAATAGATGGATAATGAGAGCCTACTGTACAGCACAGGGAACTCTACCTGGTGCTCTATGGTGACCAATGGGATGGAAATTTTGTAAAAAAGATATATATATATATATATATATATATATATATATATATATATATATCTGATTCACTTTGCTGTACAGAAGAAACTAACACAACATCATGAAGCACCTATACTCCAATAAAAATTAATTTTAAAAAAGCTAAAGCATAGAAAGATTTACTGATCTTGACACAGCTTTGATCATCCACGGTATGGTTTTTTTAGCAGCTTTATTAGATATAAATTGTACATACCTTAAAGTTCACTCATTTAAATGTACAGTATACTTTCTCGGGTAGCTCAGATGGTGAAGAATCTGCCTGTAATACAGGAGACTCAGGTTTGATCCCTAGGTCAAGAAGATCTCCTGGAAGAGGGCATGGCAGTACCCTCCTGGAAGAGGGCAAGTACAGTATTCTTGCTTGGAGAACCCCATGGACAGAGCAGCCTGGCGGGCTACAGTCCACAGTGTCGCAAAGAGTCAGAGATGACTGAAGTGACTTAGCATGCACACATGCATGACTTATTAAAGATGAACAATGTAAATGACAAATTGTATTATTATTATAGTTATTACCATTATTATTATTTTGCTGAGAGTGCACTTTTTATTTAACATGTTCACTGTAATCTTGTTAACATGTATTTTATCTCTGCCTGTTCTCACCTGTGATTCTTATCTGTGATTCTCCATCTTCACCTGTGTGTTACCTGAGCCATGACACACGCTTTTAAAAGACATGTCTGGGGGTCAGGGTGTTCCAGGTTCAGAAAGAAAAGGAAAGATTAATTGTGTATAGATATAGACAGATCTGTGTTGCTAGGGTGACTGGAGAAATAAGCACAATAAGGAGACTGTAAGAAAACAGTTTTATTCGTCCTTTTCATCCAAAGTCTAGCCATTCCTATCAGATCAGCCAGTCCCACTGCTTTCAATTTTAATGAAGCATATTTTTTATAAGACTGTCTTAAAGGTTTCATATATAAAACGTAATCATCAATCGCCTCCCTGGCACCCTAGTGTGCCTGGACCAGTGCTGGGCACACAGCAGTTCCTCAGTGAATGTTTGAGAAATGAACAACCAGAAAGTGAACAGAACAGCTGAGGCCGGAGGCTGGGACTGACTCTGCAAGTCTTCAGATCGAAAGAAGAGTCAAGCGATCATAATAGAGTGTCAGAAAGATTTCTCTGAAATCGGGGTTGAGGACAGACTTGGAGAAGAACAAGATAAGAGTAGAAGTGCCGGACTATCCACACAGAGGGGAGGAGGCTGAACCACTTGCAGGCATTAAAGCAAAGAGGTGGAAGTTAAGAGGGAGCATGGAGGGTCATCTGTGAGGCTGATTGACCCTCAGACGTGGAAGGTGAGCAGAAAGGAGGCACCAGACATGCGTCCTGGAGGCACCTCTCACCTGGCTGGGAGCTTGCCTGGCTGGGGTTGGAGAAGAAGTTAAGCTTGGCACTTACAGAGGATTCTGCCTGGATTATCACCCAGGGACCTGCAACAGATCACAGAGGCCTGGGTTTCAGGGCAGGGTAATGGCCGGACCACACAAGACTGCAGGTCTCCAATACAAAGTAACAGTTTAAGCCTCCTGAGTGGATGAAATTTCCAGGAAGAGGGCAAAGGAGGAAAGAAGACCGCAAATGGAGCCCTGCTGCTGCTGCTGCTAAGTCACTTCAGTCGTGTCCAACTCTGTGCGACCCCAGAGACGGCAGCCCACCAGACTCTGCCGTCCCTGGGATTCTCCAGGCAAGAACACTGGAGTGGGTTGCCGTTTCCTTCTCCAATGCATGAAAGTGAAATGTGAAAGGGAAGTAGCTCAGTCGTGTCTGACTCTTAGCGACCCCATGGACTGCAGCCCACCAGACTTCTCCATCCATGGGATTTTCCAGGCAAGAGTACTGGAATGGGGTGCCATTGCCTTCTCCAATGGAGCCCTAGGGAACAACAAAATTAAAGGGTAGACAAAGCCCCTCAGCATCACTAGAAGGACAGTGTGACTCAGAGAATCCATCATTATTGATAAAGAGTCAACCATCTCCTGTCATGAGTTGAATTGTGTCCCCACAAAATATGTTGAAGTCCTAATGCTGGTTCTTCAGAACGTGCCTTCATTTGGGTGGAATGGGTTAAGATGGGGTCTTCCTGCAGTAGTGGGCCCCTAACCAGTCTGACTGGTGTCCTTACAAAAACACCACATATACACAATGGAGTATTACTCAGCCATTAAAAAGAATACATTTGAATCAGTTCTAATGAGGTGGATGAAACTGGAGCCTATTATACACAGTGAAGTAAGCCAGAAAGAAAAACACCAATACAGTATACTAACGCATATATATGGAATTTATAAAGATGGTAACGACAACCCTGTATGCAAGATAGCAAAAGAGACACAGATGCATAGAACAGTCTTTTGGACTCTGTGGGAGTGGGGGGGAGGATGATTTGTGAGAATGGCATTAAAACATGTATAATATCATATAAGAAATGAATTGCCAGTCCAGGTTCGATGCAGGATACAGGAAGCTTGGGGTTGGTGCACCAGGATGACCCAGAGGGATGGTATGGGGAGGGAGACGGGAGCGGGGTTCAGGATAGGGAACACGTGTACATCCGTGGCGGATTCATGTTAATGTATGGCAAAACCAATACAATATTGTAAAGTAAAAAATAATAATAATAAAATTTTAAAAAACAACAAAAAAACAGGCATGTACCAAGAAGCCTGGAGTTACGCTAGCAGCAGCAGGGAAACTGCCAGGAGCCAGGAGAGAGATGCTTGCCTGCTGTTTTCCAATGGAGCACCACTGTGCAGACACCTTGACCTTGAACTTCCAGCCCCGGGAACACGGGACAATAAGTTTGCTTCTAAGCCACTGGGTCTGTGGTACTTCCTCATGGCAGCCTCAGTGACCTGACACCACACCCCTGCTGCACAAAGAAGGTGCTGTTTCTCCACTCTGTTCCAGCCTCTCTCCCACATCCTTCCTGGATCTTGCTCCTAATTCTCTGAGGTTTCTGGATGGGCAGACCATCCCCCTTACTCACCCGGAGCCTGGGAATCAAACTGTCTTGGGCATCTCGACCACTTCAGACTTTGCCCTGCTCGAGGTAAGCCAGGAGACACTGTGGCACCTCAGTTTCCTTGTTTTCTTTTTTTTTTAATTTGCTCTTTGATTGGAGGAAAATTCCTTAATAATGTTGTGTTGCTTCCGGCCATAGAGGCAGGCAAATCAGCCCCAATTATACATACATCCCTTCCCTCTTGAGCCTCCCTTTCCTCCCTCCAAACCCACCCCTCCAGGTCATCACAGTTCACTGAACTGGGTTCCCTGTGCCATACAGCAGCTTCTCACTAGCTAGCTGTTCTACACATGTTAGCGTATATGTGTTGATGCTACTTTCTCCTTTTGTCCCACTCTCTCCTTCCCCCACTGTGTCCACAAGTGCAGTCTTCACATCCCATTTTAAAATAAGGTGCTAAGGTTGCAAGAGCGTTTTCAGCTTCAAGTTTCTACAAATAACTGGATGGAAATTAACCTGCAGAAAAGTGAGGACATGAGTCGATCCCCTCACCCTTCTCACCACTAAACACCCCGAAATTTTATCTGAGCAAAGGGAGAGACACCCTTCTTAGATGTTCTCTGAAAAATCCCCATGATTCACCTGCCATACTTTTAAGCCTTTCTTATAAGCCTCTAAGTCTCATAACTGCATTAACATTATTTTTCCTTCATCTTAAACCTGTCCCCTTAAAGTTTCAAACTTTACTATGATTCAATGTTAAATATGATGACTTATAAAGTCCCATGTATCAGACCACAATTAAAATCATTCTCAGATTCATCCCTCCCAACCATCATGCTAAATTGTTTTCATAATTTCACCACCCATGAAGCCTGTCTATTTTTATTTCACCTTCTGATTCGCTTTCTCTGCCATCAAGAGTAAATCACCCATATCTCCATATGTTTCTTCCCCTTCTCTAACCGTATTACTCTAACAATTTCAAATTCAATTTCTTCCATAAAGTCAAAGAAGCACCTAATGAAACAAAGGAAATTCATTAGTGCCGTCCTGCCTTTAGAATCTGTGCTCCCCCCAGTAAATCAAGCCTGCTCCAAACCAGTGGTGTCACTGCATATCTTAAATACTATTATATCTTAAACACTGGTACCTAACATCATTGAAACTTTGTCACAGATCAACCTGAGAAAAAATGGGGTGCATATTTTCGAGATAAGACAGCAATCACAAAGTTGGCTCAACGACTGTACCTGGGAGTACCATTTCTGTTTTTTTTTTTTTTTTTCTTTATTTTGTTTTTTACTGGAGGATAATGGTAAAATGTGTAATTCATAAAAATAGTCATATTGCTTCATGAAGTCAAACTACATCATCACTTCAGATCTATTAGTAGTAGAAGAGGGAAAACGTTCTTTCCAGTCTTAGCTTTGTAAGAATTTTGCATGTTTTATTTTAAAACCAAAATAAAATATTTGTTCCTTCATCCACCAAGCAGAATGTATGTTGTTAAAAAATATATGTATTGTTCATTGATTCTCCAAAGGCCCAGTATAGTGTAGAACCCTATTTGTCACTGAGCTTTTTTGTACCTAGGAGTCTCATAGTAAACAGAAGTGACCCTTTAACAGTTTAGTTCAGTTTAATCACTCAGTCGTGTTCGACTCTTTGCGACCCCGTGGACTGCAGCACACCAGGCCTCACTGTCCATCACCAACTCCCAGAGTTTACTTAAACTCACATCCATTGAGTCAGTGATGCCATCCAACCATCTCATCCTCTGTTGTCCCCCTCTCCTCCCACCTTCAATCCTTCTCAGCATCAGGGTCTTTTCAAATGAATCAGTTCTTCGCATCAGGTGGCCAAAGTATTGGAGCTTCAGTTTCAGCATTAGTCCTTCCAATGAATATTCAGGACTGATTTCCTTTAGGATGGACTGGTTGGATCTCCTTGCAGTCCAAGGGACTCTCACGAGTTTTCTCCAACACCACAGTTCAAAAGCATCAATTCTTTGGCGCTCAGCTTTCTTTAGAGTCCAATTCTCACATCCATACGTGACTACTGGAAAAACCCTAGCTTTGACTAGACGGACCTTTGTTGGCAAAGTAATGTCTCTGCTTTTTAATATGCTGTCTAGGTTGGTCATAGCTTTTCTTCCAAGGAGCAAGTGTCTTTTAATTTCAGTTAAATTACTGCAGTTACCATCTGCAGTGATTTTAGATCCCTCCCCGCCCCCCCAAAATAGTCTCTCACTGTTTCCATTTTTTCCCCATCTATTTGCCATGAAGTGAGGGGACCAGATGCCATGATCTTAGTTTTCTGAATGCTGAGTTTTAAGCCAACTTTTTCACTCTCCTTTAACAAATGGTTGGCAAATAGACTGATATTGAGTGGGGCAGGATTCTTAGAGGAAAGGGCAGAATAGGGAGGTGCCAGGCACATCAACCAAGAGCTTTTTATCAGTGGAAACATAATGAGAAATTTATCTCAAGATGACGCTCTGTGAATCAGGTTGTTTTATCCATTTTCTAGGAGAAGGAACCGAGTGTCCTTTCTCACAGCTCATAAGGAGCAGAGCTGGGACCCTGGGCACCCAGGTTAACACATCCCCGTACTTCCCTTGATCAGAAGAGAAGCCAGAAAGGAGCCATCTATGTTAATGTGAAGAGCAACTCCCTTTCCAAATAATCTGATCAGACTCAGTAGATTACAGACAAAGACGGCTTTACTAATACTTTAGTGTTTCCAAAACTACATTGTTGCTGTTGTTCAGTCACTAAGTTGTGTCTGAGTAGAGCTGAGACTCTACCTTACTGCAGGCTAGGTTCCTTTCTGATTCTGACTTGCTAGGAAATCTACTCTAAGAAAGACCTGTCTACTACTCTCTGTCTCTGTCTCTCTCACACACAGACACACACATTATGACCCAAGTTTAGAAAGTCATAGACTTTTTGTTGACTCTGTATAAATCAATGGGATAAAATGCACACCTTTTTTCACTTCCTGACTTCACCATAAGTGAACTTATGGTGCCATCGTGTGGTGAGATACAGAGATTCATTTTTATCTTTTACACCAGGCTCCCTAGACTTCAATCTGTGACTTCGGCATTACCTCTTAGACCATCACTCTCTCTCTCTCTCCATAAAAAGCACTGCTACCCCTGAGGGAGACGTGTATCATTTCCACTTTTTGCATCGGACATCCAGCAAAAGATGAAGTTCCTAACTTCCTAACTTGCTGCTGCTTCTTAACAGGTTAGTTATGGGATTATCTGTGGGGTACTCTTTAATTGCAGCTTCACTTGCAAGGGTGCCTTTGATTATTAAGAAGTGTGAGTAAAGCTCAGTCCAGATATTTGTGTGCTATCTGCAGGCAAAAAATAACCATCTAGAATGGAGTTAGTGACTGGTTTTCTGCAGGTAAAAAGTGACGAAAAGTGAAAGTGTTAGTCGTTGAGTCATGTTTGACTCTTTGTGACCCCATGGACTGTAGCCCCACCAGGCTCCTCTGTCCATGGAATTCTCCAGGCAAGAATACTGGAATGAGGGGGCATTCCCTTCTCCAGGGGAATCTTCCCAACCCAGGGATCAAATTCACATCTCTTGCATTGACAGGTGGATTCTTTTGGTATATTCTCTAATTTATGCAACAAGAATCTGTCGAGAATGGCCCTAAACTTGGCTCCTTCACTTTAGTTTCCCATGGTTTCCCCTCCCTGGATCTTTTCCCATGGGTCCCCTCACCCTCAACATTCACACATCAAAGATGTGGAAGGAGAGACAGAATTTTAGCTCTGCCCTCAAACATAAGTGAATTTCCCATAATTCTCAGGTTAGATATGTACAGTAGGCTCTTAAACTAACGTTCAAAAATACAACCTTATTACAGAAAAACTGTGTTGAATGGACATTGTTAAAAAATCATTATTTACTTCTGGAAGTTAGTTGATTTTATATTTTTCAAGCAGATATAAAGATATTACCACTAGAGAGCACCACGGTTCTTCCTTAATCTATATACATATGTTTTATAGTGATCCCTAATTTTAGGGATGATGTTAAATAATAACCATTATAATATAAGCTGAATTTGGAAAATTCTTTTGCTCTGTTTTGGTCTTTGCCTAGTAACAATATCCAAAGGCATTTCAATTTTGTTTTTTAAAATGAAAATCAGCAGCCAACTTCTTTGAAACCAATGCCACTTGTCGTTAGTACAACACCTACAACTATCTTGACCAAGCAAATACTAGCTATTCAAATGACTTAAACACCCTCCAGATTCACAGAATGAAAATTCATGCCTTTGGGAGGCTTATATATATACACACATACATACCAAACACACATATATTAATAAAATTAATGAGATATTATATATAAAATTGTATATAGTCTACATAAAACCCCTGACAAGATGTTACATATGATATATGTATTTACAAGTCTTGTCTGAAATATTATCACTAAGGTAAACTCAGATTGGGCTTCCCTGGTGGCTCAGTGATAAAGAATTTGCCTGACAATACCAGAAACACAGGTTCTATCCCTAAGTTGGGAAGATCCCATGCAGGAGGGCATGGCAACCCACTCCAGTATTCTTACCTGAAGAATCCCATGGAGAGAGGAACCTGGGGGTTTGCAATCCATGGGGTCGCGAGGAGTCAGACACAATTTAGTGAAACAATAACAAACTCAAATTGTTAACGGGCAGCTATACTACATTAATTAACATGCAGGAGTAGAAGTGTCCTTTTTTATAGAGTCAACATCAGAACATCCCACCCAATCTCTCTGTGTGCTCAATCTCCAGACTACCCCGAATCTTATATAAGTGTCTTGAGAGTGAGCCACAGAAAGATAGCTTTGGTTTTATTTTGGCATACATGCCATTGTACCTGTACTAATATCATGGGATCATGACTCAGGACTCCACCTCAACAAGACTTCATTCATCACGAAATAGGCTTCAGGTCAGATTCCATCAAGCGCATCTGGAGAGATACTTCCTTGGTGGGTATCTCATCATTCTTCCATGAGACATACTCAAGGACAGAGCTTTGCAGTGGCATTATTCACAACGAAATCTGCTCAGAGGTCAGGACAGATACATTGCCTTCACAAGTGGCAGTTCCATAACTCACTCCGTGCAGTGTCTGGATAGGATAACTCCATAACTCCTTGATAGGATCCAGAACAGGGACTAAAACAGGAATAAAAGGACAGCTGATGAAATCTGAACTTGGACTGCCAATTAAGTGGCCTGATCTTCATCATTATAATTTGGCTACAGGGCTTCCCAGGTGGCTCAGTGGTAAAGAATCTGCCTGCCAGTGTTGGGGAGGTGGGTTCAATCCCTGGGTTAGGAAGATCCCCTTGAGAAGGAAATGGCCACCCACTCCAGTATTCTTGCCTAGAAAATTCCATGGACAGAGGAGCCTGATGGTCCATAGTCCAAGGGGTGACAAAGAGATGGACACAACTTAGTCTGAGCATATACCCAATTTGGTTACATAATCATCTGTCCTTGTTCTTAGGAAATCTACACAAAGAATTTAGTGACAAAAGGGCACAGTATCTTCTGCTTACTCTGAAACGGTTCAAGAAAAGTAAATGTCATCTCTATACTGAATTATCTCTATCTACTACATCTGTCTCCAGAGAGAGAATGATAAATAGGTCACTATTCTTGAAATTTTTCCATTTTTGAAATTAAATAAAATGCTGCAAAAAAAGAATGCACATCAAAACAGAAAATGCACACACAAAATTATATCTTTCCTATTGTGACAGTTTCCCTCAAATTTGCATAGGTAAGGAAGCTGTGAATTATTCAAATGAATAGTGAGTGTAGGTGGAGGGTTCTGGTTAGAAATAGCAGGAATAACATTTATCCTTAGCAATTCATGGCTAAGGGCAAGGTTTTAAAAACCCTGATGCAGAAGAGATGGCTGAATGCAAAAGGTCACAGCTGTTTTTAGAAAAAGGCAAGCAAGCTATTGCACAAAACTTCCACATGGTAAAATAGATTTTAAATGCCCTAACATTATGTATTTTCATAAAGAGTACTCTGATCCATAGAACTGCTATATGGCTGCTAGAGATAGGAAAGAATTTACTTCTTCCTGCATTTGATAAAATGACTGGAAATGGCAAGTTTAAAATGAAATCGTCATTTTGCTTCAATTTTCAATCCAAGAAAACCCTCTATTTTCACCCCATGGCTATAAGCCTGTGTAGGCTCACAAGAAAAATGCTTCGAGAATTCACACTAACACAGTTAGGATGAACCCTCTTCACTCACATCTTTCCCCCTCTTCTGTGAAATTCCTGTCCTAAGTCATTGATGGGATGCCCTTGGCACCTGAAGACTGGAGATGACAGGTCATAAAACATTTAATCTGGGAAGGATAGCATTGGATAAATACTGCTGCTAGGAGCTCCTGCGATGTGGAAGAAAGGCAGAGTATAACACAGTCAATACTAGTTACAAGATGGGAAAAATCCCTTCTGTGAAGATACATTCTAGCTTTTTTAAACTGGTAAAACATGTAGTCAGGAAAAGGAAAAAAATGGAGAGAGAAGCATGGCATAGATGTTACTTATTTCTCATAAAAAGCCCTCCACCCATGAATACTTGTGGCGGATTCATCTTGATGTATGGCAAAAGCAATACAATATTGTAAAGTTAAGCAAAATAAAATTTTTAAAAAAAATGATGTAGGGGGCCACGATGACCTATGACCCACTGCTCAATTTATACATGCCAATCTGGATTGTGTAAATGGTCAATAGTATGTCATTTGACATATAACCATTTGTCTCTAAAACTTATATAACTGTGGTTTGATCTCTTACAGGAGGAACAGTCATCTCCCAGGGTGTGATCCTCAGGTTGGGGGAAATAAAATTTTTTATTTCTTTGAAAAAAAAAAAGCCCTCCAGACTCCTCTGTCCATGGGATTCTCCAGGCAAGAATACTGGAGTTAGTTGCCATTTCCTTCTCCAGGGGATCTTCCCAACCCAGAGATTGAACCAAGTTTTCCTGACTTGCAGGCAGATTCTTTACTGTCTGAGCCACCAAGGAAGCCTGTCTTGAGAATACGTGAGCATAGTTATGTGATGTCAACAACTGTCTATCAACTACCTATTACCAAGTGGTCAGAGAATTAGACATTTTATACATTTTCTTACTTTATCAAATCCTCATAACAATCTCATAATTTAAATTGCATTAGTTAAACATCACAGAGAAAAGTGAGACAGAAAAATCAGCTTGGGTAAATCCTAGCTCAGATTTAAATCTAGGCTGTTAAATGTCAAAGTCTTTGCTCAAGACTGACTGCACTGGCTATGGATGTGCTACAGGTCCTGACGGGGGCAGCCCTGGCTCATGACCATCATGTAGTCAGTAAAACCTATCCTTCCCTATTTTACCCACAGAGGAAAAATCATATGACCAGAAAGAGAATTCTCACTCTGCAGCATGGATGAGAACATCCAAAAAGTGACTGAACCTCCATCTCCTGCAGCAAGATTTCTTACCACTGAGCCACCTGGGAAGCCTGATTTAGGGAGTACGGCTTTTTTTTAATATTCACAAAACATAAAATTTTAAGTAATTTTATACACGACAGTAATGTTATTAAATGTTCATTAAATGGTGGTGCCAATATGAGACTGGAAAAACAAACCCCCAAATAAAGGATTAATAGCCATATAAATCAATAAAAAAGAATCAAATAGTTTTCAGTTATTGTTAGAGAACTTTGAAAATTAAAAGCAACATTAGAGAAGCAAAGCTTTGTATAACAAAGCAAATCACTATGTATCAGGCAGGAATGATGAAAAAAATACTGGTGACATGGCTGCAAAATAAATGCTATAGCAACGTGCCTGTACACATCAATTTCAGGAGATTTCTAAGCTCTGTAAAAGCATACTACCTACCCTACCTTTATCTCTTTGCTCCTGAATTACTCTTGAAACTACTCTTGAATTATTCAGGTGTTGAATTGCTCAGGGTCTTCAGAAACAATTTATAACAATGGAATCATTTTACTTTGGCGCAGATAGATGAAAAATCACTGCAGTCATAAGAGAGAATAGCATCCTTCAGAAATCAATGCATCTGTGCCTGATTTACATGCTTTCTTGTGATGCCACATCAACATTTAGAAAATAATAGAACAAATGACTTTAAGAAGCACTGCCTGGGAAGACTCTCAGATGAAGGTCACCTGGGTGGCCAGCTGCCGCACTTTCTGAGGTGGAGACAGGTGCCCACACAGGCTGGCACTACTGCCTTAACAAAGTAGTCAACACTTGCTTTGATACATTCATTAAATGTATTCTGTATTACTACGTGTGTTGTAAAGAGCATGTACTTTGGTTCTGTGTATACATATGCATGTGTCCATTTTACCGTGCATTTTTAATTCTCAGGCTTTTCAGGATAACTCTTTCTATATCATCTTGCTTCTGTTATTTTCTTTTCAAAATTTATAGTTCCTTTCCAGTCGATTCCATTTTCTGTCCAGGCTACATCATCTGCTGTTATTTTGTTCAATGATATGGATGGTAGATAACCTACAAATTCAATAATGGCCACCTAAGAGTTCACAAAGACATCTGTTAGCTGATTTCCCTTAAGTGTGCTTATTTAATTTTTTCTGTGATTCATTCTGGTATTAAAAACTGACAAAGCATTAAATAAAATTTGAACCAACATGTAAGAACAAACAATCTCACAATAACAGGAGCTATATGGTCTGGTAGTCGTATAAAAAGGGCTGTCAGATTCAGATAAGATCATGTAATTGTTTTCCACCTGAATGCCTCCCGCAGTTAGGCATCTCATTTTCCTGTCTCACAAAAAGAAGGAGGAGAGGAAGTAACAGCAGCAGTTGATCATAAAGATACATGATGTTTTCAAAGACACAGACTCCCTGTGAAAGAGAAAGCAAAGGTCTGCAGACGCTAACCTTGCAGGTGATCCTCTGCATGGAGACGTTTCCTGACTCAGAGGTACGTCTATCATTAGCTTCGGGTTTACTACAAGGAGGTCCTTCCAGGGTATATTGTTGTTCTTTCTTTCCTTTCTTCTCTCTTTTCTTTTTTTCCCTATCTTTCTTTCTTATTTTCTTTCTTTGGGTATATAATCCACGTGCTAGAAGGTTTCTCCGAGAAGAGCCAGTTTAACACCTTAAGAAGGCTATGTATGGAGCAGTGAGTGGGGAGCTGCTGAACACCACATGGAGCTCAGCTCGGGGCTCTGCGATGACCTAGAGGGTCAGAGGGGAAGGGAGGAGAGGGAGGTCCAAGAGGGAGGGGATGTATGTACACTCAGAGCTCATTCACAGCAGAAACTAACACAACATTGTAAAGCAACTATCCTCCAATTAAAGAAGACTACATAGACTTGTCAAAGTCTCTGCCATTCAATGACACAAACGGCATCTCAAGTCCAATGTTGTTCACATCATGACTCCTTGACTTCCTCATTTTTTTATGTTTTGTTTCCTACCCAGAATAAACACACAGAAGTTGCCACTGCATGGTCTGGAACTCCTTGATACCGTTTTAATTGTGAAACTAAACCACATACACCAGAGAGACACCCCTGCCACCCCAAATCAGAGGTCTGATGAGCAAGGCACTGGGCTAGCACTGAGTGTGTTTGCCCTCCTGATCACTCAGTCCGTAGAGTGATCATAGCCAACAGGCATGAGTAAAACCAATGTAACTGAGGATGTGAGCACCATAGACAGGAATTTAAGGATAGAAAAGACATCACTTACCTTATTACTTCCAAGGTTCAGCTACTTTATAAGATGCATGAAGCTCATTCACTGGACTCTTACAGAAAACATTTAAGGCTAAAACAATTTTATGTAAAACACCACCAATATGTTATCCAATGAAGCACAAGAGAAAGGAAATCACCTTCCCATCTGCGGTTTCACTGCTCTCCTTCCACTCTGCCCCTCACCAAACTGATAACTTGCCCATCCAAGAGGCAGTTTCTGTGGTTTGAAATCTGACCTGCTGGTGTGAGTGCCCCAAAATGTATTCTCAATGAAAGTAGATTGTGAATATATAATGTGGATTCTAAGCCCCAAATAATTAGAATCCAAAGGGCTTCCCAGGTCACTCAGTGGTAAAGAATCTGCCTGCAGTGCAGAAGATGCGGGTTCAATCCCTGGGTC
Source organism: Tragelaphus eurycerus (assembly GCA_935064755.1). Classification (NCBI taxonomy): domain Eukaryota; kingdom Metazoa; phylum Chordata; class Mammalia; order Artiodactyla; family Bovidae; genus Tragelaphus; species Tragelaphus eurycerus. The sequence continues at coordinate 37,640,378 of CAKXYN010000007.1, read as the reverse complement.
AAGAAGATTCGCTGGAGTAGGAAATGGCTACCCACTCCAGTATTCTTGCCTGAGAATCCCATGAACAGAGGAACCTGGTGGGTTACAGTCTATGGGGTTGCAGAGAGTCGGACACAATCGAGCTGCTGAGCATGCATGCACAAACCCCAAAGATGCTTACCACTGTGTAAGGTAATACATTGCTTTACACGGCAAAAGGCACTTTGCAGATATGGTTAAGACTCTCAAGATGGAGAGACTGTCTGAAATTCTCTGGGTCAGGATCAGAGGAGGTGATGTGATGACAGAAGCAAGGGTGTTGATTGGGGAGAGAGTGGGGGCTCCTTCCTGGATGGTGTGAAGATGTAGGAGGGCCCACGAGCTGAGGAAGACGGTGAGCCTCCAGAGCCAGAATAGACACACACTTCTCTGGAGCCACCAGCAGGGAGGCAGGCCTGTGACCCGTCGACAGCAGCTCAGGTAAGCTTCTTTCCGATTGCTGACACCCCAAACTGTAAGATGATAAATATGCATTGCTTTGAGCCAGAAGGTTTGTGGTGGTTTGTGACAGCAGCAAGAGGAAAAATACATTCCCCTCTTGGTAGACAAGTCCTACCTGACATCTTCAGTGAGAGTAGGCTTCGGAGTTCCAGACCTACTTCCTGACTCCCGTTTGGCATCTCCAATTGCGTGTTCTGGAGAAGGGGATGGCAACCCACTCCAGTATCCTTGACTGTAAATACCATGGACAGAGGAACCTGGTGGGCTACAGTCCATGGGGTCGCAAAGCGTCAGACATGACTGAGAGACTGATCACACATGCTACTGTGCTTCAGAAGGATTTAAAGCTTAGCGTGGCTCAAAGGACACACGTTCTATGAAAGTTACGGACGCTACAATAAACTCTAGTAGTGGAAAATGAAAGTGTTTGTCGATTTCCATTGAATAAGATATTTCAGTGGCGTCAGACTCTTTGCAATCCACTGGACTGTGGTCCACCAGGCTCCTCTGTCCATGGGATTCTCCAGGCAAGAATGCTGGAGTGGGTTGCATGCCCTCCTCCAGGGAATCTTTCCTGACCCAGGGATTGAACCCGCATCTATTACGTCTCCTGCATTGGCAGGCAGGTTCTTTACCACTAGTGCCTCCTGGGAAGCCTAGTTGTGGAAAAGAAACTAAAATGCAAGACAAAATTGATGTAACCTGTGTACACAGTCTATTGATTCAGGACAGACTTAGTTCCAACCTTGCAATGAATGGCCTTAATAAGAAATATTACTCTAAAAGAATGATCAGAAAGCAAATAATTCATTTGCTAAAAAGCTTTCAGACATCATACCTTCTTGGACAATTACAGTGTCTCTTGAAAGACTATAGAATTTTAATTGTCTAAAGGTTATATACAAAAAGTTGATTTAGAAGAAACTTTTCTAACATGCTCTTTCCATTTCCTGGAAGAAAGAAGCCAAAAAGTGATTAAAATACTGAAGCTGTAAGGGATTGGCATTACTAGAACATTTTCAGTAAAAAATAAAACAAAACAACACAAAAAATAATAATTAAAACTTTACTACACTCTTTTATATCACTGGCTTCTGGTGAAAAATCAAACTAAACACTAATTAAACAAGGACTTTCATTGTAGATAATGCTAGCTCTATAAAAGGGCAAGAGAAAAATGAATTATATACTGACCAGAGGTAAGTCATGAAAAGGGTAATAAGGCTTGTAAGATATTAGGAATCAGGCAGGGAGAGGATTAAACATCAGAAATACTGCTTTTTCAGAAATTATTCAATTTGGTTTTATCACTGTGAAAACTGTCTAAAACACACTGTGAAACTGTGAAAACACCACTAAAAATTCTTCAAAATTATCCTTATATATAGATTCTTGTATACGAATACAGAGAGAGATAAACAGATACAACTTAAAAACATACTAAAGATAACGTCTTTCTTTGAACATGTGAGTCTATGTAAACTGGTAGGTAGCTTTTGCAAAGTAAGTTCTACATCAATAATTTCATCCAGTCTATGGTCAAATCTCAAACTTGAGTCCACGTTTGCATATTCAAAGTGCAAATCTCTCACTAACAGACACAACGAATCTCAGAGAAATTGACAAAAGGATGTCTGGTGTATGCATATATACCTACCAACAAAGTGCATTTTCTGTGATTGTGTTAGAAATCACAGCTGTGTGTGCTCGTGAACACAGCATTTCCGACTCCAGACCCCTGTGTTAGAAACAACAGCTGTGTGTACTACTGAACCCAGTATTTCAGACTCCAGACCCCGTTTAAAGCACTGCATCACCTCCCGGTATTACAAGGCTGCAGTCCTGCAAATCTTTCACAAGATACAGCTGAGTTATCCCATGTCATCTGCCTACTGATGATGCCAAGTGGGCACTGGGGCAAACAATCCAGGCTTGGGAATATTCTAATTCAATTAATACTGCTAAAATAAGTCAAATGCCCTTTTGATTACTACTGCAAAAATTATAGAAAAATGGTACTGATGAACCTGTTTGTGAGGCAGGAACAGAGACACACATGTAGAGAACAGATGTGTGCACACAGTGGGGGAAGGAGAGGGGGACGAATTGAGAGGGTAGCATGGCATATATACACTCCCGTGTGTAGAACAGTCAACGGGAAGCTGCTGTCTAGCACGGGGAGCTCAGCTCAGTGCTCCGTGACGCCCGAGAGGGGTGGGATGGAGGGCTGGGAGGGAGAGGACATATGTATACACACAGCTGTTTCGCACTGTTGTACAGCAGAAACCAACACAACATTCTAAAGCAATTATACTCACATTTAAAACAATCCTACAATAAACCATAATGAAAAGAATATTTTAAAAAGAATGCATATGTATATAACTGTTCATTTTGCTGTACAACAGTAATTAACAACATTGTAAATCAACTATACTTCAATAAAATAAATAAGAAAATAAATTCAAAAATCAAGAAATTAAAAATTATGATGTCATGACTACTGATAAATAAAACTTGAGCTCTGTGCTAAGTGTTGTATCTACTTCTTTCCTGTAAATGTCACTGCAAAGCTTCAAGACAAATATTTATTTAAAACATTTCCACAATGAATACCCTGAGTAGAGACAGGTTACATAACCCACAGAGATTGCATAGGTAGGCAGAGGTAGAGTCAAATCCAAACCCAGATCTATGTGATTCCAGTATGTGCTTTTGAATAAAGCATTGTTTAATGTGTTAAAAATAAGTAACATATATCATTTTTGGTCATTTTAAAAAGCAATGAATATATAATAACAATGTGATGATCATATGAAATTGTTACAAAATAAATTTGCAGGGTCTGCTTTATCATAAAGAATAAATGAAAAATAGTGTTCTTTAGTCATCAAGTTGAGTCTGACTCTTTGCGACCCCATGGACAGCAACACACCACACTCCTCTGTCCTCCACTATATATATATATATATATATGTGTGTGTGTGTGTGTGTGTGTGTGTGTGTGTGTGCAAAAAACACATAAATCTCATTATGTTGCCAGAAATAACCACTTATCTGGGGAAAATGTTGGCCACATATTACATATCATATTCAAAATTAACTTCTAGATTATTTGAAGTTTAAAATATGAAAAACTTTTTAAAAGTCAAGAAATATTTTAAAAATAAAAGCAAAAGATTTAAGTAGAATATTTTTAAAAATAATGGAACAGAGTGTGCTGAAGCAGGATGCAATCATATTTTTTTACTGAGGTATAATTGATTCATAATGATATACTAGTTTCAGATGTATGACATAATTTGCTATATGTTATGTTGTGAATGACCACCCGGGTAAGTCTAGTTAACATCTGTCATCATGAACAGTTAATTTTTTTTCTTGTGATTAATCACTTTTAAGATCTGCTCTCTTAGCAGATGTGTTTATGACTTGGAAATCTGAAAAGGAAGAGATGGGCAAAGACAGGCCATGTAACTGCTAAAAACATGAAAAATGACTTAGAGAAATATATATTTGACAAAACTGAATACAGGACTCAAACATTGAGTGTGATGAAGGCAAATGCTATATGTTGACAAAGTCACCTGCATTCAAAAGGCAAAAAAACTCAAGGACTGAACAGCATCGCATTGAAATACAGAAAGGAAATACTTTCAAAAAATACAAAGAAACTGAGAAGACTAGAATTAGGGAAGAAAAAAATCTGTCTCAGAAAACAGCAAAGTCATACTGAAAAAAATAACAGTATGAAGAATTTGAACATCACAAACATCCAACTTGGTATGAATTGTGTACCAAACAAATTGCAACTAAACACTCTTTTCAAACACCATATAACAGTTGCAATAATAAGCCAGATGTGAGGTTACCAAAAAATGCCTTTAGAAAGTTCCAAAGCAGAAATCACACAGCCCAAGTTCTGATTAAAGGGTCACAAAACCAGACGGTAAACAACTAAAGCCTAGCCCCAAAGAAACTTCCTACTGAGAAATGTTGAATCGCTCTTCTAAATGACTCAAGATAAAAAGAAACTCAAAATTAAAATTAAAGGCTATTCAGAAATGAGTGAGAATAGAACACCATATATCAAAACACAGAATTTGGACAAAGCATCAATCAAGGAAAATTTGATGATGAAGGCATTTACTAGAAATGGAGAAAAATGGGAACTACACGAGCCAAGGAGTCAGTTCAACAGAGTAGAAAGAGCAGCGGTCCAAGCCCACAGCAAGGAGCCTCGGGCAGGGAGGGGGAGTGAGTACTGGGACACACTCTGGGGTGGACTCTGGCCTCCTCCTCCGTCCAGCTTGGCCCTTGATAGAGTTATTTCACCTCTCTGTTTGCTCTTCAGCAAACCAGGGCTCTCACTGTTTTGTTAAAGGATAAAGTGAGATGGCGCTAGTGATAAAGAACCCGCCTGCCAGTGCAGGAATTGTAAGAGACGAGGGTTCGATCCCTGGGAAGGAGGGAAGATCCCCTGGAGGAGGCAATGGCCACCCACTCCAGGATTCTACGCTGGAGAATCCCATGGACAGAGGAGCCTGGCGGGCTACAGTCCAGGGGGTCACAAAGAATTGGACATGACTGAAGCGACTTAACATGCATGCATGCCTAAGTGAGATGGTGCAGATAAAATTCTCAGGCAAGCACCTGACCAGCAAAGCTTACCTTAAGAGGAAGACAACAGTGTGCATTAGTCAATGACTCAAGGACTCATCTATCTAAATTAGCCTATCTCTTGTATGAACATAGGTGCAAAACTCTTAAAATATTCACAAGCTAAATCCAGTCACGTATAAAGGTGGGGGTAACATGAGTGAGCCAGCTGAACATATTCTAGACACACGAAGTTGACTCACCATTGGAAAAAAATCGACCAACATTATTTGTGAAGAACTCATCAGGCCAATAGGAATAGAACACCTGCTGCCGTCTTCTCTAATGACCCTAAATTAAGACTGTCGGCATCTCACTCAGGTGAAATCAGGAGGAATTATCCAACTGAGTCCATCCGGGAAGAATGTCAACAGGTCGCATCTGGAGTTGTGCATCTTACTGCCAGGCCACAGGCACCTCCACAGCGTGCTGCATCTACATCATTAAAAATACGGCTGACATCCCACAGCTTCACGGACCTTCGTATATAGTGAACAACAAACATTTCCATCCAGAAAGAATTCAATTTTACTGGAGAGCAAGAATGTTTAAAAATTCTCAAGCAAAAATTCACATAAGCACATTTGTTCTGTCCTCCTGATTTTAAAAATAATATCTAAATTGCCACTGTAGTAAAGGGGATAACCAGATGGTGATTTTATTTCAAGAATCTTATTTCAAGAGGGTCAGTCCATCAGCATAACTCTTCGGTCTGTTCTGTCTGTAGATCTGAATCCAGGAAACACTCAAAAATTATGTTTAAACGTATTCATCTAAAGGACTGCCCAGGGTTTATATTCAAGGTGACTCTAAATATATAAAAAAGCATCTCTGGGCAAGAAGTGACAAAGATACCAGTAGGGCTTCCTCCTTCTTCTTTAAAAGAACATATTGATGTGAGTAACCTAAAATTCAAGAAATGTGACTTTACAGTTGCTTGAAGGTTGCAATCCTAGAATGTCCTCTGAGAAGGTATTTACAACTTCAATATTCAGGCGGACCGCAGACCATAGCACGAGGCTCAGATCACATCAAGAGGACAAGCACATGATGTGAATCCAAATTTAGGCAGAACATGACGTGAAATTATGAGTTCAGGCAGTATCTTCTTGTCTTGACATAATGGTTCTGCATAATCATTTTATATTTGTTTTCAGTGCATGCTACTGAATCCACATTAAAATGTCTAATGTTGTTTAAAAATGCAATGAAATCAAATTGACTTGTTAAATATTAGGAGCAATTAACTAAAATCCATTATTCTAGGTTTTAAAAGGAAAATTTTCACTTTTGTTGGAAAAATGGAAAGTAGTACACATTTATTTTACTCTCCTTCCTGAACAAATCACCAAAACACACAAAAAGTAGTCAAAAATAGTAAACAAAACATCACCTGCATTGAAAATAGGTTGTGATCATAAACATGGGGTGCAAAATCATCGTCTTATTTTCTTTCAAACTAAAGAAACTTCTTTAACATTTCTTGGAGTGCAGGGGTGCAGGCCATGATTCTCTCAACTTTTGATTGTACAAGAAAGTCTGTATGTCACCTTCATTCATGAAAAGTATTTTCACTGAGCGTAAAATTTGAGTTTGGCTTATTTTTTTCTTTTAGCATTTTCCCGATGTTTGATTGTCTCCAAGCCAGTATAGGGTCTCACAGCGTGTTTGTTGTTATTCTTAGCTTTGTTCCTCCTGATATAAGATGTCTTTTCCCTCTGGTTGTATGAAGATCTTTCTGTGGCTGGTTTTTAGCAACCTCATATGGTATGTGACAGTGTGATTTTTTTGTTTATACAGCTGAGTGCTTCTTAAGTCTCTTAGATCTGCAGATTTAGTGTTATCAGATTTGGAAAGTATCTTGGCATTATTTCCTGAAATTTTTTCTGCCGCTGCTTTTTGGGCCTCCAATTACACATATGTTACATTGCTTCCCAATGTCCCACGGCTTACTGAGTCTCTGGGTTTGGGAAAGATTTTTTTTTCTGTCTCTTTCCTTTGCTTCTATCTGGATTATTTCTATTTCTATGTCTTCAGGTTTATGAGTTTTTCATCTGAAGTCATGTAATCTGCTGTTTATCCCATCCAGTTAAATTGTCACTTTAGTTGCTGTTTTTTCAGCTCTTGATGTTCCAGTTGGCTCTATTTATATATTTTATTTCTTTTGATATTGTGTTTTAATGTCCAGTTTTCCCAACACCACTTATGGAACAAACTTATTTCCCCATTGTATATTCTAGACTATTTCGTTGTAAATTAGTTGACCATACATGCCTGGGTTTATTTCTGGGCTCTCTGTTATGTTCCATTGATACATGCCATTTTTATGCCAACACTACACTGTTCTGATTACTCTATCTTTGTAATATAGTTTGAAATCAGGGGGCGTGATGCCTCCAGCTTTGTTCTTTCTCAAGATTGCTTTGGCTATTCAAGGTCTTTTATGGTTCCATAGAAATTTAGGATTGCTTGTTCTATTTCTAAGAAAAAATGTCATTGGGATTTTGATAGCAATTCTATTGTATCTGTAGATAGCTTTGGGTAGTATGGCCATTTTAACAATATTAAATCCTTAAATCCATGAACATGAAATATCCCATAGGTTTTTTTGTGCAGTATTCTCATTTAGTCATCTAATTACCAATAACTATAGTAATTTCCTCTCTACCAAACAGTTATTTTGGAGAACATTATTCTAATTTTCAAGTGATTGTAGTTTTGTTTAAATAGATTTGTAGGATTCTTCTGTAGTTCTTTGATTAACAGGTGAGTTTTTCTGTCTGATGTGAAATTAGTTTTTTCTTCTGCACTTAAGTGTTTCTTTATTTTCATATTTTTCTCATCATTGCAATGGGAATCAGGAAATAATTAGGTTTGTGTTTAAACCATCACCTTGCTGGAAAACAATCATGGATAACGGTTCAGTTGACTTGTACTTTCTTCTTCTCCAGTGTAAACCATTCTGTCATTTTTGTTCTCTTTACTCTCTCCAGCACAATCAGTGTTCTGTGACTATGACAATATCAGGGTCATTTTAAATTCTGTTTGAGAGAAAAGTCCCTATCTACTTAGAATTTAAGGTGAAAACCAACAGCTAGCCTCCATTGTGCCGAGCCATGATTTTTTCTGCATAGCATGATGATGGCACTCTCCAGCAACAATAACTCAGGAGTAACTTCAAGATATGTCTCTGTAATTGCTTCACACCCAGAGCCACAGAGACAATAACTGCCCTGCAAGGGACCAAAGAGATCATCCAATTAGTAACTACAGTCCCTTGTTCCGTAGATGAGGAAAGTAAGTCTTGAATAAGACTTTCCCACATCATTATTTAATGGAAAATTTGCATTCATATTTGCACGAAGAGCAATGCCTTACATAACAGAAGACTAACAACTTAGTATAATTTATGGGAACATGATTTTTAAAAGGGTTACTCATAACCCTTTTAAACTCAGCTCCTTCAGAAACTACATAGCATAGAAATGACTTCCTGTCAGCCTCTAAAACTGTAAATTTTCTATCCTAAATGTCAGGTGGTAAGTTACTCACTAGAGTCGTGCATGAATAGCACCCAAGAAACACTGGAGGTTTATATTTGAGATTTTGTATTTCAAAGTATTGGAATTTCTTGATCATGAAGACAGGCAATGTCTGTAAAACATCTATTTGCAACTTAAAGAAAACTTAAAAAACTTAAAAAAAAAAAAAACTTAAATGCATGACTTGTCTCTATAGTGTACTCTCCACATAAAGAGTTGTCATCTACTCTGCCCTTACTCATCTTTGCTGTCATTTCTAGAACCTCCCTTCAGCCATTCCAGGAATAACATGAATAGTGATACTGATGTTATTATCACCTTAATTTTACTTCTGATTTTAATTCCAATACTAATACTAGCTGAAGGTTATTGAGTACTTATTAGATATCAAGCTCTTTTCTAAATGCTTTAAAACATAGATTGTCTCTTTAACACAAGTAAGAGCCAACTATTTGGTCCATTTTTCAGACTAGGAAACTGAGGCACAGATCGCTGAGTGACTTAGCCCTACCCAGGCAGTCTGGTTCCAGAGCCTGAAGTCTGTTTTTAAATGCTGCTCTACTTCTCAGTCCCAGAGTCCATTCGGGTATTTATCATGTCCAGCTGAAAGGGAGAATTCTGAAAGCCTTCTCACACTACAGTGGCCCAGGGAACCTGTCTTTCTTATAGAAACCACAGGTTACTTGCCTATCCTTGGCCATGCTTGCCTCAAAAGCCCGATGAGAGTCACATGCATGACGTTTCATGAGCAGGAGAAAGAAATGGGCTCCATAAGTCATAACTGTACACTTCTGAGAAGGAGAAGAAGACCCAGAAGGAACAGTAGACTCTATTCAGATGTTGGACAAACACTTAACAAATGCTCATGACCCAGTGATGAAGGGCAGGAGGCCACCACACCTGCACATGTCCCATTCAGGGGGCTGTTTCCCAGAGAAAAACAATGGCTCCTCCTTGAAAATAGTTCCTCCTCGATCTCATATTTCTTGTTAATTTTAAAGTGGTGATTTCAAATGGTTATTCCCATTTGCTTCAGATGAAAACTGAAAGATTGAAAGCAGAAGGAGAAGAGGGTGACAGAGGATGACATGGTTGGATGGCATCACAGATTCAATAGACAGTAACTTGGGCAAACTCCAGGAGATAGTGAGGGACAGGGAGGCCTGGCATGCTGCAGTCCATGGGGTTGCAAAGAGTCAGACACAACTTAGTGACTGAACAACAATAACAAAGACTGAAGATGTCCATCGAATTCAACAACCAGGTGGTGTGGCTACAGTAGAGTGAAGCAAGGCAGGGGTGAGATGCCCAGGCTCACTGAGCCCTGTTGAAATGCTGGCTTTCGTTCTGAACATGGTGGAATCGCGGGCATGACTCAAGCACAGGAACGGCGTGTTCTGGCTCAAGATGTTAAAGGTTCATGCAGGCTTCAGGGTTGTGCACAGGCTCAGGGCAACCAAGAAAAACAGACCACTTAGGAAGGGATCTTAATCATCCCAGCAAAGGAGGACTAGAAGCTTTGCGGTAGCAGGAGAGATGGAAAGGAGGGGTGGTCAGCTGGGGTGCAGGGGGAACCAGTTAGGTTTGCTGATAGATGGGTCATGGATAAGAGAGACAGAAGGTCCAAGGATGACTCCAGGGTTTTGCCGATGGCACTGGTCCTGGCTTTTTGCTTGTTTGCTTGTTTTCTTGGAGTATCTACAAAGATGGAGTTATCAGAGGAAGTATTCAGAAGGAAAAACAGATTGTGCAATGTGTTGGTGCCATCTTATTCTATTTCATTAACTTGATCAATAAAATGCATCGAGTGTCAATTTCACGGCATGCTCTGTGCTAGATGTCAGAGACGGAAAACAGAAAGACATGCTATCTTTGCCCTCAAGGGAGTCACAGTCTAGGAGGAGACAGACATATAAGACCATGTTTCAAATAATTTCCTTCCCTCTCAAGAGGAGGAAATTTGTTACCAGGGAAGAGAAATTTATCACCTCACAGAACAGGACTAAACAAATCATCCCCCAGCCCCATTTACTAAGGTTCTATAATGATAAAAGTTTGAAATGTCCTCACCCAGAGCAGGTCCAAATAGCTTAAGTCCCAAGGACAAGTCAGTGTTAACATCACTCCCCACCCCAAGAAGATAGATACAAGATGACTTTATATGAAGAGACCTAAGTTGAGAGAATAACTATTTTTCTATTTTCAAAATTTCCCTTTGTCTTGAAGCACCAACTGTGAGAAGCCAGGAGCACAGAAAAAGACCTAGGAGTAAATCAATTTAGATAAATTGGCATTCTTCTGAACACAGTGATTTGGAAAATTGGAGGAAAAGTGTCAACCAGAAAACTGAAATAGCATATTAACACTCTGAATGTTTTGTTGGTTCTGGAATTCTTCCTTCAGGTTTTAAGATCTTAGACTCAAGGAGAACATGAGAAACACATCACACTTTTTATTCTGAATCACTTATTTATGGTGTAATCTTTTTAAAGTTGTCATACATTGCAGAAATTTTAAGTTTAGCCCTTACTCTTCAGAAATACAGAACTTCTCCTTCCAGTGTATATATATATATGTTTCCTACTGTGATTATATAATATTATACATATTCTTAAATTATCATTCTACTTTGAAAAATAGCCCAAGTAGTTTATAGCACAGCTATCTTGAGCCAGCATCCCTGGGCTGAGCTGATCATATTTCATTTCTAGAATTTATTAGACACAAATTCCAGGACTAAACCTAGGTATGAGCAAACCTGGGATAAGAGCAAAGCTAACAAACCAGTGCTATGACTTTTTATGGTGACATTTCTACTGTGGTCATGAAAATCAGTGTGGCTATGTGTCTGTATGGCACCCCACCCCAGTACTTTTGCCTGGAAAATCCCATGGATGGAGGATCCTGGTAGGCTCCAGTCCATGGGGTCGCTAAGAGTCGGACACAACTGAGCGACTTCACTTTCACTTTTCACTTTTATGTATTGGAGAAGGAACTGGCAACCCACTCCAGTGTTCTTGCCTGGAGAATCCCAGGAACGGGGGAGCCTGGTGAGCTTCCGTCTATGGGGTCGCACAGAGTCGGACACGACTGAAGCGACTTAGCAGCAGCAGCATGTGTCTGTGAAATTATTTTAAATGTCAATAAAGACATACAGCAAATATTGAAGAATCTATGGAACAGAAATTTTATTTTGGGATAAGTTTTATATTTGGATCTGGTTGTGGGCAGAGTAACCAGATTTCAAACTGACAACATGCACAGAATCATGGAGAAAGCAAGGGAATTCCAGGAAAACATTGACTTCTGCTTCATTGACTGCTAAAGCCCTTGACTGTGTGCATCACAACAAACCATGGAAAATCCTTAAAGAGATGGGAATACCAGACCACCTGACCTGCCTCCTGAGAAATCTGTATGCAGGTCAATAAGCAACAGTTAGAACTGGGCATGGAACAATGGACTGGCTCAAAACTGGGAAAGGAGTACGTTAAGGCTTTATATTGTCACCCTGCTTATCTAACCTCTATGCAGAGTACATCATGCAAAATGCCAGGCTGGATGAATCACAAGCTGGAATCAATATTGCTGAGAGAAATATCAACTACTTCAGATATGCAAATAATACTACTCTAATGGCAGAACCAATGGCAGAAAGTGAAGAGGAACTAAAGAGCCCCTTCAGTTCAGTTCAGTTCAGTTCAGTCGCTCAGTTGTGTCCGACTCTTTGCAATCCCATGAATCGCAGCATGCCAGGCCTCCCTGTCCATCACCAACTCCTGAAGTTTACTCAAACTCATGTCCATCGGGTCGGTGATGCCATCCAGCCATCTCATCCTCTGTCATCCCCCTCTCCTCCTGCCCCCAATACCTCCCAGCATCAGAGTCTTCTCCAATGAGTCAACTCTTCACTTGAGGTGGCCAAAGTATTGGAGTTTCAGCTTTAGCATCAGGCCTTCCAATGAACACCCAGGATCTCCTTTAGAATGGACTGGTTGGATCTCCTTGCAGTCCAAGGGACTCTCAAGAGTCTTCTCCAACACCATAGTTCAAAAGCATCAATTCTTCGGCACTCAGCTTTCTTCACAGTCCAACTCTCACATCCATACATGACCACAGGAAAAACCATAGCCTTGACTAGACGGACCTTTGTTGGCAAAGTAATGTCTCTGCTTTTGAATATGCTATCTAGGTTGGTCATAACTTTCCTTCCAACGAGTAAACATCTTTTAATTTCATGGCTGCAATCACCATCTGCAGTGATTTGGGAGCTCAAAAAAATAAAGTCTGACAGTTTCCACTGTTTCCCCATCTATTTCCCATGAAGTGATGGGACCAGATGCCATGATCTTCGTTTTCTGAGTGTTGAGCTTGAAGCCAACTTTTTCACTCTCCTCTTTCACTTTCAGCAAGAGGCTTTTGAGTTCCTCTTCACTTCCTGCCATAAGGATGGTGTCATCTGCATATCTGAGGTTATTGATATTTCTCCCAGTAATCTTGATTCCAGCTTGTGCTTCTTTCAGCCCAGAGTTTCTCATGATGTACTCTGCATAGGAGTTAAATAAGCAGGGTGACAATATACAGCCTTGACGTACTCCTTTTCCTGTTTGGAACCAGTCTGTTGTAATGAGGGTTAAAGAAAAAAGTGAAAAAAAACTGGCTTAAAATTCAACATTCAAAAAGCAAAGACCATGGCATCTGGTTCCATCACTTCATGGCAAACAGATGTGGAAAAAATAAAAATAATACAGCATAGTATATACACATATATCAGAGAATAATTTGGTGAAACCTTGACTTGACAGTGGAGTGAAACATTTTGAGATGCTATTTAAAAGATACATGCAAATAAACCTATAATTATAAAACTGATAGAATTGTATCAGAAAAATCATAGAACCTCACTTAATATGGCACTTTGAGAATTAAATGGTATAATATTAATACAGGTAAAGCCTTTGCATAGTGACTGAAAACTATATGTGTACTCTGGAAGATGGGGATTCAGGAAGGACTATTGGCAGTTAAATTTGTAAAACCTTGAGAAAAGCCTGTATGAAATTTTAATGAGTTAAATAAACACTTATCAATGACCTGTTCTGCTGTGTGCATGCGCAGTCATGTCCAACTCTTTGTGACCACCATGGACAGTACCCACCAGGCTCCTCTGTCCATGGGATTCTCCAGCCAAGAATATTGAAGTGGATTGCCATTTCCTTCTCCATGGGATCTTCCTGATCCAGGGATCAAACCTGCATCTCCTGCACTGACAGGCAGAGTCTTTACCCACCGAGTCACCCGGGAAGCCCTATCAATCACCTACAACACAGCAATTCTGAGTAAGTTGTTAGACTTCAAAGCATGACTAAGACATGGCTTCTGCCTCTGATGTGTGAAGGTGAAGTAATGATAAATAATTCAAATGCAACATACAGGTGCTCTGACGCAGGTGTGTCCAAAGCTCTGGCAAGGGGTAGGGGTACGCAGAGCAAGATGAGCAGCTGCCCTGTTGACAAGAGGACCAGGAGCTGGGGCACACAGGATTTTCACAGGGCAGAGGAAGAACGAGTTTCTAAGAGGAGAAAACAGATGCTCAGGAACTTGGCAGCAAGACCATGGGGTGGATTCACTTTAAAGGGAGAGAAGATGTGGAGTGAAGCTCAGGCAAGACAGGGAAGAGGGGTGACCTCAGACTCAAGGGCCCTTTAGGTTTAGTGTTCTTCTCCTAGGCAATGGAGCACCACCAAAATTTTGTATATGCCACAGCCTAAAAGGTAAGATATTGCAAAATACTTTGGAAATCTTCTGAGAGTTGAGCCACTGAAAAAAATATACAATAACTAGAGTTCTGAAAAATCTCAGGAGACAGAGTCTAGCCTTTCCCGGGTCTCTCTTAGGAGGAATGTGGAAAGCTGGAGTGTTACTAGCTGCACTCCAGTGAATTTAAAGAACTTAATTTAAAATCAGGCATTAATGATAGCATTGGAAAGAATCCAGTTCATGGTCATGACAAGGTCATTAAACAAGGCTATTTTTGCATATATTACATACAAAGCTAAAATTAATCCTGATTTTCTTATATTTAAATGTTTCATCCCAGAATTGCCCATGCAGCAGCAAGAGGAAACATTGAGCAGACTCCAAGGCAATGAACGAGAAATAGGAAGATTCTCCTGACTTGTCTCTAAATCTCTATGAAAACTACATTGACAAAGTATATGATGGTCTTTATATATGAACTCTTCTCTTTAGAAAGTCCCTATCAAAAATTTTAAAGTACTGACAATTATGAATATAAATGGGTCTTCAAATACTATGGGCTTTAAATGGTTTCTAGCCTACGTGATAAGAAAGTAAACCTCTAATCCGAAAGTTATGTTTCAAAGGCAAGCATTTCACATTTTCTGTGTCCATTATTACATTTTATTGAGGGAAGGCAGTCAGCTTGGAATAATGCAACTCCATTTCCTACTTTGGGTAAAGAGCTGTCTTTGAATGTAGATATGGAGCTTTTTCAGTCATTATAGATTTTCATGACAACCACTCAGAGTTCACTGCAAATTCGATTACGTTCAAATTTGGCAACTCGGCGGGGCGGGGCGGAGGCGGTCATAGCACCGACTATGTTTCCTCTATTACTCAAGAAGATAGGTACGTGTTTTGATGGCCCCTTAGTGTCACGATGAAATATAAGTGTCCCTGTTTTTCCTCTCCAGTGTCAACAATTTTGGATGATTATGTACCTTCTGAAATCGCTGCTGTTCTAGTGTTGTTTTCAAGGTCCACTTAAGTACCCAAATCTACTCACATTTTTATGCCTGGGATGGCAATTTGGAAAAATGTAAAACACTACACAGCAAAATGAAGGTTATCTTTAGATAAAAATGGCCATTTTTATCTTCATTTAAAGGAAAGTTGGAGAGATTTTAACCAGCTCAGAAGCCCAGAGAGGTTAAATAACTCATCCAAGATCGTATTATTAAATCAGGTGTCAGGTGGGTCTACCTGACACCGGATTTCAGTCTCTGCTGACATTGAGAGCTCTGTTCCTACTGGTGTTAAGCTAGGATGTTTGTTTCTATTAATACATGAGTCTCCTCCACATCTGGACTTGGGCAGGTGAGCAATTGAGATGCTGTATTTTGCTGTGTTTATCCATTCAAAAATATCTTTTCCAAGCACCTAGTTCCATGTCTTATGTTTGCAACAAAAAACTAAACACTGTTCTTGGCCAGAGGAATGTTTAATCTAATTAGAGAGGAAATCTCATGAATGACAAAAATAAAGGGGTAAAACACTACTATGTATCAAGTGCTATTAAAAAGAACATGGAATTGAAGAGAAGGAATCTGCTGCCACTGTGATGAGTGTGGTGGGAGGTGGAGGAGGGGCCCAGATCCGTGAAAGTGGGCAGAAGTCAGTGTCCACACAGTCAAAGGGAATAGAACCCAACTCCTCTTTCAAAAATTCACATCCTGAGACAGCAGACCCCTGACTTGCCTTTGATGGCTCATATCCATTAAACCACCTCGTCCTGCCCATGTTTTTCATGTCATGCCCTCTTTTTTAGTTCCTGTATTCTGTGCTAAGTTCTTAGCAGCAGACATCCAGCTAAATGATTCATATTTAGTGTATAAGATGGGCTGGGTCATTGTTGTAATCAAGATTTTTGATGAATACTGGAAACAGAGCTAGAAAACAGTATTTAAGCAAGTATTTGAAAAGTGCCCATTTCATGGGGTTTTTCAAATTTTGACTCTACTGAGGTATAACCAACCTATAAAATTATAAGATATTTAAAGTATATATCGTAGGGATCTGATATATGTATACATTGTGAAAGGACTCCCCATCTAGTTAATTAACCCAGCCATCATCTCCCATATATATCTTCTTTTTTGGATGAGAATATTTGAATTCTACTCTCTTAGCAAATTTCCATTATGCAATACCATGTAGTGTTGACAGCTAAATAAAGAATTATTTGACTCAAGAAACAATGGAGTTGGGTTGGGTTGGACACCTTGTGAGAACCAAGATTCTACGAAGATAAAAATAAATACAAAAATTTTATTAAGACAATAACTGCATCTTTTCTAAGGCACAGATAGACAATGGAAACCTTAAAGTTGTCATTCACTGCATGATTCTAATAATTTAACCTTGAAAATTTAAATCAATATCAAATAGTCAACCACAGAGTACAAAGGAAAAAAGAAATGTCTTAATACACACGGGAAATGAAAAAATTTTATTGCACCTGGATTTAACTTTAATAAATGCTTTTTAACTTTCTCCAAAATGACATTGGTCATTTGACTAGAAGGGATGCTGAGGGGAAATTTTAATAGAGATAATTTTAAAAGCTTAGGAAAAAAGATGGTGCCAAAAAGATGTTAATGAAAATGGAGTTACAATTGACATTAACTTTTCTTTATACTCAGTTTTTCAAAATTTCTACAATGTATGTGAATTGGTATCACAATCATAAATACCATATACGTTAAAAACAATGGGAATACAAAAGGAAAAGATATGCTCATTCACTGCAAGATAAATGAATCTGCTTTCAAAAAAGTTTCCAGATGTACAACTCTTCTGTCTGAATTTCTTGGCCAAAATATTCTGGCCATTTTTAAAGGAAAAAAAATCACAAATTAATAAAGATAAATTGCCTAGAGGTAGATTTTAATGAAAGTGAATTCACAAGAGCAGCATATTTATTGCCTTGCATTGGCAGTTTAACAGGGTCACACCTGATACTGAAACACACACTGTTTAAACTATCTGAGCACATCTGGTCTTATCTTACCAAATAACGCAGATTCAGGTGACACTGGGGAAGCCCTCATGTCTGTGGGTTTCTGGTATAAAAACTTTCTAAACAGCAAAGCACACAAGAGATACAGGAACACCTACATAAAAACACGTTCAATGATGGGGAAATTTCACTAGGTATGTGTCAGATCATGGGAAAATCTGGAAACTGACGAGCTCGATTAAAGCCATGCTTGCTTCAGAATAATGACGGTTCTAAAATGAAAGAGAGAAAAATAAACTTATAAGTAACATTCTAAGAGCATACGAGCAGACAGCTTTAAAATTTCAGTTCCTACAGAACCATACCCTTATTCACGTGTGCATCTATTTGTGAACCAAAGTTTTTATTTAGACACTCATGTGCCAACCTCTGAGAAGCCTGGTGAGTGACAGGTGAGTGAAGAGAATCATCTCAGAGCTCCAGGTCAGTGGGGCGCAGACAGCATGCTAAAATCCGGTGTGTGCTCTACGGGGGGATCCTGATACTTCAGAGAAGCCCTCAAAGGAGAGCGATCAGGTACCCACCACGGATTCCTACTAATCTGTAATGCAGCTCCTATGATTAAATCAATCAGTCACAAACTCCACTCCACAAGCAGCTAAACAGAGGTGTGGTGGGTGAGCCAGCTGGGCAAGACCTTAGCCTCCTGCACGTGCACTGGTTCAACTGAAGTGTGTTGTGTGTGTGCTCAGTTGTATCCGACTCTTTGAGACCCCATGGACTGTAGCCCACCAGGCTCCTCTGTCTGTGGGATTCTCCAGGCAAGAATACTGCAGTGGGTTGCCATGCCCTCCTCCAGGGGATCTTTCTGATCCAGGGATTGAACCCAGGTCTCCTGCATTGTAGGCAGATTCTTTACTGTCTGAGCCACCAAGTGAGCACCCAATAATAATAATGTTCAATGAATGAACTGTTAGATAAGGGAGCTGAGGTGTTCAAATTGCTTCTCACTGCCTCTCTTTAAGAGATTCGACAAAATTTTCCTATGTCTGAGAAAACATGTGTGAAAAAGGAAGCTATTTTTTTTAATGTCTGAAATTTGCCTTGGAAATGATTTTAAAATGTTAAGGCAATTTGAGAATCATGAAAAACTGTAATTAAGTAGTTTAAATTATTGAAATTACAGATTTTGTAAACATGACGGGAAACACTGACCTGGATATTGTAGATACCACCACACAGCACTCCCTTCCCTTCCATCTGTTCTGAATCTGGAGTCTTTACTCAGGATAGAATGCTCCAGGAACCACTGGAAACATCTTGTTGACACCTGCTCAGAACTTTCTCCCCTCTTTAGCGTGATTTTATTTCATAAAGCAAGGATAAAATATTCCAATAAAACACATCTCTAATTTAATATTAATAGGAAAATGATTTCTCTTTAAAAGGTTATTTTTTAAAGGGTTGAAACAATTTATTCCTTAAAGCAAAGAATTATCTGTACAATTTATTTTAGAGATGCTTTTCTATCTCACATGGAATAATTACCTAACTTAACCATTTGTGAGCTCCATATTTTTAAGGATATAGAATTAAGACATGATTACTGCTACCAGTAAACTTACAACCCAGCAAGGTAAACACATAAAACAAAACAATATACTAGAAGTAGCTAAATGAATCTTGAAATACATTAGATGGCATACAACAACCAAGACACATGATGCAATAATTAATAAATGGCTCAGAGAATAGACCCTCAGAAAGGACTAGAGGAATCCAAGAAGACTGCACAGAGGTGTCAGCCAGGGAAGACTTGAAGACAGAGGGTTTTGACTGACTTTTTGACTAAAAGTCAGTACAGATGAATGGAAATTTCCTACAACACTCTATTGTCCTTTCCATCTCCATCTAATCAGACAAACATTAAATGAGGTATTCCATGCAAAACTGAAATTCTAGAGAGAACATATAAATATATATCACAAGCATCTATATAGTACATACCAGAAGGATATATGTGTGTGTAATATCAGATCAGGGGCTTCCCTGGTGGCTCAATGGTAAAGAATCTGCCTGCCAATGCAAAAGATGTGGGTTCGATCCCTGGGTCTGGAAAATCCCATGGAGGAGGAAATGGCAACCCACTCCAGTATTCTTGCCTGGAGAATCTCATGGACAGAGGAGCCTGGCGGGCTACAGTCCATGGGGTCACAAAGAGTCAGACACAACTGAGAGACTACACAACAACAAAACATCAGATAGATACATATCCTATCTGATGGATGTATTTCATGCAATATATACAGATGTGTATCATTTCATATCAAACAGAGGGACCCAAATCCTATCTATGAACAATGATGCTGACCCGACCTACATTCCTGACCCTCAGAGCTTGCTTTCCCCAAAAAATCCCTCAATGAAAGTGGCATCCATCCTTCAGAGCCACACGTCTCACTCCCAAGAGCTAACATCACCCCACAACCAGCTGAGGAAGCACCAGGATGTGAGCTGTCCCATAGCAGGTTTGCCTGAGTCCACTGTCTGGGGAGTTCTCTTCGTGTTTACTGGTCAGGAGGCTCTATAGTTCTCCAGTTGGTCCCATCATGTCACCAGCCTTTCAGCCTCACTTACCATAGTTGATAACCCCCTTATCCATGAGAAGCCACTTAATAAGGCTCTAAACATGGATCACCCTGTGTTCTCTTCCCATCTTCTTCCCATTTCAATGGGGACACCTTCTTACCATGCATTTCTTTGTCCTCTTCGTCTCCCCAACTCTAAATACTGTCGTGACCCAGAACTGAGTCTTCCAGACTCTTCTCTCCAACTGCACCTCTGTTCCTTCAGTATCTTCCTCAGGGTCATGGCTTAAATCCCAACTTCCATCTTCATGTCCCCAGCCTGGAGCCTCCCTCCTTTGTTCTTGATGCAGACATCTGCTCATGGGATGCGTCACCTTGATGTCTTAAAGGGGACTCAAATTTCACAAGTCTAGCGCTAGACTCTTCACCAACCGCTTAAACCTCTTTTCCAGCCATTCCCTCCAAATCAGTCCTCAGGACCATCATTCACCATTTGTTTGAGGCAAAATGTGAAGTTATCTCAAACTTGGCTCTTCCTTACCTCATATCCAATCCATCACCAGAGGTGTTAACTCTGGGCAGTCCTCCACACTGACCCACCCAGGCTGTGGTCACCTCCCACCTGGGCTATTGCAGTAAAGGCCGATCATGTCACACCAATCACTACAATCTACTCACTGAGCAGCTTATACAACAGGCATTTACGTCTCACAGGTTGGAGGCTGGGCATCCAAGATCAAGGTGTCTGCAGGTTTGGTTTCTCCTGCATTCTCTCCTTGTCTTGAAGATGGACCACCTCCCTGCTATTTCCTAAGACTGCAGAAAAGCAGTCTTTTCTGCTTTTCCTCACCCTGCCTAGTGTCTTTCATGTGTCCTGATCCCTTCTTCTTATAAGGACACCAATTAGACTGGATTAGGGTGCCACCCTAACAACCTCTGAGGAGGCCTTACAAATAGCTGTGAAAAGAAGAGAAGCAAAAAGCAAAGGAGAAAAGGAAAGATATAAGCATATGAATGCAGAGTTCCAAAGAATAGCAAGAAGAGATAAGAAAGCCTCCCTCAGCAATCAATGCAAAGAAATAGAGGAAAACAACAGAATGGGAAAGACTAGAGATCTCTTGAAGAAAATTAGAGATACCAAGGGAACATTTCATGCAAAGATGGGCTCGATAAAGGACAGAAATGGTATGGATCTAACAGAAGCAGAAGACATTAAGAAGAGGTAGCAGAAATACTGGATAAGGCAATGGCACCCCACTCCAGTACTCCTGCCTGGAAAATCCCATGGACAGAGGAGCCTGGTAGGCTGCTGTCCATGGGGTCGCGAAGAGTCAGACGTGACTGAGCGACTTCATTTTCACTTTTCACTTCCATGCATTGGAGAAGGAAATGGCAACCCACTCCAGTATTCTTGCCTGGAGAATCCCAGGGATGGGGGAGCCTGGTGGGCTGCCGTCTATGGGGTCGCAGAGTCAGACACGACTGAAGCAACTTAGCAGCAGCAGCAGGAATACACAGAAGAACTGTACAAAAAAGATCTTCATGACCCAGATAATCACGATGGTGTGATCACTCATCTAGGGCCAGACATCCTGGAATGTGAAGCCAAGTGGGCCTTAGAAAGTATCACTACAAACAAAGCTAGTGGAGGTGATGGGAGGTGATGGGTTGAGCTATTTCAAATCCTGAAAGATGATGCTGTGAAAGTGCTGCACTCAATATGCCAGCAAATTTGGAAAACTCAGCAGTGGCCACAGGATTGGAAAAGGTCAGTTTTCATTCCAATCCGAAAGAAAGGCAATGCCAAAAAATGCTCAAACTACCACACAGTTGCACTCATCTCACACGCTAGTAAAGTAATGCTCAAAACTCTTCAAGCCAAGCTTCAGCAATACGTGAACCATGAACTTCCAGATGTTCAAGCTGGTTTTAGAAAAGGCAGAGGAACCAGAGACCACATTGCCAATATCCGCTGGATCATGGAAAAAGCAAGAGAGTTCCAGAAAAATATCTATTTCTGCCTTGACTATGCCAAAGCCTTTGACTGTGTGGATCACAATCAACTGTGGAACATTCTGAAAGAGATGGGAATATCAGACCACCTGACCTGCCTCTTGAGAAACCTATATGCAGGTCAGGAAGCAACAGTTAGAACTGAAGATGTAACAACAGATTGGTTCCAAATAGGAAAAGGAATATGTCAAGGCTGTATATTGTCACCCTGCTTATTTAACTTCTATGCAGAGTACATCATGAGAAATGCTGGGCTGGAAGAAGCACAAGCTGGAATCAAGATTGCCGGGAGAAATATCAATAACCTCAGACACCGCCCTTATGGCAGAAAGTGAAGAGGAATTAAAAGCCTCTTGATGAAAGTGAAAGAGGAGAGTGAAAAAGTTGGCTTCAAGCTCAACATTCAGAAAACGAAGATCATGGCATCTGGTCCGATCACTTCATGGGAAATAGATGGGGATACACTGGAAACAGTGTCAGACTTTATTTTTCTGGGCTCCAAAATCACTGCAGATGGTGATTGCAGCCATGAAATTAAAAGACGCTTACTCCTTGAAAGAAAAGTTATGACCAACCTAGATAGTATATTCAAAAGCAGAGACATTACTTTGCCAACA
Organism: Tragelaphus eurycerus; assembly: GCA_935064755.1. Lineage (NCBI taxonomy): Eukaryota > Metazoa > Chordata > Mammalia > Artiodactyla > Bovidae > Tragelaphus > Tragelaphus eurycerus. The sequence continues at coordinate 37,617,718 of CAKXYN010000007.1, read as the reverse complement.
AAGGTCCATCTAGTCAAGGTTATGGTTTTTCCAGTAGTCATGTATGGATGTGAGAGTTGGACTGTGAAGAAAGCTGAGCGCCGAAGAATTAATGCTTTCGAACTGTGGTTTTGGAGAAGACTCTTTAGAGTCCCTTGGACTGCAAGGAGATCCAACCAGTCCATTCTGAAGGAGATCAGCCCTGGGATTTCTTTGGAAGGAATGATGCTAAAGCTGAAACTCCAATACTTTGGCCACCTCATGCAAATAGTTGACTCATTGGAAAAGACCCAGATGCTGGGAGGGATTGGGGGAAAGAGGAGAAGGGGACGACAGAGGATGAGATGGCTGGATGGCATCACCGACTCAACAGACATGAGTCTGAGTGAACTCCGGGAGTTGGTGATGGACAGGGAGGCCTGGCTTGCTGCGATTCATGGGGTTGCAAAGAGTTGGACACGACTGAGCGACTGAACTGAACTGAACCTCTTTAAAGGTCAAGTCTTTAAATGCAGTTACACTTGCAGCTGGTGCTTCAGTGTATGAATTTGGGGAGGCAACGGTCCATTATGGTATCATTCACTGGTTTCCCATCTCCCACAGGAAACAAGCCAGCATCTTTTCAGTGGCCCGAGAGACAGCATGTGGCACGGTCATCCTGTTGCCAGTCTTTCTCCAGCTCCTGCACACGAGCAAATCAGCTTGTTTGCCATTCGTGGAAGAACAGGCACCCTCTTTACTTGTGATTCTCTCCTCGGAAGGGTCTTTCTCTCCCTGTCACATGGTTCTCAGGTCTTGCTGAAGCATCTCTTCTCCAGGAGACCGTCCTGCCTAATTTACAGCCTCACCTTGAACACCACAACCCCCCTCTCTCACTTTATTTTCCATCAGGACACCTGTCATCATCTCTCCCAGTGTTGACATGACATATATTTTAAATATTTATGGGTATTTGTCTGACACCAAACTTCCTGGTGGCTGAGGTCTTTGTTTTATTCAATGCTGGTTCTCCATCATCTTGAATAGGAACAAACATTCTCCGATCAAGGTGACAGAAATTCATGACTGTTTTCAAGTGTATAATGCTGATCAGAACTATCAACTATTTCTAGAACTTATTTGATCTTGGCCAATAAGCAACCTGTGCTTTCTCCTAGTTGATAATAAACTCGTACTGGTTTTGAGATCTCTTTCTGGTGACTGACTCTGCACAGCTACCCCAAATCCATTATTATTTCTTGTTTCTTTGCTTATATACTTAGAACATGCTGAAATCAGCACATACAAATTTATAAATTCAGACCTCAAGGGCTTTTCTATGAAAGTCCCTGGTTTATTGAGGTGTTAACATAAACCATAGTCCTGCAAAGAGTTAGAAATTTTTGATGAAAGAAGAGAATGTTTATTGAGCACCCACTTTTTGAAAGTGTATGATTTCATTGAATCTTTACTACAAGCCTCACTTCCCTGGTGGCTCAGATGGTAAAGTGTCTGCCTACAATGTGGGAGACCTGGGTTCAATCCCTGGGTCAAGAAGGTTTCCTGGAGAAGGAAATGGCAACCCACTCCAATATTCTTGCCTGGAGAATCCCATGAACAGAGAAGCCTGGTAGGCTATAGTCCATGGGGTTGCAAAGAGTTGGACACTACTGAGCGATTTCTGTACCTTTACTACAAGCCTCTGTTACCACTGTTATTAAGTCTGTTGATACTTATTAAATCTATTCATACCGTATTGTCTATTGATACTGGATTACGTCTATTGATATTGTTATTAAGTCTACTGATTGTGTATTGGCTACCGATGTTGTTAGTAAGTCTAGTGATACTGTATTGTCTATTGATGTTGTTATTAAGTCTATTGATACTCTATTAAGTCCAATGATCTGATTGTCTCCTCCCACACATGAGAGCCAATATGGTTCCCTGAATATATAACAAAATCTATCTTTTTTTTCCTCCTGAATATGCAGAATTAATTCACAACTCTTAAGGATTTTATATAACAAGAAGCTTATCTTCTCCACTGAGCTAACATTCTCCTGCTGGACACCCTGTGCCTGTTCTCACGTGTGGAACCCTGGATACAGCCTTGATCTCAGAGGCTTGGAGTAAGCAGGATCCAGGAGGGAAGAAAGGCATTGTCTTCAGCAATTCTCCAAATACAGCATAATGTACTCTGTAAGAGTCTGGACTCCTAAGTGCAAAGCCCAGGTTGTCCATTGACTAGCTGTACATCTTGGGGAAGATACTTCACTTTTCTGTTAAATGGGAAGGATGACAACAAATACATTGACAGCATTCATAGAGATGTTATGCCCACAGCCTGTAAGAGCTTCAGTTATGTAAGCTATTGATCTGCAACTTGCTTTTTTCATTATACCAGCAGTCACATGTTTCCCCTGATGATAAACATTTAATTTCTGATCTCTTGCTTTAATAATGCAAGTCAAACATCCCTCATACATATTTCCAGAGGCTTATGTGAAAATTAGTCTAGGATATATACAAAGAAAAGAGTTCGGCAAATGTTCGTCTCCAATTTGTCTAGATACCACAAAATTGTTCTCTAATTCATTTGTACTGACTTTTACTTCAGTCCCCCCACACAGCAGTGAATGATACCCTCCCATCATCTGATTGTCAGGCTTGATTGAGTGTGGCCTTCTGATGTGTGTGAGATGACCTCATGAGAGACTCTGTTTTCATTTCCCTGATGGTTAATGAGGTTGGATATTTTTTCATCGTGTCGACCTTTCAGATTTCCTCTTCAGCTGATTGCTTATTCACAATCATTTCTGCTACATTTTATTGATCAAGGTAATTCATAAAACCAACTTTGATTTGAGGGTAGGAGAAATAGAGTCCATTGCTTAAACAGACAGAACATCACACCACATGGTGCATTTATCAGTTCTGTGGCTTGCTTTTTGTAACTGTTTTAGTTAATTTTACTGGAATTATCTATCATTCCCAAATAATATCTTCACCTATTTATGTTATTACAGAATACTGAGGAGAGTTTCTTGTGCTATATAATACATTCTAAATGTAAAGAGAATTTGAAAAAGGATAGATGTATATGTATAATTGAATCACTTTGCTGTGATTTATGCATCGCAGATGTCGCTTCCCAGAGTGTGGCTCATCTTTTCACACTTTACAGTGTCTTCTGACTCATAGACATTTTCAGTGTTAACATAGTCAAATTTACTGTCTTTGTCTCATGAACTGTGATTTCTGTGTCTCTTTTAAGAAAATCTGTGCTCTCCAAAAGTCATATTCTGCTGTTTCTCCAATGCCTTAAATTTTAGTATCTACATTTGGGTCATAAACCATTTGGTATTTATTTTAGTACATCATTTGGGGTAAGAATAGAATTTAATTTTACTTTTTTTCATGTAGCAAGCCAATTGCCCCAGCAGAGTTTGTTAAAGAGTCTAGATTCCTCTATTTATTTGTAATGTCTTTCTGCTGTATAATAAGTTTCCTTATATTTATGGTTGTATTACAACTGAATAAGTTGACTGAACATTTGATTTGATACACCTTCATTTTTTTCTTCTTTAACTTCTCCTGACTATTAATGTTCTTTGCCTTCTCATTCAAATTACAACTGGTTTGTCGAGTTCCACTTATTAGGATCTTGAATGTTATTATATCAAATTTTAAAATTTAATTACATTGTAAGTAATGTAAAAATCTCATCAGGCATTTTTCATTTTTTTCTTAGAGACTGAAAAGATGATTCTAAAATTAATATGAAACCATCTAGTGTGTAGGAATCTTGTATATCCAAAGCAGTCTTTGAAAAGAATTAAGTCGAAGGACTTATACTACTTGATTTCAAGACTTATTATAAAGCTGTAGTAATCAGGATTAGTGATACTGGCATGAAGACTGACACATCAATGGATCAGAAAAAAGTCCTGGAAATAAACCCACATCTGTGCTGATGTTTGATTACCAGCAAAGTCAGCAAAGCAACATCTGAGAGGGGAACCTTTTCAAAAGGAATTGTGGGAACAATTGGACATCCATCTAGGAAAACAGACCATAACACTCTCCTGAAACCAATACAAGCATAACTCAGCATGGATTAAAGACCTACATTTAAATGCCAGAACAATAAAGCTTCTAGAAGTTACAGGGTCCAAGTTAGGTCTCAGAATATCTGTACCAGTCCTTAACTAATTTAATAAGAAAGAGCTGAGCAATAGCAAATTGTTTCATAGCCCTGATCCCATGGAGAGCACAAAATTTTCTCTAAAACACTTCACACTCCAAAACTAACATATTCAACAGCTAAAGCTAATCATACTCAGTATGCTTCTACCTTACTTTGTATCAGTGTGTAAAATCCTAACAAGATTCTTTTAAAAACTCCTTATGGCAAATCTATCACCATCTCATTTCCTGTGCTCCAAAATGAGCTGTTTAACTCAGTGTTAAGAAATTTCCCACATCTTTCTCTTTGTTTTCCCTCTCTTGGCTGGCACAATTTTTGATATGTAGTAGGTACTACTTTGTATAATTTCATTTAATTGAAGATATAAAATCAAGTTTTAAATGTTCATAAAAATTTATGAAGGAAATATTTCTTTAAATTACTAAAGCTGAAGCCAATGAAAACGACAGTAAAACTCTAAAACACCTATTTTCTTTCATCCAAAAAATCCCTATTCTTCTATTGCAGATTAGCTCAAAGAACTTAAAACATTTTTTTTCAAAACCAACAAAGAACAAAAGGGTAAATTTTTAAAACACAATTCAGGAGTTTGAGCAGATTCAGAGTTTTCTCCTCATTAAAGGTAATGAACCTTTGACACTATAGCTTTAATATTCAGAGAAGGCAATGGCACCCCACTCCAGTACTCTTGCCTGGAAAATCCCATGGATGGAAGAGCCTGGTGGGCTGCAGTCCATGGTATCGCTAAGAGTCCAACACGACTGAGCAACTTCACTTTCACTTTTCACTTTCATGCAGTGGAGAAGGAAATGGCAACCCACTCCACTGTTCCTGCCTGGAGAATCCCAGGAACCTGGCAGCCTGGTGGGCTGCCGTCTCTGGGGACGCACAGAGTCGGACAAGACTGAAGCGACTTAGCAGCAGCATTCTTCTTCAAATGTGTTCATGACTATTCACAGTGAAGCAGTTTTAGGTTCACTGAATTTACATGCTGCATATTACAGAGCATGACAGCTTTGAAACTCCATAGGCAATAAATTTGTGACTTCCAATTCATTGTTATGCTGTAAATTTATAGATATGTAATAAATATTTTCATCTACAAAGATTGCAGTTGCAATAAGAAGCATGATAACCATTTCATTTCTGCCATGTTTAGCACCAGTTTCTGAATGAGCACATCCAATCACGTTGTTATCTATTCCTTAAATATTTTAGGACTTCTCATGTTTGTTCCAGTATGCTAAGCCATGCCACTCTCTAAATTTCTAGCACCGTCCAGAGGCTGCAAAACTTTAACATATTTTTGAAATCAATTATTAGAACACAAAGGTGTCTGAAGGAGAATCTGACACAGCAACTGTGGAGTTATTTTATTCACGGGACTTTTTGGAGAATCTTATAAAGATTACAGACACTGTCAGAACAAATGCATACTTTCACAAAATTTTGCTTACAACTTTAGGAATTTCAAATAATACTGAAGTCTGATTCTTGGATCCCAGATTAAGAATCCTCACCTAGTTCAGTCCCCTTGAGTAAGTGAGTAGTGTGCACTCAGTCATGTCTGACTCCTTGCGACCCCATGGACTATAGCCTGCCAGGCTCCTCTGTTCATGGGATTTTCCAGGCAAGAATACTGGAGTGGTTTGCTATTCTCTTCAGAGGATCTTCCCAACCCCATGTGCTGTGCTGTGCTTAGTCAGTCATGTCTGGGTCTTTGTGACTCTATGGACTGTAGCCCGCCAGGCTCCTCTGTCCTTGATGATTCTCCAGGCAAAAATAGTGGAGTGGTTCGCTATGCCCTCCCTCAGGGGATTTTCCCGACTCAGGGATCGAATCCAGGTCTCCTGCATTGCAGGCAGATTCTTTACCATCTGAGCCACCAGGGAAGCCCCTTCCCAACCTTACTGGGAGCCAAAGCCCAGCACTGTGGGCAAGGACTCAGCACTTCAGTGGCCCAGCCAGACTAAAACTCAAGCTTTTGCTGTCTGAGTTCATTACTATTTTTCTGCACAGTACTCAAATTCAAAAGAGGTGACTAGGAACAAAACACAGGATAACAATTCAAAGTTCTTATTAGATATGGAATAAAGTCTGAACAAGACAGACAAGTAGGTGCAGTAACTCTAGCATAATATATTTAGTGGTAGAAAATAATCATAGCAAGCCATCAAAAATGACATCCTAGGGACTTGCCTGGTGGCCCAGTGGTCAAGATTCCACCTACCAATGCAGGGGACAAGGGTTCAGTCCTTGGTGTAGGAAGATCCCACATGCCACGAGGCAACTAAGCCCGCATGCCACAACGAGAGAGAAGCTTGGATGCCACAACTAGAGATGCCCATGTGCTGCAGCTAAGACCCAACCAGCCAAATAGATTAAAGAAATAAAAGTGACAGCCTAGGCATGAGTGGTCAAAGTACATCCCACACAGTGAGCACAGATAACCAATACAAAGTGATTGCTGGAAGGAAGTGGGGGGAAGGGCAGAGACAAGGCGGAAAGTCAAGGAGGGGAGGGGAGAGAAATGTGTTTCAGATCAGATCAGATCAGTTGCTCAGTCATGTCCGACTCTTTGCAACCCCATGAATCACAGCACGTCAGGCCTCCCTGTCCATCCTCAACTCCTGGAGTTCACTCAGACTCACACCCATCGAGTCAATGATGCCATCCAGCCATCTCATCCTCTGTTGTCCCCTTCTCCTCTTTCCCCCAATCCCTCCCAGCATCCGGGTCTTTTCCAATGAGTCAACTCTTTGCATGAGGTGGCCAAAGTATTGGAGTTTCAGCTTTAGCATCAATTCTTCGGTGCTCAGCCTTCTTCACAGTCCAACTCTCACATCCATACATGACCACAGGAAAGACCATAGCCTAGACTAGACGAACCTTTGTTGGCAAAGTAATGTCTCTGCTTTTGGATATGCTATCTAGGTTGGTCATAACTTTCCTTCCAAGGAGTAAGCGTCTTTTAATTTCATGGCTGCAGTCACCATCTGTAGTGATTTTGGAGCCCAGAAAAATAAAGTCTGACACTGTTTCTACTGTTTTCCCATCTATTTCCCATGAAGTGATGGGACCAGACGCCATGATCTTCCTTTTCTGAATGTTGAGCTTTAAGCCAACTTTTTCATCCTCCACTTTCACCTTCATCAAGAGGCTTTTTAGTTCTTCTTCACTTTCTGCCGTAAGGGTGGTGTCAGAACCCCCAAATCTTGAGATTGGTCTAAAACTCAAAGAATGTTTAATATGAGTGGTCAATTTATGGAAGACACTGAATGACCTAAATACTTCATTTAGGGTGATGTAGGGGCCAAAACAAAGCTGCTAACTCTAGCTCAGAGGTTAAAGCATCTGCCCGCAATGCAGGAGACCTAAGTTCGATCCCTTCAGGGAAGATCCCCTGGAGAAGGAAATGGCAACCCACTCCAGTATTCTTGCCTGGAGAATCCCATGGACAGAGGAGCCTGGTGGGCTACAGTCCACGGGTCGCCAAGAGTCGGACACAACTGAGCGACTTCACTTCACTTCACTTCACTTCGCTTCACTTCAACTCTAAGAAAACTCTTTCTGACAATAGAATATATGTCCAAAGAAGATTATAGACTCTTCTCTGGAAATGTTAATGCTGAATTAGTTATCCAAGAGATTGAAATGACGTAGGTATAAAACCAACTGAACTGAAGTTCAATCAACTAACCTAAGTTACCAAAGTCTGCTAAATATCTTCTTTAGTATCTTTTAACTCAATTTTTATGTTTCTATGATTTGCTTTCTTCAATAGTCCACATGTTTTAAAATATTAGACACCATTAGAAACAAGAATTTCAGGTACTGAATTTAAATGTATCTGTGAAATTCACTCATGCACATGGATTTCATTTTAAGTTCAGTGAAGCAAATAAAGTCTGTTGTTATGAAGAGGACCTTTGACAGCTCATAATTACATAAAAATAAGTGCATCACTTGAGGAGTAGAATAAAATTAAGATGTCAGCATTGATGAATCTCATAACTAAAATTTTAAGAAGCACTTTAAGACTCAGTAACTTTTCCCTATTTTGTGTGGCTACATTAAAGTGGTAACAATTAATTTTGCAGCAACTTGACAGTAATTATTTAACTCAACACATCATGGAAGGTAATTTTTAGAAATGATGGACTAAAATACATTAAATCTGCTTAGCTAATTAAACCATGAAAGACTAAGTTAGGAATTGCAATGAGAATTCAATTTAATTCAAAACCTGAACAAAATTTATAGATTAGAAGTAAATGATTGGTTCTAACACTTATAAGTAAGGATAACAATACTAAAACAAAAACAAGGTCCAGGTCAAAACGCTAGTAAGAGGCATGTTTGGCAGTGGTAGCAGCAAGATTCCTTTTGGTAAATACCGGTAGCCAACAATAGTTAGGAAAGATGTATGTCCAGGATTCACATAAAAGCTAGTCTCAGATCAAAATACCTACCCCAACACATGATAGGTATTGCATGGAATCTGTAGACTGCCTGGGGTAGTATGGTCATTTCAACAGCGTTAATTCTTCCAGTCTACAGGCACAGTATACCTTTCCATCTCTGTGTCACCTTCAGTTTCTTTCATCAGTGTCTCAGAGTTTTCTGAGTACAAGTCTTTGACCTCCTTAGCTAGATTTATTCCTTGTTATTTCATTATTTTTATATGATTGTAAATGGGACTGTTCTCTTAATTTTTCTTTCTGGTAGTTCCCTATTCGGGGAAGGCAATGGCACCCCACCCCAGTACTTTTGCCTGGAAAATCCCATGGATCGAGGAGCCTGGTAGGCTCCAGTCCATGGGGTCGCTAAGAGTCGGACACGACTGAGTGACTTCACTTTCACTTTTCACTTTCCTGCATTGGAGAAGGAAATGGCAACCCACTCCAGTGTTCTTGCCTGGAGAATCCCAAGGGCAGGGGAGCCTGGTGAGCTTCCGTCTATGGGGTCGCACAGAGTCGGACACGACTGAAGCGACTTAGCAGCAGCAGTTCCCTATTACTGTATAGAAATGCAACTATTGGCTTTGGGCTTATTATATATGACTTCATTTGAAGAAGGAAATGGAAACCCACTCTAGTATTCTTGCCTGAGAAATCCCCATGGACAGAGGAGCCTGGTGGGCTACAGTCCATGGGGTCACAAAACAGACATGATGTGGCAACTAAACAGTAACAGCAATATGCCTTTATTGTGTTCAGGAATGTTGTCTCTGTAGCCACCTTGTTGAGAGTTTTTATCATAAGTAGATGTTGAATTTTCTCTAAAGCTTTTTCTGCATCTGTTGAGATGATCAATCTGTTAATGAGGTGTATTGCACTGATTTATGTGTGGATACCAAACCATTCTTGCATCCCTGGGATAAATCCCAATCATGGTGTATGATCCTTTTAAAGTATTATTGAATTTGATCTGCTAATATTATGTTGAGGATTTTTGCATCTATGTTCATTAGAGATAACGGCCAGTAATGGTCTCTTTTTATGATATCTTTGTCTGGTATCGAGGTGACCCTAGACTTGTAGAATGTGTTCAGAAATGTTCTGTCCTCTGCAATTTTTTGGAATAATTTGAAAAGGATGGATCTTAACTCTTCTCTAAATGTTTGGTAGAAATCACCTGTGAAGTTATCTGATCTTGGACTTTTGTTTGTTGAGATTTTTTTAAATTACTGATTTAATTTCATTAATGGTCACCAGAGCTGTATGTTGTAGGGGTTCCTCCTATGTGGTCTGCATGGGCCCTTCTGCTGTTGTGAGCTGACTACTGTGAGCTAGTATACTTGTCTGACTCGTTTCAGTTGGTTTCCAGGCCCTGTCTTGTGCAGAGGCTGCCTGCTGTGGTTGGTGGGGCCAATTATTGGCATGGCTGGATACAGGGCCAGGCAATCTTGGTCTGTACCACCTTATTGGTGGGAGGCCCTGGGTCATGATGAGGGGTGGACTTCTGGTAGGCAAGGTCAGTTTTGTCATGGCTGACTATGGAGTCCATAGTGTCTTGGAGCTGGAGGTGGGGCCATGCCCTGGTGTCTCTAGCCCTAGGGGTCCTGGAGTCAGTGTTAGCTCACAGAAGGGCCCAAGGGATTCCAGAGATGGTGCTGTCCCCTTGGTGTGTAGGGTCGGGTTCTGGGCCCTCTGGTGGGCAGGGCCAGTCCCAGGGCAGCTGGGGTCATAAGGGTTCCATGGCAGCCAGCTGTTGTGTGGGGCTGTGTCCCCACCCACCTAGCTGCTTGGCCCGGGGTGTCCCGGGCTGGTGCTGACTGGCTGGTAGGTGGGGCTGGGTTCTGGAACTAGCGGGAGGATTTCAAAATAGCACTCACAGCACCAGCATTCTCATGGTGGATGAGCTCCACACAATGGCTGCTGTAGCATCCGCATCCCCAGGGTGAGCTCCCACTACCTCCAGTCTCTCTGTAGGGCTCTTCAGCATCAGCAAGCAGGTATGACCCAGACTCCTTCCAAACAACCGCCTCTGCCCTGGGTCCTGGGTTCTATGTGAGCTTGGCAAGCATGGAGTCTCCCCTTACCACTTGTCTCTCTTTAGCCTTGACTTTCTCTGTAAACTTCTAGCTAGCCTACCATTGAGCTCTCAGTTATCATGGAGCCACCAGCCTCCTCTCAACTGTGTATTACCAAGCTCTCCATCATTTCTGAGAATGTCCTTAACTGGGAACTTCCCCAAACTCTCCTCCAGAAAAATTCTGTCTTCTTAGGGAGGGCAGTGAACCCCCTGCTTCTTCCCTCGGAGAACCTGGCCCATTGCTCCAGAGCTAAGCAGGACATGTGCTTTGGTCACTCAGTCATGTCTGACTCTTTGTGACCCCATGGACTGTAGCCCACCAGGCTCCACTGTCCATGGGTTTCTCCAGGCAAGAATAATGGAGTGGGTTGCCATGCCCTTTTCCAGGGGATCTTCCCAACTCAGGGGTTGAACCAAGTCTATCCCTTCTCCTGCACTGGCAGGTGGGTTCTTTACCTCTAGCACCACCTAGGAAGCCCAAGGACTTTAAATAACTGCTTTTAAAATAATTTTCACCACTTTTGTTTCATTGGAGAGTCTGCAGAGAGCCCCACATCACCATTCCAATATGTTTTCCATTTATGTATGTTTTTACCATTCAATTAAATTTTCTATTTGTGTTTTACAATGTAATATATTAATTTACTGCATATAATATAGTCATACATATATATAAGTTGCAAATAATCTTACCTGTGTTGCTCAAAATATCTCCAAGAAGGCGCTCAGTCAAAACTGTATGGATAGATTTATCTCTGGGCTTTCTATTTTGTTCCATTGATCTATATTTCTGTCTTTATGCCAGTACCATACTGTCTTGATGACTGTAGCTTTGTAGTATAGTCTGAAGACAGGCATGTTGATTCCCTCAATTCCATTCTTCTTTCTCAAGATTGCTTTGGCCATTCGAGGTTTTTTGTATTTCCATACAAATTGTGAAATTATTTGTTCTAGTTCTGTGAAAAATACTGTTGGTAGCTTGATAGAGATTGGATTGAATCTATAGATTGCTTTGGGTAGTATACTCATTTTCACTATATTGATTCTTCCAATCCATGAACATGGTATGTTTCTCCATCTATTTGTGTCATCTTTGATTTCTTTCACAGAGTTTTATAATTTTATATATATATATATATATATATCCTTTGTTTCTTTAGGTCAGACATGACTGAAGCAACTTAGCAGCAGCAGCAGCATTCCTAAGTATTTTATTCTTTTTGTCACAATGGTGAATGGAATTGTTTCCTTAATTTCTCTTTCTGTTTTATCATTGTTAGCATATAGGAATGAAAGGGATTTCTGTGTATTAATTTTATATCCTGCAACTTTACTATATTCATTGATTAGCTCTAGCAATTTTCTGGTGGTGTCTTTAGGGTTTTCTATGTAGAGGATCATGTCATCTGCAAACAGTGAGAGTTTTATTTCTTTTACAATCTGTATTCCTTTTATTTCTTTTTCTTCTCTTATTGCTGTGGCTAAAACTTCCAAAACAACATTGAATAGTTGAATAGTAGTGGTGAGAGTGGGCACCCTTGTCTTGCTCCCGACTTTAGGGGAAATGCTCTCAATTTTTCATCACTGATAATGTTTGCTGTGGGTTTGTCATATATGGCTTTCATTATGTTGAGGTGTGTTCCTTCTATGTCTGCTTTCTGGAGGGTTTTTAACCATAAATGGATGTTGAATTTTGTTGAAGGCTTTTTCTGCACCTATTGAGATAACCAAATGGTTTTTATCTTTCAATTTGTTAATGTGGTATATCACATTGATTGATTTGCAAATATTGAAGAATCCTTGCATCCCTGGGATAAAGCCCACTTAGTCATGATGTATGATCTTTGTAATATGTTCTTGGATTCTGTTTGCTAGAATTTTGTTGAGGATTTTTGCATCTACATTCATCAGTGATACTGGCCTATAGTTTTCCTTTTTTGTGGCATCTTTGTCTGGTTTTGGTATTAGGCTGATGGTGGCCTCATAGAATGAGTTTGGTAGTTTACCTCCCTCTGCAATTTTCTGGAAAAGTTTGAGTAGGATAGGTGTTAGCTCTTCTCTAACTTTTTGGTAGAATTCACCTGTGAAGCCATCTGGTCCTGGGCTTTTGTTTATTGGAAGATTTTTGGACACCTTATCTTTGACAAAGTAGGCAAGAATATACAATGGAGAAAAGACAATCTCTTTAACAAGTGGTGCCGGGAAAACTGGTCAACCATCTGTAAAAGAATGAAACTAGTGACTTCCCTTTCACTTTTATGCATTGGAGAGGGAAATGGCAACCCACTCCAGTGTTCTTGCCTGGAGAATCCCAGGGACGGGGGAGCCTGGTGGGCTGCCATCTATGGGGTTGCACAGAGTCAGACACGACTGAAGCGACTTAGCAGCAGCAGCAGCAGAGCACTTTCTAACACCATACACAAAAATAAACTCAAAATGGATTAAAGATCTAAATGTAAGACCAGAAACTATAAAATTCCTAGAGGAAAACATAGAAAAAACACTCTTTGACATAAATCACAGCAGGACCCTGTATGACCCACCTCCCAGGGTAATGGAAATAAAAGCAAAATCAACAAATGGGACCTAACTGAACTTAAAAAGCTTTTGCAAAACGAAAGAAACTATAAGCAAGGTGAAAAGACAGCCTTCAGAATGGGAGAAAAATAATAACAAATGAAGCAACTGACAAAGAATTAATCTCAAAAATATACAAGCAGCTCATGCAACTCAATACCAGAAAAATAAACAACCCAATCAAAAAATGGGCCAAAGAACTAAACAGACATTTCTCCAAAAAAGACATACAGATGGCTAAGAAACACATGAAAAGATGCTTAACATCACTCATTATAAGAGAAATGCAAATCAAAACCACAATGAGGTACCATCTCACACTGGTCAGAATGGCTGCTATCAAAAAGTCTACAAACAATAAATGCTGAAGAGGGTGCAGAGAAAAGGGAACCCTCTTACACTGTTGGTAGGAATGCAAACTAGTACAGTCACTATCGAGAACAGTGTGGAGATTCCTTAAAAAATTGGAAATAGAACCCAGCAATCCCACTGCTTGGCACACACACTGAGGAAACCAGAATTGAAAGAGACACGTGCACCCCCAATGTTCATTGCAGCACTGTTTACAATGGCCAGGACATGGAAGCAATCTAGATGTCCATTGGCAGACAAATGGATAAGAAAGCTGTGGGACATATACACAATGGAATTTTATTCTGCTATTAAAAAGAATGCATTTGAATCAGTTCTAATGAGGTGGATGAAACTAGAGCCTATCATACAGAATCAAGTAAGTCAGAAAGAAAAACACCAATACAGTATATTAATGCATATATATGGAATTTAGAAAGATGGTAACGATGACCCTATATGCAAGACAGCAAAAGAGACACAGATATAAAGAACAGACTTTTGGACTCTGGGAAAAGGCAAGGTTTCTGATCTGATAAAATGGCATTGAAACATGTATATTACCGTATGTGAAATCGATCACCAGTCCAAGTTCGATGCATGAAACAGGGCATTCAAAGCTGATGCACTGGGACAACCCTGAGGGAAGGGATGGGGAGTGAGGTGGGAAGAGGGTTCAGGATGGGGGACACATGTACACCCATGGCTGATTCATATCAATGTATGGCAAAAACCACTACAATATTGTAAAGTAATTAGCAGCCAATTAAAATAAATAAATTAGTTTAAAACACACACACACACACACACAAACCTGTATGGAGAGTTCAGACCTTTCCACACCCCTGGATTTTTCCCCATATTTCTCTTCAGATACATTTAGCTTTTCCATCAGGGAAATCATGGCCAGCGCTCTGGGTCCTCTGGGCCGTCACCTTCCCCAGGAAGAAACTGTGGAGCCAAGTCGCTCTCCCACTTGGGCGAAGGGGTCAGTGAGTAAATATTGATAGACACAGAAGCACTAATAGGAAAACCGTATGTCTTAAAATCATTTCAGCGAACCTCTTCAGGCTTTAAAAAAAGAAAAGAAAAGAAAAAAATCGTGGTACTGCTTCTTCTCCTTTAGGAAGTAGAGGATGGGTATTATTCCCAAGCGCAAACCCCGCGGGGCACCCCCAGCGGCCAGTCCCCGGCCCTGCGCTGTGTCCGGAGCCAGGGAGGTTCGCAGGGGGCCGGCCGGGGTCCCTCCAAAGCCCGCGAAGAGCCGGGCCCTCCGCATCGACGCCCGGACACGCGCGGGAAGGGGCGGCGCTGGTTGGGGTACCTCGGGGGACGAGGGCCTTGGAGGGAGACCTGCCGGTGCTCGCGGAAGTCAGAGCACCGACCGCGAGGCCACGGCGCTGGACCCGGGGTGGAAGCGTCTGGAAGGCGGGGGCCGGAGAGGTGGGGGAGTGCCCTGAGGCCGCGGGGCCGAGACTCTCGAAAGGGGCAATGGAGGGCGCGCCCGTGCACGTGCGCGCGGGGCCGGTGCGCGTCCGGACCCCCGGCGACCCCGCCTCCCCGGGCGCCTGGTCCAGGGCGCCCCGAGCCCGCGCTGGGATATGGGCGCCCGCGGCTGGGGGAACGCCCCCCCCCGAGCCTGGGAGCTGAGCTGCCGCGGCGGTCGCCGAGGGAGGAGGAAGAAGGCGCGGTCCGCTCTGCCCGGGAGAGGCCGGTGGTCCCCTTCCGCCCGGGATGGAGGACCTGGCGGGGCCAGCACGCGCCCCCAGACCCGGGGAAGCGGTTCAGGTAAGGAGCGCGGCCGCGCGCCACTGCCTCGCCCCGGTGGCCCAGTGTCCACCCCTGAACCTGCCCGCTGCTCCCCGCCTCCCAGCCCTGCCCCACGAACCCCGCCGCCTCCTGCCGGGGCCCTGGCCGGCCCGCACCTGCCCCTTCGCCGCTGCGCTCCGCGGAGGTGGGGAGGAGGAGCCCTGCGGTGTAGTTGGGACCCTTCTCCAGTCTTTACCCCAAAGACTAGAGGTTGAGCCATGCGCAGACGGGACTTAACTTAGGGAGAGCGAACTGTGGTCCGTGACCCGCCTTGAGCATTCCTCTGCGGCGGGTGGGTGGGAGTGCCCTTGGGGGCTAACCTGGGCTTCCGGGGACGGGAGGGGGACAGAAAGCCCTGAAGTGCCCCGTCTCACCCCCTCTTCACTGGGGTGGTCCCTCCATCCTCATCCATTACCCTCAAAGCACCCTTAGGTGTATGTTTGAATGTTATCACTTGGTTACGTTGGGATTAATTATTAATAGGAAGTCAGTAACAGCCATCCAGCGTAGTTGCTGTTCATAAATTTCGGGACAGTAGCGTGCAGTATTTCTGGGAAGCCGCTGATCTTCAAGTGTTACCGCTGTCTCGGAGCAGGTGATGCAGGGCTGGCGCTCCGTGTAGATGCTCGGTACCTTGGTGCAGTGTTGCTGGATCTTCCTTAAAGCGGGTAAACCCCTGTGAAGCAGTGGAGTTGTGTTTTTTTTTCAAGTAAGCCTTTTTACATGGCTCTTTTCGTGCTCTTCTTCCTTTCATATGAGGTTATTTTAAAACTATGAAAAGTAGATTTTACAATATTACTCAAATATTTACTTAAGCTGATCTCTTGGCTCTTGGTGGTGGACTACTTTGCTGGAGGGTTCGATGTGCCTGGTATTTAAACGTCCTCCGAGAAAACCAAGCCTCCAACAGAGTGCTGTCAAACGACATCCAGTTCACGTATGCAAAACGTCCTCCAGGGAACTTTTCAAATTGTAGAACAGTCATGTTTTCAAGTATTTTACTTTCTGTGAATCCTGTGTTCTTTCCATTTTCAATACTCGTTAGTGCTGACTCAACATTAAGCACAATATTTAGTAGATATTTCACATAAATCATTAACACAGATAATATTCTTGCACTTACAGGTTTAGAAGCATAAAGTGTCCTGCATAATAGTTATCATCTATGAGATAATGTTTCTTTAATCTCGGAAAAAATGTAGTGATGAGTTTTAACAAATTAAATTCATTAGAGCTACATAGCAGACTATGAAAGAAATAAACAAAGCTTCACATTTAGCCAATAATTTGTTTGCTTTTTTAAACTATAAAAGCACCTCTTTCAGAGATAATGAGACTCATTTCAATTTTAAAGACATGTTTTATTCCTCTGGCTAGATCATATTTAAAATATATCAGATTAAATATATATATATATGTACTATTACATTTTAATCAGCATCATTTCATTATCTTGGTTCTGATTTTTCTTTTAATTTATCAGACACTCATTTAGTGGTTAGTACTTAAGATTGTGCCCTATAAGAAAGAACTCCTGTCTTACTGTGGGTAATATATGCAAGTGTCCACAGATATAGTTACAGTTAAGCAAAAAAAAAAAAAAAATGGTAATTTTTTTTCTTTCTCTAGAATTGTATAGTTAAAAGTGATTTATATGGGAATGATCATTGTAGTGTAATAATTAAACATTTAATTTTACAAACATTTAATTTTTTAGACATAGGAGATGGTGATTTGTGATTTTAAAAAAATACCCATTTTATTGTCTTCTTAGTTAAATTTATAGGAAGTAAACACAACAGGCTACGTGCTGTCAGTTCTGCAAATGCGATGTTCTCTGTATAGACAACCTCATTTGAAGTATATTTGCATATAAATTTCTGAGTATAGCACCATCTAAATTAGGAAACAAAATAACTGTGTATAACAACTTGTCTTTTGAGCATATCATTCTGCTATATGTGAGGGAGATGTTTGTTGTGGAATAGGAGGCCTTGGGAAGAGGAACGAGACAGAAAAGAGATGCTTCCTCAAGGTCATGGACCCCTTTGAAGGTCTCGTAAGAGTTACAGGTGGAAGGAATGATGCTCAAGCTGAAACTCCAGTATTTTGGCCACCTCATGCGAAGAGTTGACTCATTGGAGAAGACTCTGATGCTGGGAGGGATTGAGGGCAGAGGAGAAGGGGACGACAGAGGATGAGATGGCTGGATGGCATCACTGACTCGATGAATGTGAGTCTGAGTGACCTCCGAGAGCTGGTGATGGATAGGGAGGCCTGGCGTGCTGCAGTTCACGGGGTCGCAGAGTCGGACACGACTGAGCGACTGATCTGATCTGATCTGATCCAGAAAAATGCCCAGAGAGGTGTACCTACTTTCGATTCAGTTTCAAGAGGTTAACAACCCTCTAAGCTCAGTCTTGGACCCCAACCAAGATCACTTGTTAGATTTTTAGCATGTCAGTGGGCTTGGTTGCTGCATATACAAAACCCTAAATCATTCCATTATAGCAAAACAGAGCTGCATTAATAATTACCTTCATAATAAAACAATGAAAACTGAATTGGAAAAGAAACATGAATTAGGTATAAATTTATTAAAATGTGCTTATTCTTTTTGTCTGTTTGTTGCTAAACTCTTTTTTCAAAAATAAGGTCTCTGAATGAGAAAAGGAAGAATTTTAATATGAAAATTTTAACTAGAATCATGTTACACTGATGACAAGAGACCTAAGGAGCAAACAGATATGAAAAAGCTAGGACTGGACACAAGCTGTGTTCTTACAGAGAATGTCTGTATGAATCATTGAATTATTTAGGTGAAGTTCTGTGGGTTGTGTTATAACTGAGGTTCTAACCAATGACCCCTCTTGGTAACCATGATTTCATCCTCCGCATCCTTCTCCTTTAAGATTCTTGACTCAGTCTGTTTGTTTATAATTCCTTAGTTCAAAATGCCTTGAGGGAAATGTCCAATAAATTGCTGTTCAGAATCTCCTTCTCAGATGTATCCTTAGTAACTGTCTTCTGGTGTTTGCCCTCAAAAGAAAAGTGCTGTTTCGTTGCATTGATTGAGTTCCCATTTAAACCAGGCACTTTAGGAGTTCTACTTCATCCCATCTTCACCAGCACCCCCTGATTAGGGCCCCCGATAATACAGAAGAAACCTGGACCCAGAGAGGCTGTTTTTATTGGCCTTGGCTGCTGGGCAAAACTGAGTAATAACACAGACCTGACCCCAAATCTGTGCCTCCCATCACAGACAGAGCACAGAGGGATTTTAGGGCAGTGAAAATACTCTCTATGAATCAGTACAGGAGGAAAACTGGAAAATTCACAAATATGTAGAAGTTAAACAACACGCTTCTGAACAACCAGTGGGTCAAAGAAGAAATCAAAGGGGAAGTGAAAAAATACCTTGATGCAAATGAAATGACAACACAATATAAAGTCTTTGGGGTTGGTGCAAAAGCAGTTCTAAGAGGAGAGTTGAAGGCAAAGTACTTACATTCAGAAAAAATAAAGATCTCAAATAAGCAGTTTCATTTTACACCTCAAGGAACTAGAAAAGTAGATCAAGCCTAGCAGAAGGAAGGAAATTACAAATGTCAGAGGAGAAATAAATGAAATAGAGACTAAAAAGACAGCAGAAAAGATCAATGAAACTAGGACCTGGCTTTTTAAAAATAATTAAAATTTACGAATCTTTAGTTAGACTTAAAAGAGAGGACTCATAAAATCAGAAGTTCAAAGAGAGTCATTACAAATGATAGTGCAGAAATACAAAGGATCATAAGGGACTGCTGCTGCTGCTGCTAAGTCGCTTCAGTCCTGTCCGACTCTGTGCGACCCCATAGACGGAAGCTCACCAGGCTCCCCCCATCCCTGGGATTCTCCAAGCAAGAATACTGGAGTGGGTTGCCATTTCCTTCTCCAATGCATGAAAGTGAAAAGTGAAAGTGAAGTTGCTCAGTCGTGTCCGACTCTTAGCGACCCCATGGACTGGAGCCTACCAGGGTCCTCTGTCCATGGGATTTTCCAGGCAAAAGTACTGGGGTGGAGTGCCATTGTCTTCCCCCATAAGGGACTACTCTGAACAATTATATGCCAACAAATTGGATAACCTAGGAGAAATGGATATATCCTAGAAAAATGCAACATACTAAGACTCAGTTCAGTTCAGTCGCTCAGTTGTGTCTGACTCTTTGCAACCCCATGAACTGCAGCACGTCAGGCCTCCCTGTCCATCACCAACTCCCGGAGTTCACTCAAACTCATGTCCATCGATTCAGTGAAGCCATCCAGCCATCTCATCCTCTGTCGTCCCCTTCTCCTCCTGCCCTCAATCCCTCCCAGCATCAGAGTCTTTGCCAATGAGTCAACTCTTCACATGAGGTGGCCGAAGTACTGGAGTTTCAGCTTTAGCATCAGTCCTTCCAAAAAACACCCAGGACTGATCTCCTTTAGAATGGACTGGTTGGATCTCCTTGCAGTCCAAGGGACTCAAGAGTCTTCTCTGACATCACAGTTCAAAAGCATCAATTCTTTGGCACTCAGCTTTCTTCACAGTCCAACTCTCACATCCATATATGACTACTGGAAAAACCATAGCCTTGACTAGATGGACCTTTGTTGGCAAAGTAATGTCTCTGCTTTTGAATGTGCTATCTAGGTTGGTCATAACTTTCCTTCCAAGGAGTAAGCATCTTTTAATTTCATGGCTGCAATCACCATCTGCAGTGATTTGGGAGCTCAAAAAATAAAGTCTGACACTGTTTCCACTGTTTCCCCATCTATTTCCCATGAAGTGATGGGACCAGATGCCATGATCTTCGTCTTCTGAATGTTGAGCTTGAAGCCAACTTTTTCACTCTCCTCTTTCACTTTCATCTAGAGGCTTTTTAGTTCCTCTTCACTTTCTGCCATAAAGGTGGTGTCATCTGCATATCTGAGGTTATTGATATTTCTCGCAGCAATCTTGATTCCAGCTTGTGCTTCTTCCAGCCCAGAATTTCTCATGATGTACTCTGCATAGAAGTTAAATAAGCAGGGTGACAATATACAGCCTTGATGTACTCCTTTTCCTATTTGGAACCAGTCTGTTGCTCCATGTCCAGTTCTAACTGCTGCTTCCTGACCTGCATATAGGTTTCTCAAGAGGCAGGTCAAGTGGTCTGGTATTCCCATCTCTTTCAGAATTTTCCACAGTTGATTGTGATCCACACAGTCAAAGGCTTTGGCATAGTCAATAAAGCAGAAATAGATGTTTTTCTGGAACTCTCTTGCTTTTTCCATGATCCAGCGGATGTTGGCAATTTGATCTCTGGTTCCTCTGCCTTTTCTAAAACCAGCTTGAACATCTGGAAGTTCACAGTTCACGTATTGCTGAAACCTGGCTTGGACAATTTTGAGCATTACTTTACTAGCGTGTGAGATGAGTGCAATTGTGTGGTGGTTTGAGCATTCTTTGGCATTGCCTTTCTTTGGGATTGGAATGAAAACTGACCTTTTCCTAAATCAGGAAGAAATAGGATATCTAAATTGGCCAGTAGCAACTAGGGAGATTGAATCAAAATAAAAACTCTCCCAACAAAGAAAAGCTAGAGACCAGGAAAATTCTACCTACATTTAAAGAATTAATGCAGTTTCTTTTCAAACTCTTCCACAAGAGTGAAAATGTGAACACTGCTTTTTGAATTTTTACTTTTTAAATCAAGCTGTTCAAATTATAGGAGATACAGGAGACGATCATTTCAAAATGGAACATGTGACCAGTTTGATCATGTGAAAGTAAAGGAGAAGTGATGGAGGGCTGGAGAAGAAGAGGCACGTGTCTAGGTGGGGCGAAATGCTAACATCCTCAACTAGAGAGCAGACAGATGAAGAGATGCTCTGTCATCAGGGACCAGGAAAGAAATACTGACATAGACTGTTTGGAATTTCAGAGGTGACCATGGATAGAACAACATAGGGAAAAGGAGAAGAAGGTCACTGGGTGATAATGTGCCTGAACTCAGCCAATAGCATGAGTCCAGAGTTAGTAAATCTAGCTACAGCCATTTAAGGCTATTTAAAGGTCAGAGGTGAGTATGGGGAAGAAGATGTAAGTAGTGACTTGGACCAGTGGACATGGAGATTTGTAGGGAGACATGGGAGACTTCAGGTTTCTCATAAGCCCCCCCCCCACTTTTTTCTTTAGCTGTGAGACTTATGGGATCTTAGTTCCCTGATCAAGGACTGAATGCAGACCCTTGGCAGGGAGAGCACAAAGTCCCAACCACTGGGCCCCCAGGGAATTCCCCATCACAAGCCCTTCTGATGATTTTCCTCTCCAGCGTGTGTGGGTTCTGCTTTGCTAATTGCTTAGTGTTTCCTGTCATTCTGATGGGCACACACAGCACTTCCATTCTCTGCCCAAAAGTCCATACTTACTGAGGCTGTAGTATCTGTTTTATGTGAATTAGCGAAGTTATATGTTCATGGAATAATGCTTTTTAATTATTGTGATACAATTCAGGCATTACCAGTGGATAAGCTTCGAAATTTCAGGTCATGCTCCACTGTCTCTTCTGAAATCTTAAAGTTTTCTATTCCTTTTAGTCTTCTCTTTTCCTACCTCTAATTTTTCCAGCATTCCAATGCTTTATCCTCTCTGTCTTCCCTAAAAACACTCAATTGGCCCTTGATACTGAATACTGACTCCTAAATTCCCCCAAAATACCATGAAAGCATAAGATACCCACATCAGTAGTCTAGTAGTTTCATTTTTATTGATTTGGAGACTTTGAAGGGATATGAATTGTTTTTGTTAAAATGCATACACTTGGAGACTTCTCTGGTGGTTTAATGGTAAAGCATCTGCCTGCCAAATGCAGGGGACATGGGTTCAATCCCTGGTCCAGGAAGACTCCACATGCCAAGGGGCAATGAAGCCCGTGTGCTGCAATTACTGAGCTCTCACTGTGAAGGCCGTGCTCCACAACAAAAGAAGCCACTGCGGTGAGGAGCCTGGGCACTGCTCTAGAGAGTCGTCCCCACCCGCAGCAACTAGAGAAGCCCGCGGAGCAATGACGACCCAGTGCAGCCAAAAAAAAACACACAAATAAATAAAAATAAAATACATACACTTGGATCACTCCTATTTAAAAAGTCATCAGCGAGGCGGGTGAGAGGCCTCCAGGTAATTATATTAATAGCATTCCAGATGAAAAACTTGAGTGTTCAGTTGTGTATAGAATCATTTGATCACTTCATTTTACTGACTTGAAAAGTCTGTGGCCATCTGTTTTGAAGAACTACAGCTTCAACTGAAGGAGCAAATGATTCACATGGTATTTTTTTAAAAAGGTTTAACGTTGATCACTTACGAAAGAATTTAACTTGATTTCACATTTCATTTACTCTGAAAGCCATCCTCTTACCGCTGTTACACTGACCTCTTCTGGATAATTCTTGCAATGTCATTCTGATCATATATGTTAGCTCTGTGTGTGTGTGTGTGCATGTGTGTGTGTGCGTGTGTGTGTGTTACTGTAACGGAATTGCTGTCATAAAAAGCAGAGTTTGGTGTAACTGCAGAGTGCAACTAATTGAGGGTTTACTATATGCAGGTGCTAAGCAGGTAGTTCATGGTCCAGTAGAGAGAACAGGCTTACAAACCAATGATGGCAGTGTACATACAAGCAATTATAATAAATTTTAAAGTGCATATAGAAGAAAAAGCAGAAAAAAATGAGCGAGAACTCTAGTTCGAGGTCCAGTGGGCGCCCGACAGCACGGTGACTCCTGTGGTTCCTTACAGAACCCACAGGGAGAAGACAGGTGAGATGGGCAGGGCCTGACTGTAAAGGGGCGTGTGCCTGTCTGGACCTGGTGCCCCATTCCAACGGCTTGCTGCAGGACTTGAAGCAGGGGTGTGATGAGGACAGAATTTCCTGTTCTCGGCGTTAATGTGGCATTGGGGCGAGTAAGACACAGCACAGTGTACCTGCACACAAGGAAGCAGGTACCAGCTACACACCAGGCAGGCCTGAAGGGGGGTCCCCAGTCAGAGGGGGACCCAGGGCAGAGAGGGGGCAGAACAGGAGGGGCGGTGTTGATTGGTGACTGGCAGGCGGGTTAGCGAGGGGGCTTCCTGGATGTGTCTCCCGGACTGTGTGGAGGATGGAGTCGTAAGCCAAGAAAGGAAGGATGGGCGAAGGGGCAGGTTTAGGGAAGTGAGGAAAGTGTAGCCAGGGTCAGGGAGGCTTTGCTGTGGAGGCTGTCAGCTGCAGGTAGAGTACAAAGTCACAGGGACCGTTCAGGATGGGACCATCGTCTATTCATCGACTTCAGCTGAACCCTGAACGCAGACTCATACATTTCACTGGTACCTTTACTCCCTACCTCTTCAAAGCAGCTACTCCTCACTTCTCTGTTCTTTCCAAAACTCAAATTATCTCATCTGTAACTTGCTTCCCTCCATGCCCTTAGCAGCTCTGACCTTGAACAAAGTGTTTTACATCTAGTGGAGGGGGAGACTAGTTTTCTTTAAGGCTTCTTACAGCTTTATAATGTTATCATTCTGTTGAAAACAAATGTGGTATGTGTATGTGAGTTACAAACCTGAACTAAACCTACAGTGGATGCTTTGAAGATCTTGTTTCAATAATATCAGCTGTGGTATAAAATCAAAAGATTTTGCTTTCAAAGCCATCCTTCCATCAGGATTAAAAGTTTAGTCGATAGTTTTAAATATATCTGTGAATGTGAATGGAGAACAGATATACAACTTGACTAACGTGCTTACAAGACAGTCCCCAAGTTGAAAATTCATCGCTGTAAATCAGTTAATCAACTGACGAAGGGTCCCTTTGTAAGTAACTTTTAACTGTAACATTTCAACCAGAATATTGAGTTACGGGTTTCAGATTTTGACTATTCAGGCACCCGGTGATATTAAAATACATCTCATACCATCACTGTTAAATATAGTAGGCATTTTTGTTGAGAACTGGTGGCTTTGCCATAGTATTTTGTCCAACTGAATTGCCACGAGAGAAAAAAAGAGTAATGCACAAAGAATTCATGTAAGATTTTTCAGTGTCTTATAAATAAAAGTACGATTAGTTGAAGCTGTATCAGCTTTTCAGTTAAGGCCTGCAGCTGTTGGTCTAAGAAGCATCAAATTTCAAAAGAAGTTAGAGCATAAATAAATAGCATGAGAAAAAGTCTCCTGAGAAGGAAATAAAATAAAAATTAAGCATCTGGATTATCATTCACTTTGCTTCTCACAATCAAGGTTTGGTGCCAAAATATCAATTTCAAGTACATAATTTAGTCAGTTTCAATTCATGCTGGAAACCAGGCTCTGTAAAAATAATGCAGAATAAAAGATTAAGATTATTCAAAAGTTCAGCAGATTTTCCTTACACCTTATAAAAGATGAATGATCTAATTGTTCTTTTTAAAGAAAGGTAAGACTATATACAGACTTAAACTGACAGACTTAAATTGAAGAAAGTAGGTAAAACCACTAACCATTCAGGTATGACCTAAATCAAATCCCTTATGATTATACAGTGGAAGTGAGAAATAGATTCAAGGGACTGAATCTGATAGATAGAGTGCCTGATGAACTGTGGACTGAGGTTCATGACATTGTGCAGGAGACAGGGAACAAGACCATAGCCATGGAAAAGAAATACAAAAAAGTAAAATGGCTGTCTGGGGAGGCCTTACAAATAGCTGTGAAAAGAACAGAAGTGAAAAGCAAAGGAGAAAAGGAAAGATATAAGCATCTGAATGCAGAGTTCCAAAGAATAGCAAGAAGAGATAAGAAAGCCTTCCTCAGCGATCAGTGCAAAGAAATAGAGGAAAACAACAGAATGGGAAAGACTAGCGATCTCTTCAAGAAAATTAGAGATACCAAGGGAACATTTCATGCAAAGATGGGCTCGATAAAGGACAGAAATGTATGGACCCAACAGAAGCAAAAGATATTAAGAAGAGGTGGCAAGAATACACAGAAGAACTGTACAAAAAAGATCTTCACGACCCAGATAATCACGATGGTGTGATCACTGACCTAGAGCCAGACATCCTGGAATGTGAAGTCAAGTGGGCCTTAGAAAGCATCACTACGAACAAAGCTAGTGGAGGTGATGGAATTCCAGTGGTGCTATTTCAAATCTTGAAAGATGATGCTGTGAAAGTGCTGCACTCAATATGCCAGCAAATTTGGAAAACTCAGCAGTGGCCACAG
Source organism: Tragelaphus eurycerus (assembly GCA_935064755.1). Taxonomy (NCBI): domain Eukaryota; kingdom Metazoa; phylum Chordata; class Mammalia; order Artiodactyla; family Bovidae; genus Tragelaphus; species Tragelaphus eurycerus. The sequence goes on along the minus strand of CAKXYN010000007.1, from coordinate 37,592,033 downwards.
GATTGGAAAAGGTCAGTTTTCATTCCAACCCCAAAGAAAGGCAATGCCAAAGAATGCTCAAACTACCGCACAATTGCACTCATCTCAAACACTAGTAAAGTAATGCTCAAAATTCTCCAAGCCAGGCTTCAGCATTACGTGAACTATGAACTTCCTGATGTTCAAGCTGGTTTTAGAAAAGGCAGAGGAACCAGAGATCAAATTGCCAACATCCGCTGGATCATGGAAAAAGCAAGAGAGTTCCAGAAAAACATCTATTTCTGCTTTATTGACTATGCCAAAGCCTTTGACTGTGTGGATCACAATCAACTGTGGAAAATTCTGAAAGAGATGGGAATACCAGACCACCTGACCTGCCTCTTGAGAAACCTATATGCAGGTCAGGAAGCAGCAGTTAGAACTGGACATGGAACAGCAGACTGGTTCCAAATAGGAAAAGGAGTATGTCAAGGCTGTATATTGTCACCCTGCTTATTTAACTTCTATGCAGAGTACATCATGAGAAATTCTGGGCTGGAAGAAGCACAAGCTGGAATCGAGATTGCTGAGAGAAATATCAATAACCTCAGATATGCAGATGACACCACCTTTATGGCAGAAAGTGAAGAGGAACTAAAAAGCCTCTAGATGAAAGTGAAAGAGGAGAGTAAAAAAGTTGGCTTAAAACTCAACATTCAGAAAACGAAGATCATGGCATCTGGTCCCATCACTTCATGCGAAATAGATGGGGAAACAGTGGAAACAGTGTCAGAATTTATTTTTTTGGGTTCCCAAATCACTGCAGATGGTGATTGCAGCCATGAAATTAAAAGATGCTTACTCCTTGGAAGGAAAGTTATGACCAACCTAGATAGCACATTCAAAAGCAGAGACATTACTTTGCCAACAAAGGTCCATCTAGTCAAGGCTATGGTTTTTCCAGTAGTCATGTATGGATGTGAGAGTTGGACTGTGAAGAAAGCTGAGCACCAAAGAATTGATGCTTTTGAACTGTGATGTCAGAGAAGACTCTTGAGAGTCCCTTGGACTGCAAGGAGATCCAACCAGTCCATTCTAAAGGAGATCAGTCCTGGGTGTTTTTTGGAAGGACTGATGCTAAAGCTGAAACTCCAGTACTTCGGCCACCTCATGCGAAGAGTTGACTCATTGGCAAAGACTCTGATGCTGGGAGGGATTGGGGGCAGGAGGAGAAGGGGACGACAGAGGATGAGATGGCTGGATGGTGTCACCGACCCGATGGACGTGAGTTTGAATGAACTCCGGGAGTTGGTAATGGACAGGGAGGCCTGGCGTGCTACAATTCATGCGGTCACAGAGTTGGATGCAACTGAGCGACTGAACTGTATGAAGACTACATAACATCAGCTTGTTGCTGCTGCTGCTAAGTCGCTTCAGTCGTGTCCGACTTTGTGTGACCCCATAGACGGCAGCCCACCAGGCTCCTCTGTCCCTGAGATTCTCCAGACAAGAACACAAGTGGGTTGCCATTTCCTTCTCCAGTGCATCAAAGTGAAAAGTGAAAGTGAAGTCACTCAGTTGTGTCCGGCCCTCAGCGACCCCATGGACTGCAGCCTTCCAGTCTCCTCCGTCCATTGCATTTTCCAGGCAAGAGTACTGGAGTGGGCTGCCATTGCCTTCTCCGTCTGGTTACTTTCACGTAATTTGTTAAACAAGATGTAATTTTAGTTTACTGAGAAAATAACTGTCATAATTTTAATATGTCGAGTCTAACTTCTCTTTATTGTAATGATCATTATTCAAGGTTTTCTCAAATGTTTTTTCACTTAAAAAGGTCTAAAAAAGTGAAAGTCACTCAGTCATGTCCAGCTCTTTGCGATCCCAGGGACTATACCGTCCATGGAATTCTCCAGGCCAGAATACTGGAGTGGGTAGCCTTTCCCTCCTCCAGGGGATCTTCCCAACGCAGGGATCAAACCCAGGTCTCCTGCATTGCAGGCAGATTCTTACTAGCTGAGCCACAAGGGAAGCCCCCAAAAAAGGTCTAAAGAAAGTGATTTTTAAAGACTGTTACATAAGACTTTGCAGTATACTTGAAAGAGAACAGTATACATTTAATACTAGCAAAGTCACATGTGAATTTGATTTTTATAAGACTTTTGTTGACATTGGATTCTACTGGAAATGTGTCCCACAGGCTTTTCCTGCTCATTTAAGGTCAAGTTCACTGTAGAAAGTTAGAATCACATACTAGGGTCATGATTCAGGGTTTAACTGTTGGTTTTGTAGGAGGTTTTTCTCCTTGGCACACTTAGTGCTGTGTCCTGGAATTGGTGCCCAGACAATTTTAAGTGTGGTATGAGCTGTTTGTGTCATGGGAATAAAATTAGATGCGCCTGTTGCTAATAGGAGGGAATGAAACATGAGACAGACCCAGAATGGGAGCCTTCCTCCGGCTGCCTGGGGAGCTTGACCCCTCCCCTCTCACTGGGCGATTCCTGGGACAGCCTCAAATCCTGTCTCAGAAGCTCTGAAGGAGTGCAGTTAATTCACTTTGTGCTTTTTGACAACATCTAAGGTAAGTAATCGGCTTTAACTTGGATCTTACAGAATTAGAATGTTCAACTTAAAGACCAAATAGGTATAAGGCTTCTTGATTATTTTTCCTTCATAGATGACATAACGGAAAATAAATTTAAAATGTTAAATAAATTTAGCTCAAAGTGATTATATATTAAATATCAACAAAGTGGAATTAACACTTCATTTCAACTTTCAAGTTTTTCCAACTACTAAAATGCTACATGTTATTCTAGCATGATCATGTCCTTCTAATAGTTTTAATTTTAGAACACTATGACAGTATTTTTGTATTATCAGGCATTCAGTTGTTATACTGTAGTTTATCTAGATAAAGAGTAATCTTTCAGATCACCTACTTCTAATTCTGGGCTGCCCTGGTGGTTCAGAGAGTAAAGAACCTGCCTGCAATGAAGGAGACCTGGGTTTGATCCCCGGGTGGGAAGATACCCTGGAGAAGGGAATGGCAACCCACTGCAGAGTTCTTGCCAGGAGAATTCCATGGACAGAGGAGCCTGGCGGGCTACAGTCCATGGGGTCAGAGAGAGTCAGACACGACTGACCGACTAACACTTCACTTTCACTTACTTTTCTCTTCTAATTCTACTCTTAAACTTCTGTGGTAGAAGTACATTTGCTTCACATTTTGTCATAGTTTTGTCAAAGATGTTTAAACACAGAGTAAAATTCATGAGAACCAAAGTCCAGGTGATTTGATATATTGATAATAAGTAAAACAGAAGCAAAATGCCAGCTTCAGCTGCCCAACTCTTCTTGGATGAAAAAGGGGAAAATGTCTCTCTCCCCAAATCTGGGAAAAATAGTCTATTGGTCAAAATATGTATCAGAAAGTATAGTAAGTAGAATATGAGGTAAACATGTGCTGGGCTTTGACCTGTTAAATGTCTGTTCTTTCTGGTGGATCCTAAGTAACATAGGGCCTTCGGAGGACGCGTTTCTAAAGAAAGTCATCAAGAAAGATAATAGGGAAAAAATAGCTTGGCTGGCTGGAAAATTTGCCAGCAGAATGGAGTAACTCACTAGTGCAAAATGAACCACAAAACTCCCTGTGTTTATGTTTTGCTTGTTTTCTTGGAAACATTTTGTAGAGATGGATACAGAGAGGCGTACTTACCACCTTGTGGTTCAAGTCGTTGTTAGTCTTAGAGGTTTTAGAATTTATCTGAGGTTTCTTTCAAAGCCAAATGAAAAGCAGTGTTTCACTATATTTAAATATCAAATTCCAAAGACTAACACATCCAAGTTTCCTGAATATGTTGGCTAAGTTTGCAGCTAAAATGCTGCAAATAAAGCTGTTCCATGTTATCCTTTAAAAAATAAACACTGTAGTCATTAAACTAAATTCCTACTGTTGTTGTTCAGTCAGTTAAGTCGTGTCTGACTCTGTGACCCAACAGACTGCAGCACACCAGGCTTCTCTGTCCTCCACTATCTCCCAGAGTGCTCAAACTCATGTCCATTGAGTCGGTGATGCCATCCAACCATCTCATCCTCTGTCGTCTCCTTTTCCTTCTGCCTTCAATCTTTCCCAGCATCAGGGTCTTTTGCAGTGAGTCAGCTCTTCACATCAGGTGGCCAAAGGATTAGAGCTTCAGCTTCTGTATCAGTCCTTCCAATGAGTATTCAGGACTGATTTCTTTTAGGACTGACTGGTTTGATCTCCTTGCAGTCCAAGGGACTCTCAAGAGTCTTCTCCAGCATCACAATATGAAAGCATCAATTCTTTGGCACTCAGCCTTTTTTGTGGTCCAACTCTACTATACTGAAGGTGAAAATCAAATAACAATTATAAATTATGAATGGGTGCCTGTTTTGTTTAATTTTGCACATTTTGTGGGACCTAGGAAGGGTTCCCCCAGCTCCCTCTTCTACATGGCTTCTTCTCAAGTGAGCCCAGCACTGCTCGCCCCCCGTGGCTTTGGTTTCCTAGTGAGGAACCTTCAGAACCCACCTCTGCTTCCTTCTTTCCTTCCCGCCTCCTTTCTCAACCTCAAGAGCATCTGACCTTATTCTTCTCTGGACCTACTTCAGGACCAGATCGTTCTGCGGTGTTCGTGTGAGCTTTGTAGAAGTCCTTACCCACTGTCTTTACTGTTCCAGACTCCACGCTCACTTCTTGTTTCACATCTTACTGTGCCTTATGGAATTTCCTGGGAAATAGATGCAGGAGTGTTTGGTGATCTGCGGACCTGCTGGAGACTTGAGACTTCTCCCAGAGTCCTTCACAGTGTCTGAGTCCACTTGACTTTGGTCCAGCTGATGTGCTGTGCATGCTGGTGAAGGAGCGGGCATTCCCATGGGTTGTGTGTGCCCAAAGCATGTGTGCTTCATCCTGAAGCCACTGGGATAGAATTAGTCTTGGGGGAGGTCACTATGAAAACTGGATAAGGGGCATGGAGGGGGAGAGAGGAGCTGTAAAACGTCAAAAGATGGCCTCAGCTGAGGTCTGGAAAACAGACCCCAAGGGAGAATCAGCAGGAAGAAGTCATTGCCGTGGAGACAGTACCTAAGACCCATCCTCGCCTTTGTGACTGTTTTAACTCTTACTTGAAACATTTTCAGCGAGTTTTATATGTGCAGCATCTTTGAAGAAACACACTCTCAAAAGGCCTAGTAGGTCTCTTGAGTTAATCAGTTGATCAACTGTTGTTCCTCAGTGGACAGAATCGATCATCACGTCACAGAACTAAGCAGGGATGACTTTATATTTCAGTCTGTGTTATATGATAGTGAAAGGGAAATACCTAAGATAATATGGTTGAAAAGTAAGGGTAGAAACAGCCCTTCTCTGATGCTAATCATCCTCCCAAATCCAACTTATTTATCAAGGTAGAACTTTGCATGATCTTGAAATACACTGTTGAAATACAGAGTACTTACAAACAGACATTCCTGGTAGAAAATGAAGTAGCATGAGATCACTAAGGTGTGAAATGCAGGAAAGGTCCAGGTATAAACCTGTAGGTGCTGGTTATATAACGGTGAACAAAATGGAGAACAAAACATACTTATTTTGGCCTTATTTCTGCTAACTTCAGCTTCTGGACATTGGTATTACTCCTTAGTCAAACATGACATAAGGACGTGGTAAAAGCTTCAGATTTCTGAGTTTATTTAATAAAAACAAGAGTAAAACACTAAGAAAACATGTTTGAATTGCTCATCTTCATAATCATAGCCCTGCTTTAAAATAGTCTCTAACTGAACTAAGAAACAAACATGCATTTTAAAACCACAGTTTTATGACCTAATATTTGTATGACAGTGGCTAAAAGTGTGTGTGTGTGGTTTTTTTTTCCTCTTGTTACTTTTTCATTTAAATAAAGGTTTCTTCCCTGATCAGGAATGTTAGCTAGTTAAAGGGCATTTATTCTGTTGGTTTGGTGTATTCCGTATGGAACTTTTTTAAATGACAGCTTGCCATTTTATTTTAAAAGTCAGTTCTGTTGTAGAGACAAGAGAACAGTTTGATGACCTTGTAACCTGTGACTGTGTGTGTATGTGTGTGTTTTATAGCAGGGGCCTTTGTGATGGTGAGAATTGTATTGATTGTGACTTTGGATGAAATTGATAACTACAGGTTGTGTACTTTGCTTTATTTTATAGTCATGCTAAGCAGTTTGACCAAAAATGAAGTGGAACTATTTTTTAAATTATTTGGTCATCCTAAAATTAGTCATGAAGTTGGGACAGGTATAGTGAATTTTCTGTTAGCTTTTCTATTATCAGAGAAATATATATATATATATCAAAAGGTAGATATATACAAATTTTTTAATCTGAAAAAATATAGAAAGACATTTGGGAAATGCAGTTTTAAGTGAAAAAGGTAGAATATAGAGGGAAATTATTGTTAACAATTTTAAAATTTGCTTATAGTCTGTTTCTATGAGGTGTGTATTTTAATATGTATTTCACTTTTCTGTTTTTCATTCAGCACTCTACCATTAGCATTTCTCTAGGATATTCAAGATACATGCTTTTCAAGCAGTTAATTTTGTAATGTTATAATAATCCAATAACTAGTTAATCTGATGTTTAAACCTTATCATTATTTGTTATTGTTGCTTAGTCATGTCTTGACTCTTCTGTGACCCCACAGACTGTACAGCCCACCAGGCTTCTCTGTCCATGGGATCCTCCAGGCAAGAATACTGGAATGGGTTGCCATTTCCTCTTCCAGGGGATCATCGAACCCAGGTGTCCTGTGTCTCCTGCATTGGCAGACAGATTCTTTACCATTGAGCCACTAAGAAAGCCTTTACTTTCCAGTCATTCACCATTATAGATAAAGTAAAACAAATACCTTTAAATGTTAATCTTCATTTTCATTCCTGATTGTTTCTTTGGAATAAGTTTCTAGAATTGAAATTATTGTCTGTTTGAGATTCTCGGTACCTAGTGCCAAATAAGGGGAAGGCAATGGCACCCCACCCCAGTACTTTTGCCTGGAGAATCCCATTGACGGAGGAGCCTGGTAGGCTCCAGTCCGTGGGGTCGCTACGAGTCGGACACGACTGAGCGACTTCACTTTCACTTTTCACTTTCATGCATTGGAGAAGGAAATGGCAACCCACTCCAGTGTTCTTGCCTGGAGAATCCCAGGGACAGGGGAGCCTGGTGAGCTTCTGTCTATGGGGTCGCACAGAGTCGGACACGACTGAAGCGACTTAGCAGCAGCAGCAGCAGTGCCAAATATCCTTCTAGAGGAATGGTGTTAATTTTCACTTTCAACAGCAGAGGAGTTTCATGCCTATTTTTCAAACATACCCATATGATATCACTTATGCGTGCCAATGTTGGCTAGAACCGGTTTTTAAATTTCCCTTACTGTTTGAAAACTGCCTGTGGAATTTGTGTTTGTGCTTCCTGGTGAAGTAGTATCTTTTACCGTGTATTAACCATTTGTGTTTCTTTAGTGTTTGTGCATGGTTTTGCTCAAGTTGTATTGATTTATTTATCTTTCTAAGGGTATTAACCTTGTCTTATCTTTAAGGCAAATATTTCCTCCATTAGTTATCTACTGTTGAATTTTCCTTAGATGTACTTTTTGTCACATCTACCAAGGCAACCTCTTAGTTTCCCTAAATGTTGGCACCATGTAGGAATTATTTGAGTTATGATGCAAACTGCTGCTGCTGCTGCTAAGTCGCTTCAGACGTGTGACCCCATAGACGGCAGCCCACCAGGCTCCCCCATCCCTGGCATTCTCCAGGCAAGAACACTGGAGTGGATTGCCATTTCCTTCTCCAATGCATGAAACTGAAAAGTTAAAGTGAAGTCGCTCAGTTGTGTCCAACTCTTAGCGAGCCCATGGACTGCAGCCTACCAGACTCCTCCATCCATGGGATTTTCCAGGCAAGAGTACTGGAGTGGGTTGCCATTGCCTTCTCCATATGATGCAAACAGTGACCTCCAAAACTAAAAGATAATAAGATTATGTTGGATGAAGCTAGGTTTGTGATAGGTTTACACCAGCAATAGTAAGCTTTATATAGGAATAGAAATATGTAATAATTGGAAGACATACATGTGTGTGTGCACAAGAATGTGTATATACACTCATGCTTAGAAAATAGCTGTTTTTATTGATCTCTGGCAATATTGTAAAAAATATGTGATAGTTTTGAATTCTGAGTCTCTGGCCATACCCCTCCAATCCAGTCTCAGACTCTGAGCTTATCTTTTATGGACTGTCTGAATTTGCCACCATTATATAGATAACACGTGTTTGAAATTAATATAACAGAATGATGTGATATGATGGGATTGAGTGTGTCCAGAGAAGATTTCTTGGAGGAGATGACATGTGAACTGGTGCTGAAGGTGAGGAGGGGGCCAGCAGAGGGTGTCAGGTGGGGAGGATACCCAACAGTGAGTCCTGACCTGAGGATTCACCTGGGCTGTTTGCAAGTTGGTGGGGCACCGTGGTAGCAGATGAAGAGGTGAGCGAAGGCTCTCATATAGGATTGGGGGTGTGCGATGAAGGAGCCTGGATGTTCTCAGTGGGGAAAAGCCATGGGAAGATTTGACATTGTAGAGTGACAGGCACTGAATTTTGTTTCATGTCCCTGCCGCTGGGTAGAGAAAGGCTTCCAGAAGGGGAGGAAGGGAGACAGGTTTGCAGTAGTGAAGATGAGGGAGGTCGAAGGGCTGGCACCAGAGTAGTTGCCATGGAAATGGAGGGAAGTAGGCAGACCAAGGATCTAGGCTGAAGGTGGAGTTGGTGTGGGGCTGATGTGGGGCTTGAAGGGGAAAGGGTGAAGCAAGAATGACTTCAGAGACTTTGAAGACCTGGGTGGGTGGTGATGGACTTTCTCATATAAAAAAAAACCTGGAGGGGTCAAAGACAAGTAAGTGAAGAATGCCCTCATGAAACTGTTAATAACCGCTTGGGTTTTGAATAATGCAGACTGTCAGTCTTTAGTGTTTGAAAATACTGAGTGATGAACAGCACCATTTTATACAATCAGTTTGAACATGGGGGAAATGCCCATTCAGTTGGAAAGAGATTTAAAGAATTATTTTAGACCATGACATTTTAAATAAGGACATCTTTAAATCATTCCTAAAAGTAAATGCATAAAAAATCTCAGAGGAGAGTTCTTCATGTTCTGATTCATCATTTGCTACCTTTACAATCAGAAAAGTCATCATAATTTCTAATTCTAATTTAAACAAAACTATGCTCTTTTTGTGTGTGTGTGTGTGTGTAAAGAGGAGAATGAGCAACTTTTAAAAATCTCTTCCTAAAGTGGAAATTGTTACTGAAACTCTTACCCTGATTTACATAAAATGATAGATGTTTATAAACATTTGTATACATCCACGTTTTGATCTTTCTTGAAGTAGGTCAGTACTTGGGAACTTAATTATAGGCAAATGTTGGTGTGATTGATATCTTGTAAAGATAATTCTAAATTCTGAGTAATGTTTAATGGCTGAAGGAAGATGTAACCTAATCGTTTAGCATAAAACTGATAAACTGGAATTTTTTTCACAAGACTTACAGGTACCAGCTTGATTTTCCTCCCACTGAATCTCTTAAGAACTTGATCACTTGACTATTATAGGTTGATGCTTCAATTCCAAAGTTAATCCTGCAGAATTTTGAAAGCTATATATGTATTGAGTTTATTGATTAAGACCTGAAAATGTGATTGTTGTTGTTGTACTCGCTAAGTCATGTCCAACTCTTTTGTGACCCCATGGACTCCATAGCCCGCCAGGCTCCTCTGTCCATGGGATTTCCCAGGCAAGAATACTGGAGTGAGTTGCCATTTACTTCTCCAGGGGATCTTCCCAACCCAGGGATTGAACTCTCATCTCCTGCACCGGCAGGTGGTTCTTTACCACTGAGCCACCTTGAAAGCCCTGGAAATATGATCACTGGATTTCAAATCAATTTGTTGTATCTAATATGGTGAATGACAGATTATCACTGTGGCTGAAATACAATGACATGTTTCAAAGTATTCTTTAATGCTCTTTTCAAAAATCACTTAATTTTGGAGATTTGTTATTGGGGTAAAAAAATGTTTTGTTGGACTAATGGTCAGTCAGTATTGACAAATTCTCTTTCTGTCTGTCTGTCTGTACCTTTGTCCCTCTCCCCACTCCCACTTCCCCACCTCCTCCCCCTTTTTCCCCCTCCTCCTCTTCACCCCCTACCTGTGGCAGATGGTGCGTGAACAATACACCACGATCACAGAGGGCACCCAAATAGAGCGGCCAGAGAACCAGGCTGTCTACAAAATCGGCATTTATGGCTGGAGAAAGCGTTGCCTGTATTTGTTCGTCCTTCTTCTGCTCATCATCCTCCTTGTGAATTTAGCTCTTACCATTTGGATTCTTAGAGTCATGTGGTTTTCCCCAGTAAGTGTTATTTTTCCTGATAATCATGTTCTTGTCTTCTTTGTGCTGTCAGTCTATCCCCATTGCATCAACAGAAGCTCCCTGCCATGCAGTTAGTGTTTGTCTCCTGTCTAGATAGAATGCTCAGTAGCAAAAAAAAAAAAAACATATAACATTTAAAATAATATAGCATTTACCTTTTCTTAACCTTTTGTAACAGTTTCACTGCAAATTATACTGTGTTGATTTTACAGTGAGTTTTCATTGCAGTTTTTCCACTCGTCCTTATCTTTTCATGGTGGGAAAATTGGAGCTATCTTGAGTTTGGGGTTGATTGTGTGTCATAATTGCTTAAAGATTATTTAATTCATTGACAAAATCTTGCAAATTGTATTTTTCTAATTTCACTAATTTATAAATATTTACCATTCAGATAGTTCCAGAAAAGCATCTATTTCTGCTTTATTGACTATGCCAAAGCCTTTGACTGTGTGGATCACAATCAACTGTGGAAAATTCTGAAAGAGATGGGAATACCAGACCACCTGACCTGCCTCTTGAGAAATTTGTATGCAGGTCAGGAAGCAACAGTTAGAACTGGACATGGAACAACAGACTGGTTCCAAATAGGAAAAGGAGTACGTGAAGGCTGTATATTGTCACCCTGCTTATTTAACTTGTATGCAGAGTACATCATGAGAAACGCTGGACTGGATGAGGCACAAGCTGGAATCAAGATTGCTGGGAGAAATATCAATAACCTCAGATATGCAGATGACACCACCCTTATGGCAGAAAGTGAAGAGGAACTAAAAAACCCCTTGATGAAAGTGAAAGTGGAGAGTGAAAAAGTTGGCTTAAAGCTCAACATTCACAAAAGGAAGATCATGGCATCTGGTCCCATCACTTCATGGGAAATAGATGGGGAAACAGTGGAAACAGTGTCAGACTTTATTTTGGGGGGCTCCAAAATCACTGCAGATGGTGACTTCAGCCATGAAATTAAAAGACGCTTACTCCTTGGAAGGAAAGTTATGGCCAAACTAGATAGCATATTCAAAAGCAGATACATTACTTTGCCAGCAAAGGTTCGCCTAGTCAAGGCTATGGTCTTTCCTGTGGTCATGTATGGATGTGAGAGTTGGACTGTGAAGAAGGCTGAACGCCGAAGAATTGATGCTTTTGAACTGTGATGTTGGAGAAGACTCTTGAGAATCCCTTGTACTGCAAGGAGATCCATCCAGTCCATTCTGAAGGAGATCAGCCCTGGGATTTCTTTGGAAGGACTGATGCTAAAGCTGAAACTCCAGTACTTTGGCCACCTCATGCGAAGAGTTGACTCATTGGAGAAGACTCTGATGCTGGGAGGGATTGGGGGCAAGAGGAGAAGGGGACGACAGAGGATGAGATGGCTGGATGGCATCACTGACTCGATGGATGTGAGTCTGAGTGACCTCCGGGCGTTGGTGATGGACAGGGAGGCCTGGTGTGCTGCAATTTATGGGGTCGCAAAGAGTCGGACATGACTGAGTGACTGATCTGATCTGATCTGACCATTCAGATGCAACTTACTTGATTTTTTAAAAGCCCCATTCTGATATGCAATAAATTCTAGTACACATTTCAGTATTTAACAGCAAACTTAGTAACTAGTGAATTCAGTTCAGATCAGTCACTCAGTCATTTCCGACTCTTTGCGACCCCATAGACTACAGCACGTCAGGCCTCCTGGTCCATCACCAACTCCCAGAGCTTACTCAAACTCATGTCCATTGAGTTGGTGATGCCATCCAACCATCTCATTCTCTGTCATCCCCTCTTTCTCCCACCTTCAATCTTTCCCAGCATCAGGGTCTTTTCCATTGAGTCAGTTCTTCTTCTCATCAGGTGGCCAAAGTATTGGAGTTTCAGCTTCAACATCAGTCCTTCCAATGAATATTCAGGACTGATTTCCTTTAGAATGGACTGGTTGGATCTCCTTGCAGTCCAAGGGACTCTCAAGAGTCTTTTCCAACACCACAGTTCAAAAGCATAAATTTTTTGGCGCTCAGCTTTCTTTATAGTCCAATTCTCACATCCATACATGGCCACTGGAAAAACCATAGCCTTGACTAGACTGACCTTTGTTGGCAAAGTAATGTCTTTGCTTTTGAATATGCTGTCTACGTTGGTCATAACTTTTCTTCCAAGGAGCAAGCATCTTTTAATTTCATGGCTGCAGTCACCATCTGCAGTGATTTTGGAGCCCAGAAAAATAAAGTCAGCCACTGTTTCCCAATCTATTTCCCATGAAGTGATGGGACTGGATGCCATGATCTTAGTTTTCTGAATATTGAGTTTTAAGCCAACTTTTTCACTCTCCTCTTTCACTTTCATCAAGAGGCTTTTGAGTTCCTCTTCACTTTCTGCCATAAGGGTGGTGTCATCTGCATATCTGAGGTTATTGATACTTCTCCCAGCAATCTTGATTCCAGCTTGTGCCTCATCCAGACCAGCATTTCACATGATGTGCTCTGCATATAAGTTAAATAAGCAGGGTGACAGTATACAGCCTTGACATACTCCTTTTCCTATTTGGAACCAGTCTGTTGTTCCATGTCCAGTTCTAACTGTTACTTCCTGATCTGCATACAGATTTCTCAAGAGGCAGGTCAGGTGGTCTGGTATTCCCATCTCTTTCAGAATTTTCCATAGTTTGTTGTGATCCACACAGTCAAAGGCTTTGGCATAGTCAACAAGCAGAAATAGATGTTTTTCTGGAACTCTCTTGCTTTTTCCATGATCCAGCGGATGTTGGCAATTTGATCTCTTGTTCCTCTATCTTTTCTAAATTCAGCTTGAACATCTGAAAGTTCATGGTTCACGTACTGTTGAAGCCTGGCTTGGAAAATTTTGAGCATTCCTTTGCTAGCGTGTGAGATGAGGGCAACTGTGCAGTAGTTTGAACATTCTTTGGCATCTCCTTTCTTTGGGATTGGAATTAATAATTTAGTAACCTAAAAATCAGTCATTATAAGGAATTCGGAGTCTGTTTTGGGCACTTTCACGTTCTCAAGATAGCTGGGTAATTTTATATGCTTTAATAATATTTTGTGTCCTTTTTGAAAAAAAATTCATTTAATGCAGAATGTTTTTACTTTACCAGATAGTCACAGTGAGAAAAGATGCAGCAATGAACATTTTTTGGAGACTGAATGAAGGTTGAACTCCTCAGGTTTACACCCCAGGGTCTGTCAGGGGCACCTCCTGACTACAGGGTCCTGTCTGGCCTCAGAAAGACCCTCACTATGTGGAAGGCTGGGGGATGAGCAGGAAGACGCTGGAAAGGCCTGGAAGGGAGACGCACCTACCCGCCCCCTACCTCCAGCCCCATAACTGCTGGAGACAGAAGACTGTAACAGCCCCTGGGCACCAGGAACCCTGCGCTCTCCCAGCCACTGTGTGATCCTACAGCGTGGTTGGCACTCAGTCAGTGTGTCCTGAAAGAATAATGATGTGCATTTTCTTAGAAATACGTGTCAATTAATCCCACAGACTTTGCGTGAACATTGTTATACTGTGAGCCCACCTGGTGCTCTTGGCTGTTTATCGTAAAGTGATTATTTAAATCTTACATGCATTTCCTAAACAGTCCTTTGTATTTACTCAAGATTTAATATAACACTGAATACTGAATAAAAACAACTAAGGTTATAAATAGAGTGCTTAAGAGAAATGCAGAAAAAGGCCGATAGGAAATCTATGAAAATGTATACATAATTTAAGTTGATAATAAAAGAAGTGAAAAAGAAAGCAATAACAGAATCTCTGCTCTTGTTAACAGGTAGGCATGGGTCACCTGCATGTTACGGCAGATGGACTTTGCCTGGAGGGGGAATCTGAGTTTTTATTCCCATTGTATGTCAAAGAAATACGCTCCAGAGTGGTAAGAAATGAGGACACGTTTAAATAATTTGTTTTATGAAAAATAAATAATGATTTGCTTTTCTAATGAAAAGGATGTCTGCACTGACATTGCATGGCTCCCTGGCCGTGTGCCTTGCGTGTGCCCGGGCACACAGTGAGTGACCAGCAGGGTCACACCCCAAACCTTGCCCAGAAACCCCAGCCCCACCCCCAGCAGATTTTTTACATCTCATTGACCAGAGTTGTGTCACTTGGGTCTCTCTCCCCAAAGACAGGCTGAGAAAGCAAATAGCATTTCCAGTCCCTGAGGTGGAAGCCAGAAAAAAAGTGGGGAGAGGGGAGTTGGAAAGCATCCATGAGACAGGCAGAGTGGTTCCCCCGACAGCTGACCGTGTCCATGCCTGGGGGTGGGCCTCGCAGCCCTGATTGCGGCTGTGTCCTCCCTTTCAGGGAGAATGATAAAAAGGAAAAAAAAGAGCCTGGACGTTGGCACCTGAAGACTGGCCTCCATCATGGAACGGTCACTTGCTGGCTGTGACTGTGGGAGAACTTTCATTTAATCTCTTTGAACTCAATTTTCTCATCTGTAGATGAGGAATAAAGCTACCTCCTCCAAAGTGTGGAGGTAAATGAGAGGATGGATGACCAAAATCTTTGGTGAATTGTTAGCTTTTATTATCATGCTAGTTATTTCATAACAAAGCAAAAACAAGTAGTAAGCTCACACCATTGGATAAAAGGTGCTGCTGCTGCTGCTGCTAAGTTGCTTCAGTCGTGTCCGACTCTGTGCGACCTCATAGGCAGCAGCCCACCAGGCTCCCCCGTCCCTGGGATTCTCCAAGCAAGAACAATGGAGTGGGTTGCCATCTCCTTCTCCAATGCATGAAAGTGAAAAGTCAAAGTCATGTCATGTCCAACTCATGTCATTGCTCAGTCATGTCCAACTCTAGCGACCCCATGGACTGCAGCCTACCAGGCTCCCCTGTCCATGGGAGTTTCTAGGCAAAAGTACTGGAGTGGGGTGCCATTGCCTTCTCCGGATAAAAGATGAGACACTGGTAAACCCATGTGCTTCCACAAAGCAAGTTGGAGAATTTCTAACCAGCCAGACTTCCAGAGTGCTCCTAAAACTTCTTTCCTTCTGGGAAAAAAAAACAACGCATCATTCCTCCACAACTTTGGAAGATATTTGGTTCCCTCTGAGTGACATAAACCCACCTGAATCCAACAGCCAAATTACTGCATTCCTTTTGAAGAAAACTGTTTATATAAGAGCCAGCAATCTTCTGCAAAACAAAGCCCCCATTCAGACTATGACCCCACTTACATGCTCATAAAGCCACTTTATCTTCCAACAAAGAGCTCTAAAAGCATAGGCATCCAGCAGATTTTAAAAGCTCTTGAAATTGTGAGAAGGCTTTTGTGTTTTGAAAATAAGTAATACGGTCTTTATTATAGAAGAGCTAAACATTATCTGACTTATCTTTTAAAATATATCATATCCTGAACATAAATTGTGAGAAATGAAATTTTAATTTTTTTGAAAAGACCCAACAAACACCGATTAAAATTTGTTTCAGATCTTCACATTGAGAATGGACCTGGTGTATTATAAAATGTACGTGGGCTCTGTAAACCCATGAGGTTATTATATTTTGTGGGGAAATAATTTAATGCATTTACCCCATTCACATAATATAATTTATGTGAATTATATTCACATAAATTTAGCCGCAGTTTATGGGCTCACAGGATCTGTGATATCAGAAAAATTATTTTCTATAAATCCTCAGTTTATATATAAATGTAAAGGTATAGTCACTTTAGATAGTACACATTTGGCTCACTGTGTGAATCCATTTTTAGGACTCATCTCTGCTTCTGCAGTCCACACAGAATGTGACCATGAACGCACGCAACGCGGAAGGAGAAGTCACAGGCAGGTTAAAAGTGGGTAAGTTCGGCTTCATCAGAGTGCTTTGAGTGTGTGTGTGGTCCACGAGCAGTTGTGCCAAATGGATATATTCGGTTTTTTCTTCTAAAAGATTCAGAGTTATTTATGAGCAAACAGAGTATAAACATCATGCTGTGTTGATCATAGAGAGTCATTCACCTGGTGGGAGGACAGTCTGAAGTATTTTAATTGCAGTTATTTTGATCCCAAGAAATAGAGGACCATTTAAGGTAGTACAAGAAGCACAGTGACTACTGCAGGATACAAAATCATCTTGCAGAGACAGAGAACAGAAAACAAAGTAGTTGAGCTCAAGGATAAAAAGACCCAGGGCTGAGAGTCAAAGTATTTCTCCTCTCTCTTTCTCTCCCCTTCCTTCTCTCCACCGTGTTTCCTTCCTTTCTGTGTGTGGTTTGCCCATGATTTTCACTTGGGTATTGTGATTACATCAGCCCTAACTCTACAGGACTCTCTGGTCCTTCCTTTGGTTGACTGTAGTTCTCAACACCAGCCAACTTAGTCTTCAGTGTCTTCAATTCTGAACTTACAACAAAGTACTCTAATTGGCCCAATCACTCTGTCCAACCAACTGCCCTTGGGTGAGCCTTGTACACCCATCTGATCAACGAATAGGATCAGAGAATATGGTCACATGGAAGCAAGGTCCCATGGAATCTTGCACAGAGAGCAAAAAGATTAGAAGAATAAGTATCAATGGAAAAAATGACAAAGAGCAAACAGATGGTGAAAGGAATATATATTTGTACTACATATGTATACATACATATATATATATGACTCAGTTATACATATACATGTACCAGTTCAGTTCAGTTACTCAGTCATGTCTGACTCTTTGCGACCCCATGGACTGCAGCACACCAGGCCTCCCTGTCCATCACCAACTCCCAGAGTTTACTCAAACTCATGCCCATTGAGTCGGTGATGCCATCCAACCATCTCATCCTCTGTCGTCCCCTCCTCCTCCTGCTTTCAATCTTTCTCAGCATCAGGGTCTTTTCAAATGAGTCAGTTCTTTGCATCAGGTGGCCAAAGTATTGGAGCTTCAGCTTCAGCATCAGTCCTTCCAATGAATATTCAGGACTGATTTCCTTTAGGATGGACTGGTTGGATCTCCTTGCAGACCAAGGGACTCTCAAGAGTCCTATCCAACACCACAGTTCAAAAGCATCAATTCTTTAGTGCTCAGCTTTCTTTATAGTCCAACTCTCACATCCATACATGACTACTGGAAAAACAATAGCTTTGACTAGATCGACCTTTGTTGGCAAAGTATGCTGTTTCAATGGCAATATTTTAATAATATTCCAAAGAATGTACATATATAGTAACTTGATTATGTAATACTCAAATATTGAAGTTAGGTTACTCTATTCAGTCATTATCACAGTTCTTAATTCAGGCCACTCATATACTTAGTAGGTGTTTTCAATAAATACTGATTGAATGAATGAACAGAGGAGTGAATGAAAGATAGTGTAGTATGGGATGGGCTGAAAAACCAGCTGGGAGAGAGTTCTAGGAGATGGACTGGGGTAAGATGGCCTGTCTAGGGTGCTCCAAAGTGCACAGGGGTTCAGGTATAAGTCTGAGCTACACCATGAGGGATTTGGGGTCATGGAGAGGATCATGGGTGGGAAACAGATTCAAAATTTAGCAGCCAAAACAGAGGAGAGAACTTCAACAAAAAAAGTCAGAAATAAAAATCAAGGGGTTAGCAGCATTATTCACAATAGTCAAAACATGGAAACAACATAAGTGTCCATCAATGGATGATGGATAAAGAAGATATGGCATATATGTTACAATGGAATACTATTTATTCAGCCATAGAAAAGAACAAAATAATACCATCTGCAGCAACATGAATGAACCTAGAGGTTGTCATACTAAAGTGAAGTAAGTCCCAAAGAGGAAGGAAATACCATATGATATCACTTACATTTAGAATGTAAAAAAAATAATGAAACAAGTGAACCTATCTAAGAAACAAAAACAGGGTCACAGACATAGAGAACAGATTATGGTTGCCATGGGGGAGGGGACTGGGAAGAGGGGTGGATTGGGCAGTTGGGGTTAGCTGCTGCTGCTGCTAAGTCGCTTCAGTCGTGTCCAACTCTGTGCGACCCCATAGACGGCAGCCCACCAGTCTCCCCCGTCTCCGGGATTCTCCAGGCAAGAACACTGGAGTGGGTTGCCATTTCCTTCTCCAATGCATGAAAGTGAAAAGTGAAAGGGAAGTCGCTCAGTCGTGTCCGACTCTTAGCGACATCATGGACTGTAGCCCACCAGGCTCCTCCGTCCAGGGGTTTTCCAGGCAAGAGTACTGGAGTGGGGTGCCATTGCCTTCTCCGGTTGGGGTTAGCAGATGCAAACTATTACCTAGAGAAGGCATGAACAGCAAGGTTCTACTGTATAGCACAAGGGAACTATATTCAATATCCTGTAATAAACCATAGGGCTTCCCGGGTGGCTCAGTGGTAAAGAATCCACCTGCCAGTGTAGGAGATGTGGGTTTGATACCTGGGTTGGGAAGATCCCCTGGAGAAGGAAATGGCAACCCACTCCAGTATTCTTGCCTAGAGAATCCCATAAACAAAGGAGCTTGGCAGGCTACAGTCCATAAGGTTGCAACATGAAGTTGGACACGACTTAGCAACTAAACAACAAAAACAACAATAAACCGTAATGGAAAAGAATATGAAAATGTGTGTGTATATATATATATATATATAACTGAATCACTTTACAGCAGAAGTTACAACATCATAAATCAACTCTACTTCAATAAAATAAATTTTTAAAAACAAGGGGTTCATCCACAGTGCTGCTGTAAACAGGACTGGAGCCCTTTCCTCGTTATTTAGGTCTGTGGACTCATGCGTGTAGATGTAAAAGACTAGCCTAAAGATTAGAGTCAAGCTACACAGATAAGGGTCATTGACTTCAGGCTTATAAAGCTGAACTAAATAATGCAAAATTACTCTAAAAATTTAGTAGAGTGAACTTAACTGCAGTTCTCTGCTTCCAGGCCAGTATTTGTCTGGTACCATATTTGCAGCAGTAGAATAAAACCTCTCTAAAGGACTTTGAGCTATTTGTGTTTAAATGATGCTCTCTTAAGTTAAAGCTAGCATAGTGGGGAGGGGCGTTAATGGGATATATTGTGAGTTAGGAAGAATTTGATTGTGTTTTTACAAGAAGAACTCTTGGGCCAGTTTCACAAACTGAATTCATCAGACCATAAAACCTGCCTTTATTTACTTCCTTTATCTTTTATTTATTTCCCTCTTTGTTTGAACCAAAGCCTTTTCATTAGAAATTTTATTTTACCAAATACCTCTTTCTTCATCATGAAAAAAATATTTGAGTTTTGTTTCTTAAAGGACATGGCTGCAAATGAGGGTGATGTGTTCACCTCTAATGCACATCCACCAAGGTTATAAAATCTAGTAAACTATTAATAAAAGTTAGAAGATTTAGTTATAAATAGTTATTTTAAGAGGTAATTTATTCCTATGGCGGGCTTGTTGTCACATGGAGAACAGTTTCTTTTGAGGTAGAAGACGTATTTAAACATGTTTAAACACTAAACATGTTTCAGTGTCTATATTTTTTATTAAGTGAAGATGGAACTTTTTTCACCTGTGTGCCTTTGCTCGGGTAGCCCCTCTACCTGGAGGGTCTCATTCTCTCCTCATCAGGGAAACACTGATGCTTCCAGGTCAGCCCAGACATTCTCCCCCCAGGGTGTCAGGAATTCCTTGTTGGGTGCTCGCTGGACACTGTCCATGTTCGTCTCATGGCACTTATCACATTGCCCTGGGCTTACATTCCGTTGTCCTCAATAGACTGTGAATTCCATCTGCATCTCACTCATTCATATATGTTCAATTATTAGCACAGAACTTTGAACATAAAAAACATACAAGAAATTTGTATTGAATGGGAGAGACTCACTCTCCTGCATTTTCTTTGATTTGACGGTTTGCTTGGCTCTGTTACTTGTGAAAACTATGCAGCTAAACTCATTTGTTGAATATTTCAACAATATATATGAACTAATGGTTACAGGAAAAATATGTCATTTAGTTGAGCCCTTTTACTTAATAAATTTTCCTCGAATTGTTATATGAACCTCCAGGGAGCTTAACAGTGAACTCTTACTGGATAAATTACTCCGGTTTTTTCATCTTGATTTTAAGCTCAAATAACTTCAAATTCATCACTTAATGAAGAGCAATGTTTATATGATAAATACATCAGATATATCCGTGACCCAGAAGAGATAAATAGTGACACTGAGTCACAGAGTAACTGAGTTTGGGGGAAAGCTAAGAAGAGCAAAAATGCAGGCAACTAACAAAAAATAAAGCGAGCCTTCCTAAAGAGAACAGAGATAAAACATAGAGGGGAAAGAAAATCACTTCCACTTTATAACATACACAGGTACACATATTTAAATGAAGCATGTATGTGGAGGGTTTTGAGATACAGATCAGAATATGTATTGTGACACTATCCAAAACTGATGAATATATTATTGAAAAACTTCTATTTAATTTCTAGCAGATCCCCCTCAACTTGAATGAATGCTGTGAGGGACACAGGGACACATACACAAAAGCTTTCAGTTCAGTTCAGTCGCTCAGTCGTGTCCGAGTCTTTGCAACCACATGAATTACAGCACGCCAGGCCTCCCTGTCAAGTATCCATTTGACAATAAACTTACTTTTCTAGATAAGACTATAGAGCCAACAAAAGAATTCAGGAACACTTGAACAAATGCTGAATGCTGTGTCCTAGAGAGATTAGTAAAGTGAAGTCTCTCAGTTGTGTCTGACTCTTTGTGACCCCATGGACTGTAGCCTACCAGGCTCCTCTGTCCATTGGATTTTCCAGGCAATAGTACGGGAGTGGATTGCCATTTCCATCTCCAGGGGATCTTCCCAACCCAGGGATCAAACCCGGGTCTACCGCATTGTAGACAGATGCTTTACCGTCTGAGCCACTAGGGCAGACAGGTGATCTAGAGAGATTAATCCAGCATTAATCCTTCATTGTAGACAGACGCTTAATCTGCATTGTAGACAGATGCTTTACCATCTGAGCCACCAGGGCAGACAGGTGATCTAGAGAGATTAATCCAGCATTAATCCTTCATGCTGGGTTAAAGTGCAGGGTTGGAAAAACAAGAAGCACAGAGAAATTAGGAGACATAGAATGATGTGCACCAATGAGGGAGACTGAACAAGATCTCAACCACCAAACGTACAGCATCACCAATGCCTGGCACTAGAAGCATCCATGAAACAAACATCTGCTGAGTCAGTCATGGGTTGCTCACAGTGGGTCTAAAGTTCATGAGAAAGGAGTCAACTTGGAGGACAAAGTGATGCCCTGTCCCTGAAATAGAAGATGTGGAGGAGACAGAAATGTCTGGGGTGAAGAGGAAGGGCAGAAGTTGGAGGGTGTATTTCCATGGTGATGTCTGTTTTCTCCAAGGAGTAGGAGGTGAGGGGTAGGGCAGAGGCGAGAATCCGAGTGACTCATTGCCTGGGTTAACTTTGGTCACCGAGATGGTCTTTCACAGATCTCACATTTCAGAAAACAAAATCCTCAGTTGTTGATATGCAAAAGAATAGCAATTTAAGTAATCTGCATAGAAGAATTATATTATTTTGGGCAGGTTTCAAAAACTGGAAAAAATTAATTTTTAAATAATTCATTCATACATATATCTGATACATACTAACACACATGTGACCTAAATTAATTTTAATTAAGATTTAGGGTTAGGACTTAAAATTTAATCACAGAATTAATAAAAAACTATTGGTGACAAATCCTAAATGTTTAGTGATCTGGTACTACTGGGTGACAGCACATGTAAAAGTAGAGTTTGTAACACTGCATAGAGTAAACACTTTATAATAAGCTGTTTTAATTAATTCTTTAGGTCCCAAAATGGTAGAGGTCCAGAGTCAGCAGTTTCAGATCCACTCCAAGGATGGCAAGCCACTATTCACTGTGGATGAAGAGAAAGTCATGGTTGGTACAGATAAACTTCGAGTAACCGGTAGGTATAGCTCTTTATTTTTGATTAAGGAATAACTGACAAACAACATTGTTTCAAGTATACAATATGGTGATTCAATATTTGTATATATCATGAAATGATCCACACTAAGTCTAGTTAATGTCCATCACCACACATACTTACAAATTTATTTTCTCGTTATGAGAACTTTTAAGATGCACTCTCTTAGCAACCTTCAAATATACCATACAGTATTATTAACTAGGGGGGCTTCCCAGGTGGCTCAGTGGTAAAGAACAAGACTGCGAACACAGGAGACTTGGGTTCAATCCCTGAGTCAGGAAAATCCCCTGAAGAAGGAAATGGCAACCCACTCTAGCATTCTTGCCTGGGAAATCCCATGGACAGAGGAGTGGCTGACTGTAGTCCATGGTGTCGCAAAAGAATCAGACAGGACTTAGCGACTAAACAACAGTTGCTTTCTGATTTTAAAACAAGCCTGAGTAAGAAAAATATGTATACCCCAGTGTTCACTGCAGCACTGTTTATAATAGCCACGATTTGGAAGCAACCTAAGTGTCCATCAACAGAGGAATGGATAAAGATGAGGAGTTAGATACAATGGAATCTAACTCAGCCATTGAAAAGAATGAAATAATGCCATTTGAAGCAACATAAATGGGCCTAAAGAGTGTTATATTAAATAAAGTAAGTCAGACAGAGAATAAGAAATATGATATGACATCCCTTACATGTGTAATCTAAACAGAAATGATACAAATGAACTTACTTACAAAACAGAAAGAGACTCACAGACTTAGACAATGAGTTTATGGTTGTTGGGGGGAGGAGAAGGATGGGGGAAAGGATACTTAGGGAGTTTGAGATGAGCATGCACACACTGCTGTATTTAAAATGGATAACCAACAAGGACCTGCTGTATAGCCCAGGGAACTCTGTTCAATGTTATGTGGGTGGGAGGGGAGTCTGGGGGAGAATGGATACGTGTACATGTAAGGCTGAGTCCCTTTTCTGTCCACATGAAACTACCACAGCATTGTTCATCAGCTATACCCCAGTACAAAATAAAAAGTCAAAACAAACCTGGGTACTTGCAGCTGCTTTAAAAATCACATTTTGTTTATAGGAACTTAGTGAAATCGTGGTGTTCTTGGAAAAGTAGGAAAGCAGTTATGCCTATTTTATCCCACAACTCAAACGTCTATACAAAGTCAACAATCAGAATCTACATGTCCCATAATATGCAGAATAGAGGCTTGATTGTTGGCCGTTGTTCACTTTTGTAAGAATACTGCACCTTTGGTTTGTGTTTAGGAC
This sequence comes from Tragelaphus eurycerus, assembly GCA_935064755.1. Classification (NCBI taxonomy): domain Eukaryota; kingdom Metazoa; phylum Chordata; class Mammalia; order Artiodactyla; family Bovidae; genus Tragelaphus; species Tragelaphus eurycerus. The sequence continues at coordinate 37,568,361 of CAKXYN010000007.1, read as the reverse complement.
CTGAAGGGGCTCTTTTTGAACATTCGGTGGAGACGCCCCTCGTAAGACCCGACCCACTCCAGGATCTCAGGTAAGAGTTTTGTTCAGATGTAAACAAACTGGTTATGTGCTGGAGTAATGCTTCAGCAGATGCTACCAGGTGGTTCCTTATTCTGATGACCTTCCACCCGTGACAGGTCATTTCTGACAGAATCCAGAGGGTGAACGTCCTTGTGCGCGTCCCATCCTCTCGTCTCTGAGACGAAGGCCTGGTGACCAGCCCTACTCCTGCCCCAGGGCAGCCTGCACTGTTCTGGTAGACTAGTTCCTCCTCCAGGAAACCTCAGGGACCTGGCTAAATGCCACTATTTTCTTTATTTTTTCCTAGCTTTTTTTTAAATTGTGGTAAAAATACACATATAAAACGTATCATTGTAACCATTTTTAAATGTATAGTTCAGAACATATTTATAATTTACAAACTTAAAAGTTTTGTTTTTTATTTTCTATTATGGTTTACCACAGGATATTGAATATGGTTCCCTGTGCTCTACAGTAAGACCTTATTGTTCATCCATCCTGTATATAGCACTTTGCATCCGTTAACCCCAAACTCCCGATCCTTCTCTCCCTCCATCACCACTCTTCCCCCTGACCGCCACAGGTCTGTTCCCTGTTTGTGGGTCTGTTTATGCTTTGTAGGTGAGTTCATTGTGTCATATTTGAGATTCCACACACAAGTGGCATCATCGATGGCTCAGCAGGTAAAGAATCTGCTTGAGATGCAGGAGACGCGGGAGATGCGGCTTTGATCCCTGGGTGGGGAAGATCCCTTGGAGGATGACATGGCAACCCACTCCAGTATTCTAGACTATTGCTTGAAAAATCCCATGGACAGAGGAGCCTGGCGGTCTACAGTCCAAAGGGTCGAAATGACTCAGACATGACTGAGCCCACAGCACACATAAGTGATATCCTATGGCATTTGTCTTTGTCTGACTAGAATATGTACTAGAGAGTAGGATAATCTCTAGGTCCATCCACATAGCTGCATACAGCATTATTTCACTGTTTTGTGTAACTGAATAATATTCCATTGTGTGTGTGTGTGTGTGAATATACCACATCACTTTATCTATTCACCTGTCGATGGACATTGAGGTGGTTTCCACAGTTTCTGGTTACTGTGAATAGTGTTGCTATTAAAGTAGGGGTGTAAATTCAGCTATTTAAAAATGCTTAATTGACTCCATGTCAGCCATAGGAAACTCCAGAATGGTCCTGGGGCACTTGGCCTGTGACCTAGTCTCCATGGGGCTCCCTAGACTGCCACCCTAGGCACCTCTCCTCACTCATCCTGAGACCGAGCAGCTGCCAGCCCCAAGCTCCACACTCCTACACACCTTGTCCCACCTGACGGGGGTGCCCCTCCTTACCTTGGACACCCGTGGACGTCTCCTTGTCCTCATGCTTCGGCTCACCAACCCATCGTTTTCCCCTGAAAATCATCAGCTGAGGTAAAACAATGGCACCTTTTAGTGAAAGAGAATTGTGTCCTATATGGGCTTAAAATGTCCAAAAGGCATTCTCAGAAATTTCAGTTTACATTACATTTTTAAAATATGTGCACCGTGAGTAGAGACAAGAGCATTACAAAACTGAGAACATGATGAATCCATATATGCAAAGAAATTGGAAAACTTTGATATATCTTTTTTCAACTGTGGCAAAATACACATAAATTTTACCTTCTTGACCACTCTTAAACGTACAGTTCAAAAGCCTATGGTAGGCTCATTGTTGTCAACCATCCCTACCTCCAGTTGCCAGAATTCTTTACATCTTGCAAAACTGAAACTCCACACCCCTTAAACACTAACTCCTGTCCCCTTCCCCAGGCCCTGCACGCCACCACCCTGCCCTCTGTGTCTATGAATCTGAGGACTCTCGGCACGTTTAGTGGAATCGTACAGTGTATGTCCTTTTGTGACTGGCATAATATCCTCAACCCTTGGAATATCTCTACATAATATCAGAATATATAAAATCACCTCATTCCAAATGTGTTTATTCTTTATACAGAGTCTCTGTGTGCCTGTGTGTATTTCACTGTATCACTGGCTACTGAATGTCCTTTACTGCTCTAACTGTTTATTCCAATAGTATATTTGTGCTTTGTAACAAAAACAAACAGTTTTAAAAACAAGTGTCTTCCAGTCTACAGTGTCACTTAAAGTCACATTTAGAATTTGAACTGGAAAAATATTCAGGTCAACTAGCATATTCTAATATATTATGTATAATAGGGGAATAACATACAGTAGGAACCCCAGCTTTACAAACAAGCCTGGTGACCTTGGCCAAACTAACCCTTTGAGGCTATATTTTTTCATAAAACATTGGTACTATTATACATCTCAGAGTATGCTGGGGAAGATTTAATAAGCTATGAAGTTAAAAATGTTTTGTAAACTGAAAGTGGAATACAAATAATCATTTTTATTATCATTATTATACCAACTAGATATTCATACCAAATGGAATTGGAGTTAGGAAACTTTGCATTTCTCTTAATGTCTAATTAAACATTAATCTAAAGCAAATGAGAGTTCAATTCATCTTACCCACTTAGAGAACATTTGCAGCATAAAATTAGATTGTGGCTATAATTAAACTGTAACAGTTTCATTAATTTTGATAAAGGACCATGAGATCAATATTATAGAATTATTATAGTTAGGGAAGAAGAACATTTTATTTTTGTAGGAAAGAAACATGATTCAATATCTTTAAAAAATAATACCATGAGAAAAATTTTGTTATTAAAAATAATATAAATTGTAGAGCTGCCAAACCACTCTTTGCAATGAATGTCACTGTTTTAAAAGTATGGGCCTCATTATTAAACAATTCATCTTACATTTTTCCCATTAGGAAATAAATTTTCTGGCTTCTACAGCAGGCCTTTCCTGAAAAAGTAATGGCAGAAGAGTATTCTCTGGCTTTCTAAAACGTGACACTAAGGGAACATTCCATAACTTAAGTGTTAAAACTAGAGTGATTGAGAACATAATGAAATTATAAGGAATTGCTTGAGGAATGGGGTTTGGATGGAAGACATGAACTAACAGGTTTCGAATGCCTGCCACTGCCAGGAAATGTGTCTATCAGATCAGATCAGATCAGTCGCTCAGTCGTGTCCGACTCTGCGACTCCATGAATCGCAGCACGCCAGGCTTCCCTGTCCATCACCAACTCCTGGAGGTCACTCAGACTCACGTCCATCGAGTCAGTGATGCCATCCAGCCATCTCATCCTCTGTCGTCCCCTTCTCCTCTTGCCCCCAATCCCTCCCAGCATCAGAGTCTTCTCCAATGAATCAACTCTTCACATGAGGTGGCCAAAGTATTGCAGTTTCAGCTTTAGCATCATTCCTTCCAAAGAAATCCCAGGGCTGATCTCCTTCAGAATGGACTGGTTGGATCTCCTTGCAGTCCAAGAGACTCTCAAGAGTCTTCTCCAACACCACAGTTCAAAAGCATCAATTCTTCGGCGCTCAGCCTTCTTCACAGTCCAATTCTCACATCCATACATGACCACAGGAAAGACCATAGCCTTGACTAGACGAACCTTTGTTGGCAAAGTAATGTCTCTGCTTTTGAATATGCTATCTAGGTTGGTCATAACTTTTCTTCCAAGGAGTAAGCGTCTTTTAATTTCATGGCTGCAGTCACCATCTGTAGTGATTTTGGAGCCCAGAAAAATAAAGTCTGACACTGTTTCCACTGTTTCCCCATCTATTTCCCATGAAGTGATGGGACCGGATGCCATGATTTTCATTTTCTGAATGTTGAGCTTTAAGCCAACTTTTTCCTCTCCACTTTTACTTTCATCAAGAGGCTTTTTAGTTCCTCTTCACTTTCTGCCATAAGGGTGGTGTCATCTGCGTACTGTCACATAATTTCTCTCGTTTCCTTGTCAGCTCAACCTGAAAAGCATCAACTCAATCCCCATTTTACAAAAGAGAACACTGAGCTCAAGGTAGGAGCACATTCTAAGACACAAAGGAAAAAAGGCAGCCAACTGATGACTCAACTTAGCTCTGGCTCCAAAGCCAGTGTGCACTCTGTTCCCACCTTCCCACCACAATCACCCACCTTTAGTGATTCACTCCCTGATTTACCACCAGACTCTGCTGACTGAGTGCATGAGAGTTGTGTTGTGTTCTGTGAGTTCATGCTATCACCTCTCTTTCCCTTTTTATGTCTATGTCCAATAGCATTACTATTCCTGGCCTGAGTATAATGAGATCAGTTCTGGAGTATCTTAACTGACCTATGAAAACTTTGTGGATGTTGTTGGGTTAAGATCATGAAGATGATTTATAAAAAGACCTCTGAAATATACATGTTTAAATATCACAATTTAAATCTTGGTATTTTCTCAAATGGTAGTTATGAAAGGGTAACAGTTATTTTCTTTAAGAAAAATATATAATTGGCTTGTATTTAAGCTAGATTTACATTTCTTAGGGCAAGGTCAACCTCAAGAGAAGTATGAACTGTAACATACCATTTTAAAGCTAATTCTCATTTATGCATGATATAATTCAATCTTTTTTTAAAAAATTCAGCAAAAATGTATAAATTGTGTTTGCATGCCAGAGTCTATATAGATAGATGCTGGTTCCACAGTGATAAAAGGCGTGGTCCCTGACCTTAGTGAGTTTAGAGTCTGTTGGAAGAAAGAAACGTGCAAACAAGTTACAATGACATTATTCATTGTGATGAAGGTGCAAAACGATAGTGAGGGCATAGGAGAAAGAGTGTAACTCTTTCTAGGGTGATCTGAGATGAAGTCACAGATAAGAAAGCTCTTGAATGGAAACTTAAGGAATCAGTAGATGTGGACGCAGTGGGGCAAACTGCAAAGCCCCTACAGCCCAGTAGGGATGTGGAAACCATGCCTAGGACATAGTAACACATATGTTTCTTCATTAGATCGATAAAATGAACAGACATGGAAGTATTCGTTCCCATTTCAAACACTTGTAAAAATTGGTTTCCTTAATACAGTTTATAAATATCACCTGAGTAGAAACCAAGGAAGCCCATTCATTCCCAGGTCCCAGTAGTCAAATAGAAAATTCATGGTCAGTGCATGTGTCACTCAGTCGTGTCTGACTCTTTGCAAACCCGTGGACTGTAGCCCACCAGGCTCCTCTGTCCATGGGATTTTCCAGATAAGAATACTGGAGTGGGTTGCCATGCTCTCCTCCAGGGGATCCTCCCAATCCAGGGATCGAACCCAGGTCTAGTGCATCTCCTGCATTGCAGGTGGATTCTTCACCACTGGCACTACCTGGGAAGCCCATGGTGGAGTGGAAGCTAAGTCAGGGGTACTCAAGGAGAAATCAGGATTCTGCAGCGACTAGGGGCTAGAACGTGAATATTTTATGGAGACTGAGATTTCAAACTAAAACCTAGCGTGCATGAAATGCCCAGAGATATCTCATAGATCTTGAAAAGATATTTCAGCGTCTGGTAGGATTAAGCACACATGCGCGCGCGTGTGCGCGCGCGCACACACACACATATGCATACACACATACATACACACACCCTCTCAGGGTTTTTCTGTCTCACCATTTCTCTGTCTGTTCTTGCTTATTTTTCCATGTGAACATTAGGTCTTTGATATCTGACCATGCTGAACACATTCATGGAAATGTGTACTTCAGAGCATTCTCATCTTAGCCTTTTTGGTAATATGGGTCTAAACCTATGCTGAATTGAAGTGTTTCGTCTTCAAGGATAGAAATGATGCAGAGGGGACGAAGTCTGCTTCCGGGAGCATCGCGTTGTGGGAACATTAACAACTAGTCATTGGTCCTGTTGAGGTCACTTGTGGTTTGAGAATTTCCCTGGAAATGGACTCATCTTCGCCAGGGTTCCTGAAATGGGCCCAGCGGTGCAGGGTGCTCACACCCTCCTCCTTCCCCTCCTCTGTCTTCCATCAGACCAGGCTCATATAGGTACCAGCGTGTTTCCCCCAACACCTAAACCCAACAGAATTTGACCATTCCAGGAATATCTCTGCTTCTAACACTCAAAGTCATATTTTAACATGTATAACAGGTCAGATCTTACATACTGAGAGGGACATAAGAAAAGGGAGCTTTATTTTCCATAACAAATAGTGGTAGATGAGAAAACTTACCAATTAAAGGTAGCAATCCACGTGATTTAAAGGTTGATTGGTACCACTTGGTCATAAAAAAAGAACAAAATAATGTCATTTGCAGCAACATGGATACAACTGGAGATTATCATGCTAAGTCAAGTAAGCCAAAAAAGACAAATAATATAGGATATCACTTATATGTGGAATCTAAAATATGGCGCAAATGAAATTGGCTGTGAAACAGACTCAAGGACATAAAGAATAGACTGGTGCGTGCCAAGCGGGTTGGGGGAGGGAAGGATTGGGAATTTGGGATTAGCAGATGCAGATTATTATATATAGGATGGATAAGCAACAAGGTCCTACTGTGTAGCACACTGTGTACTCAATATTCTGTGATAAACTATAATGGAACAGAATATAAAAGATTTTATATATATATATATGTATGTATAATCGAGTCACTTTTCTATGCAGCCAAAATTAATTAACACAACATTGTAAATCAACTATACTTCAATTAATAAATTATTTTAAAAGTCGATCAGTCACTTCAGATGTGCATTCATTACCAGGCACTTCTCGCCTCTTAAATGCTACCCTTTCTTTCTCCTACCACCTGCACCCTACTCTGACCCTGCAGTGGGAAGGGTCTTTTTCTCCTTCTCGTGGATCTTTAAACATTCCAAGCAAGTCGGCCTTTCGTCCTTTGGTTGAGTCGGGTTGGAGCAGCTGAAAAGCCTGTCCAGTGATCCTGTTGGGCCATCTGGTGAAAATGCCATCAGTTGTTTCCAGGCAGAAGCCAATAAGAGAAGTTCCCTGCTCCTGTGTTCCTGGTTCTGTGTCTGTGTTTGACTAAATCACAAGGAGATGCTGCTGAATCTTACAGAAACAGGCCTGCTGAGGCCAGTCTCCACCCTGTCTATAAACTCCATTAGTTTATTATTTTTCCAGGAGAAATTGCTGCATGTGCCCTGTAATCTTTCTAAATGAAAAAAAAAGCGCAAACAACCAAGTCCAAACTTTTGTGAACTTGTAGCAAATGAATGTGTTGCCCTTAAATTTCTCTTTTTCCCAAAGAAGTCTGGGTTTGGGCTAAAAAAAAAAAAAAAAAGTTTTCCAGAGATAGTCACCAGTAGCACTTTCTTCTGGTGTGGCATGCCAGACCACTGACCACGCTGTCCGGAGCTGCCACACAGGGCTGGGATGGTCTAACGTTTGCATCAGTTTTCAGAGGATATTAATTTCATAGATTCTCATTGATGGGAAGTTAATTTCTTTACTCCACTTTATTTCTGGATTTATCAATGAAAATCAACCCTGAATAGTCACTGAAAGGACTGATGCTGGAACTGAAGCTCCAATACTTTGGCCACCTGATGCGAAGAGCTGACTCACTGGAAAAGACCCTGATGCTTGGAAAGATTGAAGGCAGGAGGAGAAGGGGATGACAGAGGATGAGATGGTTGGATGGTATCACCAACTCAATGGACATGAGTTAGAGCAAACCCTGGGAGATAGTGAAGGATAGAGGAGCCTGGCATGCATGGGGTTGCAAAGAGTTGGACATGACTTAGTGACTGAACAGCAGCTGTTCAGTCCATCCCCATGGACTGCAGCATGCCAGGCTCCCAATGTATAGCAAAACCCACAATATTATAAAGGAATTAGCATCTAATTAAAATAAATTAATTTAAAAAAATTTTTAAAGAATGAATGAATATACTATATATCTTGCTGATATATATTCTCTATATGTCTCTATCTCTATTGGAAGATACCATGTCTTACTGATTATATTCTCTATAATCTTACTGATTGTATTCTCTAAGATTTATGTTCTCTAAGAATATAATCAGTAAAATATATAGTATATTCAACATTGGTTGGGGGATTCCTGGGGTGGCTGTTTTTTATGCCATTTTTTCTTGGTTTCCTTCCCTCACTTCAGACTAGAATCCCCGACACGGAGTCTCAGCATGGACGCCCCAAAGGGCGTTCACATTCAAGCCCCTGCAGGGAAGATCGAGGCCCTTACCCAGATGGACATCGTTCTTCAGAGCAGTGACGGGACGGTGAGTCCAGCGGACGGTGCGTGGTGGGTGCTCCGGTTGTAGCAGCACACGTCCACTAAGTAATGCTGACATTCACGTCCAATAAGGCATCAGCAAAGTACAGTTTATAAAGAGACATCATGAAAGGCATCGCAGAAAATGTGAAAGAAGGAAAAATTTAACACTGAAAGAAAAGCCAAGAAAGGTTAAAAGCAGTCTCTGTTGGATCCAGACTGCTTTCTTTGGCCTTTGTACTATCAAGTCTCTTGTTGTTTTCAGCTTTGAAAAAGTCCTGGACATTCAGAGCTCGCAAAGAATGTCCATCCTGCCACTTCCTAGTGACCCTCTCAGTAGAACTGTCCCTGGGGGTCACCTGTAAGGGATAACTCTTTTTTTTTTTTTTTTTTTACCACCTAGAGTGCTCACTCACATCAAGTCCTGGTTCAGTGAAAGTCAAATATGAAAAATAAGAGTTGCAATAAAGAAAACTCTGGAACCTCCAGTCCAGAAATAAAACATCCCTGATAAAAGCCCCTCTCAGAATGGGCAGCAAGGCACAGGCTCCCTATTATTTATTGATCCTTCTAGTGTGAAATCAATTCGCCAATTACCTGTTTGAATCAGGGACATTAACAGGCCTCTCTGGGCCTCTCTCCTCATTTGTCAAGTACAGGAAATAGTATCTACTTCACTGTGTCACAGAGCTAAGAGACATCAATGCAGAAAGATAATTTTGAACTGATACTAATTTAACATTAAGAGGGGGTATGGTTGAGGCTGCAGAGGGAGACCACAGGAGGCAGGTTCAGTCCTTGGCTTGGCAAGATCCCCTGGAGAAGGGAATGTCAACCCAAGTATTCTTGCCTGGGAAATCCCATGGACAGAGGAGCCTGGCCCAGCTATAGCTCATGAGTCACAAAGACTAGAACTTAGTAACTAACAGCAGCAGCAGCAAAGCATTAGACAATAACCTATATAGGTTCTGCTCCAAAAAACATAAGACCCATTTGACTTCCTGCTCTGATGGTGGCCCAGACCCCAGGGCAAAGCCTGCCTGCCATGCACTTGTACTGTCACCCTGAGCTTCCCGCAGAGACGTCAGCATCCTGGATGCCAGTGTATTCAGAGCTTGGCCTGACGGGACCAGAGCCGCATAAAACAAAGGTGGGATACGACCTTGTTGGTGAGGAAGAACGTGGTAGCTTCCCAAACATAGTTGAGTTTGTTCTGATGAGTGAGCACCCTGCCAGGGCTCAGCCTTGGTTGCTCTGTGCTATGATTCTGATTTCTTTTAGCTGTCAGAGATTTCTAAAACTCAATCAACAGCCATTTGTGTGCATCTTGGTTCAACTAAACCTCTCTAGGAAAAAAAAGTCCAGTGGCTTCCCTCTTATTTTAGTTGTCTGTCACCTGCTTCCTGTATCTAATAGAAGGCAACAGAGTTGCAAATAAAATTTTAAAAGCTGGAGAAATGGTTGTTAGCCATTATGATGAATTTAATTGCCTCTCCTAGGAAAATAATATCATGAGCAATTCCAGAATTCACAAGGTAAAATGAATGAGTCAACTTCTACGGCTTGTACTTTATCCTAATAGAAGGAGAAGCTGAAAGTCAAAGTGGAACACAAGGTCAATGTGAATCAAAAAATGGTATTATTTTGGCCGGATAACTCTGAAAGGTCTTCAAGGAGTGTCACATCATACACTTTCCTAGCTGGCCTAGTGCAATGAGTAAAAGGGGAAAAAAAAAAAGACTTCCCTCCAGTTCCTAAGGAATATTTATCCCCCCTGCCCAGATAGAGGAGAAGGCAATGGCACCCCACTCCAGTACTTTTGCCTGGAGAATCCCATGGACGGAGGAGCCTGGTGGGCTGCAGTTCATGGGGTCGCTAGAGTTGGACATGACTGAGCGACTTCACTTTCACTTTTCACTTTCATGCATTGGAGAAGGAAATGGCAACCCACTCCAGTGTTCTTGCCTGGAGAATCTCAAGGACGGGAAGCCTGGTGGGCTGCCGTCTATGGGGTCGCACAGAGTTGGACACGACTGAAGCGACTTAGCAGCAGCAGCCCAGATAGAAACTAGAAATAGGCTTTGAAAGAATGAGGTCATCATCATGTGACTTCAGCCAAGGCAGGTGCCTACTTCATTTTCTATGCAGAGAAAGAACTTGGAACATTTGGAGCATTTGAGTTTTGTATTTGTCATGTTCCCTCCCCCTTGACCACGTCTTGTCTCGCTCTCTCCCAAGCAGCTTATGCTCGACGCAGAAACTGTGTGTTTGCCAGAGCTGGCTCTGGGGAGCCAGGGGCCCGCGGGCAGCTCCCAGGGGCTCTACGAGGTCTGTGCATGTCCGAATGGGAAGCTCTACCTGTCTGTGGCTGGCATGGGTACCACGTGCCACGAGCACAGTCACCTCTGCCTCTAAACCATTGGCATCACCCAGGGAGCACCTGCTGTGTCTCAGTGTGCTCAGCAGTACAGACCTCAGCCTTCACAGCTGGAGCCGCTCGACAACGGTGAGCTGAGTTTGCACGTGGGAGTTTGAAAGGAGCTCAAACGTACCACTGAAAATGTTCCCATGAAACTCTGTGATCTCAGAGTGGACCTTAGACACAGAAGTCCAAGAATCAGAAGTGTTGATACCATCAGATGGGCTCGTTGCCATCAGAACCATTGTGACTTTCCCTGTCCTGTGTGTGTCAGTCTGTGATGGGATGTTGGGCTGCTGTGTGGAATGGATGCATGAATGTGTGATGCTCAGCTGGGGACCTCTGATCTCCCGTGAGAGTAGTCTGAGTCCTGCCCAGGTGCCCCAGACTTCTCTGAGGTTTTCCACTGTGTCACTCAATCCTGCAGGAGCTGTATTCATTTCAACGCTAAGTGTGTCTGGTTTCAGAAGAAAATCTTCAAGTTTTAAAGGGATGTTCAGATTGATTAGTCTTTCAGAATGTGGTCAGAAGAATAAATTGTACACAACTGATCATGTTTCTTTGTATGGTCCATAAGCAATAAAAATCAACCTACATTTTTCATAGACTTCACCATGTGTGTTACTTTCTTTAATCCTCACAACTCTTTTTGAGTTCAGTACTGTTTTTCCCCCAGTTGCTGGTGATAAAAAAAAAAAAAAAAAGGTTCAGATGAGTCAAGTCACAGGTCACCCAGTATCTACTAAAATTAAACTCAACTAGACCCTAACATTTCAACATCAGTTTTCACTTTGGAAAACTTGGATCTGTGTCTCATTGCACCTGCATCACCTGTTTACCTGATACCTGCACAGACGGGCCGATGCCTCTGTGAAAGGTGGAGAAACTAAAGTCAAGGGGAGTTTTGTCATCCACCAAGATGGCCCCATGAGCTGGTGGGGGCTCGCCGCTGCCCAGCCCGCGTGCTCACCTCACAGGAGAGGTGAGGGACCAGGGTGGAGCGGAGCTTCACCAAGTCACTGCTCACTGTTGCTGTCCTTGGCTGTGATCTGTATATGAAAACGGTGGACGCACACGCCACACCCATGAACGCTTTTGTTTTGTGGTTTTTACCTACACAGTTGAATGCCTTCATCACACCGAATGCTAGGTGTTGGTTTTGCTGTCTCTTTTCCTGATCATTCGCCTTAGAATCCCCACATGGCACAAGACGTGGTGGTACCAACAGCACTGCGACTTTCCCATTAAAGGATTGATGACTAGAAATACAACATCGGTTTCATGTTCCACAGTCTCAGAATCGAGAGAAAAGTGGTCTTTATTTCTAATGCTGTCTTAACAAGGTGTTAACAATGCAACCCACTCCTAACAGTTTCTTAATATTTAAATTACTGGTATTATAAACATTTGAAATTATTAATACAAAATAAAATACAAATTAAAATTTTAAAAAGACAGTGTGTCCTAATCAGTTAAGAGCAAACTCAATTCTGAATATAACACTCATAGTTTCAGGGTATTGGCAGGGTGGGGACTTAGATTATTTAAATAAGTATTTGCCTTTTCCATTTAGTTAAGTCCTGATTTTTAGAATCAATGTCTGCTTTCTGGCTGTGACACTCCTGTTATCATAGTAGTGTTGTCATTTTTGTGTCATATTTACTCTCTTACACCATGTTTGTGCAAGAAAAAAAGTCTTCCAACCCAGTTGATGTAGATGGGTTCTCATAGAATGTGTGTATATGTCCAAAAAAATGATGTCAATGATAAAGCAAAGTCAAAAAAAAAAAAAAAAAAAAAAAAATCAAAGGACAGGGAATAAACATTTTAAATCAGATCAGATCAGATCAGTCGCTCAGTCGTGTCCGACTTTTCGCGACCCCATGAACCTCAGCACGCCAGGCCTCCCTGTCCATCACCAGCTTCCGGAGGTCACTCAGACTCGCATCCATCGAGTCAGTGATGCCATCCAGCCATCTCATCCTCTGTCGTCCCCTTCTCCTCCTGCCCTCAATCCCTCCCAGCATCAGAGTCTTCTCCAATGAGTCAACTCTTCGCATGAGGTGGCCAAAATACTGGAGTTTCAGCTTTAGCATCATTCCTTCCAAAGAAATACCAGGATTGATTTCCTTCAGAATGGACTGGTTGGATCTTCTTGCAGTCCAAGGGACTCTCAAGAGTCTTCTCCAACACCACAGTTCAAAAGCATCAATTCTTCGGCGCTCAGCCTTCTTCACAGTCCAGCTCTCACATCCATACATGACCACAGGAAAGACCATAGCCTTGACTAGGCGAACCTTTGTTGGCAAAGTAATGTCTCTGCTTTTGAATATGCTATCTAGGTTGGTCATAACTTTCCTTCCAAGGAGTAAGCGTCTTTTAATTTCATGGCTACAGTCACCATCTGCAGTGATCTTGGAGCCCAGAAAAACAAAGTCTGACACTGTTTCCACTGTTTCCCCATCTATTTCCCATGCAGTGATGGGACCAGATGCCATGATCTTCGTTTTCTGAATGTTGAGCTTTAAGCCAACCTTTTCACTCTCCACTTTCACTTTCATCAAGAGGCTTTTTAGCCCCTCTTCACTTTCTGCCATAAGGGTGGTGTCATCTGCATATCTGAGGTTATTGATATTTCTCCCGGCAATCTTGATTCCAACTTGTGTTTCTTCCAGTCCAGCATTTCTCATGATGTACTCTGCATATAAGTTAAATAAACATGGTGACAATATGCAGCCTTGACGTACTCCTTTTCCTATTTGGAACCAGTCTGTTGTTCCATGACCAGTTCTAACTGTTGCTTCCTGATCTGCATACAGATTTCTTAAGAGGCAGATCAGGTGGTCTGGTATTCCCATCTCTTTCAGAATTTTCCATAGTTTATTGTGATCCACACAGTCAAAGGCTTTGGCATAGTCAATAAAGCAGAAATAGATGTTTTTCTGGAATTCTCTTGCTTTTTCCATGATCCAGCGGATGTTGGCAATTTGATCTCTGGTTCCTCTGCCTTTTCTAAAACCAGCTTGAACGTCAGGAAGTTCACGGTTCACATATTGCTGAAGCCTGGCTTGGAGAATTTTGAGCATTACTTTACTAGCGTGTGAGATGAGTGCAATTGTTCGGTAGTTTGAGCACTCCTTGGCATTGCCTTTCTTTGGGATTGGGATGAAAACTGACCTTTTCCAATCTTGTGGCCACTGCTGAGTTTTCCAAATTTGCTGGCATATTGAGTGTAGCACTTTCACAGCATCATCATTCAGGATTTGGAATAGCTCCACTGGAATTCCATCACCTCCACTAGCTTTGTTTGTAGTGATGCTTTCTAAGGCCCATTTGACTTCACATTCCAAGATGTCTGGCTCTAGGTCAGTGATCACATCATCATGATTATCTGGGTCTTGAAGCTCTTTTTTGTACAGTTCTTCTGTGTATTCTTGCCACCTCTTCTTGATATCTTCTGCTTCTGTTAGATCCACACCATCTCTGTCCTTTATTGTGCCCATCTTTGCATGAAATGTTCCTTTGGTATCTCTGATTTTCTTGAAGAGATCCCTAGTCTTTCCCATTCTGTTGTTTTCCTCTATTTCTTTGCATTGATCACTGAAGAAGGCTTTCTTATCTCTTCTTGCTATTCTTTGGAACTCTGCATTCAGATGCTTATATCTTTCCTTTTCTCCTTTGCTTTTCGCTTCTCTTCTTTTCACAGCTATTTGTAAGGCCTCCCCAGACAGCCATTTTGCTTTTTTGCATTTCTTTTCCATGGGGATGGTCTTGATCCCTGTCTCCTGTACAATGTCACGAACCTCATTCCATAGTTCATCAGGCACTCTACCTATCAGATCTAGGCCCTTAAATCTATTTCTCACTTCCACTGTATAATCATAAGGGATTTGATTTAGGTCATACCTGAATGGTCTAGTAGTTTTCTCTACTTTCTTCAATTTCAGTCTGAATTTGGCAATAAGGAGTTCATGGTCTGAGCCACAGTCAGCTCCTGGTCTTGTTTTTGCTGATTGTATAGAGCTTCTCCATCTTTGGCTGCAAAGAATATAATCGATCTGATTTCGGTGTTGACCATCTGGTGATGTCCATGTATAGAGTCTTCTCTTGTGTTGTTGGAAGAGGGTATTTGCTATGACCAGTGCATTTTCTTGGCAAAACTCTATTAGTCTTTGCCCTGCTTTTTTTTTAAAAAAACCCTAAAGTGATAGCACTAAGAGCGCCCCGCCGGCTGCGTCGCGCACTAAGAGCGCGGCCGAGAGGAGCTACCCCCACGACCGAGGAAGGACGGCGGTGAGGGCCAGTGCACTAAGCACGGCCGAGAAGAGCTACCCCACGACCAAGGTCAGGAAGGGCGGCGGTGAGGAGAGACCCCCTCGTCCAAGGTAAGGTGCGATGGCTGTGCTTTGCTGGCCGGGAGCAGCCAGGAGCAGCCGGGATGAGATACCCCACGCCCAAGGTAAGAGAAACCCGAGTAAGACAGTAGGTCTTGAAAGAGGGCATCAGAGGGCAAATACACTAAAACCATTCTCACAGATAACTAGTCAGTCTAATCACACAAGGACCACACCCTTGTCTAACTCAATGAGATTAAGCCATGCCCGAGGGGCAACTTGGGATGGGCGGGTCATGGTGGAGAGATATGACAGGGTGTGGTCCGCTGGAGAAGGGAATGGCAAACCACTTCAGTATTCTTGCCTTGAGAACCCCATGAACAGTATGAAAAGACAAAATGATAGGATACTGAAAGAGAAACTCCCCAGGTCAGTAGGGGCCCAATATGCTACTGGAGATCAGTGGAGAAATAACTCCAGAAAGAATGAAAGGATGGAGCCAAAACAAAAAGAATACCCAGCTGTGGATGTGTCTGGTGATAGAAGCAAAGTCCGATGCTGTAAAGAGCAGTATTGCATAGGAACCTGGAATGTCAGGTCCATGAATCAAGGCAAATTGGAAGTGGTCAAACAAGAGATGGCAAGAGTGAATGTCGACATTCTAGGAATTAGCGAACTAAAATGGACTGGAATGGGTGAATTTAACTCGGATGACCATTATATCTACTACTGTGGGCAGGAATCCCTCAGAAGAAATGGAGTGGCCATCATGGTCAACAAAAGAGTCCGAAATGCAGTACTTGGATGCAATCTCAAAAACGATAGAATGATCTCTGTTCGTTTCCAAAGCAAACCATTCAATGTCACAGTAATCCAAGTCTATGCCCCAACCAGTAACGCTGAAGAAGCTGAAGTTGAAAGGTTCTATGAAGACCTACAAGACCTTTTAGAACTAACACCCAAAAAAGATGTCCTTTTCATTATAGGGGACTGGAATGCAAAAGTAGGAAGTCAAGAAACATTTTAAATAAAAAGTGTAAATCCAAACTTTTGTTTCTAGCTGCATTCTCCAGAGCGATGAGGAATTTCTCCTTGGTTACAACATAGACTTTCAGATGGGCTGTATTCTAGAATGTACTGCATAAACCTACCTTCTTAAGTACATTATACAGTGTAGTTTAAATCTCCACTGAAGGGGCAAGGCCATGCTAGGAGCACCCACAATGAGGCACATACACAGAGAGCACTACAAACCAAGTGGTTACAACCACTGACTATTGGTTGATACTTTACGGACCTTGAAAAACAGTCTTTATTTCTTTTCCAATTTCCAAACTGACTGAGGAGCAGACACAAGTCAAAAAATGAAGATCAAAATGTCAGCTTTAATAGTAAAGTTAGATTTGCAGCAAATGGCACCCCACTCCAGTACTCTTGCCTGGAAAATCCCATGGATGGAGGAGCCTGGTGGGCTGCAGTCCATGGGGTCGCTAAGAGTCGGACACGACTGAGCGACTTCACTTTCACTTTTTCACTTTCATGCATTGGAGAAGGAAATGGCAACCCACTCCAGTTTTCTTGCCTGGAGAATCCCAGGGACAGGGGAGCCTGGTGGGCTACCATCTATGGGGTCACACAGAGTCGGACACAACTGAAGTGACTTAGCAGCAGCAGACTTGCTAAGACCTTTCAGTGGAGCAAATGTGAACCTCTCAACCCCTCACAGGCTCTGCAGCTCCTACAGGGCTCAGGTTCCCCCCTTTGGGAACCCCCAGGTCAGTCTCTGCTTGTGGGGGACAGGGTGGGAGCTCTTCTGAAGAGCAGAGCCATCCCCAGCATGAAGCCAGCAAGGCTCAGTCGCTTGTACTGTTTGTCCCCACCATTCCCCGATCTAACACGTCACAGCTCACTGGGCTTCAGTCTTCTCTGTAACTGCCACTGCACACTGGCTGTGATTTGAAAACCAAGTGAACTTTGGGTCGGGCATAAACAAGCAGGTGGAACAAGAGGGTAAGAAGGGCATGGAGTAGAAAGTGAATTTTGAGCTGAATAGTCAGTGCAGCTTCAGTTTTTGTCCTGGGCTTTGTATCCAGGGCCTTAACAAACACAAGAGAAAGAAGCAGAGATTTTAAGCATGTGGTTCCTCTTTTTAAATGAAATGTAACTCACGTTGGCTCTAGTATCTATGTCCCCCCAGGCTCTCCCATGCCTTGACAGCACAGGCCTGGGACAGCTTCCTAACCAATGGAGGACTGATGACACTTTAGACCAAATGTGGCAAAACAAGATCAGTGGAGAAGCTCTAGAAGTCAGGGGTTTAGGAAACTCCACCCGCAGTTAGGAAGCTCCAGCTCCTGCCTGTGGGCAGGCATCTTGCGGGCATGGACTCCGGCCCCGATGGCTGGTCAACTCCTGGAAGGAGACTTCTTCCCACGTGATGTCCACATGTCTCCCACTGGCTCCAGGCTCTGGTGGAACCCTGAGCAATTAGCTAGGTCTCGTCTACTTGCCATTCTCTACTCTCTTATCCTTGAGGTCAACAAAATGCTGAAGGACACAGGATGTCAACTGGCACTGATGGAAGGACACCCACTGGCCCCCAAAGCTAACCTGTCAACTACTTCTCTTTATTTGACTAAACGCTATGTGAACGTCTTCCCAGCATCATTCTCGGGCCTTCACCTGTTCCCCACTGGCGGCTGCGGACCACTCGGGCCTCCTGCCCACAGGGCAGCACAGAGCCCATCTCCATGGGCAGAAGGCCTGTTCCAACCCCCTCCCCGGGAGCAGCTGCTCACACACCAGTTGGCAGTCTCCAGTTTCCTTTTAATAAGAAAAACAAAATAGGGTAAAAGGCGTAAAATAATAATAATAAAAAAAATTCTTCAGGTCCAAAATTCCTTACCCTGAACTTCAAAATCTAAAAGTTTCAAATAACAAAAACTTCCCAAATCCATCTGCTGTAAACTCTGGGCAGCAAAACCTGATCTAAGTTTAGATGAGGCTGTTTCTCAGGTCTGTGTAGTTTAGGGTGGGTGGGTGTTCATGGTTTCACTGCATTTGATTAAAGGGAGTGGCCCAACCCCCACCCCCAATGGAAAAGCCTCATTAAACCCAGTTTATATGCAGTGGTATTAACTTTCTAAAATCCATATTCTGAAATACATTTGTATGCAAGGGCTTCATGGAAAGGACTGCAGACCTATAATTTTTCTGTTAAAGAAGTCTAGAAAAAACACAAAACTCCAACTACATCAACTATCACAAAGGCCAAAATTTTGTGTGTACATTTTAATATCCGAAAGCAATAAAATACATTCCAAGTTTTGAATCTGAGTTTTAAAGTAGCAAGAACTTAGAAGTCCCAGATAGCTGGAGACCCAGAATTTGGGGGCCCTGGGACAGAGAACCCCAAGTTTGGTGTGTAGGATTTGAAAACTTGTTCCTCAGGTATAAGAGGAACATCACCCATCTGTTAGGGCTCAGGTGTGAACTAGCCCCAGCACACAGCCCTTCCCTGAAGAAAGGTCGGCATCCATCCATCCTCTACTACAGAATAATTTTATTTCATATATTTTCAAATACATATGTGTATCACATATGTTGAAGTTCCAATACTTTGGCCATGTAATGCAAAGAGTCAACTCATTGGAAAAGACCCTGATGCTGGAAAATATTGAAGGCAAAAGGAGAAGGGGGCGACAGAAGATGAGATGGTTGGACAGCATCATGACTCAATGGACATGAATTTGAGCCAATTCCAGGAGATAGGGGAGGCCAGGGAAGCCTGGCATGCTGCAGTCCATGGCGGGGTTGCAAGGAGTCAGATACAATTTAGCAACTGAACAACAACAAAAATTATAAATGTCAACTAATCACATTCCCTAAAAAGGTGAAATAAAATCAACTCTTAACAAAATCAATGAGCACTTAATAAACTGAGTATATATCAAGTACTTTATACTCAATCATAAAAAGAAACCCCTTAAAATTCCAGTATAAAATATATACGAAAGTTCTATCCTAGTATTTCCAATAAACACACATATACACAGCATGTCAAACCTTAATACAGGAAGATACTAAGTTTGATTTTCAAGGAACTATTTCTCAAGAAATACCAGTTACAATGACTTCATATGTACATTTGCTTTATTAAAATTGTGGCACTTAATATAATAGCAGAAATCATCACATGGCTCACATCCAGAAGCAATACCATAGTGGAGGTGCAAACATTCCTTATTACCAGTACAAGTAAAAAAAGTGGTAATATGTCCCATAAGCCCTTAATTGCATAAAATATTATACTGCACATCATTTACAGCCAGCACACTTAAATAAACTAATTATCATCTTTTATATTCTGCAAGGGATATAACGTTCATAGGACATTCAAACATGATAAAAATTAAACATCAGTTCTGAATTATTCATGGGGAAGACACGAGCTGATAATTCCTCTTTTATAACCTACTGGATATTTTCACATGATTTTACAATTTTTTAATGTCTTCAGAGTGAAATCCAAAGAAAAAAAAACTCCACTAAGTGCCATGTTGAAGGACAAAAAATGTTGAGTGCAGCACCTTTAGACAATGAAAGATCACATCCTGTCCAACCACACCATATAAATTAGGGCGTTTGTGGGAAACGCGTACAAACAAACATCAAGCAAATGCCCTCACAGGTGACGGGCATGGCTTTGGCAAGCAGTTCTCAGAAGCAATATTCACATCCAGCGAGAACAGGAGCCACCACCAGGTCTCCCGCGTGCCACCTTCATGATGTGGGATGCCTGCAGGCCCAGGGAGGGGGACCTCCAGGAAGAGGATGTGAAGGGCACTCAGGGCACCCTAGTGGGGGCTGTCTGCAGAGTCTCAATCAAGTAGTATTCAGGATAAAATACTGTACCACGTTACACATGTGCTGAGTATCTAGTATGTAAAACTGCAACAGGCTCATAATCAGATCCAGCTGATAATGCACCCAAGAGAATCTGCTTAAAGAAACCATAAAGCTCCACAGACCTAATCCCACTAATTTGTTTCAACCAATGATATGTCCAGTGTTTCATTAGCTCCTTCAAAAATACTGCATACATTAAAAACATAAAACTAACTCCCCCCGCCCCCACCACCAACCAGAGACACAGAGACTCTAACAGACCGCTGAGCTTTGGTGTGTAAAGTGCAGTTCACAGAGGTACTGGCCAGCCAGCCAGCCGCATCCAGCAATTTCAAGTTCACCACCAGCCTCAAAACACTACTCTCTCAGGTCAAGGTTCCCACATTAGTAAGAAGGTCGAGATTCTACCTGATCAACCCCCAATGTGCTTCACCATCCCTGAATGCTGGCGATGGGGCTTAAGGAAGGACAGTGAGTCATATTTGTGCTACGACATGTCCAGGACATAGCTCCCTGCTTCTCCCCTGGTGTTGCCTCACACTTTCTGTTGTATGAAGTTTTCAAGTTTTATGATGATACAGGCAGTACATTCCATCACCCTCATGGCGACCTCAGATGTGAACCTGTCGTTGGGGATCTGCGGGAAGGGCAGCAGGTCAGGGTACCTGGTCTTCAAGCTGTCCACACCGTAGGCCTCCAGGGTGTGGACGTCGTTGGTCAGGCCCTCCAGCTGCTGGCTGTACTCCTCGATCTTTTGCGCCAGGGCCGTTGGCTTCACATCCTTGTCGGACTTGCCCCGCACAGAGTAGTCGGCCGCGATGAGAGCCAGCTTGGCAGACAGGAAGCATTTGAAGCACACCCACTCATTGGCGTTCTTGTGCAGGTCGTTCCTGGCAGCCGAGAAGTTGGCCCTGGCCTGGCGCAGCCACCTGCGCGCCTCCACCGGGTTGCCAACCGTCTTGAAAGTAGGGGGGACAAAAAACCTCTGGGAGTACGTCTGCCCAGCCGGTGGCGGGCCTTTCTCTTTATTTTGCTGCTGCCGCTCAGATTTGTGGCTCGTGGCCTCCTGGTTCCACGATGTATAAAATCTCTGGAAGGAGAACTTCTCTGACTGGAACCGGGTAGCCGAGGTGGGAAACGTCCGCCTCGAGGCTCGGTCTGCATTTTGATCGAGAAAAGCCTGTTTCTCTAACCTGTTAATCTCATTCTGCAGATGCTTGAAAACCTCATTAGCCATGTCGTGGTCCTCTGGGTTTTTGTCAGGGTGCCATTTCAGGTACAACCGCCTGATAATCTTCTTCCTTTCTGACTCAGGAAGCTTCCAGGCTTGCTCCACCACAGACGTCACCTCCTTTAGAATTTCTGGGAGAGAAGTAGCCTTGAGCTTTTGGGGGGAATGATGCTTGGAAGATGGGGTCTTGAGGCCCTCTCTCCCAGGGAAGAGGGGTGGGACGCTTCGAAGACCGGGGGCCAGGAACTCTGTGGGGCTGGTAGGGGTGGAGGGGGCGCTGTCTCTGCTCTGGGTGCTCTCCTCTGGCCGTGAGAACTTGTACAGATCCAGAGAGCTAACAATTTTGTATTCACTGTAGCCAATGTCAATCTGATAAATCTTTCCTAGGAAGCTCGAGTTGTCGGCGTCTTCTCTTTCGACCTCTTGTACGATGATGGCGTACGTGTACGTCGGCTGGTACGACCCGTAGATGTCCCCGCCTTCAGCATCGACAAGGTACCCAACGTACTCTCCGGGGTAAAAGACATTCATGGGGTCCATGAGCAGGGTGTAATGAATCTCAGCAGGTATTGGTGTGCCAGGCATTGGCAGTTCAAGTTTTGATGGTTCTGAAGAGTCGTACTTCACGCCTAGGCTGTCAAGCTTCTCACTGATCCTGTAAATGTCGTTGCATCCCAGCATAGCAATTAGGTAGGATGTGTCAGAGATCAGGTTGTCAGTCGCCGACTTCAGCGTCATGGCCAAGGCCAGCAGGAAGTTGATGTCCTTACTGTCTGAGTGCTGTATGTACAGCAGGATGACGGCATTCCCAAACCGCTTCAGGAAAGCAAAGGTCTCACTCCTGCTCTGGGGGATGGGGTTGAAGCCTTTCACCCGTAGTGTGGTCTGAAGCTTCTCGAAGCAGGACACCTTCAGCCCTTCCCGGAGGGCCTTGCAGAGGCGGATGGCCTTCTCCTCATTGGCCAGGAAGGCGTTGTCATTCTCATGCTTCATGATCCTGACAAGGCCTGCGATAAACTGCTCAGAGGACAGCAGGAGCTGCAGCCGGCCTTGAAGTGAGCACAGCGCCCCGAACTGGCACACCCTGGGGGTCTCCTCGTCCAGCTGCTCCTCCAGGATGCTGCTCAGCAGGCGCGGCCGCAGCTTCTGGGGGAAGAGCATGATGAGCTTGGTGTGGAAGCCATGGTCCTTCCCCAAGTAACATTGGCTGAGGTCCACCAGCATCTGCACCCCGATGCTGCCCTGGATCCGGCTCTTGTAGTGCGGGGCATCATCAAACACCAGGATGCTCGACCTGACCAGCCGGCCATCCTGGCTTGGCAGGTAGAGTGCAAGGTCCCTGATGTTCTCCAGGTCGCCCCGTACCTTGATGGAGTCGTTCTGCAGACTCCTGAACAGGCCAGAAACGACCCTCTTGACAGTGCGCATCTCGTTCGGATCCAGCTGCTTCCCTTCAGAGTTCTTAAAGATGCGGCTGAGCACCTCCACGTACTGCTTGGTGGAGATGACATCCTCAGTACCCAAATGTTTGAACAGCTGGTGGAAGGTGCCCAGCTCTAAGGGCAGCTTGTACAGATATGGCTTGAAATCGGACTCGTACTCCAGGTTGATCACCACCTCCTCTGGCTTCAGGAGCTTCCAGCCGTCTTCCACCATCACAAAAGCAACACCCCGCAGCTGGAAACGGAACTCCCTCTTCTCGGCACTAAGGAACTCGTATATGCTCCTCAGGACCTTGGCTCTAGTCCTGACCATATCCTCATCCAGCGTCGTGATGTTGCACACGTTTCTGCAGTTGTTGATGACCTTGTCCACGGGGGGGTCGAGGTTCACATTCAGCAGGCTCAGAACCTGCTCCAGCTGCTCCTGGGGGCCGAGGTCACTCCCTGCTTGCTCCCTGATGCTCAGGGGCGTGGCCTTCTCTGGGAGGATGGGGCAGGACGTCCACAGCAGCTGCAGCACATCGCACTGCTTGAACTTCGGGTTCACCTGGGCACCACTGAACCTGATGAGGGGGAGCGTCCCGTTCACCTCCTGATATTGAGGGTGAAATCGGATGAACTCCGCGGGGGCCCGCTCTGGACACAAGAAGGGGATCAGAGACAGTTCTTTCAGGAAGTCCCCCATGAACAGATCCGTTCGTTCCTGGAATATGTGATGGAGAAGGATGTCGACTGTGTTCTGTAGCGTTTCCTTAGACCAGTTTTCCGTATTAGCTCGCACACTGATCTCCTTAGCAAACTGCAACAACTGCTGCTGAGAGAGGATGTGTTTCAATCCAATGTTTCTTAAGAATTCTACCCAGGAGGTCATAAATGCAACTTGATTTTTGGGTTTTATAAGTTGTTCCAGTTTTTTAAAGAAGTCCTTCGGGATGAACAATTTTTCAGGAAGCATAACTTCAAAAACTCTTACAGTTCTGTCATAGAAATGCTTTGCTTGCTTTAGTCGGTTGTTAGCATCATGGATTATCAATAAACCTTCCAGCTTTTCAAAAAGTTGTTCCTTGATCTCAGACAGCTCCTCAACATTTGACAGTCTATTCTTGAGATAAATCAAATGCTCTAGTTTTGCATCGTAAGAGAGATTTTCAATTTTTGGTAAGAGGTGTTTCAAATATACCTCAAGATCATCCACGGGTACACAACCCAGAAGCTCATATAGTTCTTTCAAGTGTATTTTTTCTTCAAGAAATGCAGAGGATGATGATTGCGTCCATTTTTCCACTTCAGCAGAGGGAATACTTTTTGTAAGCACGTAGCATGTTCCAAACTTTGCAATGCTCATGTAGCGACCACTGATGGATTTGTAGCATGGAAGTGACTTTAAAATTTTTATGTCATCTTGAGACATCAAGTGATTCAAATTGCAGTTGAAATACATCAAAAGTGCTTCAAAGTCATTTTCCACTAATTTTTCAGTTCTAAACGTTGAGGTTTGGACCATGTAATGCACAGCCTTCAAAATGCTTGTGGGGCTCTCTATGTTGGCCGTGTGAGAGGACAACAGAGGGACAAATGCACTGTCTTTGGAGCAGATTTTGTTCAAAGCCAGCTGAATGCAGCCAGCTTTCATGAGGGCATGAAAAACCTTATCAGTCTGGGCGTTTGGGAATACAGCGATGTGCATGAGGCTCAGCGGGAGCAGGACGTCCCCCTCAGGGACCACAAGCTGGTTGGCCGACACAGTGAACTTTGTTCCTGGGAGCAGGGCCCAGTCTCTCAGGGTGTCCACAACGGCATCAAAGGCTGGCTTTGTTTCCTCTTGGTCCTCTTTCACGTTCATGGACTCGCTGATGAAATGCCAGGCATTCTTCAGCCAAGACTCACTGGCA
Source organism: Tragelaphus eurycerus (assembly GCA_935064755.1). NCBI lineage: Eukaryota > Metazoa > Chordata > Mammalia > Artiodactyla > Bovidae > Tragelaphus > Tragelaphus eurycerus. Next base: position 37,543,905 of record CAKXYN010000007.1, on the reverse strand, counting down.
AAACTGTCTTTCCACTTGGTGCAGTTCTTGGTCTTGTACTCGCGGGGCAGCACAGAGGGCAGCAGGTCCGCAAAGCTGGAAATGTCAAACACTTTTGCGACTTTGCAGTTCAGTAAAATATTGCTGTACTTCAAGTACAGCGTGTTCATGAACAGGTCTTTGCGGGATGGGATCAGTTCGTGGTATGTTGTTAGAAACTTGGGACGTTTCGCATCAAAAGTTTGCAAAACACTGTCCAGGGTAATGAGAAGGGGCAGGCCCTCCACTTCAAACTCACTTTCTTCTGCGTCCTTAAAACAATAATCGACTAAAAGTTTTAAACTGTGAAAAAGCTTCAGGTTGGTCTGCTGGAGACGACAGGGCAGCTTCCCAATATGGCAGTTGGTGTCGGGGGAGGAAAAGGTCATTAAGAAAGCCCGGACATCGGCAGGGGTGACGTAGCTCACAGGGATGTTGGCATCCACAAGGCAGTGGTACAGGTTAGCAGTCTCATCACAGTTATAAACCAGGTTGAAGCCGATCTCCAAGAGCAGGTGTTTCAGCCTGTAGACGTTCTCTGCGACCGTTTTGCGTGTGGTGATGTTATAATCTGCGTTTTTAAGGTGCTGTAGCTCATCCTGCAGTAGATTGTCAAAGAACGGTCTGGTTTTATTTGAGGTGGACATGTTGATCCAGGTGATGATGACGGCGGAGTGCAGGTCGGAGCCATCGATGCTGGGAGCACGCACCACTGGAAGGAGGCGCTTCATGTCATCGTGGATGCAGCTGTACAGCGCCTTCACCAGACAGTACAGGTCTGGCTGGAGGTCCAGCCTGTTGACGGGGAAGAACGACAGGAACTTCTTCAGCGTGTCCTTGACAACGTGGATGGGCGTGCTCTGCAGGACCGACAGTGTTGGGTCGGAGCCGGGGAAGTAGCGCTTCTTCAGCTGGGCCAGCAGCTCCACGTACGCGGGCGCAATGAGTGCCGTCATCAGGCTGCTGTTCCAGTCGCTGCGCACACCGACCCCGTTGTCATCTCGCCACAGGTTCCGGCGGGCCGAGTCCAGTGCAAAGTGGCCGTTCACGTGGAATGGGAGCCCCGTCTCTAAAGAGAGCGGCAGGAAGCAGAACACCCTGTGGGGCTTCTTGTAGTTGTGGGTGATGCAGGCAGCCACACCCCCGCGAGGGAAGAGTGTGATGTCCTGGTTCTTGTGTGCTGACACAACGCTCTTGGACACCTTGTCCATGCTGGAGAAGCCAGACCTGTTACAGATGAGCCAGGTGGTGAGGCTCCCCTCAGAGTCCTCGGTGTCCATGGTGTAGGTGACCTGCTGCACTGGGATGTCTGGGAGCTGCCTCTTCTTTGTGACGCTGTCAATGACAGACGCGTGAAACTGCTTCCTCTTCAGCCGGTCCCCATCAGTGATGTTGCCCTTCACGGAATACAGCACGTTCAGGGCACCCGTGGCTTTGTCTATTTCACAAATAGAGATTTTTTCCATGTGGTTAAGAAACATTAACAGCTCTGCCCCATCTGACCGCAGCTTGTCCAGGAGGTTCTGGACCATCCTGTCCGATGATGGAACTGATGAGATCTCCGAAACCTTTGCCATCTCTGCATTACGGAGAGGGAATCGGAACATCGTGCAGTTGTCCAGCTTGAAGTGGGTTCCCAGGTAAAGATCCAGGACGTCCGAGAACTGAGTTCTGAAATCCGCATCCAGGTCTCTGAACATGCGTCCAGGACTGACGGACGTGGCCCCCGGTGCATACCTGGCATGAGGGTCAAAAATGCACAGGATGTCGTTGCCAGAGATGAAGGAGGGGCAGTCTGTGATGTGATACACGGAGTTGAACCCCACCCCATACTGCCCGGTCTTACAAGGGGTTCCCTTCCTTGGTGCCTCTGCCCAGGTTCTGGATCCCTCTGACATCATCCTCCGTGAAAGGCTGGTTGTTGTACACACACAGCGCTGGCCCCTGCAAGGGTGCCCACTTATCATCAAATATCCTGTCCACTGGGTGCTGCCTGGGGTCAAACACAAAGCAGATCTCTGTGGCCTTTGCGTCATCAGCGTTCTGAAGCAGCTCTTTCAGCATTTCCTTTTCTGAAGGATAGGCATTGAGGATGCTCTTAATTCTGCTGGTCAGTTTTTCTTTCTGCCCAAACTCCGAGCCCAGAGTCGTGAAGCACACATTGGATGCATACCGTTCCAGGGCTTTGTGCCGCTTTGGCACTGCACCCAGTTTCACGGCTACTTCCCTGGGTATGTCTGCGTGACAGTACTTGACAGTGCTGTCCTTCACCTTTATCCAGGGACAGTCATTATAGCACAGAGACTTTGCAGGGAGAAGCTTAAGGTTAGTATCTGGCAATAATATGTGGCCATAATTTTTCTCACAAAATTCTTGTTTCTTTTCTCTAATGAGACTCCATATTCCTTCACTGATTATTCGCCGGCAGAGCTGAAAATTCTCTTCTGTTACTTGTTTGGTTTCTTTTTCTTGAGCTATGGATTCCAAAACGAGGGCAAAATCTTCCACAGTGAAAGACTGCCTCACACCCACACTTTCAAAAAGTTCACGGAAATTATTTTTATATTTATTAGGCAACTGATAAAGGTATGGGGCTGCTTCAAAATTTAAATGAAAAGCCACCTTTTCTGAGTTGACATATGCATTCTCAACTAGAATGAAGCTAAAGGTTTTCAGCTTTTCAGTGACTGCCGTCTTGGTGCTGTCGCTCTGCATCATCGCCTCATGGAGGTATTTGTAGCAAGCGTTGGTGATGTTCTCCTGATATAATGTGATCCCATCGTCAACTGACTTTGCAACTTCTCTCAGCTGGTTCACAACCAGCTCAACTGTGGGTTTCCGGAGCAAACCCAGAAACTCCTTCACCGCCAAGGGCATAGACCCACAGCCTCTGAAGGAATGAGAATTTTCATTTAGAATTGGTTGCAAAAGACAGACTATATCCTGGTGCTCAGCTATATAGAGGTCAGTTGCTGCAAACATGGTTTCAGGCTTAAAGCTGTTGCCTTTCCAATCCAAAGAGAAACCTGCTGGCTTCGTCAGAAATGGGAGGAAGGGGATTGTTTGATATGTTGCAGCAAAATCCTTTGCTCTTGGATCCCTTATTTTCAGTTTTTCATCAATAAGACTTAACAGGATGCTACTTCGTAGACAAGCAGCACCGTGATCACTTTTATTAATTTCAGCTACTGACTCTGCACGCTCCAGCATGTCATCCCACAAAATATCATCCTTTGCCATACCTAGCTGGACTAGTTTGATCAGAATAATAGGGTTTAGATAGTCCTGAGTGGAACCGTAAGGAAATCGTCCATCTTTAGTATCAAATAACTTAGCGACGCGTCCTTCGGGGTGGATTAATCTTGATGGTAAAACCAAAGGATGCCCCTCCAAAGAGCAAGGGATACATGGGGTAACACGGAGGATCCCCGAGAACTCATCAACTTTCTCATTTAGGACAAAATTCATTAAAGGATCTCTGAGTTCTGCTTCAATTTCCTGAATATTTGGGAAAAACACTTCTGAAAAAAACTGTCTCTCTGAAAATGTATTTTCCAGCAGTATCTGTTTGCAGCCAGCTTCTTCAAATCCTAGCTTTACCGAAGAAGGAAGTTCAACAGCACAAAGGTTTTTTGACCCTGTCTTCTTGAGGTATTTCAAAAATATCTTGAAGGCGGCTGGACCAACATCTCTTCTTTTAAGTATGGAGTCATCCAGAAATCTCACGTTCTTCATGGAGACCCACATGGACCCGTCAGAGAAGACCCTCGTCAAGTCCTTCCCTTTCCCATGGGCAATGTCTTCATAAAACCCCTGGCAGATGACAGAAAAGTCGTCATGCACTAGGTCAGGGTCAGGCCATACAGTGTGGTAAGTGTAGTCTGTCAGCTCCCCGCTGGCAGCTAGCTCACGCAGCACACTGAGAGCCTCCAAGTACGCTTTCACAACCACATGCCTCATGAAGGTGGTGTTCCAGCGCCCCTTCGTGTCTGTCTTCCAGATCTCTTTCCTGTTTGAAGTAACAGCAAAGCACCCATTGATGTGAACTGGCAATCCCGTCTTTATCCGCAAGGGTAAATAGCAGAATACTTCTCCAGCCTGTGGCCGCACGGCCCACTTCTGGTCCTGGACTTCAGCAAGGAGAACCGCCACAGCCCCACATGGGACCAGGCCCAACCTTCTCCCGCTCTCACTCAGGGAGAACTTGAGTGCCTCCCCTGTGTCCATGCAGGTACATATCAGCCATGTGGTACAATCCATGGTTTTCTGGGGCAACTCATCCGACGGCTTTTTGGATTGGCCCGCCTTAGCCATTTCAAAGAGAGCAGCCGGGTCATCTTCTGGACCTCTGAAAAGTGGTGACTGTAAGTCTGCAATCCTTCGGAACACGTGGTGAAATTCCTCTACTGTGATCTGCAGGATGCAAGATGACTTGGGGGCCTCGGCAGGGAGCTTTTTGTTACTGGTGCCGCAAGTTTTCATGAGCTTAGCAGCTTCTTTTAGAACGCTGATGACAGGTGCGGTTAGCGCTTTGGAGGAGCATGGTTTTTTTTTTTATGATTATTGTGTCCTGTGCTAAGCTGGGATTGGTCTCCTCAATCTTCAGGTACTTCAAGTACATGGAAGTTACATTCTGAGTGAAAATGATCAGCCTGTGTCCACAGAGACTAAACTCGTCCACCAGAGAGTAGATGTCAGCTGTGTTGTAGCAGGTGCTGCTGACCTCGCTCACTTTGGCTTCCTGCTGGGTTCTGAAGGATAGTCGGAACAGAGTCCCGCTATAACTGTAGGGTGCCTCCACCGTCAGGGGCAACTGACAGTCAAACACGTTCATGAATGGTTTGAACTGATTAGGAAACTTCCTGAGTCTCTTCTGCTGTTTGCTCCAGTTAATTTTGATCCCAGGGTTAGATCTGTCCTTAATGTGCTTGCTAATGTGGTTGATGTTCGGGTCAAACATTATCATGAACTCTCGGCTCATAATGACAGGGATGTCAGTGATGTGGTACACAGAGTTGAACCCAAGACCAAACTTCCCAACTTTGTCAACTTCGGCCCTCTTCAGAGATTCCCCAAGCCTTGTTATGTTCACAAAGTCTGAATCCGAGAATTGGGAGTTGTTGAATGACCACAGAGCCGGCCCATGGCACGCTGCCATCCCCGGGTCCAGGAGATTCTCTCGGATGTCCATGTTTCTTCTCATGTCAATCATGAAGCTGCATTCTGTTGCATTTGCATCATCAGCATTTTGAAGAAGCTCTTTAAAGATATCTGACACCGAAGGATACTCTTCCAGAATGTTTTTGATCCTTACTGTCAGCGGTTCTCGTTGTCCTGACTGCTCAAAGCCCATGTTCTCAGGGTTGATTAGTCTTGTACTGAGGCATGGGACTTTCAGCCACTCGGCAGTTTTCATGGGTATGTCCTCATGCACCAAAATGATAGGCTCCACAGAATCTTCCAGTAAGTCATTCAGGTCATCAACTTTGATGTCACAGTAGCAGCATTCATGAATTGGCTTCATGATGAGTTTGGAAGGGTTCTTGCTATGATGTATAGGAACCGGTGTGTTGGGGCTTGCTGGAATCTGATTGCTGTAAAGCCACCTGATAATGTTCAACATAAGATGAAGATTCTGTTTGCTTTCCTGGTCACTGAGGTCTTGGTCACTTTTGAGATACACCTTCTGAATGACCATGGAAATATGATCTGCTGTCAACTCCTCTATTGAGCCACAGGCCTTAAACAGCTGGTGGAACTTTGCCATGGTTTTAGGCACACTATGCAAATAAGGCTGAAGGTCAAGATCATGGAATGGTTTTATCACAGCTTGGGCAAGAGGACAGAACTTTTTGCCAGTCCAAACCCACGGAAATTTTAAGGCTCTGAAAGCATCTTTCCCTTCATTTAAATGATCATGCATGAATCCATAAATTTCAAGCAAAATATGTTGGAATTGGTAGTAATCTTCATCACTAAAGGTCTTTGATGTATACCAATCCACAACGATCTTAAAGTGCTTTAAGACAGCGTTGATACCAGGTTTTGTGAGGATGCCTAAAGCTTTCTCCAAGTTTACATGGACACTCTCCACGAGGGGAAGTGACGAGCCAACCAGGATGGCATGGGCTGCATCGCACATGTCGGGGGGTGCACAGAGCTCACAGAGGTCGCCCTTCCAGACTAAGGAGCCTGGGTAGTTTGGGGGCCTTTCCTTGCAAGCTGGAACCCATTTTATCTTCTTTAAGGTCGCCTTCCCTTCACATGAGTGCAGCAGGGCAGGGTTCTTATTTAAAACCAGTAAGAGTGTCCTGGCTTTCTTCAGGAGAGTGTCCTGATTTGGACAAGAACTGGCCTGTAAGGCTTCAATTTTTTTAGCCACTTGCACAACATCTTTCTCTTTGAGACTGGCTTCATTTTTCAGGCCAATCTGTCTTAAAGAGTGAAGGATGTCTGGGGAGGTAAAGGCTGAGGGCGGGAAACAAGCTTCCTCTTCGTCATAGAAGAGGTCCTTCAACACTTCTACATCAGGATCGAAGAGTTCGCTGGCCATCACCAGCCGCCCTGGCGGGAGCTGAATAAATTTTAGTGGTGTTAACCAATCAAGCACATTTGGGTTCTCACTTTTGAGAGAGGACAGGTTCTCAAGGACCCATAGCACAAGGTGTGTCACCTCTTCTTGAGAGTAAAATGTATTTTCTATGTCTTTTAAGATGAGCTTCAAGCAGCTGGTGGTCCTGACCTTCTCCACCTTCAGCAAGTTCGCCAGGCGGATGGTGGCCTCATCGCTGCTGTCGACCACTGAGATGGAGAGCCGCAGGCCGGCCGGGAGAGTGGCCGCAGGGTGCAGGACCCTGCAGCCCTTCAGCCTGGTGTAGGAGGACAGCCCCTGGCTGGATGAATGGTTGATGCGCTTGAATATTGTCAGCTCCTGAATTATTCTCTTCTCCTTCTCACTGCTCTCAGTCAAGTTGGCTAAGAACTTACGCAGGGCATCTTTGTGTGTCGGAAGCAGCGATGCAACCTGGTTACACAGCTTCTGCAGAGGCATCTTCTCCATGATGTGCAGCACAGCACTCGGTGAGGGCAGGTGGATATATTTTTTAATAAGTGGGTGCTGTATGGAGGCATCTAATTTTTTAAGGACAATCCCTCCAAGCTTCTGTACCACATCCGCTAAAAATTCTGGAAGCTGTGCTTCCAACTCGTCATCTAAAATGACTAATGAAGGAGCCCTGAGTCTGATGAGCTCTACACACGTCTGCCCTTCTTCTAGTGGGGTCCTGGGGATGAGCGGCATCTCATCAAACAAAGTCAGATCCTCTGAAAAATGTACGTAGAGATGCTTCCACACCATCCTAAGCCACGACACAGACGGGTGCTTTCTGTCTTCATCACATGGGTACCACTGGACAATCAACTCTCTGCCAGGCCAGAATGTGTTCATTACTTCTTTGATAAGACGTGCAAAGCGATCTGGATTAAGGAGCTGAAGCTGAGTGCAGGGTCTTCCTGCAAGTCACATAAAGAGATGCTATGAGTACATACAAGTCTGCTGTCACTTATTTAACTTGTATATTCTTGCATATTAGATAGACCTAGAAAGTCACTTTGAGAGTTTTAAGCACACTGTAAAAATGCAACAACTTGGCATAATTGTGCTGATAGAGCCTAGAGAAGTAATATTTTTCTCTGGAAAGTGCTTACTTTATTTGTTTTATAAATTTTATTTATTTTATTTGGCTGCATCAGGTGTTGGCTGCGACACACAGGATCTTCAGTCTTCACTGAAGCATGTGGGACTTTTAGTTGTAGCAAGTGTGATCTAATTCCCTTGCCAGGGATTAAGCCAGGCCTCCTGCATTGGGAGCACAGAGTCTCAGCCACTGGACCACCAGGGAAGCCCCTAGAAAGTGCTTATTTTAAATAAATATATAGAATGCATTTACATGCATTTTAAAAATTACCCTATAGTATCATACAAGTGGAATCAACATGGAAAATAATTTTTAGTGGTGATTTGACCACAAATAAGAGCATCAAAGAAAATGTGAATAAAGCTTAAAGAAGCCTCATTTTATTTAAGGATAATTTATAAGCAGGCCCTGTAAGAATTTTTCTTTGTGGTGCTCCCAGGAGCCGAGCAGCTGAAAGGATAAAGTGAGGCTCCAGGTGAGGGTATGGGGACTGGTGTCCCTGTCCTAGCTGACCAGGCTGTAGGAACTGAGGCCGCCAGGAGCCTGGAGCTTCCTGTCTACCACGACTGGACATTTGAGGAGAGGGGGCTAGCACGGCCTCTCTGGGACTTGAGGGCTCACTGGAGAGAGGAAGGGGCCAAGGTTACAGCTCTGAGATGCTCTGTGCATGTCCAGGCAGGGAGCACAGCCACAACCCTCTGAGGCAGAGTTCACTTGTGCTTATCACCCAGGAAAGGGCATTCTTCTGGACTCTGGCCTTGGCAGCAGTGCTTCAGGGATAAGCAACGGGGCACAGAGGCCAGCTGTGATGGCATCCTTTCCCCACCAGGTAGCTGCACTCTGGGACAGTTGATAAACCAGGAGGCTAGTAAGGTTTTCTCTGGGGAAAACATGTTTGCTGATTTTCAGCCACTGGTCTAGAAAATAACATTTTATTTCTAAGCACATTTTGTGTTTCCATGTATTTGTCTACAATACCAGGAATAATAAAATTTTAAAATAACATGATATACCTGTGGGTATATATTTGCCTATACAGGGAAATAAAAAGCATCTCAAATTCAATCTTATGCAAACTAACATTCCATTTTCTCCCTAGCATACATAAAATATCTAGACTTTGGAAAGACTAATTTTGGAAAAAAATATAAACGGGGAAACACATCAAGCCCCTTGAAATTTTGTCCATCATTATCTGTTATCTTATTTCACAGACTCACACACCAGGGAGATGGCCTTAACTTCTACCAACAAGATTCTCTCTCATGTTACAATAAGACATTTAAAATTACTGCCACAGAAGTTTAAGCAAGGACACACTTCTGCAACTGTTGAAGACACCAATACCTACGTCCTGATTATTGTCAGTTTCTACACTATGTGACTTAGGGTGAGTCAGGCAGTAGTGTTTAAGAAGTCACAAAATCTTGTTTATAGTCTGACTAGCACAGCCTCCTTGGTCTGTGAGTCCCATTAAAATATTATTTTTAAATTCATTTTTAATTTTCTGAAAAATGCTTACTGAATTAACTATAATAGAATATCCAAATCACAAGGCAAGGATATAATATCAAAGATACAAAAAAAAAGTTAGAAAGTAAAATTCAGAACACTCAAAAAACAGAAAAACCAAATGTGCAGCACACTGTGTTCCATGTTAATAACTCCCACCCAACATGCACTCTGCAGATAATCCTGTCCAATAACCTTGCATGAAATTCAGCAGCCTATAAGCCACATACCTACCTTCAGGACAGCTGTCTAGTATCAATGTACAAATAAAATGTCAATGATACGCACACACCACATGTAACATGCGACTGTGTGCACCACGTGTAACATGCGATTCACGTGTGTACCACATGTAACATGTGATTGCACACACCACATGTAACATGCGATTAATGCCAGTCATGCTCTGATGAAACAAATCATAGAAAATAAAGGAGAGAGAAAATGTAGTAAGAGACAATTCTAAGCACAGAAGTCAATTAGACCTGGAGTTCTGATTTCTGTTTATTTTGTAGTTAAGCTTTCAGCTTTTGCTCTAAAGTATAAATGTTAACACAGAAAAATGTCTCCATGCCCTGGATTGGGGCACCCTTGAAATTGTGAAGCACCTCAACCGGTATCCATAAAATAATTCAACAGCATTTATTAAATGACTTGTGCTTCTGTGGCCCTGCCTTTAGAATTATCAGCACTATCAAAAGAGGTTAAGTATTTCGTGCCAGGCATGTTCCTAGAGACAGAGAGTGTTTATCAGTTGTAACTATTTAGGAACAACTCTGCTCAGAGTGGTTTGTGCTTTCCTGTGGGTCAGCTCAAGGTAAAACCGTCAGCATGCTAAATCTATGGTTGAGCCCTCACTTTGAGGAAGATTTTCCACGTGGATGGTGACAGGATGCTACAGTCCACTTGAAAATAAGATGAGGCGCCAGTTAAACCGTAGGCCATCTGTCAGTCAAATCTTCAAAGGAATAAAAAGGGAACAAAGGACAGAAAAGCAGCACACAGGGATGGAGAGGGCAGCTCGGTGGCCAGCCCGGTGCTCCCAGCAAGGGCCCAGGGAAGCCTCCCTCTACTCCACAGTGCACCAGGCTGGCTCAGAACAGTGCTTCGAGCAGACTTCTCAAGAAGTCGGCAGTGACACTGCAGCGCCGCCCTTGCTTCCATCCTGAACAGGAGACAGATGACAAGTTGGGTGGTGGCCGACGCCACCCAGAGCACCCCCGGTCCCAGGCAGACGGCTAACCATGCAGCCTGCTGACAACAAGACACTGCCCTCCGCTGTGATCACTCCTTAAAGATGTAGGAATACAGTCATGGTAGCTGTGAGGGATCAGCCACTTTTCCTACAAGCTAGAAAACAAGGTTAATACTTATGTGAATTATCACTATAACAGTGACTTAGCTTCTAAATTAATTTTAACTTCAAGGAATAGACTGACTCCAAAAATAATGTTTACTATAAAAACAGTTTCTATAAAGCTAATCTTATATCCTGATTTTCCAAGGGAAACACAAACTGGAGGAAAATAATACAAGTCTATCAAAACTTTTTATAAAAAGACAGCCAATAACTGACACTTTACCGACAGAGATCCTAGAATGGATGTCCCTCTGTCCATTTCAATCTCATCATATAACAAGTGTGGGCACTCTCACCCTTCCATTAAATCCCACAGCTTAAATACCAATCTCAGCATAATTGTTTCATTTGAGACTAAATGTTCTATGAACTGAAACATGGCCTGACTGTGGTGTGTGTAACAACCACCTATGTACTCTACTAGTATAGTTTCCTCTCTCCTTTAATTGTTAGCACCAGAAAATAATACTGATACAACTTCTAGCTACTGGGGTAAATGAAAAAACAGGATTCAAAGAATCAAATGAACAAAAACATCAGGCTGCAAATGAATACAATACTTAGTCATCATACCTGAGTATCCCCAGAGAAGTTGTTGTGCTAGAATATAATTAAATCTGTTCTTAGAAAAAGCCAGAATTGTCACAGTTTTCACATAATGGCTACAGCAATTATTCTGAATCTTAAGGTAGCACTGTTTTCGGAATCTTACACATCATTATGTAACAGAAAAGCCATAAACAAACTCCAAACATAGCAGAATATACATTTAAGATTTAAGGATATACTTCAATATAATTGACCTAGGTTCAATTCCTGGGTCAGGAAGATCTGCTGGAGAAGGGATAGGCTACGCACTCCAGTTTTCTTGGGCTTCCCTTATGGCTCAGCTAGTAAAGAATCCACCTGCAATGTGGGAGACCTGGGTTAAATCCCTGGGTTGGGAAGATCTCTCAGAGAAGGGAAAGACTACCCACTCCAGTATTCTGGCTTGGAGAATTCCATGGACTGTATAGTCCACGGGGTTGCAAAGAGTTGGACACAGCTGAGCAACTTTCACTTTCAATATAAACTAAATCCAAATTATGAAGCATTCCTACCATATGTCTGATTCAACTGCTTTTCTTCTACTTCCTCCAAAACCCATTTACCTGCTCTTCTAACTTCCAAGAGTCACACATTTACTCAAGTAACTTAATACAGAAATAACCTAGACCTGTGATAGAAAAAACAAAACAACAGAATCTTCACCCCAACTCTGGAGCTCCAGAGAGTCCTAAGTCCTTCAAGCTCTTTCAGCCTCAGTGTCTCCGTCCCTCAGAGGCGGATTAAGGTGGAGAACAAATAAGACACAGAAGATATGCATTTGAAAAGAAATTCTGACTCACGACCACACTACAGGCATCTGCCTGCTCATATCCCAGTCCCCGCAGCTCCATCCCACCCAGCCCAGCAACGGAAGCTCAGCATCAGCCTATCAACCTGGACTGGGAACATGAAAGAGACTAACAGGTGGCTTCCTAGTCTGTCTGGCCCAGGAAAATGGGGCTGTGATCAGGCAGAGAAGATTAAAAGAGCGGTGCCAGGCTCCAGTGACACACAGGCAGCCAGCTCGGGACTGCGTGGCCCGCAGGGGCAGGGGGTGGGGGGTGTGGGGGGCAGGGGCAGTGGGCGGGGAGGCGGGGCTGGCACAGAGAGCCTCTCCGTGGAGGAGACTTGTAGGTTGAAGGCAAAGAGATGAACAGAAGCCCGCAGGCAGGGTGCAGGAGAGTATTTTAAGCAAAGGGGACATTGTGAGCAGAAACACAGATGCGCAAAAACCTGAATCCGTGTAAAAGAAAACTTTACCAAGCGTCCACCTTGAAGTGGGCACTGTGCCATGTGGGGGTGACAAGCCTCACAGGGCTTTGCTCTCTCAGACGAAGGGAACTCTGGTCTCTCAAGGCCAGTCACAGGAGCGCCACAGACCACACAAACAACACCGGGACTGTCCAAAGTCAGGAGACACACTGGAACCCATCAGCGGACAGTGATGAGATGAGCACAGCAGGGAGGAGGCCCTGGGGGCTCACAGCACAGCCAGAGAAGGGCGACGCAGAAATTCCATCCCCAGAGCCCAGAGACCCGAGAACAAGGGTGGTGATGGTGCCGTGCTCACAAGTAAAGATCACACAAGAGGTGAGACAAATATGGACACAAGATGAGGACTTGAGCAGGGAAAGCGCGGACTTTGAGCTCCCTGAGGAGCTCCACGGACAGAATGACAACAGTGTTTCTCATGAGCCAGGTGTCACGTTAAACTACATGCTCTATGCACACCAGCCTATCTTCAGAGAAAGCCTGCCAAACTAAAATATCACTGGAGAGGTTGTCAATAGCCTGCCTGATAGCCATCATGCAAACCAGATAAAATTCAGCTGGTAGGCTGGGACTGCCTGCCATCCTCCACTCAACCCTTATACTCATTTCATTACACTTGTAAGAAAGAAAGCAATCTTTCGTTTCATGTAGTTGAATCTCAAGTGCCCCAGATACACTTTTCTGGAAGGATGTCACTGGTGAGGAAAGAGGTTCACAGAGATCAGGTAATTTGTTGAAGGTCACACAATGAAGGAATCAAGTCTGAGCCCAGATCTGTGCACTGACAGAGCCTGGGCCCATACCCACCACCCTGAACTGCACTGCACTGCGAGTCCTGAAACTGGGCACCAACAGAAGACATAGAGACCACTACACGTGTGTGATCAAGGGACCTGGGGGAACAAGGAGGCCCAAAGACCATAAGGAGTTCCTGAACTGACCCCCATTAAGGGGTCAACTGCTGCTGCTGCTGCTAAGTCACTTCAGTCATGTCCAACTCTGTGCGACCCCATAGACGGCAGCCCACCAGGCTCCCCCGTCTCTGGGATTCTCCAGGCAAGAACACTGGAGTGGGTTGCCATTTCCTTCTCCAATGCATAAAAGTGAAAAGTGAAAGTGAAGTCGCTCAGTCGTGTCCAACTCTTAGTGACCCCATGGACTGCGGCCCACCAGGGTCGTCCGTCCATGGGATTTTCCAGGCAAGAGTACTGGGGTGGGGTGCCATTGCCTTCCCCGAGGGGTCAACTAAGGAACGGAAATTCACAAATAATTCTTAAAAGCAGGCAAAGAAGTATCAGGACAACGAGAGAGCTCGGGATTCAAAGCTGAGTGCCCTGTAGGAGCAAAGCCTCAGGGGGACCAGGTAAGAAGAACAAAACAATTTCACTGGATTTAATAATTTTGAAAAGGTCATTAATTTGTGATCTCAGTCAGGCAATTTTATTGCACTGAATGAAAAGTGTGTCTGCAAAGACAACAGATGGTGAGCAAGTGCAGACAACAAGCACATGCCACTCCCCCAGATGCTGGACTACACAGAAAGCAAACTAAAGTCAAGGTTGGCTTTGTTTCCCCCAAATGGAGAAATGTGGGGGCTTTGTTTCCCCCACAACAAACTGTGGAAAATTCTTAAAGAGATGGTAATACCAGACCATCTGACCTGCCTCCTGAGAAATTTGTATGCAGGTCAAGAAGCAACAGTTAGAACTGGACATGGAACAACAGACTGGTTCCAAATAGGGAAAGGAGTACATCAAGGCTGTATATTGTCACCGTGCTTATTTAACTTATATGCAAAGTACATCATGAGAAATGCCAGTCTAGATGAAGCACAAGCTGGAATCAAGATTGCTGGGATGAACATCAATAACCTCAGATATGCAGATGACATCACCCTTATGGCAGAAAGTGAAGAAGAACTAAAGAGCCTCTTGATGAAAGTAAAAGAGGAGAGTGAAAAAGTTGGCTTAAAACTCAACATTCAGCAAACTAAGATCATGGCATCCAGTCCCATCACTTCATGGCAAATAGATGGGGAAACAATGGAAACACTGTCAGACTTTATTTTGGGGGGCTCCAAAATCACTGTAGATGGTGACTGGAGCCATGAAATTAAAAGATACTTTCTCCTTCGAAGAAAAGTTACGACCAACATAGACAGCATATTAAAAAGCAGAGACATTACTTTGCCAACAAAGGTCTGTCTAGTCAAAGCTATGGTTTTTCCAGTGGTCATGTATAGATGTTGAACTATAAAGAAAGCTGACCACCAAAGAACCAATGCTTTTGAACTGTGGTGCTGGAGAAGACTCTTGAGAGTCCCTTGGACAGCAAGGAGACCCAACCAGTCCATCCTAAAGGAAATCATCCTGAATATTCATTGGAAGGACTGATGCTGAAGCTGAAGCTCCAATACTTTGGCCACCTGATGTGAAGAACTGACTCATTTGAAAAGATCCTGATGCTGGGGAAAAATTGAAGGTGGGAGGAAAAGGGGACAACAGAGGATGAGATGGTTGGATGGCATCACCGACTCAATGGACATGAGTTTGAGTAGGCTCTGGGAGTTGGCGGTGGACAGGGAAGCCTGGCGTACTACAGTCCATGAGGTCGCAAAGAGTTGGACACGACTGAGCTACTTAACTGACTGACTGAACTGAATCATGCAACTGCAAATGAGAGGCAACAGAGTTAAATAGTGAGAGTACAGTCAGTACCACAGTACTTAGCTGAGGATTTTACATGTGAAACAAGTGGAAGATAAAACTACCACATGATGAGGTATTTTGTTGGGGCTACACCCATTGCCAAAGAGAACACTTCCCATGCAACTGTGTGCAGCTATACTTCCAAATGTGGCCAATCAGATTTTACTTATAATTAGGAAAGAGAGGCCCACGGTGCTTTGTGTCAACAAAAGGATCATATAATCTGTTTTTGCAGCCAAAAAGATCCACTGACGTTTCACGTCTGTGACGTTCTCACCATAGGAAGGGAGCCCCACAGATGCAGCCCTCTTGGCCTCTCTTCTCATACTCCTGCCCCACACACCAGCAAGAAGACTGGCTCATCGACTGCTCAGTGTAGGAAGAAATGCCTGCCCCTGCCCAGGGGGATGCCCAGGGTAGCTCCCGCAGCTCCACAATGCAGGGCGTGCTGGGAAGGAGTCGAGGTCCCCAGTGCTGCCTGTGACCAGCCTAGTGAGCTCGTCCATCTCACCCTAAAGGTCACAGTACAGGCCCACAGCGTGTCCTAAGCCACGTCCCCAAGACCAGGGTCACAGCAGTGATGCAGGGCTGACCAGTAAAGTCTGCCCACTGGTTCCTCTCTGGGTCTTCCTTCACCAACTGGGGTGCCAAGAAAGGAAAGCAAAGGGGTCATTACTGAGTCCCCACTGGCCCTACACCATAATGCTCCCCAAGCAGTAAATCTGTTCATGGGAATAAAGTGATATCAAAAATACATTTCTGTCTGGAACTAATGGTACAAAACAATAGGGAGGATGCCCAGGAGGCAGTCCCTTCACCACATGGCCAGATAAAGACACCAGAAAGGCTAGAGACCAGGATGATTAAATAATCACAAGGGTGGCAGGCTAATATTAATACTTAAATCCAGATAAGTGACAGTGAAGACAACTTCTGGGATAACTAGCTGCACATCACCGGTGACAATAACTGCAAAGACGTCCCTTCTAGTGTAAAACCAGGAACCAGAGTTAAAACATGGAGTCTACAGATGATTCCAAAATAACAAATCAGAACTCATAGTAGATGAGAAAATGAGAACACACACAGAGTGGGAAGACTCAGCTTTACATAAGACATCAAATTACTGAGTTAAGAGTAGATAAATGTAACTCATCCCAAAAATATTACGATAGGTCCCCATTCATGCAAGGCTAGAGAAGAGGTTGTGGCCACGCCCTGTGCCAAGGAGTACTTGAAAATTCAAAGACAGACCAACATTATCCTGCTGGTCTTCTACCCTTTGAACCTGATTTTGTTTCTGAATAATTTTTGACTGATTTCCAACTCCCTACCTACCTCAGAAACTAATGCACATGAAGAAAAATTCTCTCTTCAAAACAAAGTGAAACCACACAATGAAATAGCACAGCTGTGAGAAAGAATGGTCTGCAACTGCGGACACCAAGCTGGACAATCCCAAATTCAGGGCAAGTGACCGCAGCAGACTGTGTGCACATGGATTCCCCGCACAGGAAGCACAAGAAGCCCCGAGTCCATCTGTGCTGTCAAGAGTCAGGGTCACAGTTGCCCTTGGGTGACCAGGACTATCTGGGAGAGGCAGCCAATCTTCTGGTTCTGATCTGGGCGTGTTCAGCTTATAAAACTTCACTAGACCTATGTATAAGATAAGTACACTTTTCTGTGTGTACGTCGTATTGCAATGTAATGTTTTACATAAGAAGATAATAGAGAACTTGGGAAATAAGAACTTGTAAAACTTTGGAGCAGAGAATGGCAGAGTCATAGGAAAGAATCCACATTAAGACTCCCCACAAGGCTCTTCTAAAGCTCCTGACACAGGGAACAGCAGCGTCCGGACGCCCTCCGGCTCACACCGCATTGCCCACAGCCTCCCTGCGCTCCATCCTGAATCAGCACCCCAAGCCCCAACTCCTTTTGTTTCCACTTACAGGAATGAAGGTGCATGACCATTAGCAAGTTTTCCTTTAGCCGTTACCTTTGAAAACAAACCAGCACACAGTACAAAAGACACATCACAAAGAGCATGCTTTCAACCTTACCTAGTAGAACAAACCCAGAATTTTTCAGGCCAATATCTAACTTAAAAAAAAGTTCTATATCCTTCAATACAAAAAAAAAAGAGTGGCTGAAAGAATATAAACAAACAAAAAAAAGTTTAGGCAACAGTCTTACAAAGGTGTTCACAAAAGTTGAAAGATAAGGTTAAACAGAACCATGGTAATTTTTTTTCCCCAATTATTCTGTCTTTTCCTAAAAAGTACTCCCGATAGAGGACATCCATTCCTGCCTCGGCCCCAGGAGTCCTCCCGACCCTGATGCACAGGTCTCTTCTCCACGTGCAGGTCCCCAAAGCCGCCCCAACACAACCACGTGGAACCCTGGAGGCAGGTGGTGTGGGGGCAGAGCAGGCGGACCCCGTCTCCCCTCGCGTGTCCACCTAACCCACAGCAGTGCTCTCACCACCACGTGGGCCACCAGGGAGGAGGCCGGGGGGCAAAAAAGGGAAAGAAATGGGGAAGCATGCAGGCCCATGAGGTACTGTGCAGGGGTGAGGACCACCACCACACCCAAACCCTAAACACAGGTTTCTAAACACAGGACCACCTTCGCATTTGGACAGACGTCAGCATCCATGACTGACACATCTCAAACCATGAGCACATGAGGCTGAACCGCATGGAGCTGCTGACCAATAGGCAATTCCATACTCATTCAACTTAACAGAAAACACATAAACTGTTCACATTTTTATAATTACACTTATTTTTAAAAAGCTAAAATAGCTATAATACCTCGGGTTTGGGCAGCTTCCTTTAAAGCAGCTAGAAGGTGAGGCTTCAAGTTATCCAAAAGAAATCTTCCTTCAAGACCTGGGAAAAGGGACCTAAAAAGTGACAGAAATGCAGCAATTTTAAGTAGATAAGTTCAATGATATAATTTCAAGCCAGTTATATGTGCTCACTATTTTACCTAAGTTATAAGGCACACCTCAAATCACACGCAATCCTTGTAATCCAGTACTATCCAGGTGTGGCTTTAAACCCTGAGGCAGCATGCAAACCCAGGGACGGCCCAGGAACACTTTAGAGAAACATGCACTGTATTCCCTGAAATGTGAATAGGCATCCTGAGCTATAATTACCGAGTATTTTCGTGAATTTCATTTCATCAAAATAATTTCTTTTTGACTAACTTTAGTTATTACTAGCTCTTTGTAGCCATTCTTTTCTACATTCTGTTATTAGAATCTCCAGGAACAACAACGGCTTGGACCGCTTTTTAACGGATAAACATCTGGAGGCCCTTCCACCTTAGAACATAACGGTGTGTTGTAACGGAGCAGCTCTGCAGAGCCCCCTAAGGCACAGGCACACCGACGTGTGCCCCGCCTACCTGGGGTGCTCCTCTGAGGCAATGTAGACCACGTCCTGGTCACAGGTGGATGAGGAGAAGGGGACGAAGGCCCCGCTCTGCAGCGGCAGCAGCTCCAGCCCCAGCAGCTCGCCGTAGGCCTGGTCGGAGAGAACGAACTCCAGCAGATGTAGCCTCTCAGGCGCACTCGCGCCGCCCAGGCTCGCTTTCCGCAGCACCTGCCGGGTCCACGCAGGCGTCACATGCGTCAGCGGCCCGGCGCTGGACGCCATGAGCTGCGCGGCGGCAGCCAGGTGGGCCGGGGCCCGGACCACCTCCTTCCCTGAGCGCTGCAGGAAGCGGAGCACGGCCGGGGCGTAGTCCAGGCCCTCGTCCAGATCCGAGAAGCATGCCTGCTCCAGGGGGACCCAGTGGCCGCCCAGGGAGGGCAGCACCTCGTGCTGGAAGAGCTCCTGGAACAGCGGCTCCAGCGCCGGCCGCCAGGGCAGCTTGACCTGCGCAGCGTCGGGCCATAGCCCGTAGACCCCGGCCACTGAGAGCGGCAGCCCAGGGCTGCAGCCAGCCCGCAGGCGGGCCACGGCGTCGAGGATGAGGGCGGCGTAGGCCCTGGGCACCACACTCAGCACGAGCAGCTCGTTCCACACGGCGGCCGGGTCCCTCCACTGGTCCAGCTCCCGCCACTTGATGCTCCTGCGGTTGTCCGTCAGGCCGAAGAAGCCGCTGACGTGGACCGGAAGCCCAGTCCGGCTCTCCTCGCCCGGCGGTAAGGGGAGGAAGCAGAAGGCTTTCCCTGAGAACCCAGCCGCCGCGCCTCCGGCCCCGTGCTCCTCGGCGGGGCCGGGCAGGGGCGTGGCGATGCCGATGACTGGGACGAAGCGCAGCTCATCGGCCAGCGCGTCCAGCTGCGCGCTCAGGCCCCGGCCGCCCACGCTGTTGCACACCAGCCAAGACGTTTCCCGGGCGCCGTGGGCGCCCCCGTCCTCCAGGACGATGCTCACCGGGTAAGTGACGCATGTGACGCCGCTGCTGGGCACCCGCTCACAGTAGTCACTGAGGGCGGCCCCCAGCGCCTCCACCGCCCCCGGGCCGCTCTGGCGCCGGCGCTGCCGGCTCGCGCGCAGTCACTCTGAATACCAGCTTCTCTGAGCCGTCGGCCTCGCGGACGTGCAGGGACACGTCCTGCACACTCTTGAGGAAGAGCAGCACGGTGTCCGCGTCCGCCTGGAAGGACTCAAACAGCTCCAGTACCTTCTGCTTGTTGTAGAGGGTCCCGCTGAGCTGGGAGGGCTGCCGCCGAAGCGGGAAACGGAAGAACGTCCCAGGGAAGCTGCCCTTCACAAACGTCTCCTTGGTGCTTCCAAAAAGGCCAATAAATGGCGCAAATTGGTCTGAAAGCTCGCTAATTTCTTTGCTGTCATCTCTGAGATTCCAACACTGGCCTGATTCGTGTGGACCGAAAAGTGTCTGATGAGGATCTAACATGCCAATCTGGTCACCACTAAAGATGCAAGGAACATCTACAAAGGAAAATTCAAGTCACCATCAACTCTGAACTATACTGACACTGATAATCACAATTACACTGCACAGTTACACATGGAGAAGCATGAGCCACAGAAGGATTCTAAGCAGAGTTATCTAAAAATGAACTAAGTCTTGCTTTGGAAACATAATTCTTTGAATGCAAAAAAATGATTTCTCTTTAGATTCAAAAAGCACCAGGTATTGAGAGGCTTTAAGTAATTATTGTGAAAACCTAAGATGTATCTTCAAGCATTTACTAAATTAATTAAAATACATAAGGAATATTTGGATATTTACACTCTCCCTAGAGCCTTGTGAACCCAACTAAACAGAACAGAATTGTAGCCTGTGTGCAAAATAAAATTTCAACTACAGATTCTCTGAGAGAATGAGAAAGAACAAGTGATCTCAAGCATGCGTCCTGGAGCGAGTCTGAAATGGACAGTGACTTGAGGACCTAACCTTCAAACAAGACCTCTTTGGGGTCCACCCGTGACACACAGGGTCACCGACTACAGGCTTAGGCATCACAAGCACCAAATCCTGAGCTCTGAGGTATTTTCAGTAGGCAATGTTATGTCTACCAGCCCACTACCACGTCTAGTCAACGAGGATGGTCCACGGCCCCCCATTGTCCACAGTCCCTTCTGCACTCCCATTACTGAAACTATGTCAGGGAGAAGCCTGGTGGCTAGAGAGCAGAACTCATGACCTTGGCAAGTCCTTGGTTTAGTGGTCAGCACCCAGGGAACCCATCCCACATAAGTGTGCTGATTCTCAGACAGGAAACAAACCCACAGTGAGAGCAGATACTGGCCACCAGGGGACTCTCTGGACAATACACCCTGACAACAGGCTCCACGCTTATGCAACGCACAAGTGTGTCCCCATAAAACTTAAAAACCACTGCATGTCACAGATGTGAGGAATAACTCACAAATAGTTGAACACATGACTGTTAATATTCACATAATTGTTACATAACATAATGACTTCATCCGTTTTATTATATAATACATAATATTACTTAACACAATACTATACATTATAACACTATAAATGCAATTTTAAAAATAGGTTTGCTAAAAATGGGCCATGGTGAGGATGCTTTTGCGTCCCACTTGCTCAGGGCAGTCCCAATTCGGGCCAGTGGCCAAGAATAATATCAGTTCTTAACCCTCAGGACTACCCCAGTTTGGGCGATCAATTACATGTTATTCTAGCAACAGCTAGAACTCTGCCAGCGCAGCCCCTTCTTCTCCTGCAAGTTCAAAATGCAAAAGCAGTTCCACATTAAGCCATAATTGGTGCTTATTTCATTAAAAAGTTTTATCACAAAACCATAGTAAATACTAAGAACTCTGATTCCAGAAGAACAGCCCTAAAAGTTACAAGTATTTCCTAGTGTAACTGAATCAGAATCCTCATATTCTTTCTAGATTCCAAACATGACTTCAAAGTAATCATCAAAATACTCAAGTTTAAGAAGAGCAAAATTTCTATAGGGAAAGTGAGAAACCAAGATCATTTTAAAGTTCTCCCCTGTGTCAGTTACGTACCATTGGATATTATATTTCCTTCTTCCTGTTATTCAAAAATATGTACAAGAAAATCTGTGAAAACCAGTTTGCCTGACTCAAAAATTTGCAGTACAAAAGTTTTTAGAGTAACAATTTTGTGTAGGCTTTCAACTGCTGACGTAGTAGGCTTTCAGCTGCTGACGTAAAGTCTCAAACTTCACATAAAATAACTGACTATACTACATTGATTCCACCGGAAACGATGACATTAACTTTTGCATCACACAATAAAGATTTGATATGGTTACCAAGATAACTAGAGAAAACACAAGATACACTGAAATTTCATTGGCATTCAATATTGTCTCTGAAGTTTACCTAATAATATAAAAAGCAGAGTCTAAAATAACTTTGAATCTCAGGACTGAAAAGCCAAATACCACACCTGTGATATGATAGACAGAATTGAAGCCAATTCCAAATCTTCCAACCTTCAAAGGGTCGTCCTTCTTCCTGCTCCGCGCTATTTCCTGAATGCCGTGCCAGTCCTCCGGGGTGAACACTGCGTTGTTGTACACGTAGAGAGCGGGCCCTGGGGGTCAAGATGCATGGGCAGGGGCTTAGAAAGAAGGGAGCTTGGACACTCACTTCTCCTACACAAACTTCCTCTATGTAATAATGCTTATTTGATGAAAAGACAGAAAGAACTGAAAACACAGTGACTGATCCATTATCACCGTTCGGTTGCTCTCACAATAAAAACAGTATTGTTGACCCAAAATCCAAACAGGAAAAATTATAGTGCTTAGATACTGAAAACAGTGCAAACAAGAAAATTAATCACAGTGTACTACTTTGTAAAACTTGACCCTAAGTAACATATTTACTTATATATTTTTGTAAACGGAATTACCTATAAATATACTGAGAAGACTAAAGAAACCATGTTAAAATAATGCTTTTCACGCGCCTATGAGTTCAAGCACAGATATGGGGATGCTGGTTATAATCTATGTTACAAAAATTGCATGACTATAAAATATCTGTAAAATAGTCAAAGTAGCGACATGAAAAACCGAACCCTAAGAGGTTACTACAGGAAGGTTGACCACGTGGAGATCATGGTGTGTCCCACATAGCAGGAAGGGCGTGGGTGGGCTCTGGGAGCCCCCACCCTTCCTTCACTCGTAGCTCCTAATTAACTATACCCTTAAAGTCCTAAGTAAAGTGAGAAACTGAGGAAATCCCTTATTTTTCTGCATTGGATCTCTCTCATCAGACACATTCTGAGTCTTCTGTCTTCTCATTATATAAAAGAAACAAAAACAAGTTGAACTCAAGAGTTCTCATCTACAACACTGCTGCTGCTAAGTCGCTTCAGTGGTGTCCGACTCTGTGCAACCCCATAGATGGCAGCCCACCAGGCTATCTCGTCCATGGGATTCCCCAGGCAAGAACACTGGAGTGGGTTGCCATTTCCTTCGCCAATGCATAAAAAGTGAAAAGTGAAAGTGAAGTCGCTCAGTCATGTCCGACTCTTAGCGACCCCATGGACTGCAGCCCATCAGGCTCCTCCGTCCATGGGATTCTCCAGGCAAGAGTACTGGAGTGGGGTGCCATTGCCTTCTCCTAAGCGTCCGTAAAGGGGAAAAAACGGTAACCCAGGAAGATGACACCAGCCAAGACACCACTCTTGTCTGAATGTGAGAAAAACCACTCACACACCATGAGCACAGAGCACCCTCAATAGATGTTAGTTAAAGAGATCACCAGCTTGAACATCTGGAAGTTCACAGTTCACGTATTGCTGAAGCCTGGCTTGAAGAATTTTGAGCATTATTTTACTAGCATGTGAGATGAGTGCAATTGTGCGGTAGTTTGAGCATTCTTTGGCATTGCCTTTCTTTGGGATTGGAATGAAAACTGACCTTTTCCACTCCGGTGGTCACGGCTGAGTTTTCCAGATTTGCTGCCATGTTGAGTGCAGCACTTTCACAGCATCATCTTTCAGGATTTCAAATAGCTCAACTGGAATGCCATCACCTCCACTAGCTTTGTTCGTAGTGATGCTTTCTAAGGCCTACTAGACTTCACATTCCAGGATGTCTGGGTCTAGGTGAGTGAAAACACCTTCGTGATTATCTTGGTCAAGAAGATCTTTTTTGTACAGTTCTTCTGTATATTCTTGCCACCTCTTCTTAATATCTTCTGCTTCTGTTAGGTTCATACCATTTCTGTCCTTTATCGAGCCCATCTTTGCATGAAATGTTCCCTTGTTATCTCTAATTTTCTTGAAGAGATCTCTAGTCTTTCCCATTCTGTTGTTTTCCTCGATTTCTTTGCATTGATCACTGAGGAAGGCTTTCTTATCTCTTCTTGCTATTCTTTGGAACTCTGCATTCAGATGCTTGTGAGAGTTGGACTGTGAAGAAAGCTGAGCACCAAAGAATTGATGCTTTTGAACTATGGTGTTGGAGAAGACTCTTGAGAGTCCCTTGGACTGCAAGGAGATCCAACCAGTCCATTCTGAAGGAGATCAGCCCTGCGATTTCTTTGGAAGGAATGATGCTAAAGCTGAAACTACAGTACTTTGGCCACCTCATGCGAAGAGTTGACTCATTGGAAAAGACCTGGATGCTGGGAGGGATTGGGGCAGGAGGAGAAGGGGACGACAGAGGATGAGATGGCTGGATGGCATCACCAACTCGATGGACATGAGTCTGAGTGAACTCCAGGAGTTGGTGATGGACAGGGAGGCCTGGTTGCGATTCATGGGGTCACAAAGAGTCAGACATGACTGAGCGACTGAACTGAACTGAACTGAAAGATTACCAGGGCTTCCCTGGTGGCTCAGATGGTAAAGCATCTGCCTACAATGCAAGAGACCTGGGTTTGATCCCTGGGTCAGGAAGATCCCCTGGAGAAGGAAATGGCAACCCACTCCAGCATGCTTGCCTGGAAAATCCCAAGCACCAAGGAGCGTGGTAGGCTATAGTCCATGGGGTCACAAAGAGTCAGACATGACTGAGCAACTTTCACTTTCAAAGAGATCACAATCATGTCCAGCTCCTTCTGGACATCCAAGTTTTAAAAATCTGTCTAATGTGACATCACTCACTCAGCTAAATAATCGTTTCACATATTTGTTAAAAAATGAAGTAAAGTCAGGGTTGGAAGCAAAAACTCCTAGACATGAGAGAGCTGAGAAGCAAAACACCTCCAGGATCTCTTCCCATTTACAGCTCTACAGGACACTCCAACCAGCAGAATGATGCCAGACAGAGAGCATGGCGACACACGCGAGCTCCTGGAACCCTCAGAGTAACTGGGGGCGGCCATGTTCTCGCCAGTCCGTGGACAAGCAGGCTGACGTGCTGCCAGGCTCAAGCTCCACTCAGGCCCAGGGAGGAACTCGAGGGGCAGAGCTGACACTGGGTACTAGCGCCCATGGACGTGGAGCACGGGCAGCCCCAAGCAGGATCGGGACTTAGACAGAAGTCCGTCACATCTACACTAAGTGTCTTTCAACAGTGCTTATATCACAGACTCTCAGGGCCAGGAAACCTACTGGTTTCATCCTCTCACTGTAAAACTGAGCTTGCCCGAGATCAGTGAAGGTGGCAGGAGTCAGGACTAGAATGAAAACCTCTTGACATGTTACATCTCATCTCTTTATAGAATAAAAAAAAAAAAAAAAAAATGCAACTTCCACATCACAAGAATAAACATATGAGCTATCATAAATGCTAAATATTTAGTATTTAAATATTTAACAGTAATGTTGATTATCCTCCTAAATCATAAAACATCTTTTAAAGAATATATGATTTACACCTCTCTAAAAAAGTATGTCCAGGAAAGTCTGACTTGATCTTCCCTTTTCTCAATGACTTTCCACCACAAACAGTCATTCACAATCATTCTGTAGACTTTAAAGCTGCTCTGCAAGTGCTGAATACCCTTTTCAACACAGCACTTCACAGTGCAGGGCTTCAGGAGTCCTTGTGTTAGTTATGGTTCCTACTGTCTTTCCTCTCATTCTCCTTACTCTATCCTCTCTAGTATTTCTTCCCACCTCCCTTCAAAATACTCCAGGGGCACCTCTCACAGCAGAAAGTAAGACACAAAACCACAGCCTCTCACGTGAAACAAATCGCCAGTCTAGGTTCAAGGCATGATACAGGGTGCTTGGGGCTGGTGCACTGGGATGACCCAGAGGGATGTGATAGGGAGGGAGGTGGGAGGGGGGTTCAGGATGGGGAACACATGTATACCCATGGTGGATTCATGTCAATGTATGGCAAAACCAATATAATATTGTAAGTAAAATAAATAAATAAAACTGAGATTAAAAAGAAAAAAAAAAACACCGCCTCTCACTTCTTTCCAAATGCAGAGGAGTGTTCTCTTTGGAAAGGGTGACATTCTATCTTGCTAACAATATAAAAGGCTCACAAGTTTACTGAAGAGAATAAGAGATTTACGTATTTAAATTGCTACTCTGAGTTTTAAGATTTTTATTCTTTTCTGTTCTGTAAAAACCCAACTAGCAGAGACACTTGCCCATGAAAAGCAGAGAAAACCTCTGAAGAAGTGGAGTTAAATACACAGAGAAGTGGTAACGCGACCATGCACTGAACGCTGTACTGTAAACCATGAAATTCACCTGTTAGTACACAGAATAAAACATGCCCCTGACTAACGACTGACTCTTACCCTGATATTGTGCCATGTCTTTCGACCAGAGAGTCTGTGTTCCATACTGAGTCTCATCATACAAGAACTTAACTTCTGTGGCCCCAGCATCTTCTGCATTCTGAATTAATTCCTAGAAATACACCAGAAAGAGTAATATTTAATAAATCAGTAATCTACTGCCCACCTTGTATTCACCTCAAATATGTAAAAAGCATTTAAACATGAGTAAAGGAAACCTACTATCTGGATCACGAGCTGGTCTTTGTAGGTTTGCTTGTTTAGTTTATTTAATGAGTGTATTCAAACTAAAAGGATATATCGTAAATACAAATACTGAACTAAAACAATTATCCTTTTAAATACATTCACCCAAAAAGCAAACTTCTAAATCCAGGAGTCAAGCAGGCATGGGTTCATGGCCCCTGACTGTGGGTTTAATATTATTTTATTTGGTCAGCTGGTTGGTTTGCAACGCTCCTGCACAATGTTTTACATAAATTCACAAAATTACAAGATGTAATTATATAAAAATTGCCCCAAAAAAGCATTTGTAGAGCAACACTACTTGACTCCAGCACACAGGGGCCCCTTTGCCTCTGAACCCTCACACATTCATGCCAACTGCATCTCAAGCCATCCTGTTCAGCATATGCACGGCAGGTGCAGAGGGAAACAGATACAGCCATTCAAATCTAGACAAAGCGTTAAAATGCAAACACAAACAGGACTTCCTGGTAATCTCTCTCATCTTGTGGTTACCAGCATGGAGGTGCACATGCATGCAACCCTGCCCTACCTTCAGAATCTGCCCTCCTTCTGGGTACCGTCTCAAGATGTCCTTGAGGAAGTCCACAAGCGGTGGCGTCGTTTGACCAAATCGACCTAAAAGAGACAACACATTCAACATGATTATTATTAAATCATTAATAGCCTTTATAAATAATGAATACCATTTGGTTCTTAGAGACAGTAAACCTGTGCAACTCTGACTTCATACACGTCACTGCAGCCCTCTGGTATGAAAACCTGACTACACAGCTTCAGTACAAAGTAGAGTAGACTCAATTTTATCAAATCTCAAACTTCTTAATTACAAATTTGGGTTTTAAAAAACACTAAAAAAAATCCTAAATGTCACATAAGATTATTAACTCAAAAATAAAGAGCATGGGGTATTGCTATTTTCCAAAGCAAATGAAATAAATGGTGCTATTTTATGGGTCCTTTGGAGGTGGTTTTTGTTCTGCAGCCCGCCAGGCTCCTCCGTCCATGGGATTCTCCAGGCAAGAATACTGGAGTGGGCTGCCATTTCCTTCTCCAGGGGATCTTCCCAACCCAGGGACTGAACCTGTGTGTCCTGAATTGCAGGCGGATTCTTTACTGCTGAACCACCAGAGAAGCCTTGCAGCTAAGTAAAAGCCAGAGATGGAAGTGCCTGTCATGCCAGCCTTAATATTCTCAAATCAACCACTGTTCTCACTGTTCTGAAACGTGGCACAGGCAGCATCCCAATGGCTGCCTGGTTCCCATACCCTCCGTCTCTCCTAAACTGGAGACTTTCAGGACAGGCCAACCAGGTCCCCTTCAGAGAGGGGACAACAAAATGTAGGGAGAACAGGGGAGGGAAAGTAATTTCCTAGATGTACAGAAAAAAATACATGTTTATAAGCAAAAACGAAATCTGTGCTGATGACAAAACCTCAGTCTTAATTAATCTGCATCGTTCTGGTACAACGACCCACCCCCACCAAGCCCCCAGGACCCAACCCACAGACTGCTCACCCCGGGGGAGGCTCACTCCACCCATGTGTGCTTCTCTGACCCTGACATGCCCTCATCGCATCCCAGTGGTATGTACTTTCATTTCATTTTTAAAACATTATCTTTATGCAATTAAAAATGGAATTGACTCCTAGTAAATTCAATGGTGTACCTCCCCCTTTTAAGCCTTTTGATTGAAGGTTTACAAAAAGATGACAGTTCTGGGAGGTCAGATCTCCAATCTTGATCCAGTCAGATAACTGAAAAAAAGAAAATGTATGAAAAGCAATACAGTTCCTACTTCTATAAATTCAAAACTTTACCTCATTCTGTTTCACTTAAATAATGTTTGTTAAGTGTTCTAATCAGGAAATAAGTTGCTCTGGAGAAGTGAATATTTCAGAGAACAAAATTTAGTCAAAAATTTTATTTAAAAATTTAAATGGCTCTTGTGTGCGTGTGTCAGTCGCTCAATCATGTCAGACTCGTTGCGACCCTATGGACTGTGGCCCAGGTTTCTCTGTCCATGGGATTCTCTAGGCAAGAATACTGGAGTGGCTTGCCGTTCCTCCTCCAGGGGATCTTCCCTACCCAGGGATTGAACCAGCATCTCCTGCATCTCCTGCATTAGCAGGTGGGTGCTTTACCACAGAGCCACCTGATTTTTCCTTAAATAATTACAAATAAAGAGACAGGGACACAAGCCATGGAAGAAAAGCACCGAGGCCAAGAGAGACTGTTAACACTGTTTCAGTGCTTCAGTTGGATGATGGGTTCATGGCTGTTCATTCTATTAATAATTAATTGATGACTAAAAGAGAGCTATGCATAAGCCAAGGATTAGTAGTCCAACTCAGTTAGCTAAGGTACATTTAAAGAAGAATGCCAGGAAGGGAAGCAGAAGTTTGTAACACAGGACCATGTCTTCAGGTTTTAAGGAGGACTTGAAAGGAAGAACACACGCTGTAGAAGCCTGTTAGTGACAACAGACGTGACTGGCTGTGTGACTCCGACACTGGATGCTTCTGGCAGATTGTAATCAGTGGCCTGTCTCAGGCAGTAATTCTCCCAAAGAAAAGTGAAGCAGCAGAGAGAACCCAGCAGTGTACCTGCGTTCCCTCCTGAGCCTGCCAAGATCTGGAGGTTCTGCTTGGGCCTCTCTCTTGAGACCTTAAGTCACTCAAACAAGCAAAACTGGTCATATCCATCTCCAGAGGCAACGAAACCTTAAAAGTTGCCAATTTCAGTCTTTGTATTTTGTTTTTAGAACAGAATGATTACAAAATAACTTGAACATTTGGGTCTCTGTTCAGGTCAGCCCTGCTGCTGCTGCTGCTGCTAAGTCAAGTCAGTCGTGTCCGACTCTGTGTGACCCCATAGACGGCAGCCCACCAGGCTCCCCTGTCCCTGGGATTCTCCAGGCAAGAACACTGGAGTGGGTTGCCATTTCCTTCTCTAATGCATGAAAGTAAAAAGTGAAAGTGAAGTCATTCAGTCATGTCCGACTCTTCATGACCCCATGGACTGCAGCCTACCAGGCTCCTCTATACATGGTATTTTCCAGGCAAGAGTACTGCAGTGGGGTGCCATTGCCTTCTCCGTCAGGTCAGCCCTAGTCTTATTTAAAAACCTCAGCAATGCTCATTTTCATTTTCCATGAAACAATAATTGTGAAGCAAATAGTATAATATTAACTGCATCTGGATCTCCCAATACTTTTTCCTTTGTTCAGTTGTCAAGAGCACAAGGAGTCTCTCAAGATTCAAGGGTTGATAGGCACGGTTCTGATGAGCTAAATGAAAGGTAACAATACTTCCCACATCCTGGTTTGAGGTTCAAGCAGATTTGGCTGGAGGAGAAAGAGTCAGGAAGACACACAGCTCTAGTGAGCAGTTTCCCTCTCTTCACGGGACAGGAGGTGGAGGGAACAACACACAGACCCCTCTTCCAGACCAGGAGAAGCAAGAGAGACAAGGAGGAGGAGATGGCAGGGGACCTGGAAAGACTGAGGACCAAGTATTGTAAGAGCCCACTCCTAAGTCCATAACCAACCAAAACCAGTTTCTTGCACACCATGAAATATTTAGAATTCTCACCAATAATTCAAATCTAAAAAGTTCTGAGCAGCACTAGATAAAGAGGAAAAGAAATCCACCTCTATGAAAGGTTCACTTATGTAAAAGAGACCCTTCTTGACAGCACATGTTGGCATCACTAAAGTCACCAGTTCAGTAGAAGTCACAGCCCATCTTCTGCATCACGAGAGAATTACACCCTCTGATTGTTTTCTGGAAGAGCTCCAAACTTGAGTTCAAAGATCATCTTTACTAGTTTAAGTTCTTCTTTGTTTTAAAGAACTTTACATTTAACCTTCATTTATTCCTGATTGACAGCCTGACAGGTTCTTTCTCGTGTGGACTTTGGAATCAGACACACATGATTGGATCCTTCATCTCTCTGACTCTTAGTTTTACTCTTCTGCAGGATGGACCAGCCACAACTCTCTCATGAGGCTGGCTGTCCTGCGTAGTAAACGAGATGACATGGGCAAAGTCACCAACAGAACAGTGTGTGGAACACAGTCGACTGCCCAGCAAACATTAATCATGTCCCCAGTGAGCTTACCAAGATGCAGAAAGAGAAAGGCCCTGATCAAGTGGTTCCCAAACTCATGGCCCCAGCCCTGCCCTCTAGCCCTTGAGCTTCAGGACCAGATCCACAGCTATCTGTGGACAACCATGCCCTAGACCATTAACACAGCAGAGATCTTAGAACTAGTTCGGTTCAGTTTAGTTCAGTCATTCAGTTGTGTCCAACTCTTTGTGACCCCATGGACTGCAGCATGCCAGACTTCCCTGCCCATTACCAACTCACAGAGTTCATTCAAGCTCATGTCCATTGAGTCGGTGATACCATCCAACCACCTCATCCTCTGTCATCCCCTTCTCCTCCTGCCTTCAATCTTTCCCAGCATCAGGGTCTTTCCCAATGAGTCAGTTCTTCCCATCAGGTGGCCAAAGTATTGGAGTTTCAGCTTCAGCATCAGTCCTTCCAATGAATATTCAGGACTAATCTCCTTTAGGATGGACTGGTTGGAGCTCCTTGCAGTCCAAGGGACTCTCAAGAGTCTTCTCCAACACCACAGTCCAAAAGCATCAATTTTTCAGCACTCAGCTTTCTTTATAGTCCAAATCTCACATCCGTACATGACTATTGAAAAAACCATAGCCTCGACTAGACAGACCTTTGTTGACAAAGTAATGTCTCTGCTTTTTAATATGCTGTCTAAGTTAGTCATAACTTTTCTTCCAAGGAGCAAGCATCTTTTAATTTCATGGTTGCAGTCACCATCTGCAGTGATTTTGGAGCCCCCAAAATAAAGTCTGTCACTGTTTCTACCATTTCCTCATCTATTTGCCATGAAGTAATGGGACCAGATGCCATGATCTTACTTTTCTGAATGTTGAGCTTTAAGCCAACTTTTTCACTTTCCTCTTTCATTTTCATCAAGAGGCTCTTTAGTTCTTCTTCACTTTCTGCCATAAGGGTGGTGTCATCTGCATATCTGAGGTTATTGATATTTCTCCCAGAAATTTTGATTCCAGCTTGTGCTTCATCCAGCTCAGCATTTCTCATGATGTACTCTGTATATAAGTTAAATAAGCAGGGTGACAATATACAGCCTTGACGTACTCCTTTCCCTATTTAAAACCAGTCTGTTGCTCCATGTCCAGTTCTAACTGTTGCTTCTTGACCTGCATACAGATTTCTTAAGAGACAGGTCAGATGGTCTGGTATTCCACTTCTTTAAGAATTTTCCAGAGTTTGTTGTGGTCCACACAGTCAAAAGCTTTGGCATAGTCAATAAAGCAGAAGTAGATGTTTTTCTGGAACTCTCTTGGTTTTTCGATGATCCAACAGATGTTGGCAATTTGATCTCTGGTTCCTGTGCCTTTTCTAAATCCAGTTTGAACATCTGGAAGTTTCACAGTTCACATACTGATAAAGCCTGGTTTGGAGGATTTTGAGCATTACTTTGCCAGCATGTGAGAGGAGTGCAATTGTGTGGTAGTTTGAGCATTCTTTGGCATTGCCTTTCTTTGGGATTGGAATGAAAACTGACCTTTTCCAGTCCTGTGGCCACTGCTGAGTTTTCCAAATTTGCTGGCATATTGAGTGCAGCACTTTCACAGCATCATTCTTTTAGGATTTGAAACAGCTCAACTGGAATTCCATCACCCCCACTAGCTCTGTTTGTAGTAATGCTTCCTAAGGCCCCTTGACTTCACATTCCAGGATGTCTGGCTCTAGGTTGGTGATTATACCATCAGGATTATCTGGGTCGTGAAGATCTTTTTTGTATAGTTCTTCTGTGTATTCTTGCCACCTCTTCTTATCTTCTGCTTCTGAAGGGCAGAGAAGCCCCAGCAAGATGGTAGGCGCCAGAGCAGTGGCTGCACAGCACTTGAGCAACTGTGAGGAGATCCCTATGTCCGAGAACAAAGGAGAAGCCCCAGCAAGGTGGTAGGAGAGGAGAAATCACGTTTAGAATCAAACCCTATACCCGCCAGAGATGCTCAGAGGGCTCAAACAAACCTTGTGCACACCAGGACCCAGAGACCCACAGGGACTAAGACAGAACTGTGTTTGAGCATCTCCTGTGGAGGTACATTGGAGAAGGCAATGGCAACCCACTCCAGTACTCTTGCCAGGAAAATCCCATGGATGGAGGAGCCTGGTAGGCTGTAGTCCATGGGCTTACGAAGAGCTGGACATGACTGACTTCACTCTCACTTTTCACTTTCATGCACTGGAGAAGGAAATAGCAACCCACTCCAGTGTTCTTGCCTGGAGAATCCCAGGGAAGGCAGAGCCTGGTGGGCTGCCATCTATGGGGTCGCAGAGTCGGACACAATTGAAGCGACTTAGCAGCAGCAGCAGCAGTAGTGGACGTACAGGTCAGCAGTGAACTGTCACAGGGACAAGGGCTCTAGGTGCAGCAGACCTGGGTACAGCATAAGCCCTCTTGGAGGAGGTCTCCATTAACCCCACCATAGAGCTATCAGAACTTATACAGGACTGGGAAACAAACTCTTGGTGGGCACAAACAGAATCTTATGTGCACCAGAACCCAGGAGAAAGGAACAGTGACCCCACAAGAGACTGACCCAGACTTGCCCGTGAGTGTCCAGGAGTCTCTGGTGGAGGCATGGGTCAGCAGTGGCCTGCTGCAGTGCTGGGGGCACTGAGTGTAGCAGTGCATGCAGGGACCTTTTGAAGGAGGTCACTGTAATCCTTCATTACCTGCACCATAGTCTGGCCTCAGGTCAAACAACAGGGAAGGAACACAACCCCAGCCATCAACAGAAAATTGGATTAAAGGTTTGCTGAGCATGTCCCTGCCCATCAGAAGAACACCCCAGTTTCTCTCTCAGTCAGTCTCTCCCATCAGGAAGCTTCCATAAACCTCTTAACCTTCTCCATTAGAGGGCAGACAGACTGAAAACCACAGTCACAGGAAACTAACCAATCTGATCACATGGACCAGAGCCTTGTCTAACTCAATGAAACTATGAGCCATGCTGTGTAGTAGGGCCACCCAAGACTGATGGTTCATGGAGGTGAGTTCTGACAAAACGTGGTCCAGTGGAGAAGGGAATGGCAAACCACTTTAGTATTCTTGCCTTGAGAACCCCATGAACAGTACAACTGGTTAGAATTCATTTTATTTCACTGCTACCAGAATAGGAAAACAAAGTCTACTGTGTTACTTAATTTGGCCCCTGTTACCCACTGGTAATACAGAAACAGGATCTAGGTCACCCCCTTTTCCATGTCCTGTCCTAACTGCTTAAGTCCTGCACAAGCTCAAACACACATAAAAACAAACTGAAACCCAGGTCACCCCCATCCCCGACCTGCCCATCTCTGCCAGCTGAGCATTATCCTCCCATCCTGCTCAAGGCTTGTGAACATTCTTGGCAAGGCCTTCCCCTTTATTCTACATCCTACACTCACCCACCACTTCTCCCACTGTTTGCACAAATACACATGGCCATTTGGTACCACACAACCCTGTCTTTCACAAAGCCCCCTATGTATACTTTCCTTTGGGTTTAAACTCTACAGCACAGGTCTGGAAGCTCACCACTTACACGAGCACAAGGTTCCCACCTAGACTCTCCACACCCACCCACTCAATCCGACCACTCTGCACACCACACCCACGCCCATAACCCCGCATGGGTGCTCTACAGAGACACATCCAGAAACCCTACCAATGGCAAGACTGAGCCACAACTGACTCTTTGGGTATGACCATACCTAGGGGATAAGATAACAAAGCAAATCCAGAGGAGCAACCAAAGAGGTGGGTATAGGACCAGGAGAGGATGTGCAGGAAGGTCAAGAGATGGGGGCAGATGCAGAGAGAGAGGTAAGGCCAAGGAGCTTTTCTCCTCTGTCCTGTCCAAAGCCCTGATCCAGTCACTGACCACCACCAAACACCCTGGGGCCCAAGCAGTAGGAGGACTAATCCCTGGAGGAACATAAGAACAGGCTAACCTGAAACCTGTTTAAGCAGGCAAGACACGGGGAGGGTGCACCAGGCACCCTAAAGGCCAGAACTACACTGCGAGATTAAAAATCACAGGCACCAAGCATGTTGCCCATGTCTGTACTGGTATTAACAGTAAAGAAATCCAGTACTTGAAGTGCCATCCCGGGTACTCAAGCAGTCCTGTGTATCTGGTTCAACTCTTAAAAAGTGAAGATATTTACAAGGATAAAATAATAAGTTAATTTTTAGTAAAATGTCTCCATTTTACACCTCCTTTAAGAAAACTGCAGTATTTCCACCAGTCTTAAAGGTTATATATAACATGAAATACTCCTGTTTTCCAAAGTTCTGATTAAGTCATTCATTTGCATCTTACAAATTTTCATATAAATTTATTCCTCAAAATAATGGCTTACATGTTAGAGTATGCCTGAAGACCTTCTCAGCCCTAAATTTCTGTGCTTCAAAGATGGGGGGAACTTCTAAAACATAAAAAGCTAAGGTACTGACCAAGATTCCAGTCAAATGCATAACAAAATCAGAGAAATATGAGTAATGATGAAGTCACTTCACTGGTGATGGCTCCGAATAAGCAAACCAAAAAAGAAAAAAACCCGCTTGCTATACTGCACATCAGAAAAGTATCTTAATTTCAGGAAGTGAAGATTCAGACAAAAAGGGAGAAGGGGATACAGTGCTGAAAAAGCAAATCGACAGAAATCTGAGCAGTGACAGGCGCACACAGCCACCTCATCTGGTAACTATTCTCAGAGAAGGATGACTTCCAGGCGGGCAGGAGTGTCCCCGGCCTCTCGCCCCCAGACCCCGGTCCTCCAGTCCTCCACCTCCGCCCCTGATCCCCGCCCCCAAGCTCCGTCGTCCCAGGGCCCCATCCCGGCCCCCACCCATCCCCGATCCTCGTCCCCAGGCGCCCTGTCTCGGGTCCCCCCCTCCCCGATCCCCGTTCCCAGACCCCCCAACCCTTGTCCCCTATCCCCGATCCCTGTCCCCAGGCACCTCATCCCTGGCTCGCCCCATCCCAGGCTCCCTCATCTCCTGTCGCCCCTCATTCCCGACCCCCGTCCCCAAGGCCCTGTCCGGTCCCCGGCCCCACCCCCAGGGCCCGTCCCCGCCCTACCTGCCGGCCGCCGAGCCACAGCCTCTGCTCCGAAGCAGGGAAGCCGGTCTCGGCAGCGAGGCGCCGCTTCACGTCGCGCACCGTCCAGGACGCGGGCACCGCTACGGTCCTGCAGCCCGCGCAGCCGGGCAGCACGGTCAACCGGAGCCACCTGCGCGAAGGAAAGGCCTCAGCGGGAGCCACGAGGGGCCTCGGCCCCCGCCGACGCGCGCTCACCTGTCGCCCATGGAGCCTCCTCACGGCAGTGGCCACCGCGCCCTCACCATGCTCCCCGCTGCCCGCGCCGCCCAGCCGGGCCCCGCCCGCCGACCGGAGCCGCGGGAGGAAGCCGCGGTCGGGGAGGGGCCCCGGAGACGCAGCCCGCGGGTACGCGCCAGCCAGGACCGTTAGCTGAGGAGACGCCCGTCCTGCGCGTCAGGACTTGGAGGGCTGGCCCCGCCCCAAGCCCCGCCCAGCCCTCCAGGTCCCGCCCCTTCCTCACCTTTTCTTGAGAAACCCCTGGGCCCACCAGGCCTCACCCGCCCGTCAGGACTCGCCCCGCCCATCCGGCCTGTCCCGTTACTTCAGTCGCCGCTGGCCCCGCCCCTGTCAGGCCCCGCGAGGCCCCGCCCCTCCCGGATTCGTAGGTAAGTTGCTGCTGGCCCCGCCCTCCCCCAAGCTCCGCCCCGAGGCCCCGCCCCGCCCTCCCCGCGTTTCGCGCGCGGACAACCCCCACACGGATTAGAGAAGATGCGTGTTTTCCGTTGGAGAAGGCAATGGCACCCCACTCCAGTACTCTTGCCTGGAGAGTCCCATGGACAGAGGAGGCTGGTGGGCTGCAGTCCATGGGGTCGCTAAGAGTCGGACACGACTGAGCGACTTCACTTTCACTTTTCACTTTCATGCACTGGAGAAGGAAATGGCAACCCACTCCAGTACTCTTGCCTGGAGAATCCCAGGAACGGGGGAGCCTGGTGGGCTGCCGTCTATGGGGTCGCACAGAGTCGGACACGACTAAAGCGACTTAGCAGCAGCAGCAGTGTTTTCCGTGACCGAGTTCCAAAGAGCTGGTACATGCAGAACTTGCCCTTTCCAGGGCCTCCGTCTCCTTCAACCCTAGGAACTTGTGTTTGGAGGCATCTCCGGATGCGATCGGCCGAGGCCTCTAGGGCACTAGCGGGGAAAGAGGCGGCCGCAGAACCGTGCCTCCGCGCTTTCGTTTCCTGTTTGCTTTTAAGGCACAAAAGGATGATCTATCGATTCAGTTTCCTGCTGGACTGCCAGCCAGAAAGCGATAGATGAGAAGGCACGCGGACTTAACTCGGCAGTATTGTCTTCTGCTGTGGCCTGTTACCCATCGCACCTGCAAGCTCCTTGAAATCAGAAGCACGCTCTCAGAGTCGATGGACTCGCCCCCGAGTGACCAACATGGCCTTGCCATTTGAAAGTGTATGTGGCTTGATGACCCTTCAGAACATGTCCTTTCTTCGGGCTAACTTCTCCTAAGTGTGGATGAGACACGTTGCAAAAAAAAAAAAAGTCAACATCTACTAAGGCAGCTCAAAGACTCTGTCGTGAACAGGTAAACTTGTGTGCTTCTTGTTTAAATATCCTTGGTAGAATTAAATTTTCGTGTTGACCCCAACGATGGCATTAATTACTGGTTTTCAATTATACTTCACACACACACACACACACACACACACACACACACACGAAATATTACTCAGAACTCATTATCAGTAATAAAGATACAAAACATCCCTACAGCTGTTCCATCCCTTCCTCCCAACCATATTTAAAAGT
Organism: Tragelaphus eurycerus; assembly: GCA_935064755.1. Classification (NCBI taxonomy): domain Eukaryota; kingdom Metazoa; phylum Chordata; class Mammalia; order Artiodactyla; family Bovidae; genus Tragelaphus; species Tragelaphus eurycerus. Next base: position 37,506,369 of record CAKXYN010000007.1, on the reverse strand, counting down.
GAAGTTCCTGTAAGTCATTCAGGTGTTTCTCTGCTTGGAAAGTAAGTTTGTTCAATCAATCAGAGGGAGACAGGCTAATGCAATATAAAGATCAGGTCAGGAAACTCTAAGGGACAAATATTCACTTCTTCAATCAGACAAGATGATACAAGCAAGTGTATCAGACAGAGTGAGACTAGTATGATATGCTATAGCTTATATGCAGAATCCTGATACAAATGAACTTATTTACGAAACAGAAATAGGTCTCAGAGAAGTAACTTATGATTACCAGAGGAGAATGGTAAAGGGGAAGGATAGATTGGAATTTGGGATGGATATGTACACACTGCTATATTTAAAATAGATAACCGAAAAGGACCTACTGTATAGCGTGGGGAACTCTGCACAATACTCTGCAATAACCTAAATGGAATTTTTAAAAGAATATATATATATAACTGATTCACTTTTCTGTACACCTGAACCTAACCCAACATTGTTAATAGACTATTTGTGCTTAGTTGCTCAGTCGTGTCCAACTCTTTGCGACCTCATGTACTGTACCCCGCCAGGCTCCTCTGTCCGTGGGATTTTCCAGGCAAGAATTACTGGAGTGGGTTGCCATTTCCTTCTCCAGGGGATCTTCCCAACCCAGGAATCAAACTGGGGTCTTCTGCATTGCAGGTAGATTCTTTACCAGCTGATCTACCAGGGAATACTGCAATATAAAATAAAATAAATTTCTTTAAAAGAGTATCAACAAGTAGAATGTGAGCTCTCACTCCTCTGCTGAAGTGTCACAGCATGCACCACCCCAGGACAAATCCTTCACACCTCAATCCTTTGATAACCCCCTGGTCTCTGATTTTCTTAAGCATCTCCTAGGGAGCCAGGCAAACAGGATGCGGTGACAGAAGAATATAGATGCATAGTGAAGACTTGAGAGACAGAGAAATGACCTGAAGGGAGAGGGTTTCATAAGAATCAAAGCAGATTTGGCTGAGGAAGGACGCTGATCACAAAAAGCTCTGAATATCTGGGGTTCATAATATGCTTGAAATACACGTTAAAGGATTAGTCAGCGTGGGGAATGCACATGTGGAACTCAGCAAGGTGTCAAAGTTAAGGATATATAGTAGGGAATCATTCATTGAATCAGTGAGTATTTATTCAACCTCTCCTGTGTACTAGATCAACGTGTTAGTCACTCAGTCATGTCCGACTCTTTGCGACCCCCTGGATTGTAGCCCTCCAGGCTCCTCTGTCCATGGAATTCTCCAGGCAAGAATACTGGGATGGGTTGCCATTTCCTATGCCAGGCCATTTTCCTCACCCAGGGATCAAACCCATATCTCTTGCATCTCTTGCATTGGCAGGAGGGTTCTTTACCACTAGAGCCACCTGGGAAGCCCAGGTGTCTGTTTAGAAACAGACATTTCTAAATGGCAGGAATACAGCAATGAACGAAACAGAGTCCCTATCTCATGCTGATGTTTTGGAGAAGGAAAACAATAAACAAGTGGACAAATGATATAAATTCACATCATGAGGTCAGCCTGTTCTTTTTTAAGTGAGGGGAGGGCATCCAGGCAGTACAGGACAGGACAGGAGAGGCACTAGGGTGGTTGGAGAACTCCTACCTAAGAAGGCCCAGTGAGCAGATGCCTGGGTAAAGCACAGGGAGGTGACCTTATGCAGAAAGAACCTACAAAGGGGGACAGAGAACTGGGTCAGCTAGCACTCCCTCCCCTTTCACCTGCATTCAGTGTAGTCTAATTCTTTTCCCTCTGCCTGTTCTCTCTCTGATCCATGTCTCACCCAACACAAACACAGGTTTGGAATTACTGTGTCCCTTTATTGATGGTTTCTCGGGGCCTGGAAGAGGTCACCACACACAATAGGTGCTCAGTAAATACAGAGGAAGGAAGGACTGAGAGAGGGAGGGAGAAGAGAAGGAATGAGTAAATATCTGGAACATACAAAGAAGTGGAAACTCAAACATCATTCATGATTCGAATGCCCACCCAAATGCTAATGATTTTATACACTGCCATAAATGTAAGGATTTTTAATATTATGGTAATTACACCATGGACAAATAGTATTTTTCAGTATTCTTGTCACGGTGTAAACCTCATTTCTAATAATTTCCTGACTTTCCATTGTGAAGAACTATCTTAGGCTACTTAACCCAATGAATGCTTACATGGGTATTTTAATTTTTCAAAAGTGTACAAACTTCAATGAATATCTGTTCATGAAACATCACCATTATGTATGACAAGAAGGAAATTTGAAAAATATATTCTAGGAAATGTTAGAGAAGTGTGAAGGTCGTTCAGTCATGTCCGACTCTTTGTGACTCCATGGACTCTACAGTCCATGGAATTCTCCAGGCCAGAATACTGGAATGGGTAGCCTTTCCCTTCTCCAGGGCATCTTCTGGACCCAGGAATCGTACTGGGGTCTCCCACATTATGGGGCGGATTCTTTACAAGCTGAGCCACCAGGGAAGACTTAGGAAATGTTAAGCTGAGCCTTAATGCTTTTATCAAATGCAGAACAACAAGAAACCAGAGCTTTCAGTCCCTCCTTTCAGGGTAAGTCCAAGTCAGTAAGGAAGAGGGATCATGGGACCACCCTCTTAGCCTGTTTCAGTCGTGGAGACAGCAGATAAAGCTGTTTGATCACACATGTTGGACTCTGCAGGACACACTGAACCATATTCCTTCTCATGACACCTGTTTTAACTTGCCCTGGTGCTTCCTTTCTCTTTCCCTGGATGTCACACCTGGCACAACACGGGCCCCAGATTCCCCATCCCTGTTAGGTTATGAAAATCTCCCAGTCCCTGCCAAATGATTCATTTTAGTAACTGAAAATCCTACCCAGGTTCATCATCAAAAAACACTAGTCCAGGGCTTCCCTGGTGGCTCAGTGATAAAAAATCCACCTGCCAATGCAGGGGATCTGGGTTTGATCCCTGGTCCGAGAAGATCCCACATGCTGCGGAGCAACTAAGCCACGCACCACAACCACTGAGTGTGTGCTCTAGAGTCTGTGAGCCACAACTATTGAACCCAAGTGCCACAAATACTGAAGCCTGCGTGCCAAGAGCCTGTGTTCTGCAATAACAGAAGCTATCGCGATGAGAAGCCCTCACACAGCAACGAAGACTAGCTCCCCGCTCACTGCAAGCAAGGAAGAGTGCAGCCCTTCTTGTTGTTGTGTAGTTGCTGAGTCGTGTCCTACTCTTTACAATCCCATAGACTGTAGCCCGCCAGGCTCCTCTGTCTTTGGGGTTCTCCTGGCAAAAATACTGGAGTGGGTTGCCATTTCCTTCTCCAGGGGATTCTCCTGACCCAGTGATCAAATCTGCATCTCCTGCATTGGCACATTCTTTACCAATGAGCTACTAGGAAAGCCTATAAATAAATGAATCTTAAACACACACACACACAAAACACCAGTCCAATCCAGTGTAAAAATTCCTAAATTTTTATTGTGGTCCATTCTCAGCCTCACACTGCAGTTTAGAAGCATAGCTCCAGGCTGAGGTTAACTTCCCCTGAAACAATTGCTTCATGATTTTACGAACTGGAATGTTCCCGATTGTATGTCTTTGATTCAAGGGAAACAATTAATTGGTTCCTTCTGCAGAATGTTGGCCAGTTATAAAAAGACAAAAGTGTAACAAATCATTATTCCCTTGTTTCATGAGTCAGCACAAGACTATGTAACTTGGAAACAGAAAGATGACGATATTGTGGGCACACAGTTCAGTGAAGTCCTAAAGGATGAGTAAAAGCATAAGCCAAGCAGAGAAAGGAAGACAGTGTCTAAGGGAGAGGAAACCGGACCACAAATCATGGAATAAAAATAGCAATAATGCTGAGGAGCTTCTACAGTTGCCTTTGAAAGGGTCAGAGGGTAAAAGTCAGGCAGAGCATAAAAAAAAATAGGACCATGTGGTCATGAAGCCTCTACACCACGAACATACGAAGTGACCAGAAGGACATAGGGAGCACCCTTTAGACTTTAATCAGGTTAGGTGATCATAGCTACATTCTACTCCTCAGGCACCAGAGCTTAGGATGACTGAAGAAGACAAGACTTAAGAACAAAACCAAGAAAAACTGGTCTCTGTGAGATTAAGTAAAATGCTTCAAGAAGGGAATCAAGAGTGCCAAGTTGCTGAAGTGCCCCCACTTGACAACAAGCAGGCCACTTGTGACTTAGTTCTTTGCTCCACAACCTACAGTGATCTGTAGGATCAATGGTCAAACTGTCCAGCGTGGCACATAAGGCTCATCACAGTTTAGCCCCCATCAATCTCAAATTCTTCTGTGGCCACCCTGCCAACCCTGATACAGTCTGTGTCCAAGATCAGCTGATACTTAATATCAGCATTCATGGAATACTCACTACATGTCAGGCACCTACTAAAAACCTTCTGTGATTCAGCTCATTCAGTCTTCCCAGCCACCCAGTGAAGCACATGAAGACCTCAATTTCAGGTAAGGAAAATGAAAGTAAACATCTTACTTATAGTTCTACAGCTATGAATGGAAGAGCCTGATTTTGAACACAGGAAATGCAGCTGCAAAGCCCCAGCACTGTTCAGTGTTAACCTAGTCAGTCAGTCAGTTCAGTCGCTCAGTCATGTCCGACTCTGTGACCTCATGGACCTCTGCAGCACACCAGGCCTCCCTGTCTATCACCAACTCCCAGAGCTTGCTCAAACTCACGTCCATTGAATCAGTGATGCCATCCAACCATCTCATCCTCTGTCATCCCAATCTCCTCCCGCCTTCAATCTTTCCCAGCATCAGGGTTTTTTTCCAACGAGTCACCTCTTCACATCAGGTGGCCAAAGTATTGGAGCTTCAGCTTCAGCATCAGTCCTTCCAATGAACATTCAGGACTGATTTCCTTTAGGACTGACTGGTTGGATTTCTTTGCAGTTCAAGGGACTCTCAAGAGTCTTCTCCAACACCACAGTTCAAAAGCGTCAATTCTTTGGTGCTCAGCTTTCTATATAGTCCAAGTCTCTCTGTTAACCTAGTGTTTACAAAATGCGGTCACTTCACATTGCCTGACCTTCCCCATGGGCTCACCTGCATTGTCCCACCTGCCTGCATCCTCCAGTCAACCCTCTCTTTCTGATAATCCCTAAGTTGTAGTCCTAGATCACTACTTCCTAAACCTTTCCTGCACCCCTCAGTCTGATTCATCCTGTATAACCTGTATGTTGTACATTCACATTGGTACTATAGTGTCAATCACATTTCTGTTAATTATATTTCATTTCTATTCATTGCAGTGCATGTCTCTTTGCACCTTAAGGGCCTAGAATTCATAAATGTTACTGAGATATTTAGAGTGAAATGAATGGCTGCATATAAATGGATATTCACTCTACCCCTAACATCAGTCAGCAAGGTTTTATTTGGTTTTTTGTTCTGTCCAAGATGCTTTTGGTTGCAAATAACTGATTACCTGACTAGCAGTAGCTAAACTGGTAAGGGTTTGTTTTTCTCACAGCTCAGAGGAAGGGTGCTCTTCTTCAAGATCAGCACCCCAGTGACGTGGGGACCTCTCCTCCTTCCCATAAAATGGCCAATACAGCTCAACATTTCCACATTCAGTGAAGGAAGAAGGGAAAAGGGAAGACTCCCACCCTGTCTGTTTTATGGGAAAAGTAGAATTTCCCGAGCACACTTCTGTTTCTCTCTCATTGGTCAAAATTCTTATCACACGGACACCCCATAGCTATTGGGAAGCCGCAAGAAAAGTGAACACAGTTGTCCCTGGGTATGAGGGGCAGGGTGGAGGTGGATTGGTTCTAGGACCCCCGTAGTTTCCAAAATCCTTGTATGCTCAAGTTCCTTGTATAAAAAGATACATAATATCTACACATAACCTACACACATTTTCTGTGTACTTTAAATCATCTATAGGTTTACCATATGAGCCATGAGGGAAGTCCCTAATACTTTAGGCTGAACCAACAATCACTCATAAATTCTCTATAGGTTATGTATAATACCTACTAAAATGTTAACGCTCTGTAAATAGTTGCCAGCCCATGGAAAATTTAAATTTTGCTTTTTGGAACTTTCTGAAATTTTTTTCTAGTATTTTCAACCTATGGTTGGCTGAACCCTCAGATGCAGAACCTGTGAATATAGAGGGTCCATGGGTTTATCTAGCCTTCCAAATATCTGTGGTAGGTTCCAGCAAGAGAGATGGAATTTATGAGTGATTGTTGGCTCAGCCTACAGCTTTGATCTACATAGTAAAGTCATGTTTGAGTTATCTGTAGAAGTATTAGGGACTTCCCTCACGGATCAGACGGTAAAGAATCAGCCCACAGTGTGGGAGACCCAGGTCCTATCCCTCGGTTGGGAATATCCCCTGGAGAAGGGCATGTAACCCACTCCAGTATTCTTGCCTGGAGAATTCCATGAACAGAGGAGCCTGGTGGGCCAGGGTATGGGATCGCAAATAGTTGGACACAACTGAGTGACTAACACATACTTTAAAAGTGTTAGAAAACAGCATAATGGGTAAGATTGTAAAAGCCTGAGTACTAACATGTCAAGGCACATTTTCTGAAGGATTAGGGGTAATGTTTTGTGCTCGTCACCTTTCTCTGCCTTGGGATGGTAATCAGGGTAGATTCTATGGTTTTTCTGCTCACTCTAACATAACCACAGTTCTGAGGTCTCTTTAAGTTATACAACATGATTTGACTTCTGTAAGTGGAACAAATCCAGCCAAAATCATTATATAAAATTTAAACCTTCAATCCTCATGCAAAGGTCAGCTTTCTTCTCGCTGAAACCATCAGCACCCCTCACTAGGGCAGGTGGTCAAAGGCTGCTGGCCTTTGAGGGGAGCATGTGGGGGTCTGCTCTCTCCCTAACTCCACATAGGCCAAAGCCCTGAGACAAGAGAGGAAGGGGGTGGGCTGTTCCTCCTCAGCTGGGTGGTCCTGAGCCCCATGGCTATGGCAAGGGAGTGAGTTCACCCTCTCTCTTCTTACCCCCTGTTCCTGAGCATCTCTGTTTGATAAAGCTCTCCCATTTCTGCTTTCCATCAGATCACCTGACCTTGAAGGAGCACGGAGAGTCCATTGTCTTGGGTGAGGTTTGCTGGTCGCACAGGCTTTCTCTCCAAGCTTTCCCAAGGTGCCCAGCACCTGTCCTCTGCTCTGTGCAGCCTCCACTGCTGGTGAACATCCTAAAAACCCTTTAAAATGGTGAGTCTCATGATATGTGAATTATATCTAACATAACAACAACACTGTAGTTGATGTGAAGCAAAGGTGTTCCTTGCACATTGTATATAGAACCCCTTTGGGCTCAAACACCTGTGAACATGGCTCCTGTGATTTTCCTGGTGGGTCCAGTGGTGTATCTATTTAACTGTCTTCTTAAGATGCTCTGGGCCTTTTCCAGAGTGGTCGGAACAGACATCTTTGCCCCCAAACACATACATGAACAAGATGAAATACAGACTCCTTAGGAGAACATGCGAGTTCTACTTTGCACACTCATCCACGCCCCCCATCTCACCAATGTGCTCTCCCCGCCTCCCACCCCCTTCCCGGCTCTGCTCCAGCCCCATCAGATCAGCTTCCCTGCTCTCTCACGTGGCCTTTGCCTGTGTCCTTCCTCCTCCAACGCCCACTCCCCCTTCAGATTCGGGAAGCCTGATGCCTCACAGGATGCCACAGCTGTGAGCCTCGTGCCCACCTCCCAGCTGACTTACCCTGTGTGTGTCTGCTCCCTAAGCTCACAGACCCCACGCTCCACCATTGAGGTCTCACACAAAGTGATCCTTACACAGAGGACCTGGTCTTCAACCAGAGAGGCCGGTGGCCCAGACACAGCTTATCCAGCAACCACGTTCAATAACCAATCAGCCAGACAAGTGAAAAAACTTCCCTTCTCTTCCTGCCGATGTAGACGCAGTAGTTTGACTTCTATTTTTAGTTCCATTCAACATGCTTTGGGAAATGATGTAATGTTTCTCAATTAACGTTCCTGCCTTTGATTCTTCCAAAGAGGGCATTATGTACCTCCTAGAGTAAAAGCATCAGGTAAAGCATGAGACTGTACATGCTTTACCTGATGCTTTTGAATCTGTTGTTAATGTGAAAGGTAGTTGTTGAGTTGCCAGAAATCCCAGATTGTTCATATATAACTGGGCCAAAGCCCCATTACCCAGGAAGAGCCTTGAGTATAGTCGTGCTTCTGAATGGCAACGAGGTAATCAGAAAGAACTTCGCATTCAGATCAGATCAGTCGCTCAGTCATGTCCGACTCTTTGCAACCCCATGAATTGCAGCACCCCAGGCCTCCCTGTCTATCACCAACTCCCGGAGTTCACTCAGACTCACGCCCATTGAGTCTGTGATGCCATCCAGCCATCTCATCCTCTGTCGTCCCCTTCTCCTCCTGCCCCCAATCCCTCCCAGCATCAGAGTCTTTCCCAATGAGTCAACTCTTCGCATGAGGTGGCCAAAGTACTGCAGTTTCAACTTTAGCATCACTCCTTCCAAAGAAATCCCAGGGCTGATCTCCTTCAGAATGGACTGGTTGGATCTCCTTGCAGTCCAAGGGACTCTCAAGAGTCTTCTCCAACACCACAGTTCAAAAGCATCAATTCTTCGGTGCTTAGCCTTCTTCACAGTCCAACTCTCACATTCATACATGACCACAGGAAAAACCATAGCCTTGACTAAACGAACCTCTGTTGGCAAAGTAATGTCTCTGCTTTTGAATATGCTATCTAGGTATAACTTCACATTAGAAGGGGAAAAAGTGACTCAGGCCCTCAGATTTTGTCAAGGTAACACATCTTGAGCTGTCTTAGCCATTTCAGGAATAATAAAACCATGCATGGCCTCTGAATTCCTCTTCTACTTATGATAATCTTTGATGAAGCATTCTCTCTTGGAACATTTTATAGAAAATACAGGGACAGAGCAAGCTAACTATGGCGGTAGGTACATTAAAATGAATGTATCCCATGCTAATAATTAGAGTGAACTGAACTGAATGGAGTCTCGCCCTAGACACAACAGTAAGGAAACTTTTGACATAAACCTATAAAACGCTTCGTCATAAAAATTGATTACACTGGACATAAAAAAGGAAATGGTATGAGCAATGATACCATAATACACTCTTATACACTTCTTCCTTTTTTCTGTTTCTTCCGGCTATTTATATTTTTCTTTTCTTTTGGAAATTAACAATTTCCCTTCTGTTTTGCCCTTTATTTTACATGCTTTTCTTCACTCTCCACCTGTCTCCACCCCTACCCCCTTGAAAGTGAAAGTGAAAGTCATTCAGTCATGTCAGACTCTTTGCAACCCCATAGACTATACAGCGGAGAAGGCAATGGCGGCCCACTCCAGTGCTCTTGCCTGGATAACCCCATGGATGGAGGAGCCTGGTGGGCTGCAGTCCATGGGGTCGCTAAAAGTCGGACACGACTGAGCGACTTCACTGTCACTTTTCACTTTCATGCATTGGAGAAGGAAATGGCAACCCACTCCAGTGTTCTTGCCTTGAGAATCCCAGGGACGGGGGAGCCTGGTGGGTTGCCGTCTATGGGGTCGCACAGAGTCAGTCACGACTGAAGTGACTTAGCAGCAGCAGCAGCAGACTATACAGTCCATGGAATTCTCCAGGCAAGATTACTGGAGTGGGTTGCCATTCCCTTCTCCAGGGGATCTTCCCAATCCAGGGATCGAACCCAGGTCTCCCACATTGCAGGTGGATTCTTTACCAACTGAGCTATCAGGGAAGCCCTCTGCCCCCTCGTGTACAAATGAATTGATGGTCAGATTCTCAGCTCTCACACATTTCCATGGGAGGGATGTCACCACTCCAAGCTCACTGCCTCACCTGTAGGACCCTTCCTTGGGGTTATGAAAAGGTGAAACAGGCTATCGCCGACCTGGGAGGGTCACGTGAATTCATACAATAAAAATGCATGACAACCAGGATGCCCTAGGCACTGGCACTCTGATTAAGGGGCACAGTCCCCAGAGGGGTATGTCCCCTTCTATCTAGGGGGTGAATCAGCTCACAGAAATAGCAATCAGGCAGGCACCGTGAGAAGGAGGCCTCACACCCTTGTCACCTTCATCTTCCCCCGTGCCCTCCTCTCTGGCTCTGGAGGTCAGTGCCAGAAAAACCATGAAGCAGGCCAATGTGTCTCAGGTCCCCTTCAACCTTTGATCTGAACTTCACCTCCTCTCCTGACATGCCCTGTGCTTGTATGCACTGCATCCCCAGCTCTGCTGAGCTCAGTAAACGTTACCCCTCCTAGGTGCAGGCTCTCTGCCAGGGGCTCAGAAATCAGACAGATAATGATCTTAATAACAGCTCCACTGCCCATTAGGAACTCAACGGCCTGTGTGCTCACTCAGTCTTGTCCGACTCTTTTGCAACCCCATGGACTGTAGCCCACCAGGATCCTCTGTCCATGGAATTTTCCCAGCAAGCATACTGCAGTAGGTTGCCATTTCCTCCTCCAGGGAATTTTCCTGACCTAGAGATCAAACCTGCATCTACTACATTGGCACTCAGACTCTTTACCACTGAACCTCGAGGGCAGCCAAGACTGGAATGATGCATAAACATCATTTCAACATAAAAGGGACATGCTGAAATAAAGGCAAGCTGCTGAGTGCCACAGTGTGGCTTTCCATTAAAGGCTTTCCTGGACGAGCATCGCAGTCAAGAAAGAGACTGCTTTCCTGGGTGACCCTCTGTCTGGACTGAGGTCTGGTCTTCTCTTCCCTCGTTGTCTCTCCTCCTGATCATACCCAGGCTCAGCTCCCATCAGCTGTATCCTTCACACCCCCGCCAGGCACACCCCTCCTTCGCACCAGGACCCCCTCCAAAGTGGCCCTGGGACTCCATTCTGGTGCATTCCCCTGTGTTCCTGTGTGTTTAGAGATATCATTTATTTTTCCTTCCATCTCTTTAACCTTCTTTGGAGAAGACCACACACACAGGGAGCTAGCTCCCAGCCAGCCCTCCCTCTCCAGCCCGAAGCACTGCACTCTGACCCCCTGCTTCTTCCCCCAGTGGCTCAGCAGACACTTCCTGGCTCTCAAGGGGCTCTGTTTTAATTTCTACCGCAGTGTGGGCCCTGGGATCAGAGGGCAGGGGGAGATACGTCACTTATTGCCTCTGAAATCCTATCCCTAAGACCGTTGCTCACATAAAGCAGTCACTGGGATGTGAGAAATGGAAAATCATGCACAATAATAATAATCCGTGTGGCTAATGAAACACTTCCTAGGCACCAAACACTTGTCATTTAATCTTCAGTAAAATCCCATGAGGCATGTTTATTCCTATTTTACAGATGAAAAGGAGATTCAGAGAAGTTCTAACTGCCCCAGACCACATGCAGGTCCTGCAAACCCATACCCTGTGCATATCCCCATGTGGGGCTGTTTATCCTGGGGAAAACGTGACTCCAGGGTGCATGCTATACTGTTCAAATTGGAGAAAGGTTTTCATATACAAAAATTTCTGTGACTCCAGAGACAGATGTGGGGTTCACTATAAGGAAAAATATCCCACCAATTAGAACAGTGCTTGTTTGTATTTACTTATCACCAACCACATGCTGACTCTTTCACATCCACTGTCTTATTTAATTCCCAGATGAATCTAACATTATCATCCACAATTACAAATCAGGACTCAGGACCCAGAGAGGGCAAGTAATTTGTCTGAGGTTTCCTTGCAAACACCAAGTCTCAAGACCAGAACCCACATCTCCATTCAATGTTCTCATTCTGTGCTAGAACCCTAGAATTGAAGTAAAAGAGAAACATTTGCTTTGAGATTCTAAAAATCTCGCAGAGCAGCACACCTTAAGGGGTGCATCGCTTCAGTCGTGTCCGACTCTTCGTGACCCCATGGACTGTAGCCCACCAGGCGCCCCTGTCCATGGGATTCTCCAGCCAAGAATACTGGAGTGGGTTTCCATACCCTCCTCCAGGGGATCTTCCCGACCCAGGGATCGAACCCATGTCTCTTATGTCTCCTGCATTGGCAGGCGGGTTCTTTACCACTAGCACCACCTGGGAAGCCCATGCTTTAGGGGTCAGATCAGATCAGATCAGTCGCTCAGTCACGTCCAACTCTTTGCGACCCCATGAACTGCAGCACGCCAGGCCTCCCTGTCCATCACCAACTCCCGGAGTCCACTCAGACTCACATCCATCGAGTCAGTGATGCCATCCAGCCATCTCATCCTCTGTCGTCCCCTTCTCCTCCTGCCCCCAATCCCTCCCAGCATCAGAGTCTTTCCCAATGAGTCAACTCTTCGCATGAGGTGGCCAAAGTACTGCAGTTTCAGCTTTAGCATCATTCCTTCCAAAGAAATCCCAGGGCTGATCTCCTTCAGAATGGACTGGTTGGATCTCCTTGCAGTCCAAGGGACTCTCAAGAGTCTTCTCCAACACCACAGTTCAAAAGCATCAATTCTTCGGCGCTCAGCCTTCTTCACAGTCCAGCTCTCACATCCATACATGACCACAGGAAAGACCATAGCCTTGACTAGGCGAACCTTTGTTGGCAAAGTAATGTCTCTGCTTTTGAATATGCTGTCTAGGTTGGTCATAACTTTCCTTCCAAGGAGTAAGCGTCTTTTAATTTCATGGCTGCAGTCACCATCTGCAGTGATCTTGGAGCCCAGAAAAATAAAGTCTAACACTGTTTCCACTGTTTCCCCATCTATTTCCCATGAAGTGATCGGACCGGATGCCATGATCTTCATTTTCTGAATGTTGAGCTTGAAGCCAACTTTTTCACTCTCTACTTTCACTTTCATCAAGAGGCTTCTGAGTTCCTCTTCACTTTCTGCCATAAGGGTGGTGTCATCTGCATATCTGAGGTTATTGATATTTCTCCCAGCAATCTTGATTCCAGCTTGTGCTTCTTCCAGCCCAGTGTTTCTCATGATGTACTCTGCATATAAGTTAAATAAACAGGGTGACAATATACAGCCTTGACGTACTCCTTTTCCTATTTGGAACCAGTCTGTTGTTCCATGTCCAGTTCTAACTGTTGCTTCCTGACCTGCATACAGATTTCTCAAGAGGCAGATCAGGTGGTCTGGTATTCCCATCTCTTTCAGAATTTTCCACAGTTTATTGTGATCTACACAGTCAAAGGTTTGGCATAGTCAATAAAGCAGAAATAGATGTTTTTCTGGAATTCTCTTGCTTTTTCCATGGTCCAGCGGATGTTGGCAATTTGATCTCTGGTTCCTCTGCCTTTTCTAAAACCAGCTTGAACATCAGGAAGTTCATGGTTCACATATTGCTGAAGCCTGGCTTGGAGAATTTTGAGCATTACTTTACTAGCGTGTGAGATGAGTACAATTGTGCGGTAGTTTCAGCATTCTTTGGCATTGCCTTTCTTTGGGATTGGAATGAAAACTGACCTTTTTCAGTCCTGTGGCCACTGTTGAGTTTTCCAAAATTTGCTGGCATATTGAGTGCAGCACTTTCACAGCATCATCTTTCAGGATTTGAAATAGCTCAACTGGAATTCCATCACCTCCACTAGCTTTGTTCTAGGCGTAGGTGCCCTAAATTCTCTCCTAAGAGCTAATCACAATCTTGTATTCTCAAGCACGTGGCAGTTTTACAGTCTGGCCAGACCTAGGCAGCACAAGAGCCCTCAGGCACATGCTGGGAAACACTTTTAAATGAATATGATAAATATGTGAGCATGCACTACAGAATAGAGACACAGACAATGCAGCCAAAAGGGTGAGATTGTACATTTCACTACTTCTGTTTCATTCATGATAGCCATTTGAGTTACTTGTTTAAAACTACACTCCCCTACATATTTGAGCACCTCTGGGAGTTCTTGAAGGATAGGCCTGCTGCAGTCCATGGAGTCATAAAGAGTTGGACATGACTTAGGGACTAAACAACAACATATTTAGCTGTGAAGCAGTGTCTCAAACAGAATCCCTAGACCATAATTTGATTAAACTAACATCCTCTGGTCAGAAGTATTTGAGAAATGAGTTTATTTATGAAAAACAAATGGGAATCTTCTTTATTTTGTCATATTTTATTTTTAACAATTCTTGCTTATGTTCATTAAAAAAAATTTTTTTAAACATTTCTTATTTTATCTCATTTCCAAATGTTTGGATTTGGAGTGATAATGTCAATGAATGATCACTTCAAAAGCATCATGTTTTATGTCTGTGCAGTCAGTGCCACAATAACTTGAAAATATGAATCATAGAAACTGTGCCCACAAAATTATAGATCTGTGAATTTGTGAAAAAAACTTTGTTTTTTTCCTTTGCTTTGTATAAAAAAGGATCATGCTACAGCTTTCCTCATATGGAAGGTTTACAAACAACTTCATGCATTTGCTGTTTGGTGGACAATGACAGTAGTTGGCAGGCAACCACTTGGAGGGGACACAAAGGAAATGCTAGTTAGAAATAGGTCGAGAGAGTTTTTTAAGGAAAATTGGGAATGAATCCATAAAAAACAAAAATGACTGAATTTTATATGATTACTGTAACTGAATGGACACTTCCTCTGTTAAAATCCTACATTTTGCTCATTTTCCAAACTATATCAAATTTTCTCTTGATAAGGATTTTATTGGATAAATTAGTTATAAAATAGAAAAGATATCTATTTACTGACAGCTTCTAAAAATGAATATTTCTGAAGAACCAAAGACAAAATTTTTAACAGAGAAAGCATAGAATAATAGTCATATGAACAGTTTTTTTTTTTTTTCAGAATTCACGCAAATCTAAATCCGAAAAAAAAAAAAAACAAAAAACCCCTATGATTGTTCACTATTTCTATAATCTTTATAAATATAAAAGCTAAGTAATTTTGGCTGATTCATGTTGATGTTTGATAGAAACAACACAATACTATAAAGCAATTATGCTTCGATTAAGAATAAATACTTTTAAAAAAATAAAATAAAAAACTCATCAATGAAAAAGCTATTAAGGGCAATTGAGTATACTTCAGAAAACACATACTTAATGTTGTTAGCAATTAAAAGTTATATGTGTGTTTGTCTTTTAAGCCTCTGGTCACTTTCTTGTTTTCTGAATATTTTCGCACTGCCCAGAATCCTTTCCCCTCCAACTAATCCTGTTAATTAATTCCTGTTGCCACTGAGTTGATCTGTTATGAAGTATGACTTAGCCTCTCCCCAGCATAACAACACTCAGTCCTTCAAGTCCAAAGTCTTCGTAGACTCACCTTTCCCACCTCATCCCTACCCCTCCTTCCTGGGCATCCTCCCAGAGCCCTGCAACCATGCTTATATCCTTATACCTTTTTTTTGCACATTTCTCTGGACATTCTGTTTTAAAGACATTAAAGAGGAAAAAAAAAGCACCAACAACTAGACATGATTTAACCAGTCAACTGAGTGGACTTAATCCATGGGTAATCCATGCTATGAATTTAAAGAATGGGCTAAACCTAACTAACCCTTTGAGCACCCATCACTAAACAGTTGTAAGTAAACTGGGTAACATTCATGGTATTTATGCTAAAAATGCATTAGCGCAATTTCCTGATCCAGAACAGGAAACAAGGATTTCGCATCATCTCTTATTGTAACATGACCTAAGAATGCAAAGAATATGATGACAAGGTACACAACTACTAAAATGCAGACATAAAGATGACCCTGGAGAAGGCAATGGCACCCCACTCCAGTACTCTTGCCTGGAAACTCCGATGGATGGAGGAGCCTGGTAGGCTAAAGTCCATGGGGTCACTGAGGGTCAGACACGACTGAGCGACTTCACTTTCACTTTTCACTTTCATGCATTGGAGAAGGAAATGGCAACCCACTCCAGTGTTCTTGCCTGGAGAATCCCAGGGAAGGGGGAGCCTGGTGGGCTGCCGTCTATGGGGTCGCACAGTCTGACACGACTGAAGTGACTTAGCAGTAGCAGTATCAAAGATGACCCTCCCAGTGTTTGCCTTTTTCAGTGACTGTGGACAGTGGGCAGAGAAGCCTCCAGTTCTCTGCAAGGCACGTGTTCTGCTTGCCAGCCCTCTGTCCTGTTCTTCTGGGGCTCAACTGAAGCTTTAAGTTAAGCCTTCCCTAGTTTAAAAGAAAAGGACAATAGAAGTGTGTGATGGGTCTCTAGTCATACACAGATCCATCACATTTGCCTCCATCTTCTCCATGCAGGTGAAAGGAACAAATTAAATAGTGTCTGAAATCTCTTTCTTTGGGACTCTGCTTTCAGCCACCATTTTCTTGCAACATGAGAAAGGTTAATTTCTTTATTTTGTTTTTTATTTTTTTCTCTTTCTGTGGGCAGTATGGAGCAGGTGGCCATTTAATTTTATGTCAAAATGTCAGATTGTTAGGCTACGCCTTCTGATGCCAGTTGTCACAATCATAGGCAATCCCTTTTATATATTTTTCTGTTTTTAATATTTTCTATGATTCTTAAAGGGATGTTTTCTCTGTTCAGTCTTTGAAGGCTTTTTCTACAGCAGCTAGTTAACTTGGTCTAGGGGTGCTGCAGGTTTCAGATTGCATTTGGCATTGGCTCTGGAAAGAATTAGCATTTTGTTTCTATGTTGTTTTTCTGCAGCTATTGTTTTCAATCATAACAAACTAGAAATAAGAACCATTTATATTAAAGTATGATAAACAAATCATTTTGCCTACTGCTTAATTAAAAAAAAAAAATAATCTTGAGTCAGTTGGACTAAGTTACCATTTCTATATGAGATTCTCTCTCCCTCCACCCCTCCCCCAGGAGATTCAGTAAATGAGATAATTTAAAACTGCGTTTATTGCTGGGTAATACACTAACATTATTATTATTCTCAAGGAAAAGCTATCAGTTGATTTTTTTCAGTGGACTGGACCTTCCTGAGCATTATCTAAAGGGCAATGATTCCGACCCCTGTGAATTTTCAATAACACATGTATTTCTACAGCTGAGACAGTTCCTCATCTCCCATCAGTGATTCTGTGACCGCACCGAACCTGTCCTGGGTCTGCACACAGGTCCTCCTTCCCCAACATGAGCCCACCTAAAGCAGGACAGCCCTCAGGGTTCCCCAGGGACCGCCCTGCAGTTTACAAAGCTCCTACACACACACATCTGTATCCCCAGGGCTCTGCTGCGAGGACCAGGGAAAATAGGACATCGAGGGTTTGCTTCAACATGAAAAGGCAAAGAAAAAGAGAGACAGAAATAACTGTGGAAGAATTATGACAACTGCTGAAATCTGTTCACTGTAATAAACAGTTTCCTCTGCTTCTCTGGACACCTGAAATTCCTCATGATAAAATTTTTTTACCACAAGGCACAGGGGTACCAAGGCCAAGCAGAGGATTTCTGCTAATTCCAGGGGAGGGGGATGACAGCCGGCACCCTCCATATGCACCAGCACCCAGCGGGAGGCCCACTCTCCACCCGCTCTGGGCCCCAGAACAGCCTGTGTGGACCATCAGTGGTGTCTCCAGGATGCTCCTTGGGCCCTCTCTTTGCCTCTTGCACTTCCTGATGGCCAGTGACATGCCATAAGTCCCTCCCCTCCCAGCGCAGGTGGAAACAAAGGGGCTGACAGTGACAGGAAGGGACACCCCGCCACCAACAAGAGGGACGAGACAGACCGGTCTGCAGCTGCTCTGTAGGCTGGGGCAGCAGTGGTGGTGACCGCGGCACCCCCCAGGGCACCTGCATTGAGGACAGGTGCTCAGGTTGTGGGTGGGGCTTTGTGCAGGCTTCTGGAGGATGGAGGGATAAGAGCCGCATCAGATACAACACAAGTGTCTTACATTCACTGGCTCTCATCTAACATTTTTATGGGCATTGTTTTCCCTAAGGCTGCATGACTAGAAAATGGGATTCAGACCAAGTATGTCTGGCTCCAAAGTCTACACTCTTTCCATTACATGATTTGTTTTCTCTTAAAACAAATGAGTGTCTGTGTTTGTGGAGGGTGTTTGTGGAGTTGGTCTTCTTTTGTTTGGATGTGGAGGTGTGTGTCTAAGGACGAGAGAAGATGTGAAGGGACAGGATGGGACCCACCGTCCCCTCTCTGGCCACATGAGAGGGACCGGTTTGGAGCCTGTGAGGGCAGAGGGTGAAGGACCAGTGCCATGAAACCCTGGGTGGGAATAAGTCCAGGCAGCACTGCCTCTCTCCCAGGAAACAAAATCAGCATGGGCTTGAGAAGAAGGCATTCCTCTTCCTGACCTCCAGTCCACAGGTGGCAGTCACTTGGGTCTCAAGGGGTCTGCTGGGCTAAAGTCTTACAGAGGCACCACCTACAGAGGTCATGACAAGTGCCCCGACCCAGAGGCTCAAGTGGAAAGAACATAAGCAAATCCATTCCTGAGACCATAGGAGATGTCACCACCCCAAGGACACCCAGAAATAGCCGGGGAAGAAGTTAAGCCAACAAAAAGAGCATCAGGGTTAAGGTCTTATCAACAGGTGAAGATCTGGAGTCATGGAGACGTGGGTGTAAATATGAATTGACCTTATTTACACTCACGAACTTCTGAAACCTAGGAGGGGCAGCATAATCACTAAAGCACTTGCTCTTTCTCTGGACTCCACCTTCCCAGCTTGATTCCTGGCTGACTATCACCAGGTCCATAGCTCCATCAGAACTCAGGGCTGGCTGGTTTGCTTGGCCCTCTACAGCCCACTACTGCTCTTCCCCACTGAGCTTAGTCTTCATACACTTGGACTCAGCTAGTCTGCCTCCTCTCCTGCTCTCTGGACCCTGCTCTCTTACCTGAATCTTTACTCCTCCTACTATGGCATAATAGGAAACAAATATGTGCTCTTTGCCTCTGAGTCTTGGCACAAAACTCCTAAAACTCTCGGAATTCCCTGAGAAAAGAGTGTCTTTCATATACTGATGAGGTAGCTCAAGGCAGGGCCCTTAGATAGCTTCAGATGGAGAGGGAGGCCTCAACCCTGTGATTAGAGGGTTGGAGTTTTCCGACCCTTCTAATCTCCATGGAGGGGGAAGGACTAGAGTGAGTTCAATCAGTCGATGATGTAATCAGTCACCCAACATGGACACTTTGCTGGGAACTCAGAAATAACCACTAAGCTACAGGAACTTCCAGGTTGGTGACCACATGGAGGTGCTGGGGTGTGGGGGCCCCAGGAGAGGGCCTAGGAGCTCTACACATGTGCTGCCCCGAAATCTTGACCCATGATCTTGACAAGAGCTCTCGTCTCTTTCATGAGCTGTTACAATAAACAGTAATTGTAAGTAAAGCACCCTCTGGGTTCTGGGTCAGTCTAGTCTATGGGGTCGCACAGAGTCGGACACGACTGAAGCCACTTAGCAGCAGCAGTGAATTATTGAACCCCAGGGAAGGGGTTCTGAGAACCCCTGAATTTGTAGTTGGGGTGTCCCAGGGATCCCATTCCCACGGGCACCTGAAGTGGAGGTGATCCCACAGGACTATCTTTGACATGGGGTCTGTGCTAACTCTGGGAAGTTAAGTGTCAGAATCAACTTAACATGCTGGACTCCCAGGAGGTCCTGGAGAATTAGGGAACCGATCATTTTGGAGAGATGACTCAATCCCCATCCTCATTGGGTTGTTGACATTCATCTTAGATGTCCTGGCTGTTCTGACACTGCCAGGTGGCCAGGACACTCTCCCAGCCTCAGTGGAGAGACCGACACAGGAGCAGCACTAGGAGGTCAGTGGGGGCCTCCTCCATGCAGCCCTCCTGGCAGAACCACCCTCGTCGCTCACCTGGGTGGTGACCACAAACTGTAGTGGGCCTTCCTGCCTCTGCTCCTGTCCTCCCCACAGCAGCTGGAGGGATCCTTTTACAAAGGAAGTCAGATCATGCCTCTCCCCGCAGTGGGTCCCCATCTCCTTCACACTTCCTCTTTAACTGTGACTTCAGCTCCCTGGCCCTAAGCCCCTCCCCACCAGCCCACCAGCCTCCTCCCTGTTCTTAGAACATTCCAGGCAGCACCCACCTACAAGATCTACACAGTCTGGAACATTCTTCCCCTAAAGAGCTTATGACTAATTCCCTCACCTCCTTCAAGTGTCTGCTCAAATGTCACTTCCAAGAGGTTCGTCTTGACTATCCTATTTAAAACTTGTGAGTGACACACGTTCCTATGAAACCCCCGTAGACTCCCACCTCCTTTTCATGCTCACCGGTCTTTGGTTCCATCGTGTGAGGTATGACTTAGCAACTAAACAACAACAAAAATGAGGTACCCTGTAATTTAATTATGTATTAGGTTTATTGCGTACTTTCTGTCTTCCCCCTGTTAGAGTAGAAAATTCATCAAAGTCAATACCTATATCCATTTCATTCCCTTACATATTCTAAAAGCCTGGCCTAATAAATGCCCCACACACGTTAGCTAAAGGGATGACTTTGTGATGAGCAGGACCCTACAGGGTCTTCGCAAAACAGACCTCCCTCCCTGTCTCAAGTCCTCCACCTACCATTGTCTGTAGAAAAACTGTAGGCTCTTATGTTTTTCCCTGAGTCCCAAAGAGTAAATTTAACCAGAAAAGTGAGAAAATGCAGGAAGAAAGGAAACAGTCAAGCAAGACAAAATAATAGTTTTAGTCGCTGAACAAAGTTGAAGATCTTTAGTTCCACCTCAAGGGCTGTAGAGGATATTCTGAGCCTCATCCTTTGAGCTGTTTTGCAGCTGCTGAATGAAACCCCACCAGGTGGGAAAAGTTAACTGCACGCTGTCCAGAAGCACATAGACCCCAGATGAGTGGAAACCAGGTTGATGATGCTGACCCTGATTACCTTACCATCAACAAAATCAGAAGAAAGGTCCATGAGCTGACCATACAGCCCATGTCCCCCTCCTTCACCCTGTCTTTATGAACCTGCCCCTGAAAGCTTTCAGGGAGTTCAGACTTAAGCACCAGCTGCCTGGAGTTCTCGCTTGCAGTGAAAGCTGCCCTTTCCTTCACCTTGACCCCGGGGTCAGCACACTCACCTTACTGATTGTGGGTGAGAGGATTTGTTTGGTTCAGTAACAGTTAGTGTGGGGGGTCCTAACTGAAAGACTGCACTGTGGTCCCCTGGGAAGGTGGACACCAGATAGACCCTGGAGGATGAGAGGCCGGTCCAGCCATTCTGGGCTTGTACCTGACCAGGGATCGCTCACTCTCCTTGACCAAACTTCAGAAGCTCCTCTGAGCTCTCTTTTCAACGAGTCTCACCCTAGAGCTCTGTCTTTGAACAGCCTGGCCCAGTTTTAGCAAGAATCCTGCGGTCAGTGTAGTGAGACCTCCTCCCCCTTGAGGTCTGAGTACCTTCCACGTCTGACCAAAGTCCTCCCCACCCACCCATGATACCTGAGCACCCTGGCCTGCTGTCAGCAAGTCAGTTCAGCTGGGGTCCCTGTCCTTGATGTCTCATTAATTTGCCATCCACTAACTTCCCTCTTTCTGCTCATTGGCTGTAAATACCCAGCTCTCTATGCTGTACTCCGAGTTAAGCCAGATCTCTTCCACAATTGCAATAGGTATCAAGTCTTAAATAAAGACTTCCTTACCATTTTAATAAGTGTCAGAGTAATTTTTTCTTTAAAACCCTGTGAGTTTGAACAAGTCACATAACTTCAGTTTTCTCATCTCATCTCATCAATCCACTAAGATAGGATCTTTTAGATATTGTCACCAGCCTGAATCAACCCCAAATGGACCAAGCACTTTAGCACCCTGAACTTAGAACTGTTTCTTTAGCACCCTGGGGGACAGGTTCCCCAAATCTGGTCTACCTCTCCGTATCCTGGAATCTGCTCTTTGCACGGTAACACACTGACACTCCAGAGGTCCCCTGGACACAATGGAAGGAAACCAGTCCCGAAGTACCCTTCAGCAAGGGAGACCCAGGGAATTCCCTGATGGTCCACAGCGAGGGGGACCCAGGTTCCATCCCTGGTCAGGGAACTAGAGCCCACATGCAACTTTGAGTTCACATGCCCTAACTACAGAGTTCACATGCTGCAACTAAAGATCCCTCATGCTGCAACTAAGATGCACTGCAGCTAAATTAATTAATTAATTTTTTTTAAAAAGAGTGATACCAACTCAATTTTTAGGTTAATATTCAGATGGTATAGTCAATAATATGCCTGCTTTTATCTTAGCACAACATTTTAAACTGTTTATCATATAAATAATCTTCTTTTCCTGAATACTCACATAAATCCAGTGGGCTGGGAAGGCTCTGTGTGTTAACACAGTGGGTAAGAGCAAGCCTTACAGCCTACACACGCCCCCTAAGCACTCAGTTACAGCACCCAAGATCAAGCTCACCCCGGATCCTTTTTAGCTTTAAAAATTATTATCTTGCCCCCTGAACAAAAAGACCAGGCAATCAAGTTTTACACAGGAAGGGTCTTAATGAGACAAGTTTTAAATATCTTAATAAAAATGTGTTTATAAAATAATCTTCAGATGCTTTGATGATGAACATATACTGTGTATATTTATAAATGCTACTGTATGCAGTCACTGACATTTTAGCTTTAAGGAAATTATAAGTTCTGAGGAAATTCTAAAGAGCCCAAAGCCTACAGGATGTAAATCTCTGCAAAGATATTCTCAAAGTTAATTTATACCTTGTTCTAGCTAAAAATAGACTTGAGCACCTAGTGACTGCAAAGATGATCCAATCTGTTGGGTTTTTTTCACTGTCTCTCAGATGCTTCAAGTCAATCTTAATTGTTGAAAATATATGCTTAGTGTCGGCATCAAAGTATCTGTGTCATCACTGCTATTTAAAATAAATTTATACATGAAATTATTTCTAACAAATCTACTAACTGATAAGCTGAATGAAAATGAGTTAACATTTAATTGGAAAAAAAAAATCTACTTTCAAAACAAGAGGAAAGCACTATATGAAGCAGTTTGCTGCTGCTGCTGCTAAGTCACTTCAGTCGTATCCGACTCTGTGTGATCCCGTAGACTGCAGCCCACCAGGCTCCCCCGTCACTGGGATTCTCTAGGCAAGAACACTGGAGTGGGTTGCCATTTCCTTCTCCAATGCGTGAAAGTGAAGTCGCTCAGTCGTGTACGACTCTTAGCGACCCCATGGACTGCCGCCCACCAGGCTCCTCCATCTATGGTATTTTCCAGGCAAGAGTACTGCAGTGGGGTGCCACTGCCTTCTCCAATGGAAGCAGTTTTTGAAGGTTAAAATAAAAGAAAGAAAAAATCCACAGAAAATACTGTGATATCATTTGTATGATGCTATATGAAGGTTCCTCTATCAAGTTTAAACTATTTAGTGTCAGAAATAGCGAGAAAATTCATCTCAGATGACTTCTTATAATATTAGAAATAATCAAAAGTTCCAGTTTGTCAAAACTCAAACCCATTAAGTAGTCTCTGTACCTGTGTTATTCTCACATTTGAATAACAATCAGTCACAAGTTAATCCTGATTTGTTAAGAAGTAAGTTCAATTTAAAAAGTTACTCTTGAACTTCCTCTGTCTAATGAATAAAGGTTTTCAAAAGGTAAATGAGAAAAACAAATATTGGGTTTTCCCAATGTTTCAAATTGGAAAGTCAAATTTAAAAAGTCCTTTTATTCATCGATGTCATTGGATTACAAGATGTGAGGACTTGCCTGGTCTCTATGGCCCTAACTTTTTGATTATTGAACACACTATTTGAATACAGCCATCAAAAATCAACGAAAGAGTCTTTTGTTATAAGAAAAAAGGAACACAGAAATTTAAGGGGTAATTCTACATATCACTGATACTATATGTTTTTGCATATACCCTCAAGCTTATAAAATAAGTTCCTATTTAAGTTGCTATTTCTCGTTTTCCGCCCTTCACTTACCAGTCGAGCGTCTGAAAACACCACCACTTAGCGTCTGAAACACCTTATAAAATAAGTTCCTATTTAAAATAGCAACTAAATTTGCAGAAAGGAGCAAATGTTATCTTTTATCTTCATAGTTTATAAAGGAAAAGCAGAGAGTCTTCTCTCTTCTCTCAGCTTATCTGATACAATTCCAAGTACTTGACAGTTATTTAATATTTTCCAAATAATCACAGGCCAGTGAAAGACACCGATACATATACTTTATGAGGGAGAAAATAGGACACATTGAGTCAACTGTCCACTGTAAGAGCCACACCAGGAAACAACCCAGAACCATCTGGGAAATGGAAGGCGTGATGGTCAACCCACGGGGCAAGTGTCATCCGCACAATCCCCATTAGAACCAACGTGTCTGGGGTTGATTCACTTTTACCTTGAGAGAGCTTCCCTCTGTTTTTGCCAACAAATGTTTCCTATGTGAAACCCAGCAAGCCTTGAATCTCAGTGCAAAGTGCCATAATTTAAAACATTCACTCATTTACCTATTATCCTGGGTCTCCATTATCACTTGTCTTGGAATATCTGTCTGGGAAAACCATGAAAATATTTTTCCTCCTTCCAAGTCGTTCCCATAAGCATGGACTCCAATCCAGCTTGTCTGGCCAGCAGAAAGGCTGTTTCCCCCTCAGTGTCCATTCATCATCTGATGTGGGAAAGCATCGCTGTGTTTGGTATCTGTGTTCCTTACAGCAGGGCTCTTCCGTCTCAGTGTCACCTCCCTGGATTACACCCGTTGATCAGCAGCCCACGGGCCTTCTTCAGGTAAAACTGATCAGCTAATGGGTCTGGCTTTTCCCCAAAGCAAAGAGGAGCTATTTTCATCTGAGAACCTTCCTTATTTCTTTCTGCAGAAGGTACGGAAGATGTTGTGGACGTTCTTGGGCCCCGTGCTCCTTGCCCTCATCTCAGCAGACATACGATACTCCCTGGTGAGTGCCCTTCTTCTTGCTCTGGTGACACCTGCACCTTGGCATCACTTCTGGGATCCTGAAAGAAAAACCAAGGAAAGGTAAAAAAGGAGTAGGGGAAAGTCCTCCCAGTAAAGGCACAGATGAGGCAGCTCCTCGTGGCTAACAGCCACAGTGCTGAGCTCCAGGGACTTTCTAATTATAAGCTGCTGCTTGTGTCAGAGCCCTGCCTAGGAGCATGGCACCCGGTCTCCGCTCACCACCAGCAGACACACATTGAAACCGCACACGGTCGTCGCTATAAATAAAATCACGTCCACTTAGTTCCCTGTTCTCACTTCCTACGCATTTCTCCTCATCCCTCCGGTTCTCTGGCTTCTTCCTAGTGGAATATGTGCTTCACACAACGTACCTTTTCTCAGGAACAGTACCCCAAGACCCAAGCCTGTGACCTTATACATTATAACTCACATCTTAAAATGAAACATCTATGTTTAATAAAAAAAGAGTATCTTACTAGCAATATACTTAAGAACCATGGGTGCCTGCAACAGTCTAACATGTTAAGAAATAAAGTAGAAGGAAAAAAATGACAAACTTTGACAATCAGGCTAAGCCAGAGGGATGCATGAGACTGAATTTTCTACCCACTCCTGCAAGTATCATGGTTACAAATCCTTTATAATGTCCAAGGCATGACAAGTCTTAGACATGATGGCATTTCTTTGGGGGAGACAGCTGTGTGAAAGCAGGAACCTTTCACACATCTGTGAAACAATCTAAGAAACACCAACTCTGCCGGTGGTGAGGGGACACCAGGTGCCATGCTCCTAGGCAGGGCTCTGATGCAACCAGCAGTTTATAATTAGAAAGTCCCTGGAGCTCAGAACCATGGAGCTTAGAAACACCAAGCTAAGTGGTGGTGTTTCAGATGCTCAACTGGGAAGTGAGGGGCGGAAAACGAGAAAACCAGCTCCTGACTTACTCTGTTTTTGCTACCCAGCAATGTTGGCTTGTGGAGAAGGCACGGGCACCCCACTCCAGTACTCTTGCCTGGCAAATCCCATGGACAAAGGAGCCTGGTAGGCTGCAGTCCATGGGGTCGTGAAGAGTCAGACACGACTGAGAGACTTCGCTTTCACTTTTCACTTTCATGTACTGTAAAAGGAAATGGCAACCCACTCCAATATTCTTGCCTGGAGAATCCCAGGGACGGTGGAGCCTGGTGGGCTGCCATCTATGGGGTCACACAGAGTTGGAAATGACTGAGGCGACTTAGCAGCAGCAGCAGCAGCAATGTTGCCTTGTAGACAAAAGTAATGTAGAGATCATAATCTAAGCTATATTTAGATCACTATAGATTCTTGGATTCATGAAAACCCAGGGAAGAAACTGAAGACTTGCTGCAAATTCTTCCCCAAATACTTCCCTAGTGACTTGATATCATAAAAATATCCCGGGTGCCATGAGTGAGTGAGATTAATGGAAACAAACCCACTCAAAATCTTATTCCTCTTTTATATGAAATTGTATATGAAATGGGCTTTCCCTTGTGGCTCAGCTGGTAAAGAATCTGCCGGCAATGTGTAAGACCTGGGTTCAATCCCTGGGTTTGGAACACCCCCTGGAGAAGGGAAAGGCTACCCACTCCAGTATTCTGGCCTGGAGAATTCCATGGACTGTATAGTCCATGGGGTTTCAAAGAGTCAGACACAGTTGAGAGACCATCATTTTCATTTTCTGTCATCTGGGATGTTAACTAACCTTGTATCACCTGGCACGTTTGATAAACTTGCTAACAGCAAAGAGCCTCATGACAAATTATTATAACTTTCCTCCAGATGGACAATGGATCATCATTACAAAAAAAAAAAAAATCTTTGGGTAGTTTTTCCTAAATATCTCTGAGCCGTGATGAATGCGCATCACACAGGTTTTTTTGCCATCATTTCTAGCAGGATACAGCAACTTTCTCCAGCATATTATGATGTGGTCAGGATACCGTCTTTCTCCTGACCCCTACTGAGCTGCTGTCTGAACGGTTTTGTCGAAGGGAGAAATGCCCTGAAGATGTGCCCCCCTGCACCCACGCTGGGACCCAAGGACCACCACGTCCTAACCGCTCATGACCGCTCGCTAGCAATCCCATCTTCAGTTTTAGTATAACTTCTGTTATGAAATCTGACCCACGATTTGGAATTCCAGAAACTATTTCCCTTTTTTTGGACACTGAACCATTTGTACATGTGAGTGTCCCCAGGACTTGTCTTAATCCCTGATTATTCAAAACCCACCCTCTGTGGCTGAACAACTATACTTGCCAGTGACCATGCAAGCGGGTAAGAGAAGGCAGTGAACTGCCTGGGACGTCAGTTTCCCAAATGATAGTCACAAATTATAGTCATTTCATAATGCTTCTCATATTTGAGATGCAGCATACCATTCTGAGGATCTCTGGCCTACTATGTATCACCTCTTTGATTATTTACTTAATGTTTTTCTTTCTTAAAATAACTCTCTACTTAAATATATTATAAAAGGAAACTTTCCACCCACAATATAAATGGAAACCCAGTACCACTTTCCACAAATAGAGGGTAGCTCTAAAAATAAACAAAAGGAATCTTATTAAATTCTGGTTGAAAGCAAGTGCCCACGAAAAACACTGAGGCTTTGACTTGCTCCTTCTTCATTATAGAGGGGGTTTTGTAGATTTATGGGACATTTCCTTGGAAGGAAAGTTATGACCAACCTAGATAGCATATTCAAAAGCAGAGACATCACTTTGCCAACAAAGGTCCGTCTAGTCAAGGCTATGGTTTTTCCAGTGGTCATGTATGGATGTGAGAGTTGGACTGTGAAGAAAGCTGAGCACTGAAGAATTGATGCTTTTGAACTGTGGTGTTGGAGAAGACTCTTAAGAGTCCCTTGGACTGCAAGGAGATCCAACCAGTCCATCCTAAAGGAGATCAGTCCTGGGTGTTCTATGGAAGGACTGATGCTGAGGCTGAAACTCCAGTATTTTGGCCACCTGATGCGAAGAGTTGACTCATTGGAAAAGACCCTGATGCTGGGAGGGATTGGGGGCAGGAGAAGGGGATGACAGAGGATGAGATGGCTGGATGGGATCATCGACTCGATGGACATGAGTTTGAATGAACTCAGGGAGTTGGTGATGGACAGGGAGGCCTGGTGTGCTGCGATTCATGGGGTCGCAAAGAGTCGGACACGACTGAGCGACTGAACTCAACTGAACTGATTATTTATTTAAAATATTTCTCCTGTTCCTTTCTTTCTTTCTTCTGCTGACATTCTCATCACCAGTGTGTTATGCAACTGAACTGAACTGAACTGAACTGATGGGACATTTACTGCCTTCAATAATTTCATTCAGGAAAATGAATGACTGAAAATTAAGTATCCATTTCAAGACCTTAGAAAAAAGATTATGGGGATAAATCCAAAGAAAATAAGATTGAGAGTAGATAAGAGTAGAATTAACAAAATAGAAAACAAAGATACAGTGGAAAAGTGAGTTATTTTAAAAGTCTAATAAAATTGGCCAATTTGCAGCAAGACTGATCAAGATAAAAGAAGTAATAGACATAATATATACATATATATAGGGATGAAAATGGGATGCATCAGGAATTTAAAAGATAACAGAATATTACTTTTTAAACTTCATTTATTTATTTATTTTTGGTCATGCCATGTGGCTTGCAAGCTCTTACATCTCCTACCCGGAACTGGCTACATTCTGTGCTTCCCAGGTGGCACTAGAGGTTAAGAACCTGCCTGTCAACACAGGGGATGTAAGAGACATGGGTTCGATCCCTGGGTCACGAAGATCCCCTGGAGTAGGAAATGGCAACCCACTCCAGTATTCTTGACTGGAAAATCCCATAGACAAGAGGAGCCTGTCCAGCCACAGTCCATGGGGTCTGACAGTCCATGGGGTCACAAAGAGTCGGACACGACTGAAGTGACTTAGCACGTCACCAGGAATTGAATTCAGACCCAAGCAGTGAAAGTGCAGAGTCCTAACCACTGGACCACCAGGGAATCCCCTAAAAATAACTAAGGTAATGAATTTTCAAAGTTTAAAAATAGACAAATTATTGAAAAAATATAAAGTACCAGAAAAATTCAAGAAACAAGTCAATCCAAAATAGTTTCATTCACTGATATTTAAAATCTCTCCAAAGGGAAAACATTAGGCTAGATGATTTTACTGGAAAGATGTACCAAATATTCAATAAGCAAGCTAACTCTAAAACAACAAAGTTTACCAGAAAACATAAAAACAGACAATATGCCCAAATAATGTCATCTGTCTGATAATATTCCTAAATCCAGTTATCTAAACCAGACTGGCACAGTATGGAAAATGAAAATTACTGGCCAATGTCATTCATGAACACAGATGCAAAAATTCTAAATACATATTAGCAAGCTGAATGCAGCATATATAGTATAATAATAAAAGATAATAGTTTATGACCTAATTGATTTGGCTTATCAGAGGATCAAATTCCATACCCATTAAAGACCTTCTGTCAAATAGGAAAGAAAACAAAAAACATTTAGTAAAGAGGAAATAGATGGGAACTTCTTAATGAGCAAACCTCATACTGGGCTATCTCTGTGTCTAGTAAACATTTCACTGGACAGGGACAGGAGGTGGGGGGAATCATCACCTTTCATAGGTGGGACATTCAAAAAGTATTTCAGACAAGTCAACAGAATTAATGAAAGAGTTGATCCAGATTACTGATTGAAGTTCAACTGTATTTCTACATACCAGCAAGGTTTTTTTAAGGTATTTTTAGAGACAACCATTTATAATATCAAGAAAAAAAAAGTTACCTTGGAATAATTATAACAAAAAACTTGTAAAAAATTTTAGGTAGAAAAATCTATAAACTTGAACAAAAGACACCCTTTAAAAATAGCGATATGTACATGATGCAGGGCAGGAAGTTTCAATATCACGGAAATGCCCCCTCTCCTGCAATTGGTCTTTTAATTCAAAGACATTCCAGTCAAAATCCCAACAACCTTTCAAAATACAATTTGAAATTCTAAAAGTTCTATGGGAAACCAAGGGGATAAGAATAAAGACAGTCTTTCAGAAGTATGAGGGGAAAGACTTGCTTTGCTAAATAGCAAACTGTAATGTAAAACTATAATACCTGAGTTGGTGTGGTATTCAAACAGAAACAATCAAAGGGTATAAAGCTCAGAAACAGATCCTTGCATTAATGGAAACTTGATACATGACAGAGGTGTTGGTAGAGTACAGTGGGGAAAGCTGGACCATTCAAGAAATGTTACTGGGACAAGTGCTTACCCACCTGGAAAGAGAGATGTATTTGAACCTCACAGTGCACATAAGTATCAATTCCAGGTGATTAAGGGCATCAGTGAGACAATCAAACCGTAAAGTTTCTAGAAAGAAATATAGCCCAATATCCTCATGACCTCAGGGTAGAAATGAACTCTTTAAACAGCAGATAGAAAGCACGAACCACAGAAGAAAAAGACGACTACATTCAAACCACATTAAAAAGATGAACATCTCAAGCTACATGCATCAGGAGAACATACTTGCCACACAGATAATCAACAGAGAACTCTTGAAAATAAAAAAGAAACTACCTCAAAGGAAAGTTGGCAAAAGATTCTAATTTATACATATTCTTTTGCATGCATGGTGTTTCCATTTAATAATGGTAAAAATTAAATGTCTACTATATTGTGTCTCCAGCATAGGATAATGTTGAAAATACATTTATAACATGATAGAGTAGTATATAATGACATCTTTGTTTGAAGTAGTATCTTTAATATCTTTCATTTATTATCATAATAGCTGTTCATTAAGAATGAGGTATAGATGGACTAATAGACTCAACTAACAAGGTTTTTAAAAAGAGGAAGGAAGAGGAAAAATGGGAAGGGGAGGCAAGGAGAGAAGAGATTTGCAGAAAGGGTCACCCTTGCATTGCAATCTCATTTTTGCTGCCTTTGTGAGGAGCATCTGGATAAGGCAATGGCACCCCATTGCAGTACTCTTGCCTGAAAAATACCATGGATGGAGAAGCCTGGTAGGCTGCAGTCCATGGGGTCGCTAAGAGTCAGATATGACTGAGTGACTTCACTTTAACTTTTCACTTTCATGCATTGGAGAAGAAAATGGCAACCCACTCCAGTGTTCTTGCCTGGAGAATCCCAGGGACAGCGGGGCCTGGTGGGCTGCCGTCTATGGGGTCGCACAGGGTTGGACACAACTGAAGCGACTTAGCAACAGCAGTGAGGAGCATCTAGTCCTTCCTTAAACACCACTCATGCCCTCTCTTCTTATCAAGGTATGCACCCAAGGGCTTGTGAAACCACCCTGGGAACTTACTCCCCAAGCATTCAAAGTATTCCTTAGGGTTCTCAAGACCCTCTCGGTACCAAATAGATTCTTCTTCATTCATATGAAATTCTGCACATGGTATTTAAATAATATTATTTATTTAATAGTATTAAATAGGGGAGAAAAATTTGCTATCTCCAATTGTATCTCTTTGGCATGAGAATGAATTTCGGCTGATAAGCCACATAGATGGACCTGGAGGTTATCATACTAAGTGAAGTAAGTCAGAAAGAAAAAGACAAATACCGTATGACATCACTTATATGTGGAATCTAAAATGTCACACAAGTGAACTTATTTACGAACAGACTGATAGACACAGAGAACAGACCTGTGATTGTTAACAGAAAGGCAGTCAGGGAGGGATGGACTGGGAGTTTTGGGGTTAGCAGATGCAAATTAGGACTTCTCTCATAGCTCAGTAGGTAAAGAATCTGTCTGTAATGCCGGAGACCTGGGTTCAATTTCTGGGTGGGGAAGATCCTCTGGAGAAGGAAGTGGCAGCCCACTCCAGTATTCTCACCTGGAGAATCCCACGGACAGAGGAGCATGGTAGGCATTCATGGGATCACAACAGTTGGACATGACTTAGCAACTAAATCACCACAGATGCAAACCGTTATATATAGGATGGATAAACTACAAGGTCCTACTGTGCAGCACAGGGAACTCTTCAATATCCTGTGATAAAGCATAATGGAAAAGAAGATGAAAAAGAATATATATACATATTCATGCATGTATAATTGAATCACTTTATCACCTAAGGACTGATTTCCCTTAGGATTGACTAGTTGGATCTCCTTGCAGTCCAAGGGCCTCTCAAGAGTCTTCTCCAACACCACGGTTCAAAAGCGTCAATTCTTTGGTGCTCAGCTTTCTCTATGGTCCTTCTCTCATGCCCATACATGACTACTGGAAAATTTAGGCTGATGCTTTGTAAGGCCCCAAAGACTCAGGAAGAAGCTTTGACCTTCTCACTAACTATCTAAAGGAACACAGAGCGTCTATTCAAGGATGGGCCATCGCCATACAGAACTGTGGTATGAACTAGGCACACGGACAGGGAGGACCCTGCAGAGTCTGGCTGCTGCAGTCCGCCTGTGTCCCATTGTTGCTGCCTGGCCCAGCAAACAGCTGTTTACCAAACATTGCTTTCCTATCTTCGGGTCACTTGCCTTCCTCCCCTTTGAAGTCCCAAACCACTACTGCCATTACCCTGTCTTTAGCTGAAGATGGTACTTAAGTTGAGGGCTCTGGCCATTTCAGTGAATTATTCAGTCCCTGGGTCTCTCCATGTATCTGTGCTTGTCACTCAGTCGTGTCTGACTCTTTGCGACCCCCTGGACTGTAGCCTGCCAGGCTCCTCTGTCCATGGGATTTTCTAGTCAAGACTACTGGAATGGGCTGCCATTTCGTTCTTCAGGGGATCCTCCCAACCCAGGGATTGAACCTGGGTCTCCTGCATTGCAGGCAGATTCTTTACCATCTGAGCCAGACTCCTTAATACAATTTTGTTTGATTTTCTCACCTTAATCCTCAGACAAAGCAGCAGAACTTAGAAGGTAGATGAAAATTTCTTCCATATAGTTCCCTCATCTTACAGGTTAAGACACCAAAGCTAAAAGAGGTTAGGGGCTGTGCCCACAGCCTATGGGAAGGGGACAAGATGACAGATGTCCTCAGGACCTGTCAATGTAAGTCACTGAGACATTAGTTCTGCAGGTGCGGTGCAAGACAGCAAGTGTGTCTCACCTTCAAGAGCATCTGGGGACACCAGGAAGTGACCTGCCCCAGCAGACCTCTCCGCCTCATGTAGGGGATTTCAACAATAAACCAGGCTACTTTCATAGAATAACACTGAAAAACATAGAGCACATCAACGTTTACAAAGCCTTTGTTACATATTATTTTACTTATTCTCATGATTACTTTGTGCTAATCCACGATCAAAATATATAGAAAGAAATACTAAAATGTCTTAATTCTCAGTATGTGATTCACACACACACACTCACACCTTTATTCAGTTCAACAAATAGCCATTTCTTGGTGTGCAGTGGCCAAACAGTCTATATATGCAGATAAATGAACACATCTCTCCCTATAATTGTGTGTGTGTGTGTGTGTGTGTGTGTGTGTGTGTGTGTGCGGGGAAGGCAATGGCACCCCACCCCAGTACTTTTGCCTGGAAAATCCCATGGACGGAGGATCCTGGTAGGCTCCAGTCCATGGGGTCGCTAAGAGTCGGACATGACTGAGCGACTTCACTTTCACTTTTCACTTTCATGCATTGGAGAAGGAAATGGCAACCCACTCCAGTGTTCTTGCCTGGAGAATCCCAGGGACAGGGGAGCCTGGTGAGCTTCTGTCTATGGGGTCGCACAGAGTCGGATACGACTGAAGCGACTTAGCAGTAGCAGCAGTGTGTGTGTGTGTGTGTGTGTGTGTGTGTTAGTTGTTCAGTCATGTCCAACTCTTTGTTATTCCATGGACTGTAGTCCACCAGGCTTCTCTGTCCGTGGGATTCTCCAGGCAAGAATACTAGAGTGGACTGCCATTCCCTGCTCCAAATTAAGTATATATTTATTGCTATTTCATCCTTATTGTTTTAAACCATAGAAATGTTTGGTTCCTTGCTGACTACCACTATATAGGATCTTTATACTCTATGTTTAATGTTTCTATTGTATATAAATCTCCATCTGATAATGAATCCATTTTTGAGTGCTTCAGTATACCACACGTTTACTTCTATAAATCCTTTACAATGACAAAACATGGAAGATAAAAGCTACTAGCCTTTCTTATGGCATCTAATATGATTGAACAGCAGTCTAATGCAATTTTAAACATAAGAAACATAAACATTCAAACTATCCATACTAATAAATTTGACAGTTCCTCAATAAGAAAAATCAAATTAATCATGATATGTTAAATCTAGGGTTTTGTTTTTTTTTTTTACTGCTTTCATGATAATTTTGTCTTTATTTCATTAACATGGTCAAGAATATTAGACTATCCTAAATTTTGAATACAGTGGAAATGTTACTGATAGTAAAACTGTAATGTAGTGTGGTAAGGTTACCTTGCAGAGGTGCAGTGTTTTTAATTTGTTAGAGTGGTTTTATAGATACTGTCTTATTTCAGTCTCATAAGAGCGTAGTGATTTGGTAGCAAATTACTAATTCCATTTATAGTTAAGGAAATTGGTGTCCAGGAAAGTCAAGCACCATCTCAAGGACTTAAACTAAGGCTTTTACTCCATCTCTTAGTCCTGCTATTGACTGCCTGACACAATATAGACGCTGAACTATTCTGTCCTTCTCTGCCCATACGTTTCCCCAAAGGGGCAGTCGGCTGCCCTTCTCATATCACTGAAGGTGGAGGCCATGGCCTGGGAATCACATAATCTCTCATGCCCTGCCTTCCTCACGGTGGCCCAGGACAGCTGGCCCCATCCAAGCAAAGACCAGCCTGAACAGTATCTACAAGTACCTAATGAACTGCAGGCCAGTCCCGCACATACAAGATGCCAGTCTTTGCTCATTGAATATTCTCTAACACATGAAGGGACATGACAAGCTCATGGTCTCTGCCCACTGACTCTTGTCCTTCTCTCACGCATCGGGGGCCAAACAGTTGGTGGCCTACAGTGGCGATTAAGGAACCGGCCTGGCGGTCAGCCCTGGCCAGCTATGGAATCCAAACATTTGGCCTCGTTGCCCGAAGCCACTGCCCGCGGCTAATACAAGCACAGTGTGTCCATCCAGCAAAAATGCCCTGCTTTGGCAGCCCATGCTCTCCCATGGCAGGCGGGGTTGGCACCATGTATGATCTCATTCAAGGAACAGGAAATAAACATGCCAGTTCCACTTACCAGGGCAAACGTTTCTGTGAGTTGCTCTACTTGAAACAGAAACAGGTCGGACACCCAGGGTTTAAATCATGACCACGTGGGCCGTATCTAAGGAAATGGGGACTCAAGGGGACCCCTCCCCCTTCACTGTTCTCAACAACCCTGAGCTCTACCTGTCTCAACCTTGCCAGTCTCCTTAGAAACAGTCTTTTCACTCCTTTATAGTAAAGACTCAAGCCAGACGAGACTTCAGCCACCTCTTGCAAATAGAACACACATTCCTCTAAAGATGGGAATTAAAAATCAGCATTACTTTTCATCATGCTCGATCAGACACATTCACACACAGCTAAATCCTCTGTGATGTGCTGAAAAATTCACCCTTGAAAGTCCCTAACATTACAGAAACAAGGAGCCAGTGCAGACAGACTCCTGACCCACAGGAGCCTTCACTGGAATTACCCTCGGAATAACAGTATTGCTTTCCTTGCTGTCAGAGCAAAACATGAGTCAGCACTGACTTGAAAAAGGCATCTTTGCAAAACAGAGAAGTCAGATTAATTCACCTTGTAAATCAAGAGCCCAAAATGTAAGACAAAGGAAGAATTGCGGCCGTTCTTAATAACAGAATTGCCTGGGCACAGTCTACTGGAGAGAAGGTCATGGTCACTACAGCCATTACGTGACCCCAGATAAACATCCCTGAAATGGAAGATTTATATAATACACTTTACAGAGCCCAGACGTGGAGTTAAAGGTAACAGATACTTATTATGTAGGGCGTTTGATGGTGTGTCCTGTGTGTCTGTTCAGTCATGTCCGATTCTTTGTGATCCCACAGACTGCAGGTTCCTCTGTCCATGGGGATTCTCCAGGCAAGAGCACTGGAGTGGGTTGCCACTTCCTTCTCCATGGGATCTTCCCAATCCAGGGACTGAACCCGTGTCTTGAGTCCGCTGCGCTGCAGGTAGATCCTTTACCACTGGCACCACCGGGGAAGCCCTCATGTGTGTACGTGTATGTGTGTGCAGTTAGATTTCCAGTAGAATGTACTGCAGAAAAAATATCGTATATCAAATCTAATAAGAAATATGTATAAATTATCCACTCAAGTGTCCCAAGTGTTCTCTTCTGTGTTATACAAACCTTCCTCGTCTTTGCAAGGAGGTCCTCCAGAATGTCTTGTTCACCTTTGCCTCCCCTGGTCAGATGCAAGGCCATGGATACAGAAGGTATTCAACAGAGAATGAATCATTTCGTCACTCTGGCCATTTCCAGGTAACAAGAAACATCTATCCTTTCACAGTATGTCTTGAATCGAGTGGATCTAGTATCAGCATTTGGTCCATCAGAGGGCAGAGCTAATTGTTGGAGACAAGGATTTGGAGGGGCTACCACTGGAATAAGCTCCCTGGAGTCTCAGATTGACCTTGAAAAGCTCAATTATCTTCCAAGTTTATATAAAATTAATATGCCGTATGGGTGAATTGTATTAGTATGTGAATGATATCTCAATAAAACTTTTACTTTTTTTAGATTTTTTTTAATGTGGACTTTTTTAAGTCTTTATTGAATTCATTACAATATTGCTTCTGTTTTATGTTTTAGTTTTTTGGCCTCAAGGATCTTAGCTCCCAGGCCAGAGATGGAACTCATACCACCTGCACTGGAACGTGAAGTCTTAACCCACTGGACCGCTAGGGAAGTCCCTCAGTAAAGCTTTTAAAAATCATATATTAAAGATAGATTATATGATTGAAATAGATCTCATTTGATATTATCTAATATTATTATCTGACTTTTTGAAGGGAAAAGTAATATGCACTCATTCACTGGAAAACCCAAGTTTCTCTAGAAGCCTGGGGGAGGGGACTTTGCCCACCTGACATCTGACAGTGGTGGGATGAGGGGAGAGGGGGTGCAGCCATTGAGCATTTAAGGAGGAGGAAATTGAGTCCATTTAAGGAGGGAAATGAGTCCATTTAAGGAGGAAAATGAGTCCATTTAAGGAGGAAAATGGTCATTTGAGTCCATTTAAGGAGGAAAATGGCCATTGAGTCCATTTAAGGAGGAGGAAATTGAGCCTCTGCGGGATGAAGCATCAGAGCTAGTCTCATGTGTAGTCAGTTTTAAACCATGTTATCTGACTCCAGATAAATATATTTAAAATCTTGGGTATTTTTTTCCGTCATTAGCGGGGCCTCTAAAGAACATGAGGTGACTGGGACACACTCTTCAGGATCAGAATCTTCTTAGGATAATCATGGGGGTTAAGCATTTCATTGACAAAAGCTTTAGTCAATAAACCCAGGGAGATGCTTGGTATATTATACAAAATTGACGAAGACTGGATGTAACTTATATTGTAAGTTTAAAAACCTAACAACTTAGTATCTTTATGCCCAATGAAATGAAATGAAATATTAGTTACTCAGTTGTGTCCAACTCTTTTCGATCCCATGAACTGTAGCCCACCAGGCTCCTGTGTCCATGGGATTCTCCAGGCAAGAATACTGGAGTGGGTTACCATTTCCTTCTCCAATGAAGTAACCATTATTTATCAAGTAAGATTCTGCTTACATAAGGGTGCCAGATTTAGCAAGTAAAAATATGTCTAGTTAAATTTGAATTTCAAACAAATAATTTTTTAGATTATGTTTATCTTATACAATAGTTTCCGTAATTCATCTGGTAACCCTATTAGGACTTTTTTAATGGTTAAATGCATCACTGCATTAAAAACAAGGAGAAAGACTGAACCTCTATTCATATGGTAAAACAGTACACAAATTCCAGATGCAGCAAAAATCCAAACTTCTCTCTAGGACTTAGTACTTTAATGAAATAAGAAGTTCTATGAAGTTTAAATGATCACCCATAAAAATATTCAAGCAGCTTTGACTTTTTTTTTTTTAATGTCATTTCAGAACACATGAAAAGGCTATGTGAACAGCAGAGCCCATATTTTCTGGACTAGATGACAGACTGGTGGTCTCAGCCAGAGCAGAATACTGAAAACAGACGTTTGTCTGGATGGAACATTGCTGTAAGTGAACCACTAATGTCCCCAACAAGACAGAGAAGCCCTGTGGCATCCTGGGCTTCACATGGCCATGACCTCTGGGTGCCCTGATGCAGGGCCCCATGGTGCAGGGGTCAGTATTCGGGGAGGGGCGCTGATTTCAGCATTCACTGACGTCCAGTGAGAAAAGCGAAACTGGAGACTGTCCCATCACCCGCCTCTTTCTACAAATCAGGAATGGTCGGGCCTCTACTCTGTCTTAATTTTACATTTAATAATGTGCAAAATGGGCTGCCTGCTTCATAAAGCTGCTGTGAGAATGAAGAGAGGCAGCAAGCATGAAATCGTGGAATCTGATGGAATAATTGTTATAAACTGAGGATGTCAGGCCTTGAAGGAAAGGTAAAGACAGTCTACACCATACATCTCACCTCAGAGCTGAGGTTAAATGGGTCTCCAGTTAGCACAGAGAGAAGCCAAGGCTGAGGCAGGGCCACGCCCCTGATTCCCAGGCCGTGGCCCGTCCCACTTCCTCGTGTCTCCTGAGGCTCGGGCACTACGGCCCATCCTGACTGCAGTCTGACACAGGGCGCTCAGCGTGGCGTTTCAGGGAGGCAAAGGTGGCGAGGAGAAAGGAGAAAGGCACGAAAAATAGGAACTAAAGCAGTCCCAGCCCGGGCAGTAGGAAAAGCAGGATCCCACCCCGGTTGTCCACCATCAGAAGCACCATAGGAACTGTTCCCATTTCCAGTCTGGCGCCCTTTACATCATTCTCTTAGCGGTCCTCAGTTGGACTCACGGCAGGAATGTCGATGTCCTCAACTCTGCCGTCACTCAGGACTTAAAGGGACTTAGGGCAAGGGACGGGCCCTTCCTCCTCCAGCAGAACACGCCTGTGCCAACATGGAAATGTCTGCATCACTTTTACAAGAGATCCTTCCCTCTGCTCTCTGTCGTGTCCAACTCACCACAACCCCATGGACTGGAGCCCCCCAGGCTCTTCTATCCGTGGGATTCTCCAGGCACGAATACTGGAATGGGTTGCCATGCCCTCCTCCAGGGGATCTTCCCAACCTAGGGGTCAAACCCATGTTACCTGCATTGGCAGGAGAATTCTTTTACCACTGAGCCACCTGGGAAGCCCTAAGGGAACCTTATCAAGTACTGAGTATGTTTTATGTACTCAGAGCTGATTAAGAAGCACTTGGTCAAACGATCATTTCAAAATCTATTCCTTCAGGGACACTGTAGAGAACCCTCTTTAGCCTGCTTCCCCATGGATGAGTAGACAGGTAGCTGGAAGAATTGAAGGGGAATATAATAAAACATCCCCTCAGTAGCTACATCTGTGCCAAGGATGGTCCTGGGCGCCTTTAGGCGAACTGGCTCATCTCAATCCTAGAAAACTGTGTGAACAACTGCCATCATCTCTAGCATAGGAAGGAACTGAGGCTCGCAGAAGCTGAGGGGGTTTTCGGGGGTCTGCAGAGCTGAGATCTGAACCCATGTCTTCTGAGAGCAAACCCATCATAGAGCAACATGAGATGTGCTGATGTAAGCCAACCTTGTCTTAAAGTAAGGCTGTCATGAGGCTTCCCTTCCTATCATGTGAAGAACAGAAAACACCATTTTAATCATGGAAAAGATCTCGAAAACCAAACAAGGAGCCAGGAAGATATGAGAGTATGG
The DNA here is from genome assembly GCA_935064755.1 of Tragelaphus eurycerus. Taxonomy (NCBI): domain Eukaryota; kingdom Metazoa; phylum Chordata; class Mammalia; order Artiodactyla; family Bovidae; genus Tragelaphus; species Tragelaphus eurycerus. The sequence continues at coordinate 37,466,515 of CAKXYN010000007.1, read as the reverse complement.
TTGGTTTGAAAGAGAAACTGAAGGAGCCTTGACCTCCACAGAAAAGGAGCAGTTTGGCCAGGCAAAAAGCCAGAAAGGTAAAGAAAGGATGAAGGGACGGCCACAGGAGGAAAGAGGACAAGGAACTGGGGGTCATTTGTCCATGAGAAAGAAGACTTTGTGGCAAGATTAGGGAAAGTTAGCCAGTTAGTCCTGAGTAAAACCAGTGGGACGTGATGCCCATGCACTAACCTAATACATGCCTGGTTATCCATGTATACAGCTTTAAGAAACAACATGCGAGATCTGCCTTGCAAGTGACAAAATGAGGCTGAGGATCTATCAGGATTTATCTATCCCATCCGCACTGAAGAAGTCAGAGCTCCCTGGGTTATAACTCCAGGGAGCACATGGGGTTGACCTGCATTCTGCCTTTTATCCAAACGGGCTCTCCTCTCGCACAGGGAAGACAAAGTCACACAAAATTCAAGCCCAAACACTGGCACGTCAGAAACAAACCCAGCCCTCTTCACCGAGGTATCAACCTTGTTTTAAGAAACAGAAAAGGAGCGAGAGATTTTTCGTTGTTGTTAAAACTGGAATACTCTTTCTAAGAATTTAAGGATCACTAATTAAAATATAATTTAATAACTATGGAAAACGTGGTCCACTCAAAGCAGGGTGTTCCAATATTGCTATGTAAGATAACTGGGTGTTATGTGTGGACTCATTTCAGGGCGTGCAGTTTAAAGGACAATTGCTCTACATCAGGCTGGAAGGCACTTGGGGGATCCCGCTTTACAATTCAACAGGACACTCCCGGGCCCACATTCCACGTTACAGCAAAGGATCCTTTGTGAGCAGACCTACAAGCCTTGCTGGAAATGAAAATGACAAAGCCGGGCGGTCTGAGCATCTCGGCGGGGGCGAGTCGCCTCGCCCACCGCCCGCAGGCCGCAGCCCAGACTAGGGGGAGTGGAGAAAGAGACCCTTCCTCACCGCGGCCAGGGGCGCTCAAGAAGCGCCCCAGTTCTCTCCAAAGGCGGATCCCCCATCGGCCGCAGGGCTCGGGGGCCTCCCCCGCCCCGCGGGGCCCACACTCCCGGGGCCCCCTCCGGGCCCCCAGCCGGGGCCTCACACGCTCACCGGGGCTGCCAGGGCCGCGTCCGCCCTTTGTTGTCCTTGTGTCCCGTCAGCGGGTCCGGCGCGACTGGCCCCGCAGCCGCGCTGGTCCAGGCCCCGAGCCGGTGCCGCAGTCAGCAGCCCGCCCTCCCCACCCGCACGCATGCTTTTTTTTTTTTTTTTTTTAAAGAGATAGAACCATCCCCAACCTCGGGTGTCGATAATGCTGCACCAGGCGGCCTGCTGGCTTGGGCTGGTGACACAGACCACAGAGAGCCCACTGTCCCTTCTCTTCTGACTGCAGAGCTTCATTCGGAGGGAGGCACGGCTGCAGGAGGTCATCTCCACTGGACCCAGGGAGACCTAGGGCCGCCGTTGCCTTAGACAAGTCTTTAGCGGGTGGCATTTTCCCACGGAAAACAGAGAGTCCCTGTCCATGTCCAGTCTGGAAATCCTGTAATTTACTAGAATCACCTAGAAAAATACCAGCTGCATACTTGCTGCTGACATGCAATAAATATGCCGTGTGTGCCTTGCAGGTTCTAGCTCACACAGTGATTTCTGTATTTTATTTGGATTTGAGTAGGAGGTCCCAAAGGTTAAAAAAAAAAAAAAGCATTCACTCAAAATACTTTGTAAACTGTGAAATGCTCTCCAGCTGTCAGAGGCACTACGTTTTCATTATTACTGTCAGTTGAGTAATAAAAATACTGGAACAATAGATCAGATAGGATCTATCTCCTTTCTTCTTACAAGAGGAGCATGTGAAATCCCAGGAAAGTCTGTGTTTATAGACAGCCCTCCCCTCCGTGCCTTGGGTGGGTACGCTATGCTCCTCCATCCAGGCTCGTCCAGGTTCCATGTGGACCAGCCCACGTCCCTAGTGGGATCTGCATTGGAGGATTATCTGGGCCCAGATGGTGCATCCAAGCTCCGGGCTGCTTTACCCCAAAGGAAAATTGCTAACTCAGCTCAGCAAAGTCTAGAACTCTCCCCGGGGGAGACCAAGCAGGCCCCCAGTGTCAGAATCAGCTCAGAGCAAAGCCACCTGCCTCTCTGCAAAGCAGCCGTGTGCAGGCTGCCCTCAGGACACCAAACTGCCCGCAGGGAGTCCTTGGCAATCTTCGCCTCACAGAGTCAAATGTGTACATAGTGTCCTAGGACTTGGTAGGGAGTGTTTGGTCCTAGCATAATCACCAGCTAAGGACAGAGGACAGACTCCTATTGGGGGGAAGCATGTCTGGGGAACCCTTTTCCCCTGATTCTCACTGTGGTGCCATGTGGGCCACCAGTCACCTCTGGAGGTAAGCCTGATCCCTCAGTTCTTTTTATTATTATTATTATTAATTAGGGGATAATTGCTTTACAATATTGTGTTGGTTTCTGCCATACAGCAACGTGAATCAGCCTTAGGCATACAAATGTCCCCTCCCTCTGAAAAGTCCCTCCCACCTCCCACCAGATTCCTTCCCTCTAGGTTGTCACAGAGCTCCCTGAGTTATACAGCGAATTTCCACAGGCTCTCATTTTGTACACGTGAGAATGTTTAATGTGCATGCTTCCATGCTACTCTCTCCATTCATCCCATGCTCTCCTTCCCCAACTGGGTCCACACATCTGTTCTCTACGTCTGTGTCTCTGCTGCTGCCCCGCAAATGGGTTCATCAGTACCATCTTTCTAGATTCCATATGCATGCGTTAATACAGGATATTCATTCTGTATAACAGGCTCTAGGTTCATTCACCTCATTAGAACTGACTCAAATCTGCCTTCCTTTTATTGGCTGAGTAATGTTCCCTCAGTACCAACAGCATCGTTTCCATGGTCACAAGATGAATGAAGCCACATGGACTGTAGGTAGGTGCTGGGAAAATCTTCAATTGCTTGTTCACCTAGGGATATCATCTGCCCATAACTTTGAACTGTTAGATAAGCTCTAAGTGTTTGTGACTCCCCACTCCCCCACCTGCCAAGGAAAAGGGGACCCTAGGAAGATGGATTTCTTTTGCATCAGGTAGGAGGGTGGGGACCCAAATAGCAGAAGCTCAGAGGCGAGCCCAGTCGTACTGACCTAGCTAGAAAGTCCCCAGGAGCCAGGATCCAAGGAGAGGGAGAGCTGAGTGGTTGAGGGGAGCTGAGAGAGAGCTGTAGGGGGCCAAGCACGGGGAGTGGAGCTGAGGATGGAGGCTTTGGGGAGAGACTTAGAGAGTGAATTTCCAGGAGATCGTGCTGTGTGCAGCTCCTGCAGCGTCATTCTGTCTTGCCTCCCCGAAGCAGGAGCAAACCTTTGGTGAGACTGTCCCATCTCTCCCTACCCTCTGCAGCAGGTTTGGCATCCCTCAGAACCTGCCACGATACTGAGTCAGCGCCGGGAGCAAGAAGACATTGGGGTGTCAGAGATGTTTCTGCAGGGGATGTGGAATCTGTCCCCAGGGGCTGGATACCCCTGGGCAAGGACTGCCTTGTGCTGTGGCCTCTTCCAGGAGACCCCTGCCCCTAAGCGAGTCCCTCCTGCCCTCTGACTTCTGTCTCTCCTTCTGTGTTGGTGTGGCCACCACCAGGAACAGGCTTTCTCCACCCCCGGCCTGGTGGTGGTGTAGTTGCTGCTGCTGCTGCTGCTGCTAAGTTGCTTCAGTCGTGTCCGACTCTGTGCGACCCCATAGACAGAAACTCACTAGGCTCCCCTGTCCCTGGGATTCTCCAGGCAAGAACACTGGAGTGGGTTGCCATTTCCTTCTCCAGTGCATGAAAGTGAAGTCTCTCAGTCGTGTCCGACTCTTAGCGACCCCATGGACTGCAGCCCACCAGGCTCCTCCATCCATGGAATTTTCCAGGCAAGAGTACTGGAGTGGGGTGCCATCGCCTTCTCCATTAGTTGCTGAGTTGTGTCCAACTCTTTGTGACCCATTGGACTGCAGCCCACCAGACTCCTCTGTCCATGGAATTCTCTAGGCAATAATACTGGAGTGGGTTGCCATTTCCTCCTCCAGGGGATCTTCCCTACCCAGGGAGTGAACCCAGGCCTCCCATATTGTATGCGGATTCTTTACCGACTAAGCCACCAGAGAGGCCCCAACTGTTTCTGTGTGTGTGTGTGTGTGTGTGCGTGTGCTTAGTCGCTCAGTTGTGTCCAATTTCTTTGCTGCTGCTGCTAAGTCGCTTCAGTCATGTCCGACTCTGTGCGACCCCATAGACAGCAGCCCGCTAGGCTGCCCCGTCCCTGGGATTCTCCAGGCAAGAACACTGGAGTGGGTTGCCATTTCCTTCTCCAATGCATGAAAGTGAAAAGTGAAAGTGAAGTCACTCAGTTGTGTCTGACTCTTAGTGACCCCATGGACTGCAGCCTACCACGCTCCTCCGTCCATGGTATTTTCCAGGCAAGAGTACTGGAGTGGGGTGCCATTGCCTTCTCCGAATCAGAGAGGTTATTAATTTTGTATTTTTCCTGCTTTAAGACACTTTCCCAGTTTGAGAAGTATTACTTAAGACGTGCGAATAAGACACTTGCCCTTAAAAACTACTATGTCAGCTCAGGTCAAGTTCAGAAAATCCCCTGTTGCATTTCTAAGAGCAGAAGAATGTTGAATTGACAAGCCCCTAAGAAGGACATGTGGCCCCTGAGCTGTGAGCATGTGGGGAGCTTCAGACACAGGCAACAGATCCACCACCCCATGATCACATGGGCCCCAGGGAAGCAGCGCCACTCACCTGGGGGGTCCTTTCAAGTCCCCACAGCCTCGGGCCACGGTGGGCATCTGGGTGTGTGGCTGGACATCTATCCATAGCTGGACAGAAGGGACTGAAGTAAAGCACACTCCTTCCTCAGGCAGCCAATTTTTAATGAAGGCTTATTATCCCATTTCATCAGATGTATTTATAATGGCTTTTATCAACTTCTCTACTGTGGGATATTTCAGATATATCCAGATGCAGCTATAAATCTTTGTTTGCATTTAGAATGATTCTCTTATGCTATATTCTTTGACATTAATAGTAGATCAGACAGAATGGACATGTTTAAAGCATCTTATGTCTATATGTGCGTGTGTGCTCAGTGATGTCTCACTCTTTGTGACCCCACGGACTGTAGCCCGCCATGCTCCGCCAGGCAAGACTACTAGAATGGGTTGCCATCTCCTCCTTCAGGGCATCTTCCCAACCCAGGGATTGAACCCAAGCCTCCTGCACTGGCAGGCAGTTTCTTTACCACTTAGCTACCTATTGTGCTTAGTCACTCAGTTGTGTCCAACTCCTGTAACCCCATAGACTGTAGCCTGCCAGGCTCCTCTGTCCACAGGATTCTCCAGGCAACCAGTTGCCAAATTGGCCTCCAAAAAGACTTTACCAGCTGACAGTCCCACCAGCAGAGGGTGAGAAGAACCACATTTATTTCTGGATGCGCTAGAATCCAGGTGTTCTGCAGGTCTTACTAGATATGAGGATGTCATGAAGGACTTTGTGAAGATGCTGCATCCTGTCCGCTCCCCCACCATGGAAGGGCCTCACACAGTGACATGGGGCGATGGAGCAGGATGAGTAAGCTCACACTAGCTGTGTTCAAGCCCCCACTTCCCACCTCCCACATGGGGCCCGGCAACATGACTTGTCTTCAGGCATCAGTGTCCTTGAGTGTAAAAATGGGTGACAGCAGAGCCTGCATGCATAAAGAGTTGTCCACATCACCAGGCCCAGCTCCCTACAAATGTTAGCCAGATATTATTCCACCAGTGCCACCTATCCCCCAAGAGCAGCTGCTCTCCTCAGAGGCCCTCGATGGGGTCTAGTGACATGTGTCAGCCCGGGGCCAGGTGCCTTGGGTCACGGGTGACGTGATTCAGCAAATCCTCAGCTGCAAGGCTGGGCAAACAGCGGTATAAGCTCACCTCGGATCTGGGCATGGAATGTGCAGAGGGTGGCCTGGGGACACTCGGCCCCGCTCAGTGATACACAAACAGCTGCAGCATCCGGGGAGCCCAGAGAAGCTGGGTACAAGGCCAGCTCCACCCGCACAGCCCCCGCCCAGGGCCTCCTCCAGACCACACATCCCTTTAGCTCAGGAATCTGGAACTGGGAGACGGAGCGAGGAAGCCAGTGAGCGATAAAGGTGAGACAAACAGGTGTATATGTAAGAGAAGCAAGGAGAGCAGTGTGCAGGCTGGACTGTGAGACAGCAGAGGCTGTGCTTCAGGAGAGGAGGGAAGGAGAGAAGGAAGCGGGTGCAGGAAGAAGAAGGTTTCCCTCGACAAGGAATCGGGAATCCTAGGAAGGAGCCTTGTGCTCGGCGATGCTCCAGCCTCAGTCTCCAGCAGATCTCTTCTCCGATCCTCACGAGACCTCTGAAGTCTACTTAAGGCCCTTTTATCTGAGCCGGGTCGATGTTCCTGGAAACTGGAGGAGACCTGACCCGAGCACTTTCAATCTGTATTGACAGTTTTTATTGACTCTTATAAAATATTTCCCTAAGTTAGCTATGCTCTCAATACATAGTTTTTAATGGCTGAATAATGTTTTGTAGTATGGATACATTGTATTGTTGCTGTTCAGTTGCCCAGTCCTGTCAGACTTCTTGTGATCCCATGCACTGCAGCACACTAGCCTTCCCTGTCCTTCACTATCTCCCAGAGTTTGCGCAAACTTTTGTCCATTGAGTCGGAGATGCCACCCAACCATGTCATCCTCTATCGTCCCCTTCTCCTCCTGCCCTCAATCTTTCCCACCATCAGGGGGAAAGAGTAGGCTGTTTGCATGCCACAAAGTCAATTACTGCTAATGCTATTGAAATAAGTCCCAGGGTACTGAGAAATGATCTAGGTGATCCAGGAAGAGCTCCAGTGTTCAAGAATCCTTTTACCCACTAGATGTGGCAACACACACACACACACCCCAGAACTGACTGTGGAGATCTAGCATAGTATGCCTTCAAAAACAATTCCTTGAGTGCTGCATTCCTAACTGAACCCATTACAGATGTTCTTACGAGGACACGGAGCTATTTTCCAGCCTCCATCCCCATCCCACCATTGTAACTCATGTCATACATAGTCCTACCTGATCTTAGCTGTGGGACAAGGAAATCCAGGGAAATCCAGGCCACCATGGAGTCCAGCTGAGGACTGGACTAGATGCACAGAAACAGCACTTATGCCTAAACCCTAAATCTGTCTTTTCTTTCTAATGGATCTCCTAGATTGAAAGAACATAAAGTACCATGTTGTTCTTTCTAAAGCAGAAATAGAATCACCTAAGCAACAGACATGAGTTTGAGCAAGCTCGGGGAGTTGGTGATGGACAGGGAAGCCTGGAGTGCTGCAGTCCATGGGTCGCAAAGGGTCGGACACTACCAAGCAACTGAACTGAACTGAACTGAATGGCATCAGCTCAAAAATGGCACCAATGCTTGGTAAAATCTCGGGCCAAGAGAGGAATGTGGTCACCACCCCCCATTTCTAGATAGAATATCACCACTGCTTTTGTGGGTTTGGAGAGTATTTGGGGAAAAAGCCCATCATGCTCCCTCATGCAAACTTCACCCACACAGTAATATGAAAGTCCTTTCATTTCTCCTCTTTCCCCCTAAACAGGACAGTCAGTTTTCCATCTGGGCTTCTCCCAAGCCACTAAATTCACACCAGTCCTCCCACGAAATTCCACCCACCCAGTTTTAGCAAATACACAAGGGAGAAAAGCCACAGCATAATTAAAGCAGCAGGACCATCTCTGAACACGAAGGAACCCTTCTTTGTGTGCTTTGCCATATTTTTTTCCAGTGATGTAGCTAAATCTCTTACGAAATAAGAGACAACAACAACGTTCTAGCTCTTATTTAGGGTTACTTAGGAATGATTGTCGGAGAAGGCAGTGGCACCCCACTCCAGTACTCTTGCCTGGAAAATACCATGGATGGAGGAGCCTGGTAGGCTGCAGTCCACGGGGTTGCTGAGAATCAGACACGACTGAGCGACTTGACTTTCACTTTCATGCATTGGAGAAGGAAATGGCAACCCACTCCAGTGCTCTTGCCTGGAGAATCCCAGGGATGGGGGAGCCTGGTGGGCTTCCGTCTGTGGGGTCACACAGAGTCGGACACGACTGAAGCGACTTAGCAGCAGCAGCAGGAATGATTGTAGTCCCCTTAGGACGAAGGTTAGTTCTGAAAAAACTTGAGATAAAGTGTGTAAAACATGAAGAGTGTTTCACAAGTAAAACACTATCTTTTGCTGGAACGTCAAGTAAATAAAAAGGTTTGGTGAACAGAATACACCGGGCTGTGACGGACACCAGTTCAAGTCCTATCTTCTTGACCCCACGCGAGTCCATCCCCGCTCTGCCATTGCTCTTCTTATCTAAAATGTGGTGTTAGGGATGAGGGACTGAGTCCCTCATCTGGGTTAGCTGTACTCTGTATCAGCGACGCCTCCCTCATTAAGTTAATGAGAAGATGAAGAGAAGTTTGTGATGCCCCTGCAATAAAAGTGGTCTAAATGGAGGAAAAAAAGAAAAAGACGACTTTTCCTGCCACCTTACTGAGGGTTTGATTGCTCTCCCTGCTACTCCCCTTGCTGAATTACTGCCTGGATGTGTCTCACCTGCTGTTTACTTTTTGCTCAGTATGGTGTTTCTTAAGAGGGCTTCCCCAGTGGGTCAAATAGTAAAGAATCTGCCTGCAGTGTGTGAGACTCAGGTTGGATCCCTGGGTCAGGAAGATCCCGTGGAGAAAGGCATGGCAACCCACTCCAGTATTCTCACCTGGGAAATCGCATGGACAGAAGAGGCTGGTGGGCTACAGTCCATGGGGTCACAAAATTGTCGGACACAACTGAAGCGACTAGGCACACAAGCATGTGTTTAATAAATAGGCATTTTTAAACACTGTCAACATTTAAAAGCTGGAAGATTTCACATACCATCCAGGTTTCTGGCTTCTCCTGACTGGAGGGCAATCTGAGGACACGTGCCCCATACTCTCAAAGGACCAATGATGCAGGACAGCCCCGACCGGGAGGGGGGTCCCTCTGTACAGGATCAAGTTGGCTTCAGTTCACAAGAGGACCCCAAAAGTGCGTCTGCACACATCACTATCAGATGTGCATGGGGACCTCGTTGGTGGAGGGCCAGGGACTCTGCGTTTTCCATTCCTTCCCACCTCACTGCAAACCTCACAACGAAAGCAGCTTACATCTGAGGGAACGGGCGCTCACAGAGGGCAGGTCCACTGCCACTGACACCTGCCCAGCACCCAGCAGAGAGCGGAGGTAACGTCCATGCCTCCCCTGCCAGGACACATGTCCTGGGGTCAGTGGGGCTGATATTGACCCTGTGAGACAGGTCCCAACAAAGGTCCTCCCCTGTTTGCTCACCCCAACAGAAGAAGGCTGAGTTCCATTCAAAAACAAATGTGTGTGTGAAGTGGTTTGCCGTTCCCTTCTCCACTGGACCATGTTTTGTCAGAACTCTCTGCCATGATCCATCTGTCTTAGGTGGCCCCACACGGCATGGCTCATATTTTCACTGAGGGAGACAAGGTTGTGGTCCATGTGATCTCATTGGTTAGTTTCCTGTGATTGTGGTTTCCAGTCTGTCTGCCCTCTGTCAGAGAAGGATAAGAGGCTTATGGAAGCTTCCTGATGGGAGAGACTGACTGAAGGGGAAACTGGGTCTTGTTCTGATGGGCGGGGCCATGCTCAGATCAGATCAGATCAGTCGTTCAGTCGTGTCCAACTCTTTGCGACCCCATGAATCACAGCACACCAGGCCTCCCTGTCCATCACCAACTTCCGGAGTTCACCCAGACTCACGTCCATCAAGTCAGTGATACCATCCAGCCATCTCATCCTCTGTCGTCCCCTTCTCCTCTTGCCCCCAATCCCTCCCAGCATCAGAGTCTTCTCCAGTGAGTCAACTCTTCACATGAAGTGGCCAAAGTACTGCAGTTTCAGGTTTAGCATCATTCCTTCCAAAGAAATCTCAGGGCTGATCTCCTTCAGAATGGACTGGTTGGATCTCCTTGCAGTCCAAGGGACTCTCAAGAGTCTTCTCCAACACCATAGTTCAAAAGCATCAATTCTTTGGCACTCAGCCTTCTTCACAGTCCAGCTCTCACATCCATACATGACCACAGGAAAAACCATAGCCTTGACTAGACGAACCTTTGTTGGCAAAGTAATGTCTCTGCTTTTGAATATGCTATCTAGGTTGGTCATAACTTTCCTTCCAAGGAGTAAGCGTCTTTTAATTTCATGGCTGCAGTCACCATCTGCAGTGATTTTGGAGCCCCCAAAATAAAGTCTGACACTGTTTCCACTGTTTCCCCATCTATTTTCCATGTAGTGATGGGACCAGATGCCATGATCTTCGTTTTCTGAATGTTGAGCTTTAAGCCAACCTTTTCACTCTCCACTTTCACTTTCATCAAGAAGCTTTTGAGTTCCTCTTCACTTTCTGCCATAAGGGTGGTGTCATCTGCATATCTGAGGTTATTGATATTTCACCCAGCAATCTTGATTCCAGCTTGTGTTTATTCCAGTCCAGCGTTTCTCATGATGTACTCTGCATACAAGATAAATAAGCAGGGTGACAATATACAGCCTTCACGTACTCCTTTTCCTATTTGGAACCAGTCTGTTGTTCCATGACCAGTTCTAACTGTTGCTTCCTGACCTGCATACAAATTTCTCAATAGGCAGATCAGGTGGTCTGGTATTCCCATCTCTTTCAGAATTTTCCACAGTTGATTGTGATCCACACAGTCAAAGGCTTTGGCATAGTCAATAAAGCAGAAATAGATGTTTTTCTGGAACTCTCTTGCTTTTTCCATGATCCAGCGGATGTTGGCAATTTGACCTCTGGTTCCTCTGCCTTTTCTAAAACCAGCTTGAACATCAGGAAATTCACGGTTCACATATTGCTGAAGCCTGGCTTAGAGAAGTTTGAGCATTACTTTACTAGCGTGTGAGATGAGTGTAATTGTGCAGTAGTTTGAGCATTCTTTGGCATTGCCTTTCTTTGGGATTGGAATGAAAAGTGGCCTTTTCCAATCCTGTGGCCACTGCTGAGTTTTCCAAATTTGCTGGCATATTGAGTACAGCACTTTCACAGCATCATCTTTCAGGATTTGGAATAGCTCCACTGGAATTCCATCACCTCCACTAGCTTTGTTTGTAGTGATGCTTTCTAAGGCCCACTTGACTTCACATTCCAGGATGACTGGCTCTAGGTCAGTGATCACACCATCGTGATTATCTGGGTCGTGAAGCTCTTTTTTGTACAGTTCTTCTGTGTATTCTTGCCATCTCTTCTTAATATCTTCTGCTTCTGTTAGGTCTATATCATTTCTGTCCTTTATTGAGCCCATCTTTGTATGAAATGTTCCTTTGGTATCTCTGATTTTCTTGAAGAGATCCCTAGTCTTTCCCATTCTGTTGGTTTCCTCTATTTCTTTGCATTGATCGCTGAAAAAGGCTTCCTTATCTCTTCTTGCTATTCTTTGGAACTCTGCATTCAGATGTTTATATCTTTCCTTTTCTCCTTTACTTTTCACTTCTCTTCTTTTCACAGCTATTTGTAAGGCCTCCCCTTACAAATAGCTGGGGAAACTGGGTCTTGCTCTGATGGGCGGGGCCATGCTCAGTAAATCTTTAATCCAATTTTCCGGTGATGGGTGGGACTCTGTTCCCTACCTGTTGTTTGACTGGGGCCAAACTATGATGGAGGTGATGAAGATAATAGTGACCTCCTTCAAAAAGTCCCATGTTACACTCAAGAGATGAGAATACCAGAGCACCTGACCTGCCTCCTGAGAAATCTGTATGCAGGTCAAGAAGCAACAGTTAGAACTGGACATGGAACAACAGACTGGTTCCAAATCGGGAAAGGAGTACATCAAGGCTGTATATTGTCACCCTGCTTGTTTAACTTATATGCAGAGTACATCATGAGAAATGCTGGGCTGGATGAAGCACAAGCTGGAGTCAAGATTGCTGGGAGAAATGTTAATAACCTCAGATATGCAGATACCACGTTTATGGCCAAAAATGAAGAATTAAAGAGCCTCTTGATGAAAGTGACAGAGGAGAGTGAAAAAGCTGGCTTAAAACTCAACATTCAGAAAGCTAAGATCATGACATCGGGTCTCATCACTTCATGGCAAATAGATGGGGAAACATTGGAAACAGTGAGAGACTTCATTTTGGGGGCTCCAAAATCACTGCAGATGGTGACTGCAGCCATGAAATTAAAAGACGCTTGCTCCTTGGAAGAAAAATTATGACCAACCTAGACAGCATATTAAAAAGCAGAGACCTTACTTTGCCAAGAAAGGTCCATCTAGTCAAGGCTATGGTTTCTCCAGTAGTCATGTATGGATGTGAGAGTTGGACTATAAAGAAAGCTGAGCACCAAAGAATTGATGCTTTTGAACTGTGGTGTTGGAGAAGACTCTTGAGAGTCCCTTGGACTGCAAGGAGATCCAACCAGTCCATCCTAAAGGAAATCAGTCCTGAATATTCATTGGAAGGACTGATGCTGAAGCTGAAACTCCAATACTTTGGCCACCTAATGTGAAGAACTGACTGACTGGAAAAGACCCTGATGCTGGGAAAGACTGAAGGCAGGAGGAGAAGGGGATGACAGAGGATGAGATGGTTGGATGGCATCACCAACGTGATGGACATGAGTTTGAGTGAACTCCAGGAGTTGGTGACGGACAAGGAAGCCTGGCATGCTGCAAGTCCATGTTGTCGCAAAGAGTTGGTCATGACTGAATGACTGAACTGAACTGAATTAACCTTGACCAAGCGAGAGGTCTGGGTATTTGTTTCTATTTCCAGTTTCTGATATTTGCGCCTAATGCTGGAGCAGTTTTGGAAATGAAATATGACCTCAGAATTGTGTTCCCTTCCAATGACTCAGGGTCAGTGGTAGTATAGACTTGAAGGCATCCCCAAGGTGCCTCAGGAATGCTGAGGTGTTTTCCATTGGCTCCTGACTGATTTCCTGTACCTTATTCCAGTTGACAGCTTTCTTGCCTGCTGCCTGGGTTCCCTTTAGGACCATATTTCTATAATGGGCCAGCATCTGTCCCCTCCCCCATGCCTCCATTGTCTCCGTGGTCCCAGCTGGGTCCCTTATCTGGGACTGCTTGACTCCCGAGTGAAAATAGCATGACCTGCATTGTGTCTGTTCTCTGTGGCTGCTTCTTCTTTTTGAAAAAACCGCGGCCTTTTCCTCCCTATTAGGAGCACACTGAGGAGGCTCTGGATGCTGGCCCCGGAGGTGGGATGGCCAGCATGTGTTACTGACCCTTTTGAGTCGGCCCCACAAATGTCCTCCTGCCAGTGTCGTTGGAGCCCACAGAACAAGACCAAGTTTGATTTGGAAGCAAAGGAAAGCTTTATTGCTTGATCAAAGAGAGAGGGGTTGTGTTATTTCTGCTCTACAGCAAAGTGACTCAGTTACACACGTATGTACGTTCCTTTTCACATTCTTTTCCATTATGGTTTGTCACAGAATATGTGAGTGTGTATAGAAATCCTTCTCCACCAGAGGGCAGACAGACTAGAAACCACAATCACAGAAAACTAACTGATCTGATCACATGGACCACAGCCTTGTCTCCTTCAGTGAAACTATGAGCCATGCCGTGTGGGGCCACCCAAAACAGATGGGTCACGGCAGAGAGTTCTGACAAAACATGGTCCACTGGAGAAGGGAACGGCAAACCACTTCAGTATTATTGTCTTGAGAACCCCATGAACAGAATGAAAAGGCAAAAAGGTATGACACTGAAAGATGAACTCCCTAGGTTGGTAGCTGCTCAATATGCTATTGGAAATCAGTGGAGAAATAACTCCACAAAGAATGAAGAGATGGAACCAAAGGAAAAGCAACACCCAGTTGTGGATGTGACGGGTGATAGAAGTAGTCTCATGCTTTAAAGGGCAATACTGCATAGGAACCTGGAATGTTAGGTCCATGAATCAAGGCAAATTGGAAGTGGTCAAACAGGAGATGGCAAGAGTGAACATTGACATTACAGGAATCAGCAAACTAAAATGGACTGGAATGGGTGAATTAAATTCAGATGACCACTATATCTACTACTGTGGGCAAGAATCCCTTAGAAGAAATGGAGTAGCCATCATAGTCAACCAAAGAGTCTGAAATGCAGTACTTGGATTCAGTCTCAAAAATGACAGAATGATCTCTGTTCGTTTCCAAGGCAAACCATTCAATATCACAGTAATCCAAGTTTATGCTCCAGTAATGCTGAAGAAGTTGAAGTTGAATGGTTCTATGAAGACCTACAAGGCCTTCTAGAACTAACACCCAAAAAAGATGTCCTTTTCATTATAGGGGACTGGAAAGCAAAAGTAGAAAGGCAAGAAAAACCTGCGGAAAAAGGCAAATTTGGCCTTGGAGTATAGAATGAAGCAGGACAAAGGCTAATAGAGTTTTGCCAAGAGAATGCACTGGTCATAGACAAACATCCTCTTCCAACAACACAAGAGAAGATTCTACACATGGACATCACCAAGTGGTCAATACTGAAATCAGATTGATTATATTCTTTGCAGCCAAAGATGGAGAAGCTCTATACAGTCAGCAAAATCAAGACTGGGAGCTGACTGTGGCTCAGATCATGAACTCCTTATTGCCAAATTCAGACTTAAATTGAAGAAAGTAAGGAAAACCACTAGACCATTCAGGTATGAACTGAATCAAATCCCTTACAATTATACAGTGGAAGTGACAAATAGATTCACAAGATTAGTTCTGATAGGCAGAGTGCCTGAAGATCTATGGATGGAGCCATGCCTTGTGACATTGTACAGGAGACAGTGATCAAGACCATCCCCAAGAAAAAGAAATAAAAATGCAAAATGGTTGTCTGAGGAGGCCTTACAAATAGCTGAGAAAAGAAGAGAAGCGAAAGGCGAAGGAGAAAAGGAAAGATATACGCATTAGAATGCAGAGTTCCAAAGAATAGCAAGGGGAGAGAAGAAAGCCTTCAGCGAACAATGCAAAGAAATAGAGGAAAACAACAGAATGGGAAAGACTAGGAATCTCTTCAAGAAAATTAGAGATACCAAAGGAACATTTCATGCAAAGATGGGCTCAATAAAGGACAGAAATGATATGGACCTAACAGAAGCAGAAGATATTAAGAAGATGTGGCAAGAATACACAGAAGAACTATACAAAATAGATCTTCATGACTCAGATAACCATGATGGTGTGATCACTCACCTAGAGCCAGACATCCTGGAATGCGAAGTCAAGTGGGCCTTAGGAAGCATCAGTATGAACAAAGCTAGTGGAGGTGATGGAATTCCAGTTGAGCTTATTTCAAGTCCTAAAAGATGATGCTGTGAAAGTGCTGCAATCAATATGCCAGCAAATTTGGAAAGCTCAGCAGTGGCCACAGGAATGGAAAAGGTCAGTTTTCATTCCTATCTCAAAGAAAGGCAATGCCAAAGAATGTTCAAACTACCACACAATTGCATTCATCTGACACGCTAGCAAAGGAATGCTCAAAATCCTCCAAGCCAGGCTTCAACAGTACGTGAATCATGAACTTTCAGATGTTCAAACTGGATTTAGAAAAGGCAAAGGAACCAGAGATCAAATTGCCAATATCCGTTGGATCATCGAAAAAGCAAGAGAGTTCCAGAAAAATATCTATTTCTGCTTTATTGACTATGTCAAAGCCTTTGTGTGGATCACAATAAACTACGGAAAATTCTTCAAGAGATGGGAATACCAGAGCAAATACCAGAGATTTCTGTGGCCTGCCTCCTGAGAAATCTGTATACAGGTCAAGAAGCAACAGTTAGAACTGGACATGGACCAACAGACTGGTTCCAAATCGGGAAAGGAGTACGTCAAGGCTGTATATTGTCACCCTGCTTATTTAACTTATATGCAGGGTACATCATGTGAAATGCCAGGCTGAATGAAGTACAAGCTGGAATGAGGATTGCCGGGAGAAATATCAATAACCTCAGATACACAGATATCACCACACTTATGACAGAAAGTGAAGAAGAACTAAAGAGACCTGTGATGAAAGTGAAAGAGGAGATTGAAAAAGTTGGCTTAAAACTCAACATTCAGAAAACAAAGATCATGACATTGGGTCTCATCATTTCATGGCAATTAGATGGGGAAACAATGAAAACAATGAGAGACTTTATTTTTTGGGGCTCCAAAATCACTGCAGATGGTGACTGCAGCCATGAAATTAAAAGACACTTGCTCCTTGGAAGTAAAGTTATGACCAACGTAGACAGCATATTAAAAAGCAGAGACATTACTTTGCCAACAAAGGTCCATCTAGTCAAGGCTATGGTTTCTCCAGTAGTTATGTATGGATATGAGAGTTGGACTATAAAGAAAGCTGAGCACCAAAGAATTGATGCTTTTGAACTGTGGTGTTGGAGAAGACTCTTGAGAGTCCCTTGGACTGCAAGGAGATCCAACCAGTCCATCCTAAAGGAAATCAGTCCTGAATATTCATTGGAAGGACTGATGCTGAAGATGAAACTCCAGTACTTTGGCCACCTGATGAGAAGAACTGACTTCTTGGGAAAGACACTCATGTTGGGAATGACTGAAGGTGGGAGGAGAAGGGGATGACAGAGGATGAGATGGTGGGATGGCATCACCGACGTGATGGACATTAGTTTGAGTAAGCTCCAGGAGTTGGTGATGGACAGGGAGGCCTGGCATGCTGCAGTTCATGGGGTCGCAAAGAGTCGGACACGACTTAGCAACTGAACTGAACTGTGTTAAACAGTAGGATCTTGTTTATTCATTCTGTACATAATAGCCTGCATCTGCTTACTCCAACCTCCCACTTCAATAAAAAATAAATAAAATTTTAAATAATGGAGAGGCTAGAGCTCTTAGTGTAGAGCACCTGCTTCCTGCACAGGCTGAGGCAGGGTTGCTTTCTGGGTCTCCTCGGCATGGAGGGGGCAGGGTGCTCACTGGGGTGGGCACAGCTGAGATGTTAGGCTCCAGTCCCATTGCCCGGCAGCCTCTTTGCACAGGGCCCCCACAGCTGCCATGTTGGGTTCTGTGTTGTGGACGGGGCTTCTGCACTCCACCCGCCCCACTCCTTCCCAGTGTGAGCCATTGACTCTAGACTAAGCACAGAGGAAAAGGAGAGGTTAGGCTGTATTTTATTGCCCAGATTCTGTCTTCAGTTCCCAGAAATTGTTAGCAGGCCTCACTGTGACAGGGTTGCTCTTCCTGTCTTGGTGGGTGAGCCTCTGGTCTGGAGGCAGCTGAGCCAGGAGGTGGGGACCGAACGAGAAGGCTACCCAGAGGCTCCAAGCATGGCCTGGGAGCTCTTCCAGTGCTGGTCCCATGTGGGGGAGTGGGGAAGCTGACTCTCTGGTGGGGGCTGAGAAACACCCCACTTCTTGTCCTCCAAGCAAGAGGGACTCCTGGCTGCTAGTCTTCCCAGGCTGCTGACCCTGGGGTCTCTCCATTGTACCTGGCCACCAGTCTATCTGGCGAGTGCTGGTGGGTTAGTCCGTGTGTCTCTACTGACATTGGAGGCATCTGTACTGATATCCAAGGTTCCAGCCCGCATTTCCCCAGAGTCCAGGGCACCAACTCCCTTGGTGACTCTGCTTCCAACCACAGGGGGCGCAGCAGCATCGTTAAAAAGAGTTCCACATCAGAGCTTCTATGACACAGGGTGTGGGGAAAAGACCCTCAGTTGTAGTTTTAGTTTCTTTATTTTTATTTTTTTTGTCTTTGTGAAAATTATTCTGATACAGATCCCAAGGTGTTTGCTCAAAACAGAGCCTGTTCCAATCTCCTCATTTCACAAATGAGACAAGTAAGGCCAGAAAGTGCTAGGACTCAGCCTCCCAAGGTGCAACGGAGGCTGGAGAGCCACCTGTCCTCCAGGCTCCCGCAGGTGATGCACCCCAGGACCCACCCAGGGCCCAGGGCAAGGCGGGGGGCTCTCACAGCTCAAAAGACGCAGGAAGGTTCAGGGACCATAGCCCAGCTGTGTGCAGTGGGGAATTGCCTAGGAGACCTCAGGGACACCAATCCCACTATGTGAGTGGGGAACTTCCCAGGTGACCACAGGGATCACAGCCCCATTGTGTGTAGTGGAGACCTGCCCAGGAGACCTCAGACCACAGCCCCACTGTGTGCAGTGGAGACCTGCCCAGGAGATCTCAGGGACACCAGCCCCACTATGTGAGTGGGGGAACTTCCCAGGTGACCACAGGGATCACAGCCCCACTGTGTGTAGTGGAGCCCTGCCCAGGAGACCTCAGACCACAGCCCCACTGTGTGCAGTGGAGACCTGCCCAGGAGATCTCAGGGACACCAGCCCCACTATGTGAGTGGGGAGCTTCCCAGGTGACCTCAGGGATCACAGCCCCACTGTGTGTAGTGGAGATCTTCCCAGGAGACCTCAGGGACCACAACCCCACTGTGTGCAGTGTAGAACTGCCCAGGAGACCTAGGGACACCAGCCACACTGTGTGCAGTGGAGACCTGCCCAGGTGACCTCAG
Source organism: Tragelaphus eurycerus (assembly GCA_935064755.1). NCBI lineage: Eukaryota > Metazoa > Chordata > Mammalia > Artiodactyla > Bovidae > Tragelaphus > Tragelaphus eurycerus. Next base: position 37,447,872 of record CAKXYN010000007.1, on the reverse strand, counting down.
GGACCACAACCCCACTGTGTGCAGTGTAGAACTGCCCAGGAGACCTAGGGACACCAGCCCCACTGTGTGCAGTGGAGACCTGCCCAGGTGACCTCAGGGACCACAGCCCCACTGTGTGCAGTGAAGACCTGCCCAGATGACCTCAGGACCACAGCCCCACTGTGTGCAGTGGAGACCTGCCCAGGAGACCTCAGCATCACTTCCAGATTAGAGGAATTGTGATGTCATGGGAAATCAAGGTGTGCATAGCACCCCAGAGAGGGTGGTGGAAGCACCTGGAGTCAGAAGGGCTTCCTGGCTGCCGCTGCACCTGTGACCACCCTCCAGCCCCTGCCTGGCTGCCGTGTTTGCTCAGAGAGATCCTTCACCTCCATGCAGAGTTGATGAGCTGTATCTGTTCTGGAGCCATGTCTGTCTGACCAAGGATCCAATGTAAATGATTATTAGGACAAGGCAATGCAAGGCAGCCTGCACACCCAGGGCCCCGCATGCACAGCTTGGGTGGCTGATGCAGGACACTGTAGAAGGGAACCCACTGTGGATAGACCCCAGGACTGATCATCTGGGCCAGTATGTCTCTAACATCCAGAAAAATCTACATTTTAAAATCTTATTTACAGTTTGCTGTATTTAGTCATGATTGTTCTAACTTCATTGCTGTTGTCTGCATAATTTTATTAACTGTATTTTCTTAGATATACTTTGTGTACCTTTCTAGAGTGACGCACTAAATAAAGAAGAGAACTTGAGAAACTAAAGCTTCTAAGAATGAGTCATTCCCTGGTTATCAAACCTAATCCTGTGCCAGCATGGATGCCGTGTTCATGGTTAACCTCATAGAGAAGCAAGCTATTCCTCTCTCATTTCTTTAAAGAGGGTGCAGTCCATTTCTTCCAGGGCAAATAATCTAAAACAAAGACAATTTAGCTGGACGATAAAAGATAGTTATGGACTTCCCTGGTGGTGCAGAGGATGAGAATTTGCCTGCCAATGCAGGGGATTCTGCCTACAGACACAGGTTCCCAGTCCGTGGTCCAGGAAGATTCCACACGCCTGGAAGCTACTACTGAGTGCACGCTCTAGAGTCCGAGAGCAACAGTTACTGAGTCCGCGTGCTGCAGCTACTGAAGCCCACGCAGCTAGAGCCTGTGCTTCACAAGAGAAGCCACTGCAATGAGAAGCCCGGCACTGCAGCTAGAGAAAGCCCTCATGTGGCAACAAAGATCTAGCGCAGCCAAATATTTTTAAATGTTTTTAAAAATAGTTATGCGTTATCATTTCTATAAATCCTGCCCTTCTCCAGAGGGGTCTCAATAAAATTTACCTGAAAAAAAGCATATGATAGACCCATTAAAGGGAGAATGAGATAGGAGGAAAAGCTACAGCAAATACAATAATATTAACATGTAACATTGTTTCTATAATTGAATACAAAACATGACTGAGCTTTCTGGAGGCCAAAGCAAAAGTGGAAACAGGAGAAATGTGTAATAACAGCAGCAGACAGAAGAATATGATTTTTTTAACGGACTTATTATCCTCCAAGCCAAATCTAAAAAGAATTGGTGTATGTAAGGATGGCTTTAAGTGAAGAAATGGTGGACAGTATCCTCCAAAAGAGTTTTTGCACAAACTACAGGGGGTAAGAATTATATTCCAGCACAACCCAGAAATGTAATCAATGCCCAGAGAAGCTAGGCCAGCCTGAGAGAGCTTGTGAAGAAAAACTCAGAATTCTAGCAACTGGATGCATGGGATTTAGGCGCCAGTTTTTTCTATGTCCTTGTGCCTGGAGTCAGGTGTGGATGCTGAAAACAGCTTGTTCCCATATAATCTCAGATGGGTCAAAACAGGAGCCTGCAAGAATTCAGTATCTCCGATTTGAAATTATCCGTATAGATGCTTTTCATGGGCCGTGTGTCTGGCCCCTTAACAAGTACTGGGGCTCACATGCCAGGCTATTTAAGCATGTCCTCTGGCAGCTCCGTGTGCCAACAGGGGACATCAAAACTGTACATGTGTGATACAGCTTTATTTCATCATTTCACCTCTGGACTTAATTTTGAGCAGATGTGCATAGCTGTCTTTTTTTTTTTTTTTTTTTAGGTTAAAAAGCAACGAAAAATGCTGTGGTTTTGAAATTAAGTGAGCCCTTGAAAAATATCAGCTTGTGTATGGCTTCAGGTTTTGTTTTTTCCTATACTCTAAGTTTCTCTTTTTGGCAGCAAAATATCTAATTGAAAACTCAGCACGCCCACTGCCTTCCCACTCTTTAAAAAAAAAAAAGTCTATGGAAAGTTTTCACTGAGAGAAGTTTTCAGTTTGATTTTATTTTTAAATGATGGTCATTTAATCTCTTAAGCATTTGTCATAAATTAATCAATCAACACCTGTGTATTATTTCTAATGTATCTAGTAGTACTCTGAGCTACTGTGTGTGTGTGTGTGTATATATATATATACACATATATATATCAATTTTTTCTTTTCACATGAATGTCACAGTCTTGTTGGAGAGGAGAAACTGAAACACATGATACAGTTAGAGGACTAGTTAGGACTGCTGTTGCTGCTGCTAAGTCTCTTTAGTCGTGTCCGACTCTGTGTGACTCCATAAACGGCAGCCCACTAGGCTCCTCTGTCCCTGGGATTCTCCAGACAATACTGGAATGGGTTGCCATTTCCTTCTCCATACATGTCAAATCATCAGAGAAGGAGGGATCACTGTGGGAAGGAGTGATCTGGGGAGAATTTGGGGTCTTTAGTCATGTAATTATTCCTCATGCCTAAGAAAATGAAAAATATCTAAGTACTTTCCTGCTCTCAGCCCATCTTCAATCTGAAAAATATCCAGATCCAAATCTCTTCCCCAAGTTTCACTCCTTGTCTCCCGCTAGATTTTTTTTTTTTTTAATTTTTGTGAAAATGTTGAAGGCTGAATAAGAGCAAGAAAATCCTGCCTGTGGATCAGACACTGGGAACCGCTCAGAAGGCAGTCAGCTCCAGGCCTCATCATCTCACAGGGGGATTCCTGAGCACAGGCTCGCATTCCGCACCCCTCCACCCGATGCTCCCTTGGCGACCTTCCACTCCAACATCATCTTTTGTGCAGAGAACCAGGCACGTTTCTCGTCACCATTAATCCTGCTCTCTGCCAGGTGTGTAGATGAGCCCCCAGGAAGAGCAGTCTGTCAGAGGGCTTCCCGCCCGGGCTTCTCACCGGTGGGACACTGGCCGAGTCATTGATACAACCTGATGGCACTCGAGGCAAACGACTATAGTCTTCATAATTGTGGTCTTGTCTGAACAGTCACCTCATCAAAAACGTGACAGCGAAAAAAGACATCCCTACTTCTCTCCTTTGATGTTCAGTCGCTCAGTCGTGTCCGACTCTGCAACCCCAAGGGCTGCAGCACACCCAGCTTCCCCGAACTTCACCATCTCCCGGAGCTTGCTCAAACTCATGTCCATCGAGTTGGTGATGCCGTCCAACCATCTCATCCTCTGTCGTCCACTTCTCCTCCTGCCTTCAATCTTTCCCAGCATCAGGGTCTTTTCCAGTGAGTCAGTTCTTCGCATCAGGTGGCCAAAGTATTGGAGTTTCAGCTTCTCTCCATCTCTCCTGGTATATTTTTATTTTCTCAGACTTTAGTGATCACTATTGAGGAAAGGAGTAATCTTGGGAATTACTAAAGAAGCATGTTGATGGCTTTTACGTGGAACGCTTCACATGTTTCCAGTACAAGAGGTCAAGACAGACACTGACTGGCCCTCATTTGCTCAGCAAACCTTTATCTCACATGGGCTGTAACCTGGTTCTAGGCAACGTGGAGAGGATGTGAACAAAGGGTCCTGCCCTCTGGATGGTCACTGTTTTATAGACTGTCTCTGGTAGCAGGAAGGAATGTCTCAGAGAGGGTGGCCTTTGAACTGAATCAGTATTTAAAAATAAATTGGTCAGTAGAGTTGGAGGGAGGGAGGGAAGGATGGTTTTGGAAGATGGACCTTTCAGAAAAAGCAATTAACTTGAGCCGAGGCAAGGGCACAAAAAAGCCAGAGCCTTGGGAGAATTTCAGAACATTTTGCATGAGCACGAGAGAGGCTTTTAAAGTGCGGCTGGAGAGGTAATGAGGGGCCACAGCGCATGCCGCACAAAGGGCTTCTCATGCCCAACAAAGGAATTCGGATTTTTTTTTTTTCCCTTTAAGCATAAGGGAGCCATTGAAGGGTTTCAAACAGGCAGCGATGTAATCAGATTTACTCTTTGGAAATAAGACCTCCTGATTAGTTAATGAGCTCCTATTTCTTTTCTTGCAAGTGAACCATTGTTTTATTGTTTGGTCTTTAGACTCTACTTTTGATTGAAATAACAAAGTGGCTGGAGTTAAGAGGCTGTGCCACTTAACCTTCCGAAGTCTTGCTTTCATCTGCTTTTAAAAATAGTGGTGATATTATCTGCTTTACCACTGAGTTTGGGGTAAGAGTGACGTGAGATGAAGGCAGAGAAACTGTTTGGAGATACTATGGTTATCGGTCTGCCTTCTGGACTCAGAAGGCAGACTGGTACCAAGCAGGTTACAGATCAATTCATATTTATTTCAATGGAGAAAGTGAAAGTGAAAGGCGTTCAGTCATGTCCGACTCTTTGCTACCCCATGGACTACATAGTCAATGGAATTTTCCAGCCAGAATACTGGAGTGGGTAGCTGTTCCCTTCTCCAGGATCTTACCAACCCAGGAATCAAACCTGGGTCTCCTGCATTTCAGGTGGATTCTTTACCAGCTGAGCCACCAGGGAAACCCTAATGGGGAAAGGATAGTCTTTTCAACGAAAGATGCTGGAACAATTGGATATTCACGTGCAAAACATATGTATGGAGTTACACCCTTACCCCCCCCCCCCATATATAAAATACTTCCTCAAAAGGGATCATAGATCTAAATGCTAAGCCCTAAATCTGTAAAATTTCAAAAGGAAAACATAGAAATATGGGAGAAGATCTCTGTGGCCTTGAATTAGGCAAAGGTATTTTACATGTGACACCAAAACAAAATCCATGAATTGGGTTTTGTTAAAGTTAGAACTCTAGCTTTTCAAAACACATCATTTAGTAAATACAAAGACAATTCTCAGGCTGAGACACATATTTGCAAGTCATAAGTGATAAAAGACTTGTGGCTCAGAGAACTCCCTAACCCCATGGAGAACTTTGTAACTACACAGAAAAAAGACAGACAGTCCAATAGAAATTGGACAAAAAGCTTGAACAAAAAAAACTGACCAAAAAATATGTTATGGATAAGAAATAAGCACACAAAAGCTGCTCAATATTATCAGTGATTAGGAACTCACACATATTTGTCAAACGAACAAAATATACAAAGACAACTTTATAAATATCCACTGTGTCTCTCTCAGGTGAGAAAGAGAAAATGACGCTATGATTATTAGCCACGTGAGCCTCAAATGAGTTAATTCAAACAATTTACAGCATGGTAAAATGTTAATCTAACATATTTGTATATTTGAGGTAAATTTGGTAAATTTCTTCTTAAATTATTTGGATACTATCTCAGCTTAAGAATTTCAGAGATCTTGTAGCATACTCTCTTCTCTCTTGGCCGTTAGAATGTCTGTGTGTTTTGAGAATTCAAACCTGAAGCAGTTTTGGTTCAGTACGAGACTGAGTCCGTGTACTCACCACCCATTCTTACTGAGAGCCCAGCATTTTGCACAAAGAGGAGTCATTTTATACGACAGAGAAAGTAAATGAGCGGGATTTCAGCAGACAAACCATTTCAACACGTCTCCGGAAGACAGAAAGCAGATGGACAAGGCAGCAAAAGAAGCTGAATCACTAGCAAAAGTAAAAATTAAAGATAAACACATGTCAAGTACAAGCCCAAAGGTTTTATGATTATTAGATCTAAGAGACACCAGACGGCATTTCAATCAATGTAATCAGAACAAACGAAATAGGGAGAAAAGAAAAGAGTTACAAAAACGATACATACTTACTTGTAGTGAGCCTTTAGTGTTTGTCTTCTGCAACTGTAGCTAGTGGTCATGAAAGAAATAGTGATTTCCACACTTTAAACCCATAAGCATTGGGTGTACATCACATAGAAAAGTGAAATATAACGAAATTTTTATTATAAAATGTGAGCCTGACTCTTGCTTTTTAATGTATTTAATCCATGTTGGATTATCAACAATACTATTTGCAGTGGATAATACATACCTAAGCCGTTTCCATGTGCTTTTTAATTTATTTTTTAAAATAAAATTTACACAATAAAAAAATCTTACCATTTTAAAATGTACAGTTCAATGGTTTTTAGTATATTTGCAGAGTTGCGCTTTTATCACCACTGTCCAATTCCAGAATATTTTCATCCCCCCAAATGGAAACTTCATACTTGTCAATGGTCATTTCCCAATTTCATGTACTAGTCGCTTTTCTGTCTTTATAGATTTGCCTGTTCAGGACATTTCATATAAATGTAGGTAATAACAGTAAGTGGCTTTTTTTTTTTTTTTTTTCGGTCTGGCTTCTTTCACTTAGCATAACGTTTTCAATGTTTGTTCATATTGTAACATGTATCAGTATTCATTCCTTTTAAGGCTAAGTAATATTCAGTTGTTGGACAGATCACAGTGTATTTATCTGTTCATCTGTTAATGGACAATTGAGTTTCCACTTTTTGGCTATGATGCACAATGTTGCTATTCCTATTAAAACATAAGCTGTTATGTCAAAATATATTTTCAATTCTCTTGGATACATTTCTAGGAATAGAATTGCTGGGCTATATAGTAACTTTATGACTAACTTTTTTAGGAACTACTGTTTTCCACAATGGTTGCTCATTTTATATTCCCATCAGCAGTATATGATGGCTTCAATTTCTCTGCATTCTTACTAACACCTATTATTTTTCTTTAAAAGTAGTAATTCTTATAGTGATATGTGTCTGCTGTTTTTAGTGTGTGTGAAATGATAAATCATTTTGGATTTGATTTGCATTTCCCTAATGACAGAAATGGTATGGACCTAACAGAAGCAGAAGATATTAAGAAGAGGTGGCAAAAATACACAGAAGAACTGTACAAAAAAGAGCTTCACAACCCAGATAATCATGATGGTGTGATCACTGACCTAGAGCCAGACATCCTGGAATGTGAAGTCAAGTGGGCCTTAGAAAGCATCACTACGAACAAAGCTAGTGGAGGTGATGGAATTCCAGTGGAGCTATTCCAAATCCTGAAAGATGATGCTGTGAAAGTGCTGCACTCAATATGCCAGCAAATCTGGAAAACTCAGCAGTGGCCACAGGATTGGAAAAGGTCAGTTTTCATCCCAATCCCAAAGAAAGGCAATGCCAAAGAATGCTCAAACTACCACACAATTGCACTCATCTCACACGCTAGTAAAGTAATGCTCAAAATTCTCCAAGCCATTCTTCAGCAATATGTGAACCGTGAACTTCCTGATGTTCAAGCTGGTTTTAGAAAAAGCAGAGGAACCAGAGATCAAATTACCAACATCCGCCGGATCATGGAAAAAGCAAGAGAGTTCCAGAAAAGCATCTATTTCTGCTTTATTGACTATGCCAAAGCCTTTGACTGTGTGGATCACAATCAACTGTGGAAAATTCTGAAAGTGATGGGAATACCAGACCACCTGATCTGCCTCTTGAGAAATCTGTATGCAGGTCAGGAAGCAACAGTTAGAACTGGTCATGAAACAACAGACTGGTTCCAAATAGGAAAAGGAGTACGTCAAGGCTGTATATTGTCACCATGTTTATTTAACTTATATGCAGAGTACATCATGAGAAATGCTGGACTGGAAGAAACACAAGTTGGAATCAAGATTGCTGGGAGAAATATCAATAATCTCAGATATGCAGATGACACCACCCTTATGGCAGAAAGTGAAGAGGAACTCAAAAGCCTCTTGATGAAAGTGAAAGTGGAGAGTGAAAAGGTTGGCTTCAAGCTCAACATTCAGAAAACTAAGATCATGGCATCTGGTCCCATCACTACATGGGAAATAGATGGAGAAACAGTGGAAACAGTGTCAGACTTTGTTTTTCTGGGCTCCAAAATCACTGCAGATGGTGACTGCAGCCATGAAATTAAAAGACGCTTACTCCTTGGAAGGAAAGTTATGACACACCTAGATAGCATATTCAAAAGCAGAGACATCACTTTGCCAACAAAGGTTTGTCTAGTCAAGGCTATGGTCTTTCCTGTGGTCATGTATGGATGTGAGAGCTGGACTGTGGAGAAGGCTGAGTGCCGAAGAATTGATGCTTTTGAACTGTGGTGTTGGAGAAGACTCTTGAGAGTCCCTTGGACTGCAAGGAGATCCAACCAGTCCATTCTGAAGGAGATCAGCCCTGGGATTTCTTTGGAGGGAATGATGCTAAAGCTGAAACTCCAATATTTTGGCCACCTCATGCGAAGAGTTGACTCATTGGAGAAGACTCTGATGCTGGGAGGGATTGGGGGCAGGAGGAGAAGGGGACGGCAGAGGATGGGATGACTGGATGGCATCACTGACTCTATGGATGTGAGTCTGAGTGACCTCCGGGAGTTGGTGATGGACAGGGAGGCCTGGCGTGCTGCGGTTCATGGGGTCGCAAAGAGTCGGACACGACTGAGTGACTGACTGATCTGATCTGATCTGATCTGATCTGATCTGAATGACTACTCTTGCCTGGAAAATCCCATGGATGGAGGAGTCTGGTAGGCTGCAGTCCATGGGGTTGTTAAGAGTCGGAAACGACTAAGCGGCTTCACTTTTGCTTTTCATTTTCATGCACTGGAGAAGGAAATGGCTACCCACTCCAGTGTTCTTGCCTGGAGAATCCCAGGGACGGGGGAGCCTGGTGGGCTGCCATCTATCGAGTCGCACAGAGTCAGACAAGACTGAAGCGACTTAGCAGCAGCAGCAGCAGCAATGACTAGTAATGTTGAGCATCTTTTCATATGCTTATTGACCATTTGTATGTCTTCTTTGGAGGAATGTCTATTTAAATCACTTGCCCATTTTTAAACTGACTTATTTGTCTTACTGAGTTGTAAGAAATATTTTATGTATTTTGGATACTAGACCCTTATCAGATACATGATTTACAATATTTTTTTTTACCATTCTATGGGTTGCCTTTTCATTCTCTTCACAGTTTCCTTTGATGTACGTAAGTTTCCTGTGTTGATGAAATTCAATTTGTCTAGTTTTTCTTTGTTTACTTGTACTTTGGAGGCCATATCTAAAAAACTATTGCCCAAGGTCATAAAGACTGAGGTACATGTTTTCTTTTAAAATTGTTATACTTTTAGCTCTTAAATTTGGATATTTTATCCATTTGGATTTAATGTTTAAATAAGTTGTGAAGCAGAGGTCCAAATTTCACTCTTTGGCATGTGGTTAATCAGTTGTCCTGGCATCGTTTGTTAAAATGATGTGCCACCTGGGAAACCTGAGATAATGGATCAGATCAGATCAGATCAGTCGCTCAGTCGTGTCCGACTCTTTGCGACCCCATGAACTGCAGCACACCAGGCCTCCCTGTGAGATAATGGATACTAACTACATTTATTGTGGTGATCATTTTCACAATATACAGTAAGTCATTTTGCTATATACCTTAAACCTACACAATGCTGTTATGTCAATTATATCTGGGTAAAACTAGGAGGGGAATAATAAAAAAAAAAAGAGAAAGATTACAAAGTAAAATACATTTCTTAAAAAAATTAGGAGTGCACTGATCTACAGTCTGTCATAATTTCTTTATTGTGGGTAAACTATTTTCCTATCTTTGTATTAACAGCTGAGTTATCAAAGTATTCTATGTAAACCTTAAATACAAAACCACTTCAGACATGCTAACTTGTGCTTCTCATCAATATGTTAAAATGCTACAAAATTAGCATTCTAAATTTCCCTATTTATCTCATTGTGGACCAGTAACCAGTGGTCTGCAGACCAACACCAGTGAGAGAGCCCACCAAGAGCTCTTCCCTGAACAAAGCTGTTACACATACAAGACTCCTAGGTCCCCTTCCTTGAGGGACCCTCACGCTACAGCTAGGCAACCCCTCACCGCCTGTTCAGAACAGTCACCTGCTTCATTCACCCATTATTGATTCACACCTGCAGTCAATGAATGAGAATTACAGGATGAAGATTTAGAGCACCCAAAGGAAGTAAACAGAGCAAGTGACTCTGGAGTGAAAAAAAAAAAAGATTTAAGGAACAGAAGAGAATTTTAGAAAAAAATTTAACTGAATCATTAAAGATTCAACAAGAGATATTAGAGAATTTCTCTGATTCAAGTAAATTTCCTTTAAAACATAAAAAGAATGTCATGTCTTGAAAAAGAAAGCAAAGAAAAGCATTTGGAAATGAAAACTATGATTGTCAAAAAAATGTTTTCAAAGGAAAGAATTCCAAACTTAATCAAAATAACTTAGAGGGAAAAATTAAAGAGTGAATGAGATGGGAAAGTATTTAAAAAGAGTTTAGAGAAGTAGAAACCCAAGATGTCTAATATCTGACTAGCGCAGGAGTTCTAATAAGAGATAACAGAGAAAAGGAAGGATTGGAGATCATTCTTTTAAAGTGTGAGGACAAAACTTTTCTCAGGACTGAAAATGTTATGTCTTCTGAGTGAATGGGACCATGGAATTTTAAACAGGATGAAAGAAGTTAAAGGGCCCTTGACTCATCTTTATGAAAGTTTAGAACAGTGATAATAAATACGGGTCCTAACAGTATTCCAAAGAGGAAAAAGCAGATCATCAAGAAGCAGATTTCAGCTGGTGTCAGTTTTCTTCATCAGCCACACATACATCAGAAAACATAGAAGCCATGCCTTCAAATGAAGGGGTAAAATGATTTTACAGCTTCAAAAATTGGCACAAACAATCAACTGTGCAAGAGAAATGAAAGTGTTATAAGTGATACTGGAAGTTCAACTCTCACAGCTGTTTTTCTCCAGGAATTGACTGGAGAATTTGGAGAAAAGGCTCCCCAGGTGGCTCCCCACCCCAGTATTCTTTTCTGGAGAATCCCATGGACAAAGGAGCCTGATGAGCTACAGTCCATGGGGTCAAAGAGTCGGACACGACTGAGAGACTTAGCATGCATGCATGCATTGAAGGAGAAAACTCATTGCAGACGTTATAGCAGTCCTGGAACATTGCAAGGCAGAAGGCCCAGGATGACAGCTTGTACATATGTCCCAGACAATACTTACTTAAAATTAGAAAGATTAGGGACTCTGGGAAAAGGAGGACTTTGTGAAGTTAGTGTGATAGGCAGATATATTTTGTTGTTGTCATTCCGTTGCCAAGTGGTGTCCCACTCTTTGTGACCCCGTGGACTGCAGCATGCCAGGTTCCCCTGTCCTACTCTACCTCCTAGAGTTTGCTCAAACTCAAGTCCATTAAGTTGGTGATGCCATCTAACCGTCTCATCCTCTGTTGCTGCCTTCTCCTGCCTTCGGTCTTTCCCAGCATCAGGGTCTTTTCCAATGAGTCGGCTCTTTGCAACAAGTGGCCAAAGAATTGGAGCTTCAGCTTCAGCATCAGTCCTTCTAATGAATATTCAGGATGATTTCCTTTAGGATTGACTGCTTTGATCTCCTTGCTGTCCAAGGGACTCTCAAGAGTCTTCTCCAGCAACGCAGTTCAAAAGCATCAATTTTTCGGCACTCAGATAAATTTTAGAGTACAACAAAGGTATGTTATGCCTTTTGCAACAAGAAGGATAAAAACAGTTTTAAACTCAAGGTGGGGGTAGTGAAAAGGCGTGGAGAACAGCTCAGGTGTGATGCTTGACTCTGTGAGCTTTGAGCATCTACTGCAGGTACAGAAAGGAGGTTCCTTGGACTCTGTCAGGAGCCCCGCTTCTCTTGGACACCACCACAGTTCTGCACTGCACACTTAGAGAAGGGAGTGTTCCCCAGGAAACCCACCAGCTCTGCAGGAGCAGTGTTTGCAAATTCATAAAGGCTACTCTTGACTTTCTATTTTTAGAATCAACCTGCAGACATCAAATGTAATTATAGTTACAGAATGAAAATTAAAATATTATCAGCCTTAATGAAGTCATAACTGTCAGACGTTGTGAGCGAACAAGGGTAAGGGGAAAGAAGTTGCAAGGCATTTTATATGGGGCGAGAGAGTCAAAAACATTGACAAAAGCTGATGAAACAAAGGAGTAGGACTGTGTTGCTTAACACGGCAAAAAATAACCACCGTAAGAAATTTTTGAGTATAAATTGTCAAAAATTGAGAGAATAAAAATGGCAAAGGTGGTTCTGTAAGATAAATCTTTATATTTGTATCAGGAAGTCTAGAAGTATTGTTTTAAATGGATTGGTCACTTGTGTTTCTGGGAAATGTCCAGAGAGACAATAGGGATTGAGTGAGACTGGGGCTGAAAATGTAGGGTGACTGCAGATGGCCAGAAGGGTATTTTGGGGTAGAAATGTTCTAAAATCTGATTGTAATGATGCTTACACAACTCTGTATATTTACAAAAATCCATTTGATTGTACACTTAAAATAAGTGAATTTTGCACATACCTTATATATACATCAGGAAAGCTATGTTTTAAAAAGAGCTGATAAAAATAGGTCAAAGGACAGATGTAAAAGCACATTCTTTAGATAATGTTAGGTTAATGTTGCTAGGTAACCAACAGGAGCAAAAATAGATGTTTTCAAGAATTATCTAGAAGCAGTGGAACATGGTGAGAAAGTGGAGGCTATCACTTATCATTTATGCTTTTCTATATTATTTTGATTTTTTATCGTAAAAAGTTTTAAACATTTAGATTCCTTGATGCAAAAAAAATTCTCATTTTTAATCTTTTAGAATGTAAATTTGATTAATGTTGCCATCAGATAAATGAGCAGATTTTTGTCCTCCTAAAGACCAGAGCCAAGTGGTAGACTCTTTTTCAAGCCACCATCGGTAGCTGGATGGAGGCAGGAACTTGGATGAACATAGAAGTATACAGCACTCCAAAAATAGAACCTTGCAAAGGGAACAAGCAACTGACCGTGCGGGGAACAACATTTAGTACAGCTGTGCTAAGTGGTTGCCATGGATTAACAGATCAAACATAAATAATTTTCAGGGAAACAAGTGCCCTAGAAAACTAGATGACAAGTGAACTCGCTAATATTCTCAGCTGTCTTCATCTGTTTGTGTAAGAATGATGCCAAAATAACCCCCGCTATGCCTGGGTTCTGAGCCTCACGGGGCAGCCTTCTCAATCAAACTGTAGGGTGGCTGATGAGAGACTGTCAACTCTGCAGAACAAAGATCAGGGAGATTTTGAGATGTGGAGTGTTAGATGGATCCAGGGGCTTCGAGCTACAAGCTGAGGGCCTTGCAGCTGGTCTTGTCACCGACACGCTGGGCACCACGGTCGCTACAGAGTGTGTGGGGGTATTTCATTTTCATTCCACTGGGCAACCAGAGAATTCTAGAGGTGAACTTCCTTAAACCCACACGCCATACAACACTGAACCCACTGAGGGACTGCAAGCAGCCAAGTGGACAAAAGACGGGGCGTGCTATCTTTGGGGCAGATCCGCTGTATGTGGTTCTCATACACAGTCTTCCTACTAACAGTCTTTGCTCATTTGTTCAGAATCCTATTTTTACTTAAAGGTGGCCTTCAGCCAGTTTGAAACTGAATTCTAAGAGAAAGCCAGTCATAAGCCTTAGAAGTTGGAGACTGACGCTCTCCTGGGTCTGTTCGTGAACCCTGGGGGCTTCTTTCTCTCAGACATGAGGCGGTACACGTGAGATCCCCACCAGCTATTAATACAAATGTTCACATGCCAGGTGCCAGGCAGGATGCAGAGCTTCAGGGGCGTAAAACAGTGGCCTTGCAGAGTTACACAGGCATATTAATAAAACTGTAACTAGTGATGGAGACCGGCATACTGACTCTCATGTGCTCTGTGTGTGTGTAGTTTAGTGCTGGTCCTTTGACGTTAGGTATGGGAACCCGGCAGTGTGTATGAAGATGTGTGTCTGAGGGAGATCGTGTGTGTGTGTCCAGGGGGATGCAGATGATACTCAACATCTTAAACACCGAATTAGGGAAATGTGACTAAGACTGAATTAGTGTCGCTCTCCCCTCACTCATTTATCTCCCCTTTTCCATCCCTGCCTGCCCCAGCTCAAGGTGATCACCGAGCTCAAAGATTCCACAAGCTCAACACAGACAATGCCTCCCTGACAATGCCCCTAGTCTATCACCACCCAACTTCCCTACTGGGACACACGTTATCCAGATATAAAACCCCAAATAGGAACTTTCCTGATTGTCCGGAGGTTAGGACTCTTCCCACTATAGGAGACACAGGTTTGGTCTCTGGTCAGGGATATAAGATTCCACATGCCAAATAGCACAGCCAAAAACAATGAGGAGAAAAAAAAGAATAACAATGTCTTATCCATTTAAAATAAATAAATAAAGCTCCAAAGCAGGTGAAGGAGGTGGTCTTCCATCCTAGACCTTCATCCTTGAAAGTTACAGGAAGACACTCAAAATTTCCCTTCACCTTTGTTCCAGCCCAATCACTTTATTCTTCAAAAAAGGGAGAAGATTTGGAATAATTATCACGATTTTCCCCTGGGCTCTATTTTCTTATGTTCACTTTAACTGGAAATATATCTTTTGCCTACCATTTCTTTTTATTGACATATCTAAACAGTCAAAGTAAAAGACTTTTTTCTTTTCCCTTTTCTTTAAAAATTAAAAATTGGAGTTCCATAAAAATTTCAAAGTGGGGGACAGAGACTCATCAGAGAAATACTGCAAGGGGATTGCTCAGAACTAAGAGTCATTGGTTTCTGTATTGAAAAGGCCAACCAAGTGACCAAGCAATTAAGAAGCATGATTATATCAGAGCATGTTGTCAAATTTTTCCAAATTCCAAGACAAAGAGAAGCTCCTGAATCTTCTAAAGATTGAAAAAAAGAAGATGGAGAAAATGGAAGCCAGAAAGCAATGGAGCAATGCCTTTGACGTTCTAAAGAAAATGTTTTCATCCTGAAATTATTAACCAAGCCTAACTATAAATCAAGTGTGAGGTCATACCTGAATGGTCTAGTGGTTTTCCCTACTTTCTTCAATTTAAGTCTGAATTTGGCAATAAGGAGTTCATGGTCTGAGCCACAGTCAGCTCCTGGTCTTGTTTTTGCTGACTGTATAGAGCTTCTCCATCTTTGGCTGCAAAGAATATAATCAATCTGATTTCGGTGTTGACCATCTGGTGATGTCCATGTATAGAGTCTTCTCTTGTGTTGTTGGAAGAGGGTGTTTGTTATGACTAGTGCATTTTCTTGGTAAAACTCTATTAGTCTTTGCCCTGCTTCATTCCGTATTCCAAGGCCAAATTTGCCTGTTACTCCAGGTGTTTCTTGACTTCCTACTTTTGCATTCCAGTCCCCTATAATGAAAAGGACATATTTTTTGGGTGTTAGTTCTAAAAGGTCTTGTAGGTCTTCATAGAACCGTTCAACTTCAGCTTCTTCAGCGTTACTGGTTGGGGCATAGACTTGGATTACTGTGACATTGAATGGTTTGCCTTGGAAACGAACAGAGATCATTCTGTCGTTTTTGAGATTGCATCCAAGTACTGCACTTCAGACTCTTTTGTTGACCATGATGGCCACTCCATTTCTCCTGAGGGATTCCTGCCTGCAGTAGTAGATATAATGGTCATCTGAGTTAAATTCACCCATTCCAGTCCATTTGAGTTCACTGATTCCTAGAATGTCGACATTCATTCTTGCCATCTCTTGTTTGACCACTTCCAATTTGCCTTGATTCATGGACCTGACATTCCAGGTTCCTATGCAATATTTCTCTTTACAGCATCGGACCTTGCTTCTATCACCAGTCATATCCACAGCTGGGTATTCTTTTTGCTTTGGCTCCATCCCTTCATTCTTTCTGGAGTTATTTCTCCACGGATCTCCAGTAGCATATTAGGCCCCTACTGACCTGGGGAGTTTCTCTTTCATTATCCTATCATTTTGCCTGTTCATACTGTTTAGGGGGTTCTCAAGGCAAGAATACTGAAGTGGTTTGCCATTCCCTTCTCCAGAGGACCATATCCTGTCAGATCTCTCCACCATGACCCACCCATCCTGGGTTGCCCCATGGGTATGGCTTAGTTTCACTGAGTTATGCAAGGCTGTATCCTAGTGTGATTAGATTGACTAGTTTTCTGTGAGTATGGTTTCAGTGTGTTTGCCCTCTGATGCCCTCTTGCAAAACCTACCATCTTACTTGGGTTTCTCTTATCTTGGGCATGGGATATCTCTTCATGGCTGCTCCAGCAAAGCACAACCATCGCACCTTACCTTGGACGAAGGGTCTCTCCTCACCACTGCCCTTCCTGACCTTCAACATGGGATAGCTCCTCTAGGCCCTCCTGTGCCCACGCAGCCATGGCTCCTTGGACCTGACGTCCTTGGTCAGACCATTCAGGTATGACCTAAATCAAATCCCTTATGATTATACAGTGGAAATGAGAAATAGATTTAAGGGCCTAGATCTGATAGATAGAGTGCCTGATGAACTATGGAATGAGGTTCGTGACATTGTACAGGAGACAGGGATCAAGACCATCCCCACGGAAAAGAAATGCAAAAAAGCAAAATGGCTCTCTGGGGAGGCCTTACAAATAGCTGTGAAAAGAAGAGAAGCAAAAAGCAAAGGAGAAAAGGAAAGATATAAACATCTGAATGCAGAGTTCCAAAGAATAGCAAGAAGAGATAAGAAAGCCTTCTTCAGCGATCAATGCAAAGAAATAGAGGAAAACAACAGAATGGGAAAGACTAGAGATCTCTTCAAGAAAATTAGAGACCAAAGGAATATTTCATGCAAAGATGGGCTCGATAAAGGACAGAAATGGTATGGACCTAACAGAAGCAGAAGATATTAAGAAGAGGTGACAAGAATACACAGAAGAACTGTACAAAAAAGAGCTTCACAACCCAGATAATCACGATGGTGTGATCATTGACCTGGAGCCAGACATCCTGGAATGTGAAGTCAAGTGGGCCTTAGAAAGCATCACTACGAACAAAGCTAGTGGAGGTGATGGAATTCCAGTGGAGCTATTCCAAATCCTGAAAGATGATGCTGTGAAAGTGGTGCACCCAATATGCCAGCAAATTTGGAAACTCAGCAGTGGCCACAGGATTGGAAAAGGTCAGTTTTCATTCCAACCCCAAAGAAAGGCAATGCCAAAGAATTCTCAAACTACCACACAATTGCACTCATCTCACATGCTAGTAAAGTAATGCTCAAAATTCTCCAAGCCAGGCTTCAGCAATATGTGAACCGTGAACTTCCTGATGTTCAAGCTGGTTTTAGAAAAGGCAGAGGAACCAGAGATCAAATTGCCAACATCCGCTGGATCATGGAAAAAGCAAGAGAGTTCCAGAAAAACATCTATTTCTGCTCTATTGACTATGCCAAAGCCTTTGACTGTGTGGATCACAATCAACTGTGGAAAATTCTGAAAGAGATGGGAATACCAGACCACCTGATCTGCCTCTTGAGAAATCTGTATGCAGGTCAGGAAGCAACAGTTAGAACTGGACATGGAACAACAGACTGGTTCCAAATAGGAAAAGGAGTACGTCATGGCTGTATATTGTCACCATGTTTATTTAACTTATATGCAGAGTACACCATGAGAAATGCTGGACTGGAAGAAACACAAGTTGGAATCAAGATTGCTGGGAGAAATATCAATAACCTCAGATATGCAGATGACACCACCCTTATGGCAGAAAGTGAAGAGGAACTAAAAAGCCTCTTGATGAAAGTGAAAGTGGAGAGTGGAAAAGTTGGCTTAAAGCTCAACATTCAGAAAACGAAGATCATGGCATCTGGTCCCATCACTTCATGGGAAATAGATGGGGAAACAGTGTAAACAGTGTCAGACTTCATTTTTCTGGGCTCCAAAATCACTGCAGATGGTGACTGCAGCCATGAAATTAAAAGACACTTACTCCTTGGAAGGAAAGTTATGACCAACCTAGATAGCATATTCAAAAGCAGAGACATCACTTTGCCAACAAAGGTTCGCCTAGTCAAGGCTATGGTTTTTCCTGTGGTCATGTATGGATGTGAGAGCTGGACTGTGAAGAAGGCTGAGTGCCAAAGAATTGATGCTTTTGAACTGTGGTGTTGGAGAAGACTCTTGAGAGTCCCTTGGACTGCAAGGAGATCCAACCAGTCCATTCTGAAGGAGATCAGCCCTCGGATTTCTTGGGAAGGAATGATGCTAAAGCTGAAACTCCAGTACTTTAGCCACCTCATGTGAAGAGTTGACTCATTGGAGAAGACTCTGATGCTGGGAGGGATTGGGGGCAAGAGGAGAAAGGGACGACAGAGGATGAGATGGCTGGATGGCATCACTGACTCGATGGATGTGAGTCTCAGTGACCTCCAGGAGTTGGTGATGGACAGGGAGGCCTGGCGTGCTGTGATTCATGGGGTCACAAAGAGTTGGACACGACTGAGCGACTGATCTGATCTGATCTGTGAGGGCATAATGTATTTTTGAACGTACATACAAGTTCTCAAAAAAAAAAAAAAAAAAAAGAAAGCAATTTGTCCCTTATAGTAAAAAGCTATAGGCTTCTATGAGCCTTTTTCTCACAAAAAGCTACCAGAAGATAATTTTCACTAATAAAGAGGAAGATGAGGAATAAATGAAATAAGAAATCAGCACATGTGTGCTCAATCATGTCTGACTCTTTGCAAACCTATGGACTGTAACCTGCTGGGCTCCTCTGTCCATGGGATTCTCCCGGCAAGATTACTGGCATGGTCCAGGATGGAAGACCATCTCCTTCACCTGCTTTGGAGCTTTATTTATTTATTTTAAATGGATAAGACATTGTTATTCTTTTTTTTTTTCCTCATTGTTTTTGGCTATGCCTCATGGTGTGTGGAATGTTATATCCCTGACCAGAGACCAAACTTGTGTCCCCTTGCCATTCCCTTCTCCAGGGGACCTTCCAAATCCGTGTTTCCTGCATCAGCACACAGATTCTTTACCACTGAGCCACCTGGGAAGCCCGTAATCAGCACAGGAAGAAGCAAAGAAACGGTGGAGAGATCCCATGATGACAGCTGTGGACCAAGCCTGGCGGACAAGTGGTCTGGACCAGAGGAGACTAGAAGTTTGTAGAAAGGCTTCTCCCAAAAACTGAAATTGATAGAATGCCTGATGTCACCTGAAGGCCCTGGGGGAACACTTGGACAATTTGTGAAGAGTTTGAGGTTAAATTAGCAGTAAGACAAAAAATCAAGAGAGGGAAAAAAAATACTGTTAACTCCAAGAAAAACAAAAGTTTGCACAGAAAAGGGACAGTAATCATGATTTACTACATGGCTCAGCTACAAATAACACTTACATTGTCATAAGGATACAAATACTGAATATTGAGTTCATTATTTTATAGCATAGCTGTAATAGTCTTGGAACTGGGAGAAGAGGAAAGACATAGCTAAGTAACCATCAATAATAGGAAGATAACCTAGAGCTAAAAAATTGAAAAGTAGAAATAAAAGCACGCCATTAGAGAAATGGAGGTAAAGTAACAATTGTATCCTAAAATAGGTAAATGTGGTCGTCTTGGAGTAAAAAGTGAGAGAAGAGGGTGAAGAAGTTTTTCATAACCAGCTTGTTGGCTTGAACTAAGGACATGTGTAAATTTGATAAACATTAAAACTAAGACAAATACATACAAAAACAATCCAGTTAACAAAGAGGTTGGTGATAAGATGAGTTAGTTCAGATATCATAAAATTGTAGAGATCTGGAGCTTCCACGGACACAATGATTATCCAAACTGACTTTAGTTGCTAAGAAGGGGTGAATTAGGGAACGGACTTCCCTGGTGGTCCAGGGGCTATAACTCCACTCTCCCAAGTGGAGTGGTCAGGGAACTAGACCCCACATGCACAACTAAAAAGATCCTGCATGCCACAACTAACACCCTGCACAGCCAAATAAAATACAAAAGGAAGAAGGGATGATGTTGGGGCTTGGCTATGTGATCATTCTCCAGTTTACTTCTAAACAGTGACGAAGACTGTCTAAGCTCTGGGCATTTCCAGTTGTTCTTGACCTCAGTTTTTGAGAATGTTCAATGAGGAAGCAATCTGGAGGGAGTCATGGACAAGGAGAAGGCTCAAGAAGAAATCATCTAGGAGATGCAGTAGGCTAGTGGCTGCAAAGAAGACGCCGGCACCACCAAGACACTGGAATTCAAAATAACAGATGAGATTTGCACAGCCTTATGTAAGGAAAATTCCATGGACAGAAGATCCTGGTAGGCTTCAGTCCATGGGGTTGCAAAGAGTCAGACACGACTGAGCAACTTCACTTTCCTTTCTCAAATAACGCAGTGGAAAGGAGAAGCAGAAGACACAAAGGCTGGCCTCGCTGTGACTGGCAGAGCATCCTGTGCCCATCTGTTTGGGTTTACTGAGTTGTCCTTTGCCAGCAAAGTTAGGGAAATGCATAAAAACAATTCCATCCCCTCTCAGGCAGGCAGTATAATCAGAAAGGGAATGTAATAAACCGATTCATGAAAACAGTGGGGGTGTATCCTGTAAAAATTCAAGGCCAGCAGATCTAAGGCCAGGATTGACTTCTTCAGTAAAATTTTGCCGAGTTTCCCAAGACAGCATGTCTCCTTTTTGCTTCTTTCCCAGAAGCATGCCAACCCAAAAAGCCTTTGGAAATGATGTCCTGTGCCAATTTCCTAATCCCAAAACTCTACAGCAGATTATCCTAAAATAATGTCATTAGAAACACTAGACTAGATTCTCAGTTGATTGAATTATAAGTCAATATGAAGTCAACTGCAACTATAAAATTGGACAGTAAATCCTAATCATGTCTCTTGAGCAATAGCCAAAAAAAAGGTGGTGGAGGAACCCTTCAGGAAAGTCTGGGCTTCTTAGTGTCTCACAAATCGTGCCGTTTGGACTTCCTGAGTAAAATAGCAAGGTTCTCCCTTGTTGCTTTGACCTCCCCAGCCACGGGTCCCAGGGCTAGAAGAGGTAAGCCTGAGCCCCATTTATGTGTCAGAGCCCCCGTGGGAAACACCAGTTCATCCAAGGCCCACCACCTCACACAATGCAGAGACTCTGCACAGAGCAGTGGGGCCCCCACAGGAGGCCCCCAAGGATTCTGAAACACCCAGAAGTGAGCAACATGAGGGAAAAAGTCAGGTTCCCCTGGGCCTGATGGGGAGGCAAGAGGAGGGTGGGTGACCAGACCCCAGTAGCTACGTTCTTAGATGGACAATCATTACCTGAACAGTGGGGCCAACACGGGGAGTGGAGAAGGGGACAACCCCATTTCTCCCTTCCTGTGGTCCAACCCATGGCCAGGCCCAAATTGGCTGAGAGGGAGCTGAAAAATGGAGTTCACAGGGGTCAGTCTCCCAGGACTCAGACTGAAGAGAAGAAAGCCTAGGGAACGCAGGAAGGAAGGGGAAAATGGGGAGAAGCCAACAGAACTGGCTTGTGAGCAGAAACAGTTTCCTTATATAACACTTGGAATTGATTTTTCAGAAGCTTGAAAAGGAGGTGTATTTACATATGCATATTTGTGTATGTAAAATAGAGATCACACACACCGCACGAATCATCTTTGTTTCTCCAAAGTGATCTCAATTTGCATATAGTCGTAAAAACACGAAACACTTTAGGTGATGCAGTTATGACTGCTACAGCATCCTCTGCTCCACAAGAGGGGCCTGGAATGAGGGCCTGGGTGTTCATATTGTCAACAGCTCAGTGACTGAGTGAGTAGACATGAAGTTCTGAAAACCAGCCATTTCAACAGTCAACATCAATCATGCTCCTCTAAGGAAAAATTCACTGAAGCAGATTATTTTCCTTCTGGTGATGAGGTTGGACCCTCAGTAACCAGAAGGTTTTTCCAGTAGTCATGTACAGATATGAGAGCTGGGCTATGAAGAAGGCTGAGTGCCAAAGAATTGATGTTTTTGAATTGCAGTGCTGGAGAAGACTCTTGAGAGTCCCTTGGATATCAAGGAGATCAAACCAGTCAATCCTAAAGGAAATCAATCTTGAATATTCACTGGAAGGACTGATGCTAAAGTTGAAGCTCCAACACTTGGCCATCTGATGTGAAGAGCCAACTCACTGGAAAAGACCCTAATGCTGGGAAAGATTGAGGGCAAGAGGAGAAGGGGGCAACAGAGGATGAGATGGTTAGATGGCATCACCGACTCAATGGACATGAGTTTGAGCAAGCTCCAGGAGTTGGTGATGGACAAGAAAGCCTGGCATGTCCATGGGGCCCATGGGGTTGCAATCCCCATGCGGTCTGCTGCAGTCCATGGAGTTGCAGAGTCAGACATGACTTAGCGACTGAACAATGACATTATACAAATAATACTGAACTAATTTTAAATAAAAGATCAGATATCTTTTACAATGACTGATACTTTCTATAATATCTAAAGCCATTTTTAAGAAATTGGCTCGAGTCTTAACTTGATTAAATTACAAACTACTTTTGAAAAACGAATACTGCAAAAATAAATAAATAAACCCTTCTGATTCATTTTATGCACAGTGATTGTCTGGATATTTCCATTCACTTTATTGAATTAAAACCAGCTCATCCTCCAGGAAGCAAAAGTAGCTGCCATATGAGTTCGCTAGCCAAAAGCTGCATGAATAAAACCTCATGTAGAATTTCAGAAATTTTCCTTGAACTAAAAATAATCAAAGGGTTGTGGGTGACTAGATTGCTGATAAGTTCACCCTGGCAGACGTTCTAGAAGCTCTGCAGATAATCATCTGTTCCCACAATAAATTTCATACAGTTGGCCCAAAAGGAATTTCACTCTCTGAAGTGATAATGGTTTTGATTAATGCCAAAATTCTGTTTTAAAGTTCAAGTAGGAAGCACCCCCCCAGAGGAGGAAATGGCAGTCCACTCTGGTATTCTTGCTGGAAAAGTCCCATGGACAGAGGAACCTGGCAGTCTATAGTCCATGGGGTCGAAAAAGTCCCTCACAACTGAGCAACTGAGCAACGGAAGCGACTAGCTGGATGACTTGAGATACTATGAAAAAATGAGGTATGGAAATAGAAGAGTCCCCATGCTTGTGACTGGTAACTAGGATGAAACGTGGTCATGGTGTCTTTTATGTGGATGAACCTCAAATCTCTTGATTCTTAGTGGTGACATGAATGGAACCTTTCTTTAGATGCCTTCCTCTGGGGACAATGAACTGGTTCTGAACAGCTCTGGCCAGAGATAACTTACCCAGTGAAAAATATTCTATCATAAGGCTTTTTATTCCTGGAGTACTATATCCCAAGGAGTCTCTGCAGGTCTGACTTAAATGACATTTGCTGAGCAGGATGCTTCCTGAATGTTTCTCCTGGGCTGGAAAATGATTTGTGGGGAGAGAGGACACTTGTGCTTCCCTGGGCAGCAAAGACCACAAGTGACTGATAAGCTCCAATCGCAGCAGCTATGTCTCCATCCAAGGCATTCAGAGATGCTGCAGGACAGAGAGACAGACAGAGAGAGCCAGACCTAATGTCCCCAAAGTACTAAGTCATCATGGAAGAGACAAAACATTTCCGTAACTCTGATACAGCATCCTTTGGCAGTTAAGTTTTATTTCATGCTTACCAAAATATATATTTTTGCTGCTAAGTCGCTTCAGTCGTGTCCGACTCTGTGCGACCCCATAGACGGAAGCTCACCAGGCTCCCCTGTCCCTGGGATTCTCCAGGCAAGAACACTGGAGTGGGTTGCCATTTCCTTCTCCAATGCATGAAAGTGAAAAGTCAAAGTGAAGTCGCTCAGTCATGTCCGACTCTTAGCGACCCCACGGACTGGAGCCTACCAGGCCCCTCCGTCCATGGGATTTTCCCGGCAAAAGTACTGGGGTGGGGTGCCATTGCCTTCCCCGATTCATCTCCATAAGCAACCGCTTTTCCCAAAACTCGAGTCTTTGACTCGGGAGTCAACATTTGTCTCAAGATATACATCTCATCTTTCCAAGTGAGGTCATAAAGCAGAGTAAAACCTTTAAAGGCTCTAATATATTTTTCTAGGTCCTTTAAATAGTCTCCCAGATCCTCCTTGATTCTTTGTATTTCTTGATAAGAGAAAGGCTTATTAATTCTCACAGACTGATTATTTCTCCCAGGGGGTGTTTCATAAAGAGGCAACAGCTTGTGTGGCTGTTCCTCAGTCTCTCTGACTTCTCCGCACATATGATCCCAGGGATAGATTGGAGAAACCTGTTTTTCCTCTTTTCTTTGTCTCCTGTCCTCCATCTCATCTCTTACTTCAATAGTCTGAGTTTCTACTGAAACCAGAGTAGTCTGAGGTCGTCCGGAGACAGGAGTTGTTTGGACCTCCATGTGAGCAGTTTGAATCTCAGTTTGGATTTCCACTGAGACCAAAGCAACCCTTCTGAGGGGGGTTCTCTGGCTTTCAGTTTGCTCAGCTTGGAGCCCCAGGTACGGGGGCAAAGCAGGAGGACAGGAGGGAACTGAAGTTTCCTAACCAAACTATTCCTAACTAACCAAACTATTCCTAACCAAACTATTCCTAACCAAACTATTTCCAAACCAAACTATCCTAACCAAAGTATTGACTTTGTCCTCTTTTAAACATCATCCCTGTACTTCTCTCGAGGTCCAGGGGTTAAGAATCCTCCTGCCAGTACAGGGGACATGGGTTTGATCCCTGGTCCAGGAAGATCCCACATGCCTCAGGACAACTAACTGCTGAAGCCCAAATGCTTTAGAACCTGTGCACTGCAACAAGAGAAGCCACTGCAAGAAGAAACCCAAGCACCACAGCTAGAGAGGGGACTCCACTCCCTGCAACTAGAGAAAGCCTGCACAGCAATGAAGACCCAGAACAGCCAGAAACAAATAATAAATTTAAAAAAATATATTTCCCCAGTATGAGTGGCTGAATCCTGTGACCACAAGTGAGATACTCTGAAAGCTGTCTCCTCATCCCTCATCAAGAGCAGAGCTTCCATGGAAACATTCACAGTTGGTTTATGCCTGCAGACAACTCAAGTGGAGAACAGGACCAGATGCCCCCATAGGGATGGCTGAGTGCCATTTTATGTACAGAAATGACTGGTGACATGGCCAAAGAAAAGTCTCTAGGTGAAGACCATCCTTGCCATGCCCCATGGCAGAAATTCCACAGTCTTACATGAATCCTTGCAAGGAGACCAAACCAGTCAATCCTAAAGGAAATCAACCCTGATATTTGTTGGAAGGACGGAAGCTGAAGCTAAAGCTCCATTGCTTTGGCCACCTGATGTGAAGACCAACTCATTGGAAAAAACCCTGATACTTGGAAAGACTGAAGGGCAGGAGAAGGGGACGACAGAGGATGAGATGGTTGGATGGCATCACTTACTCAATGGAGATGAGTTTGAGCAGATTCTAGGAGGTAGTGAAGGACAGGGAATTCTGGGGTGCTGAAGTCTATGGGGTGGCAGAATCAGACCTGACTTAGCAACTGAGCAACAGCAACAACAAGGAGCAGACCTGCGCCTTTTTATCTCCAAATTCAGCTCAGGACTAACCTGATGAATGACACATGTTCATCCAGCAAATGAATAAAATACACTGTTTCATCACCCAAAGTCCCTTGTGATTAATCTAACATGATCCCCTCACAGTTTGCCACCAGGAAAATGTCTCTTTTAAGGAGTTTATAAGCACCCTACATTAGAATCAAAATTATTAAACCACTAAGCTTAGCATTTTGCTCTGACTGCCAAATCAGAACCAAATACTGTATTCAGTAACAGTAATTAGACAAGCCCTTACACTCAGTGTTTTCTGATTTTGATTTATTATACTTACTGTTTCTTCCTGTTTTATTCTAAGCTACCTCAAATTGGAAAAAATGGCAAGTGTTAAATAAAATGTGGAGATGTGGGCTGTGTTGACTGATCCATCATTTCAGGGTGTCCTGTTTCTCCTCCAGGGGGCCATAGACTATGTTTCTTCCTCTCACTGGGAAGCCAAGGGGGTGTTGCCTGGGTCCTGGGGGTCAGGAGGGTTATGCATTCCTCCCCCAGGGCAGCTGCTTCTGCCCTTACCCCTCCAGAACAAAGGGTACGTGGGTGGGCTTTGGGCCAGTCCCAGGGGCAGCTGCTCTCCTCTGTCCCCAGCCCTGAGGAGTTCCAGGGGTGGGCGCTCCCTTTCCATCTGAGCTTCTGGCTGAGGGGCATGCTAGCCCACGTGGGGCTTGGGAGTGGGTCTTTTCGCTTGTCTGTGTGGTGCTGCCTTCTCCTCTCAGTGCTCGAAATCCGGCCTCTCCTGGAAGGAGAGGTTTCAATCCCTCTTTGAAATTTCGTTTACTAGGAGAAGACAATGGCACCCCACTCCAGTACTTTTGCCTAGAAAATCCCATGGACAGAGGAGCCTGGTAGGCTGCAGTCTATGGGGTCGCTAGAGTCGGACACAACTAAGCAACTTCACTTTCACTTTTCACTTTCATGCATTGGAGAAGGCAGTGGCATCCCACTCCAGTACTTTTGCCTAGAAAATCCCAGGGACGGGGAAGCCTGGTGGGCTGCTGTCTATGGGGTCGCACAGAGTCGGACACGACTGAAGTGACTTAGCAGTAGCAGTAGCAGGTGGCCTTGAAACCCAGCTCCCTGATGGGTTCCAGAAGAGTCCTGCATTTGTAGATCATCTTTTTGTCATGGCTGGGGGAAGCGAATAATGCTCTTTTGCGGTTTTCTACTTTCTAAGCGGAAGCAGAATCACCCCAGTGATAGTTTGAACCACCACTAGGGTGTTTTGAGACACCCCCTCAGCCGTGGAGCCCTGGTTCCCATCCCTTCCTGCCTTCTTTACATCCAGCCGGGGCCCAGCTCTGATCCTTTGCCAGGGTTCACATTCCAATCAAATCCATGACTTGAGCTTATTAGCCCCATGCCCACAGCACCAGCATAACCAGTGCCCTGATGTGAAATCAGATTACACCCCAGGGGAGGACCAGAACCCCTACACAATCACGGCCTTTCACACCAGTGCTGCCTTTTGGCTGCTGCTGCTAAGTCGCTTCAGTCGTGTCCGACTCTGTGCGACCCCATAGACGGCTGCCCACCAGGCTCCCCCGTCCCTGGGATTCTCCAGGCAAGAACACTGGAGTGGGTTGCCATTTCCTTCTCCAATGCATGAAAGTGAAAAGTGAAAGTAAAGTCGCTCAGTCTTGTCCAACTCTTCGTGACCCCATGGACTGCAGCCTACCAGGCTCCTCCGTCCATGGGATTTTCCGGGCAAGAGTACTGGAGTGGGGTGCCATTGCCTTCTCTAGATCCTCATGAATTCTCACAACAGACACTTCGAAAAGCAACAGGTAAGTTTTATGTGTGCGCTAAGTCTCTTCAGCCCAGTCCAACTCTGCGACTCTATGGACTGTAGCCTGCCAGGCTTACATAGTACTGTACAAAGAGAAACAGAGACGAATCATTTCTGTAATGAATGTGGAGTAATTAGATCAACAGGGTCAATCCAAATAATTTAATTGGAGTCCCTGTGACACTGGTTCTAAAGTCACCATGAATTTTCTTAGTTTTGATCAGTACCTGACAAAGTCACATTTCTTCTTGTACTTTTTGATTAAAAAAAATATTGATATATGATAAATCTATATGGAAAATGAAGGCTTGGTACCTTCCTGAAAGCTTTTTTTTTTTTTCAAATTATGGAGGCCTTTATAACGGTATCTTTGTTAATAATTGGCTCTCTGGCTGTCATTGTTTTCTATGTTAACTTGCCTGGGTGGTTACCGTTTCTGGTTGGTGTTATATATGTCTGGAGAAAGCAAGCAAAATGTCCATTTGATCTTTCCTACTCCAGCAATGAGATTAACACCAGCTTTCCTAAAGCTGCTTGAAGATTGTACAAAACAAAAATCATGCTGTTTAAACTTTTGAAGTAAGTAGTCTCTAAAGAGCCTCTTGATGAAGGTAAAAGAGGAGAGTGAAAAAGTTGGCTTAAAACTCAATATTCAGAAAACTAAGATAATGGCATCTGGTCCCATCACTTCATGGCAATGGAAACAGTGACAGACTTTATTTGGGGGGCTCCAAAATCACTGCAGATGGGGACTGCAGCCATGAGATTAAAAGACCCTTGGTCCTTGGAAGAAAAGCTATGACAAACGTAGACAGCATATTAAAAAGCAAAGACATTACTTTGCCAACAAATGTCCATCTAGTCAAAGCTATGGTTTTTCCAGTAGTCATGCATGGATGTAAGAGTTGGACTATAAAGAAAGCTGAGTGCCAAATAATTGATTCTTTTGAACTGTGGTGTTGGAGAAGACTCTTGAGAGTCCCTTGGACTGCAAGGAGATCCAATCAGTCCATCCTAAAGGAAAATAGGTCCTGAATATTCATTGGAAGGACTGATACTGAAGCTGAAGCGCCAATACTTTGACCACCTGATGTGAAGATCTGACTCATTAGAAAAGGCTCTGATGCTGGGAAAGAGTGAAGGCAGGCGGAGAAGGGAACGAAAGAGGATGAGATGGTTGGATGGCATCACCGATTCAATGGACTTGAGTTTGAGCAAGCTCCAGGAAATGGTGAAGGAAAGCGAAGCCTTGTGTGCTGCAGTCCACGGGGTCACAAAGAATCGAACACAACTGAGCAACTGAACAGCCACAGTCTCCAGTTTAAATAATGGCCGATGACTGCTTTTTTCCTAATAAAAAAGTTATAAATACAGTAACTGTGTTGGTGGCCACATGCAACAAGTTTTTTTTTTTGTTTGTTTTCTGAAATAATATTTTATAGTTTAAATTACAAATACCAGAAGTCAAATGTTTATCATTAAAAACTTAAATTCTGGTATCTCGAACCTCAGACTATCAGACAGGGAGCCTTTTTAACTGAGGACCTGGCTTGGGGCCCCAGCAGAGCTGAAGGTTGAAACAGGCCGTGAGAGTGGTCAGGTTGAGTGTGGCCTTGCCCATGAGGGACCCCAGGGTGTCCTCCCAGGAGGCGCAGGGGACAGTAACCAGCTTGGAGATGATGGATTCCCTTGAAAGAGCAAGATTAGCAGGATCCCAGATGACAGAAAAGACCCCAACCGACTCATCTACAATCAATGCCTCTATGTTGCCAGAACAGAGCACAGTCTGTCTGACGTTTTTACACGCCCAGCTCCGCAAGGTTTCCTCTGCAATTAAGAATGACAGAGCAAGAATGCATTCCCAGAAGTCGACTGGTCCAAACCCTCCTCCAGAGAAGAGACAAAGACAATTCTATATCTAAAATGAAAAGATCGGCCAATCTTTTGTCAGGTAAGAAACACATTTGGAAAGGTGGAGGGAGGGGGAGCCAGATGGGCAGATATTTCACAAAACTAAACCAAAATATAACTATACAAGGAATATTAGCTTTCCTTAAGGATTTATAGCAGATCTTCCAATGTTACAATCTAATTTCTTAGGCTAACTTATGTTTATTAGCTGACTATTTATTCTCTAATGATAAGAGTTATTTGGAATGTAAATAGTTCAAAAAATTAAAATCTTCTTGTATTCCCTCAAGTGATTTTTTCATTCATTTGATGTCATGTAAGATTTTATTGGGGCTTCCCTGATGGTTCAGCATATAAAGAATCCACCTGCCCATGCAGGAGACGCAGGAGACTTGGGTGCAGCCCCTGTGCCGGGAAGATCCCTTGGGGGAGGAAATGGCAACCCACTCCAGTATTCTTGCCTGGGAAATACCATGGACAAAGGGGCCTGGCGGCTACCGTCCATAGGATCACAGAGAGTCAGACATGATCGAGTGACTAAGCAAGCAAGCTTTTATTTGATCCTAATTGATTAGGAATATAACATGTATTTTTGAGAGAAAATGCGTTCCTGGCGATTACTGAACTTCTATGTCAGTAAACTAATGAGATTTTCCAGCATCTTGCATTGTTCCGGTTGTATAAACTATTATAAAATAGCATCACCTTTTATATTAGCTCCTTTGTTTTGAAAGGCGCTGAGCATGACTTCATTGACTTATGATGGAATTTCATTTGCTCTAAACAAGATCTGCAGCTACAAACCAAGGCAGCGTTTCCAAATGCAGGCCCTTGCGCTTTTACTCTAACGCGGCTGCTTGTCTTCAAGCTGGCGTCTCTTCAGGATCTGTTCGTCACATCTGTTTCATGGACTTATTTGGAAAACAAAAGGGTTATGAGAGCCTGGAAGACATTGATGTTGCCACCAAACATGAATTCAATTCCTCTGTCTTTGAAATCGCCTCCCAGACACATTCTGTGCATTTGGCTCCATATGGAACAGCTTAAGCAAGAGAAGACAACTTCAATATTAGATCAGAAGTACTTTTCCAGATGCCACTTTCCAGTAACAGAGCTGCAGAGTTTGCTTCCAGGGGAGGCAGCGTTTAGAACAAGGCTTATCATTAACAGTCATCCACTTCTGATGGTTAAAAACATTGATGTTTTTTCAAAAGGCTGCTGAAATATTTTATACCCACCAAAAGAGAGTTTAACAGAGTGTATTAAATGCCCACCCTCCTGGGCCTGTGCCTTGGCAGAAGGAAACCTGTGACATGAACAAGAATTTGAGTCTGGAAAAGAAACTTTGATTAGAAAGAAAGAAATGAAGTCAGTTAAAAGAAAAAATGAGGATTTGAGGGGCAGATTTCCTCTTAAGTATTTCTGTATGCTTTTTTCTGACTCCTCTAATTCACTCCTCTCCTGAGTGAATCAGCTGAAGTCATCTGCCCCTCCTTGGCATTTCAGGGACGTTTTACTTAGCTGTTCCACTGAAGGGAATGAGATTGTGGACTAAGGAGATTTGGGCATGTGTCTTCTGTCCTAAAGCAAGCGTGAGGTTCTTTGAGGATGTGAACCTCATCTTCACTGTCATGTCTCCTCGAGTGTCTTCCAAATACAGGCCCTTCCGGTGGTGACCACTCAATAAATGTTGAGTTGAAGAGGAACAAGATGGGACGGAATGGATGGAACGGGTGACGGAGAGACTGAGGACAAGACGGAAGGAGGTTCAAGACACTTATTCAAAACCAAAACAAGTTCCCAAAAATGTATGCAGGGAACAAAGACATTTGTTCCAATTATCTCCAGTATCAGCAGGGGTAGAGTTGAATCTGAAACAGTTATGGTGAAGGCTTCAGCCTATTGGTCCCCTATTAATTCAGCTCAGATGTCTCATCCAGAAGAGAAAACAATTAAAAGCCAAATTCCTTCCCAAGTGGCACTATGAAAATGTCTCAATATGTTTCCCAAAATCTCACCCAACAAAGCCACTTCAAAGCTCAAGGTGGAACATGATACTCAGGGATTGTTCCAGAAATGTTTCTCAGTCACAAAAATCTACATGGTTCCTTGGCAATAAACAAGCAAATATGTAAATTATGTTGCTTCAGCTTTTTAAAATGGGGGCAGCCTGGAAATGCTTTCCAAAGAAAGAGTAACCTGTATGCTAGGTGTACTGGGTAGACTGGCCCTCTTAATCACTGGAAATAATGCCTCCTTTCCCACTAACTTAGTCCAGAATAAGCTCGTATTATGATGACACTTTCAGAAAGAAAACACCTGTGTGTATCACCTGGCACAACTTAAAACTTGTTAATAAGGTGGTGACAGGAAGTTGGATGCAGTTCACCAGTGGGTCGCTACATGTTTGCAATAAACAAAATCAATTTTGATCTACCCAGAGCCTTGTTCACAGGGAGTTTAGATAAACACATAACCCTATTACATAAATAAATAACCCTAACCTTCCTTCAATCAGAGGTAGGATCACTGTTCTTTGCCAGCAGGTGGTGCAAAAACTGTATTGTAGAGATGGGCCCAGAAAACAACGGGATATCTCAGGTTGGGAGCTTAGGAGCACATGGACCTTGCTTCCAGAAGACATGATGGTGGAGCTCCTAGTGTAACGGTCGGCAGGTGCTACTTCCATAATGCATCACCCCTTCCCACCTGAATACCCTGCTAATTCCACACCTTTGGTTGGACGAGAGTTGCTCCATTGTGGCCATCATGATAAATTAGTACTGGTCAGCTCTCATCTCATGTCCTCTGCTTTCCCCAGCTCCTTGGGGTTGACGCAGACCAGCATGAGACTGTTAGCCATTCCCAAGAGAGGCAAGTAATTTGTGACTCCTTCTCATCTCACCAGGCGGGGTGTCCACATGAGATCAGGGTCCCTGAATCCAGTGGACTCTTGTCTACTGAGCTTCTGTATCCGTTTCCCCGCCTCACTCTCTGCTTCCAATCAGAGATGAGATTCTGCACTATCGAGACTGGTTCAAAGCAACTGACTGTCATTATCTGGTGACAGAGACAGTGAAGCACGGGGTGTGTTGTGAACGGACAAAACCAGTTAGAAATGTGAAGCACTTTGGAAACTAAAATGATCACTTTGAATAGTTTAAAATCTGCTTGAAATAAACTGACCCAAATTTAATTCTTCTCTGTGCCAGGCACTGGGCTGTATAGACTTTCATAAACTTCAGTAAAACAGCTAGTAAGAGACAATTTCAGGACTCAAGTCCAAAACTCAGTTGCGTCTCCTGATAAGTTTCTCTTCATATCCTGATCCATAAATGCTAATTCGATCTTGGGTGACAGATCTGAGCGAGGCCACGGCTTGAACAAGACACTGAATGCAGCGGTCCTCCTTAGCCACTTAGGGCACACTGTCACAGGGATGCTGGTCACAGAAGATCCCCCTCCAGAAACACACACGGTTCACTTTACAATGCGCTCCAGTTTTGAATTACTAGAGAGACTGGACATTCTGTCCTGTGTCACAGAGATGGCTGGCTGCCTGAGAATAATCTGTTTCCTCTCAATGGATCACTGAGTGCCCAGAATCAGGCAGGAGAGCAGACAAAATTCCCCTCATCCCCGACTCTCGTGTGATAGTCAGAAATATCCTCGAGTGACCTAGACAGGCCTTGCAGGATCTCACCGCCGCCTGGACCACGCCCACGCCCCGCCCCTTCGGCTTCATTGCTGAGGCTCCATCCCCGCAGCTCCCTTCCTTTATCTGCACCTGCATTCCAGGCCCCAGTGAGCTGGCTCCGGCAGGCGCTCTCAGCCTGCCTCCTCCCTTCCTCTGCTCTCACCACCGAGCCTTCACAGGAGCTGCTCCGGGGACCTAAGCAGTCCTGCCCCCAGACTCCAGGATTCCCAGGCTCTCAGACGAACCCCACTTTATTTAGCTACGGTTGTGTTTGTGTGCCCTTCCCTTTCATGATATAGAGCCGTTCAGATTCATTCCCCTAACTCTAACCAAACACGGAACTTTATATGCTCTATAAATGCAGTTTTTATTTATAGGTTTTCTGCATAATCTATACACTTGTGTTAGACAGCATATTTCACATGGATTCACATTATCCCCTTGACTCATTGTATTGGCAGGTGTCTGACCATTAGATACACTTTGGTCATCAATAAGCTCTGATATCATGTAGATATCATGATATGAGAATGTAGGTGTTTATTGCTGATTCTGTTGTTATGTTGTTAAGTCGCTTCAGTCGTGTCCGACTCTGTGCGACCGCATAGACGGAAGCTCACCAGGCTCCCCCGTCCCTGGGATTCTCCAGGCAAAAACACTGGAGTGGGTTGCCATTTCCTTCTCCAATGCATGAAAGTGAAAAGTGAAAGTGAAGTCGCTCAGTCGTGTCCGACTCTTAGTGACCCCATGGACTGGAGCCTACCAGGCTCCTCCATCCATGGGATTCTCCAGGCAAAAGTACTGGGGTGGGGTGCCACTGCCCTCCCCATTGCTGATTCTACTTGTGCCTAATTTTTAAATTTTGTTCCTTTCTGGTTGCACTGGGTCTTTGTTGCTGTGCGGACTTTTCTCTGGTTACAGCAACATGGGGCTGCTCTCTAGTTGCGATATACAGGTTTCTCACTGCAGTGGCTTCTCTTGCTGCAGAGCACAGGCTCTGGGGTGCATGTGCTTCCCAAGTTGCAGCACGTGGGCTCGGTAGTTGCGGCTCCCAGGCTCTAGAGTGCAGACTCAGTAGTTGTGGTGCATGGGCTTAGTTTCTCTGAGGCATGTGGGATCTTCCTGGACCAGAGTTTGAACCCTCCATTTGGTGGATTTTCTTATCCACTGTACCACCAGGGATGTTCCACTTGTGCCTAATTTTTGTACTAAACTTTTGCATTAAGTTTATTAAATGAGTGATCCAGATGACACCAGAGACCACCTACCCTTTGTCATATTAGCCACATTATTCAATGAGGATTTATTAAGTATAAAGCAATTATTTATTTAATGTAAACCAAGTCTTCATTCCAATCCCAAAGAAAGGCAATGCCAAAAAATATTCAAACTACCACACAATTGCACTCATCTCACACGCTAGCAAAGTAATGCTCAAAATTCTCCAAGCCAGGCTTCAACAGTACATGAACTGTGAACTTCCAGATGTTCAAGCTGGATTTAGAAAAGGCAGTGGAAACAGAGATCAAATTGCCAACATCTGCTGGATCATTGCTTTTCTGAAGTAAGAGAGTTTCAGAAAAACATCAACTTCTGCTTTTTTGACTATGCCAAAACCTCTAACTGTGTGGATCACAACAAATTGTGGAAAATTCTTAAAGAGATGGGAATACCAGACCACCTGACCTGCCTCTTGAGAACTCTGTATGCAGGTCAAGAAGCAAGTTAGAACCAGGCATGGAACAACAGACTGGTCCCAAATTGGGAAGGGAGTATATCAAGGCTGTATATTGTCACCCTGCTTATTTAACTTACATGCAGAGTACATCATGCAAAATGCAAGGCTGGATAAAGCACAAGCAGGAATCAAGATTGCTGGAAGAAATATCAATTAACCTCAGATATGCAAATGACACCACCCTTATGGCAGAAAGCAAAGAAGATCTAAAGAGCTTCTTGATGAAAGTTAAAGAGGAGAGTGAAAAAGTTGGCTTAAGGCTCAACATTCAAAAAAACTAAGATCATGGCAGTGAATCCCATCACTTCATGGCAAATAGACGGGGAAACAATGGAAATAGTGAGGGACTTTATTTTGGGGGCTCCAAAATCACTGCAGATGGTGACTGCAGCCAGGAGATTAAAAGACACGTGTTCCTTGGAAGAAAAGCTATGACCAACCTAGACAGTGTATTAAAAAGCAGAGACATTACTTTGCCAACAAAGGTCCGTCTAGTCAAAGCTATGGTTTTTCCAGTAGTCATATATGGTTGTGATAGTTGGACTCTAAAGAAAGCTGAGTGCCAAAGAATTGATGCTTTTGAACTATGGTGTTGGAGAAGCCTCTTGAGAGTCCCTTGGACTGCAAGGAGATCCAACCAGTCCATCCTAAAGGAAATCAGTCCTGAATATTCATTGGAAGGACTGATGCTGAAGCTGAAACTTTGGCCACCTGATGCAAAGAACTGACTCGTTGGAAAAGACCCTGATGCTGGGAAAGATTGAAGGTGGGAGGAGAAGGGGATGACAGGATGAGATGGTTGGATGGCATCACTGACTCTATGGACATGAGTTTGAGCAAGCTCCAGGAGTTGGTGATGGACAGGGAAACCTGGCGTGCTGCAGGCCACAGGGTCACAAAGAGTCAGGCACGACTGAGCGACTGGACTGAACTGACTGAAACCAAATACAAGTCACTGAATTGACCTACAGGAAAGAAAAACATGAAAGTAACACTCTCAGCCCTCAAAGATTTTATTGCCTTGAAAAGGGAATAGATTAGTGTGCACACAACTTCCCCTAAGAAGTAGAAAGAGGTAAGACTACCTCAGAAACATAAACCAAGGGATCTAGAAACAGATGAGGGAGAGATCTTTGTAGTGATGGCAGGCTGGAGATCAGAAAGGGGCTGGACCGGGGGGCTGTGCATCTGAGGATAACAGTGTTCCCAGCAGCCAGCTGAACAGAGGGACCCTCCAGCTTGGTGGTGGGGCATGGGGGTGGGCGGCACAGAATGGCTGAAGCCACGAGGAGGCAATGGGCAGTTCAGCTGTGCACAGGGCCCTGCAGCTGTGGTTGGCAAGGCAATAGGGCAGGGGTATCGATAGCACTGAACTGGAAAGGCGGGTGTGGATCCAAAGGCATTTAGAGACAAGTCCTCAGGTTTCGACAAGTGTCTGGTGGGCCAGCAGGACCTTACAGCGCCTTCCCCAAGCACCAGGCCTTGTCGCCAGCATGTCACATGTGTTAACGCTCAGTCCTCAGGACAAACTCCCTGAGAAAACGGAAAAGAGAAGGAAATGGAAGAGGGGGTCACGAGCCCAGTTGTTGCACTCCTCCAGGGCCATCAGAAGCCAAGATGGGACTCAGAGGCAGAGGGGTTGTGAGCTGGCCTTTCAGCAAGAATGTCTCAGCTGCACAGCATGGCGAGTGGTGGGTGGGCCCTGGAGGCTGGCTGGAATCCCAGTCTCTCACCCACTGGGTGTGTCCACTTGAGCCAGTTCCAGGTGGATAAGAATTGGTCCCTGCTACTCAGGCTGCAGTGAGGATTGCCTGAGTTAACACATGCAGAGCATTGCAGGGGGGCCCACAGTGCTGCACGTGCAGTTAATACCTGAGCCAGGCTCTGGGCAGGTTGGACAGGCCGTGCTAAAGGGGGAGGCCAGGCAGGGCTGTCAAAGTCATAGCCCGATTTTCACTGCTTTCCCCAACTTCTCTTACATAGGTGTCCCCTAAGACAGAGATCTATCCCTGGTCTTCTCTTTCCTCTCTTTTCACCCTCCCTGGAAACCTTGTAAATTCCATGATTTCATTTAGCAACACTCGAAAGACAACGTTTATATCCCTTTGTCAATTCAACCAAATATGTTTGAGTGTAAGTGCAAAGTGGAAAACACGTTACTTAAGGAGCTCAGTAAGTTATAGTTATATTAAGTATAAACAAATACAGTGCAGTTTAATAAATGCAACAGGGTCCATGGCGGGGGCGGGGGGGGGGGGCAGCCTTTGAGCTATATCCTGAGGACTGATAGGAGATTTACCATGGGAATAATAGTAGAGGGTAGGTCTTGTGGACTTCTGTTTCTCCTGTGTTTGGAGAAGCACTTGAAACTGCTTCCAGACGGTGCTGGGGGCCAGGGGAGCGAGTAGGACCATGGCATTCTCATGGGGCAAGAGTACTCAGTACTTGCTCTGTACCTCTGCTTGGGTATTCCACTAGTGACCAAATTAAACACATCCCAATCCGATCCCTTCTTACCCACGTACCATACACAGTCTCTTCTTCCTCCAAACAGGGGTTCTTTCTTTACCAGTTGATAGCACCCCTTACTCCTGACAACCTAACCTTAGCAATATCATCCTTGAGGCTTCTCTGGAAAGCCCAACCCTGCCAAATTCTGAGATCCTTCCTCTGAATCTCTCTTGGATCCACCCTCTCCTGGTTTAGGTCACCTCCAGGTCCCTTCAGAGAAGGAGAGGCAGCTGGAGGGTGGAGCACTACATTGAAGAGCCAACAGAAGAGAGTTTGTCACTGATGTCGTAAGAGAGGGACAGGAGAAAGGAGAAGAGCACAAGCGCTGTGGCCCCCAAGATGCTTGAAGCTGCCTGGGAGATACAGCTGGTGCTGGGGGGCGGGGAGGCGAGTAGGACCACGGCATCCTCACGGGGCCAGAGTACTCAAAAGCCAGGGGATATTGGCTCAGCCGATCCACATCTTCTGAGTTCTGAGGGAAAGCCAGAATGCAGACACACATGTACATAGTAAACCTCAGCAGCTAAGTCTGGCTTAGACAATTCAAGGTGTGATGGCCAGCACTGTGGGTCAGACAAATGCCATCTCTGGAGGCAGCCTGTTTCCAACATCCAGGTGAGAGTGAGCAGGAGGACAGGATGACTGCTGAAATGCTGTTACGTGGTTAGCGGTTGTCAGAAGTTGTGTTGTTGTTCAGTCGCTCAGTCTTGTCTGACTCTGTGACCCCATGGACTGCAGCAAGCCAGGCTTCCCAGTCCTTCATCATCTCCTGGAGTTTACTCAAACTCACATCCATTGAGTCGGTGATGCCATCCAACCATCTCATCCTCTGTCGTCCCCTTCTTCTCCTGCCTTCAATCTTTCTCAACATCAGAGTCTTTTCCAATGAGTCAGTTCTTCGCATCAGGTGGCCAAAGTATTGGAGCTTCAGCTTCAGCATCAGTCCTTCCAATGAAAATTCAGGACTTATTTCCTTTAGGATGGACTGATTGGATCTCCTTGCAGTCCAGGGGGCTCTCAGTAGTCTTCTCCAGCAGCACAGTTTGAAAGTACCCATTTTTTGGCTTCTACTTTCTTTGTGGTCCAATTCTCACATCCATACATGACTACTGGAAAAACTATAGCTGTAATTATATGGACCTGTGTCAGCAAAGTGATGTCTCTGCTTTTTAATATGCTGTCTAGGTATGTCATGGAGAAGGCAATGGCACCCCATTCCAGTACTCTTGCCTTGAAAAGCCCACGGACGGAGGAGCCTGGTAGGCTGTAGTCCATGGGGTCGCTAAGAGTCGGACATGACTGAGTGACTTCACTTTCTCTTTTCACTTTCATGCATTGGAGAAGGAAATGGCAACCCACTCCGGTGTTCTTGCCTGGAGAATCCCAGGGATGGGGGAGCCTGGTGGGCTGCGGTCTATGGGGTCGCACAGAGTCGGACAAGACTGAAGTGACTTAGCATAGCATAGCATAGCATAGCATAGCATAGGTATGTCATAGCTTTCCTTTCAATGAGTAAGCATGTTTTAATTTCATGGCTGCAGTCACCATCTGCAGTGACTGGAGCCCAAGAAAGTAAAATTTGTCACTGCTTCTGCTTTTTCCCCTTCTATTTGCCATGAAGTGACGGTACTGGATGCCATGATCTTGTTTTCTGAATGTTGAGTTTCAAGCCAGCTTTTTCACTCTCTTCTTTCACCCTCATTGGTTGTCAGGACAGGATAGCACAGAAGCAAGGTACAGGGCTCGGTGGTGGGTCCAGGGTTGAGGATATGGTGGCAGGACACGTGGCAAGTCATGCTGCTTCGGGGTCTCTAGACTTCCTGACCAGGGAGAACGGCTGATTACAGGTGAACCTGCCTCAGAAGCAGCAGGCACTCGTTTGCTCAGACAGCTCAGGGAGTCCCATATTCTCATTTACAGAAAGCCCAGTGCAGGGAAAATAGAAGTTATTGTCTCCCTAAAAGCCTTCCTCTAATACCTGCAGGGGCCAAATGGCCCAGACTGGATTTAATCAGCTAAGGTCAGACCCATTAGCATCCATTAAGGCGTTGCCATCTGGGGCATCTTTTGAAGTTCTGCGTGGCCCAGGCAGATCCTTTCAAAGCCTGTAGTGATTTTTGTTTTGGCTGCGGCCAGCGGGAAAGCCAAGACAGAGACACAGGAGACCAGGGATATGGTGCAGGGTGGGGCCAGGCCACCACCCAGCAGAGAAAGGCTCTGAGCTGGACCTGCTCGGGTAGGTGAGTCTTGCCTCTCAGAGGTTCTCTGCTCGGTCAGTTCTCCACGCAGGACAGACTGAGTGACTAGGCCATTTGCTCTTGCTGTCGTTCAGTCGCTCAGTCGTGTCTGAGTCTTTGCAACCCCATGGACTGCAGCACACCAGGCCTCCCTGTCCTTCACCATCTTCCTGAGCTTACTCAGACATGTGTCCATCGAGTCAATGATGCCATCCCATCATCTCATCTTCTGTCTCCCTCTTCTCCTGCCTTCAATCTTTCCCAGCATCAGGGTCTTTTTCAATAGGACTTGGTTATCTCTTTACAAGATGGAAATGAGGGTAACAGGCTAAAACGTGGCCCAGGAGGTTTCCTGCACTTACCATAGTGCAAGTACTTTCATCAAGTCCTTAATTAAAATATGTGTGAGTGTGTGGGTATTTAATAGACAGCTAACATCTAGTAAAAAAATTTAAAAATGGAGACTTTTTTTTCTCTTTAGTCGATTAACTGCAAATCACAGAAGAGATAGATGTTTTACACACACATTCAGTGAGCTGTTTACAACCATATTCTCCATCTCATTGGAGATATTCATCATTGTTCCATTTCAAAGTCAGTGCTATTTAAAGGTTATGACATATCTTATTGGAAAGCTCCAGTACACATATCTTATTTCACTGAGCATTTCTGGAAAATTACTTTAAAATTGTTCAGGATGGTACAGAGCAGCTTTGCTTCACTCAGAAGAAGCCAAGGGTGATTTAGTAGCTGTGGATTGAAACTAAGTAATGTTGCCAAAACAGTGCAAAACGTCTCACTCAGGACATTGGTAATAATTCTCATTTTCATGAAAGCTAAGTACAAACTAACACTCTGAAGTTCTCTCCTAATGCACTCTCGTTTCATTTACTGTTTCATCTTCCCACTGCTTTGATGTTTGGATTTGTTTATTTTGTAAGCATTTTGTTCAAAGACACTCTGATTATTTGACGGCTATGCCCATTCTTGCCATCCTTGGGATGTTAAGAACTACCTGTCATGGGCAATCACTAGGACCATTCTGCCAAGAGAGAATAATGGGATTAAAATGCCACACACATGCAAGGAATATCTAGGAACACAGTGGAGTCAATTTAAATATACACTAAATCAAGGGTAAGTGCACAGGACAAAACAAAGATGCAAGTTCATTCAAAATCAAGGCCTGTGTGTGCAAAGTGCGTGTGCAAACTATCTTTCCTCCAGGTAGTGCTGCTGCTCATACAGGGCTGGCCTGGGTGGCCCAGAGATATCTGTCTCCTTCTGGGTTACTTTGCCCTTGGCGAGGAACTGGATGAGGGCCACAGGCACAGCCCACCCTTCCATCATGAACAGGGGTTCTCATCAGTTTAAGAGAAAACCCACTTCCTCTGCCCTCAGACCTCATGTCTCACCTTCACTTGCACCAGTTCAGCACCTCCCAGCAACCAGCTTCCAACAAGGGATGGGTGAGGGTGAGAAGGTCACGCAGAAGCTGGTGATGTTCTCTCCTGGACCACGACCTTGGGATTTTACACACCTCTCATTTCATTTTCACCTTAAAAGTGCCTGTTATAGCCTGACTGTATCTCCTGATTCCCGTGTTGAAATCCTAATACTCCAATATGGAGTGGCCTTTGGGGGCGACGAGGTCTTGAAGGTGGAGCCCTGTGAACAGAAACAGTGCCTTTTGAAAAAAGACACTTTTCAAAAGGGAGCTCGCTTGCCCCTTCTACCACATGGTCTTTCTGCTGAGAGACAGCCACCCATGAACCTGGACTCAAGCCCACCTGCCCACAAATCTCTCTGCTGGCATCTTGATCTTGGACTTGCCTACCTCCAGAACTGCAAGAAATAAGTGTTTGCTGTTTATAAGCACCTAATCTATGGTATTGCATAATAGCAGCCCCAACTGATTAAGACAACACTAGTAAGAGAGATGGGGAAGGCAATGGCATCCCACCCCAGTACTCTTGCCTGGAAAATCCCATGGGCAGAGGACCCTGGTGGGCCACAGTCCATGGGGTCGCTAAGAGTCGGACACGACTGAGCGACTTCACTTTCACTTTTCACTTTTATGCATTGGAGAAGGAAATGGCAACCCACTCCAGTGTTCCTGCCTAGAGAATCCCAGGGACAGGGGAGCCGGGTGGGCTGCTGTCTATGGGGTCGCACAGAGTTGGACATGACTGAAGCGACTTAGCAGCAGCAGCAGTAAGAGAGAAAGGGCTTCCCAGGTGGTTCAGTGGGAAAGAATCTGCCTGCCAGTTCAGGAGACTTGAGAGATGTGTGTTCAATCCCTGGGTCGGGAAGATCCCCTGGAGATGGAAATGGCAACCCATTCCAGTATTCTTGCCTGGAGAATCCCATGGACAGAGGGGCCTGGTGGGCTACAGTCCATGGGGTTGCAAAGAGTTGGACATGACAGAGTTACTAAGCACAAACACACAGAAGAAGAGAAAACCCCATTCAGGTCTCTCACAATCATGGTTTCTCATAATTGAAATTATGATGTGACAGAACATTGCTTGCTGTCCAGATGCTTTTAAAACAAAAATGTGACTTCTACAATATTATCATGATGTAATTGGTATGAAATAGAGTTGGTATAGCTCTTAATAGTCACTAAGCACGCCCCTACAATTTAACTCGTTCAAGCCTAGAACAGAGATAACAAGCACAGACATTCTTACTGTGACCCTCATCTCAGATGCAGACACTGAGGTTCAGAGATGTCTACACTTAGTATGTGTCAGAGCTGCCCTCCTTTCGACCTACAAAAAGCCATTCTTTCCCACTTCACACCGTTATCCTCGATCAAAATTTTGTAAAACGACTCCTGATATGCAGCCCTGGGGCAAGTGAAGTTTCATGCCCGTTTACACAGTTGTTGTAAAGCTAAATCAATTGTGCTGGAAAGCCAGATTTAATTGTTCAGTCGCTAAGTCATGTCTGACTCTTTGTGGCCCCCTGGACTGCAGCACGCCAAGTTCCGCTGTCCTCCATCGTCTTCCAGAGTTTGCTCAAACTCATGTCCGTTGAGTCGGTGGTGCTATCTAACCATCTCATCCTCTGCCACTCCCTTCTCCTTTTGCCTTCAATCTTTCCCAGCATCAGGGTCTTTTCCTATGAGTCGGCTCTTCACATCAGGTGGCCAAAGTACTGGAGCTTCAGCATCAGTACTTCCAATGAATATTCAGGGTTGGCTTCCTTTAGGATTGGCTAGTTTGATCTCCTTGCTGTCCAAGGGACTCTCTAGAGTCTTCTCCAGCACCACAGTTTGAAAGCAGCATCAATTCTTCATCCCTCAGCCTTCTTTATGGTCCAATTCTCACATCTGTACTTGTCTTGGTGGCCCTGTATCCCTATATGGCATGGTTCATAGCCTCATTGAGTTACACAAGCCCCTTCCCCACAAGGCTGTGATTCACGACGGGGCTGGATACAATTGAATTCTTTAAAATGTGACAAGCACTCAGTGCACCTAAAAGAACTTGTCTTCCACATATAGAACTGAAAACGCCAGTCTGGGGACAGAGTTAGAGAATCCATGGCAGTTCTCTCTGGTTACAACAGGAGTCTTCTGCAAATCACAGAACCCCAGCCCCCAGCATCACTCCTACTGGGAGCAAGCAAGCCTGCGGCTCATGTTTCCTGACTGCTTGTTGAAACACGCGATTTATCTCTTGCTAAACACTGATTGACATTGGATTCACTTAAAGCATTGGATAATAGACACATCACAGAGCACACAGTATATCATTTCTGTGACTAAGCAGTATGTCCACAGATCTAGAATATTCTCCCATTTTCCTGACTTGCATTCTTCTCCCAAACAGAAAGCCTCTCTAGTGAGCTCTGTACATCCCTGAAGTCTCTCATCCTGGTCTTTTTTTTTTCTTTATTGTCTTTGGCTCAGTTCAGTGACTTCACAATGTTGCCGATCTGATTATTTACTAAACTGCTTCTTGAAAGGCAAACTGCCATGTTTACTTATAGGAAACAACTAGCAACAAAGTTCCCAAGTGAGTAGAAACCAGCCAAACACTCCTGAAGCTCCTGGTGGGGCCCTTCTCTATGTAGACACAGTGTTGCTTTTCTTGGGGTACCAGAAACAGTGATCTTTCTTCCTCATTCATTATTTACTTTTTCAAACATGTCCAAACCATTGTTATCTATCCATCCTCTTACAGGAACAGACCAAACATACTCTTTTGAGCCTAATCCGAAATGTGAGTTTAGAGTTTGGGACCTTGAACAATCCTTCCAGCTCTGAAGATGAGGGCCCACAGATAGGTGAAGGCACCTCTTTTGATTTCAAGTTGTTTAATCTAGAGAAAAAAAGAAATCAAAGGGATTCCTTCATCATTATACCCAAGCTCTGTAAAGCCGGC
The DNA here is from genome assembly GCA_935064755.1 of Tragelaphus eurycerus. NCBI lineage: Eukaryota > Metazoa > Chordata > Mammalia > Artiodactyla > Bovidae > Tragelaphus > Tragelaphus eurycerus. The sequence continues at coordinate 37,403,889 of CAKXYN010000007.1, read as the reverse complement.
CTTGCCCTTAGTAGCAATAATTTAAGATAGAAGAGGATGAATGAGCAGCCTCAGTGGTTCTTGAATGGAGAACCTCTCAGGGGATGTTTGCAATGACTAGAGATGTTTTTCATTATCTTGGCTGCCTTGAGTCTTAGTTTGCCACACGCTGGCCCTCTGTTGTGTCACGTGGGGTTAGTAGCCCTGTGGCATGTGGGATCTTAGTTCCCAGACCAGGGACTGAACCCACATCCCCTGCATTGCCAGGCAGATTCCCAACCACTGGACCACCAGGGAAGTCCCAAGGTATTTTGGAGGTGTTTTACATTATCTTGAGTGGACTTGGGAGCAGCTGCTATGCTGATGTAGCAGGTAGAGGCCAGGGATGTGGCTGGAGGCTGGGCATCCTACAGGGTAGGGGACAGCCCCCCCCCCCCAAAAAAAAAAGACTGTTGTCATGTGGGATTGATCACTTTCTGACCACTAACTCACCTGTGTCTGAACCACATGATTAGGAGAGTTTTCCCAATCCTGTTGCATGGAGAAAATGGATAGGCATGTGTGATTAGTTGCTCAGTCGTGTCTGACTCTTTGCAGTCCCATGGACTGTAGCTTACCAGGCTCCTCTGTCCATGGGATTCTCCAAGCAAGAGTACTGGCGTGGGTTGCCATGCCAGATATCCAGGTGATCTTCCTGACCCTGGGATCAAACCCAGGTCTCCTGCATTGCAGGTGGATTATTTGCCATTTGAGCCAAAATGGATAACGCATGTAGTGATGCTCATTCTCATTCTCTGGTCAGCTGTTGCTGAAGCTGAGGGAGAACTCAAGTGACAAGGGTGTCCTTACTCCGGGGCTGCACGTCCATCTGTCCCCTCACCGCCCCTCTTGGCCCTTTGACAAGACTGTGGGCAATGTGGGCTTGTGGAGGGTTTTCCAAAGACCTGTGCAATTGTAGACATTTTGATCTAATACATTTCTTCTCTTCATTTTCTGAACTGACTTGACTATGGATTAATGTTGTCTTTACTCTGGTTTTAAGGGCTTAAGAGCAACTGCAGTGGTTTAGAGGGTATTGGATGTCATCGAGGTGAGTAACCAGGACCATCATTAGATCTGACGTGTGTTCTATCTGCCCACTCTGCCTCAAATTGTAGGCTCCGTAATAACTAAATTTAACTTGGACATGTTCTCCAAAGTGTTTATATAACATGTTTTGACCAGCTCAGCCTAGCAGGAAGCCAGAAGAGAAAACCGTAAATAGATTTTAAAAGCTTTTCGATTCAGTGCAAACAGTAATCCACATTCAGGGTTAAACCTTGAAATTCCAGAAAGACTTAAAGGTTTTATAAGGTTTACCCACCCATTATGTTAACTTCTACCTTCTTTAGTAACTAACGTAATTGCTTTGAAAGACAATTCTTACAATGACTGGTTTGGTTTGGTTTTGTGTTTAACCAAGGTTTTGCCAAAATACATAGCTTATTTCACTAGCTCTCAAATATTTGCTGCCTTTTGGGGATAATATCTTTAAAACTGTATTAGATGACAATAAGCCAGCCAGAATACTATCTTAGGTGGGTAAGATCTCTCTGGTGGAGCTAATTTTATAGGACAGTGTGTGGCTATGGCTAAATTGCTTCAGTCGTGTCCGACTCTGTGCGACCCCATAGATGGCAGCCTACCAGGCTCCCTCATCCCTGGGATTCTCTGGGCAAGAACACTGGAGTGGGTTGCCATTTCCTTCTCCAGTGCATGAAAGTGAAAAGTGAAAGTGAAGTTGCTCAGTCGTGTCCGACCCTCAGCGACCCCATGGACTGCAGCCTTCCAGGCTCCTCTGTCCATGGGATTTTCCAGGCAAGAGTACTGGAGTGGGGTGCCATGGAAGTGTTTAAAATCCAGAGCCAGAGTGCAATGGCCTGGGTTGGAATCCAGCCTCCCCACTGGAGGGGAGGGGAGGAGTGTCATCATGTGACTCCATCTCTCAGCCTGTTCCCTTGTGTGTAACCGGGGACCCTCCTAGGCATCTGTCAGAAGTAAATTAATGAAGTCAGTGGTTCTCAGTGTTCGGTTCACAGTCTGGGGGCAGCATCGCGTGGGAACTTTTGGAAATGCAAACAGCCCCACCCAGACCCACCACCTCTGAAGCCCGTCTCAGTGGTTCTGATGCACACAGGAGTGTGAGAACCACCAAAGTAAGCCACATCAGAATAAGCACTCAGTAAATGTTAGCTCTTATCATCATCCAGTCTGTCAGCCTTCGCTTTTCTGTAGCATTTTATACTCCTGTCTGCTCATTTCTTTGAAAACATCTACTTCTGACACGCCCTGGCTTTCATACCCTCCTGGCTTTTAGTCAGGCACAAGGTGACTCACTCGGACTCCGCTCCGCCCTCACCCTCCTCCCTTCTGGCCCCAGGGACTCCCCTCCACCCTGCCCACCCCTCCCCCGGTCCGCCCTCCTCTTTCCTCTGTGAGTCCCGCACAGACCAGCTCTCTGCTCTCCCAGAGCCCACAATGATGTGAGGAAGGGCACGTGCCTTGGTGCCAGAGAACACGAGGACACATGGGGTTTCCTTTAGGTCCACAGGGGCCCCCCAACCTCTAGGATCTAATGCTGGATGATCTGAGGTGGAGCTAATGTAACAAGAAGAGAAATAAAGTGCACAATACATGTAATGCACTTGACTCATCCCCAGACCACAGCCCTCCCCACCTTCCATGGAGGGATTGTCTTCCACGAAACTGGTCCCCGGGCCGAAAAGGTTGGGGACCTCTGCTTAGGGGCACAATCTCCATCTTGTGGTTCGCACTGCCACACAGCTACAGGAGGAACCGCTCACATCACGTTCCATGTCATCCTGCTGGGTGTCCTCCTAAAGGGAACTGTTAGGACAAACAGAAGGGAGAGATGATGAACTCATAGCACCAAGAACAGCATTTTTGAAGAAGTGAGGGCCCCCTTACTCCTGCAGCAGAAAGGAAAAGTCTCCTTTGGGACTTGGACACCACATAGAAAGTCAAGAGGCAAGGTTATCCCAGGAGACTTCTGATGAAGAAGGCCTGGCAAGATCCCAACAGAAGTCCTGTCCTCACTCAGCTCCAACAGATCAACTTAACTGACAGGAAAAAGAAGAGCAAGCTTCCTTCTCAGGAGTACAGTTCAGAGAGGGGAGGGGAGAAGGACAAACACAGCCTCAGCCAGGTGACCTCGGTCACCATCAACAGTGGTAAATCATGCTGACCGCACATGCCCTTATTTTTATATGATGTGGTGGAACGGGCATTTTATGTCTGTGGTCTTCCTCCCAAAAACCACAGCCCTGGTCTAGTCTTGAGAGAAATATGCGATGATCCCAACACTGAGACCGACCACAAAATGCCTGGTCAGTGGTCTTCAGGGTGTCCAGGTCAGCAAAAATAAGGAACATCTGAGAATCTGTCAGACACCAAAAACTACTAAGGCGCCATAAGGACTAAACGTGATATGTCCTCTTCAGGGTCCTGGAACAGGGAAAGAAGACATTAGGAAAAACTAAGGAATAGTTTATGTAGTTTATGTATAAAGAATGGACTTTAGTAACAGTAAATCAACATTCATTTATTAACTGTGACAAATGTACTGTACAAAGGTTAAGATTTTCATGATAATGAAAACTAGGTGAGAGGCACATGGAAGTTTTTTCAATATCTTCATCAGTTCAGTCGCTCAGTCATGTCCGACTCTTTGCAATCCCATGGATGGCAGCACACCAGGCCTCCCTGTCTATCACCAACTCCTGGAGTTCACCCAAACTCATGTCCATGGAGTCAGTAATGCCATCCAACCATCTCATCCTCTGTTATCCCCTTCCTCTCCTGCCCTCAGTCTTTCCCAGCATCAGGGTCTTTTCAAATGAGTCAGCTCTTCACATGAGGTGGCCAAAGTATTGGAGTTTCAGCTTCAGCATCAGTCCTTCCAATGAACACTCAGGACTGATTTCCTTTAGGATGGATTGGATGGATCTCCTTGCAGTCCAAGGGACTCTCAAGAGTCTTCTCCAACACCACAGTTCAAAAGCATCAATTCTTCAGTGCTCAGCTTTTATTATTGTCCAACTCTCACATCCATACATGACCACTGGAAAAACCATAGTCTTGACTAGATGGAACTTTGTTGGCAAAGTAATGTCTCTGCTTTTCAATATGCTGTCTAGGTTGGTCATAACTTTCCTTCCAAGGAGTAAGCGTCTTTTAATTTCATGGCTGCAGTCACCATCTGCAGTGATTTTGGAGCCCCAAAAAATAAAGTCAGCCACTGTCTCCACTGTTTGCCCATCTATTTGCCAAGAAGTGATGGGAGTGGATGCCATGATCTTAGTTTTCTGAATTTTGAGCTTTAAGCCAACTTTTTCACTCTCCTTTTTCCCTTTAATCAAGAGGCTTTTTAGTTCTTCTTCACTTTCTGCCGTAAGGGTGATAGTTTTCCTTTAAATCGCAAATATTTCTAAGAGTTAACATTTAAAAACAAAACAGTAAGACTTGAGAGGATTCAGCCACTATGGAGAGCAGTATGGAGGGCCCTTGAAGACCTAAAGATAGAGCTACTATGTGATCCTGCAATCCCACTCCTGGGCACATATCTGGAGAAACCATAACTGGAAAAGATACTTGCATCCCAATGTTCACGGCAGCACTATTCACAATAGCAAGACTTAGAAGCAACCTAAATGTCCATCAACAGACAAATGGATAAAGAAGATATGGTACACATGTACAATGGAATACTACTCAGCCATGAAAAAGAAGGTAATAATGCCATCTGCAGCAACATGAATGGACCCTAAAGATGATCATACTAAATGAAGTCAGAAAGAGAAAGACAAATACCGTATGAAATCACTTACATGTGGAATCTAAAAAAAAAATTATACAAATGAACCTATTTACAAAACAGAAATAGACTCAGATGTGGAAAAACAAATATGCAATTCCCAACATGCTTGGGAAATGTGGGCTCCTCAGGCGCAGGTAGGAAGTTCCTTGACTTCCCTATGGCATCATGATAGTCCCAGTCACCTTTGCCACTGATGGTGTAACGGTAGGGATGATACTCACTCTGTTCAGTGATATGAGAACAGTGGATTGGAGGGTTGTTTGCTCACATTGTCTAATGGGGACAGGGTTTCAGTTTTGCAAGATGAAGAGTGTCCTGGGGACTGGCTGCACAACACTGTAAATATCCTTAGTGCTACTGTACACTGAAGATGGTTAAGATGGTAAATTTTATACTGTGTATTTTACCACAATTAATCCTTTAAAAATATTTATTGAGGGCTTCCTCTTGGTGTTCCAGTGGTTAAGAATTCACACTTTCAATGCAGGAGGGCTGGTTCCACCTCTGATCAGGGAACTAGATACCACATGACACAGAGCATGGCCAAAAAAAAAAAAATTTAATTAAAATATGTATATAGAGAGAGTCTTCCAATATATAAACACAGTGTATCTATTTGTTCAGGTAGTCTTTCATTTATCACAGCAATGTATTGTAGTTTTCAATGACCACATCTTACAGTATTTTGTTGCATTTATTGCTAGGCACTTCATGTTTTTGACATCACTGTAAACGGGATCATTTAAAGGCAGTTTTACTACTTTTTCTTAATTTGTATTTCTTCCTTCTTCCTTTTTTGATGATGTTGAGCTCAGATGGAGAGACAGACATCCTTGCTGTGTTTCTAGTCTTTGAGAGAAAATGTTCAGTCTTTCTCCATGAAGTATGTTGCTAACTCTAGGATTTTCATAGCTGAGCAGATTGAAAAAGTTCCCCTATATTCCTAGTTTGTTTAGAGTATTTCTTATTAGTGGATGTTGCCGCTGCTGCTAAGTCACTTCAGTCGTGTCCGACTCTGTGTGACCCCATAGATAGCAGCCCACCAGGCTCCCCTGTCCTTGGGATTCTTCAGGCAAGAACACTGGAGTGGGTTTCCCTTTCTTTCTCCAATGCATGAAAGTGAAAAGTGAAAGTGAAGTTGCTTAGTCATGTCCAACCTTCAGCGACCCCATGGACTGCAGCCTTCCAGGCTCCTCTGTCCATGGGATTTTCCAGGCAAGAGTACTGGAGTTGGGTGCCATAGTGGGTGTTCAGATCAGATCAGTCGCTCAGTCGTGTCCGACTCTTTGCTACCCCATGAACTGCAGCATGTCAGGCCTCCCTGTCCATCACCAACTCCCAGAGGTCACTCAGACTCATATTCATCGAGTCAGTGATACCATCCAGCCATCTCATCTTCTGTTGTCCCCTTCTCCTCCTGCCCCCAATCCCTCCCAGCATCAGAGTCTTCTCCAATGAGTCAACCCTTCGCATGAGGTGGCCAAAATACTGGAGTTTCAGCTTTAGCATCATTCCCTCCAAAGAAATCCCAGGGTTGATCTCCTTCAGAATGGACTGGTTGGATCTCTTTGCAGTCCAAGGGACTCTCAAGAGTCTTCTCCAACACCACAGTTCAAAAGCATCAATTCTTCGGCGCTCAGCCTTCTTCACAGTCCAGCTCTCACATCCATACATGACCACAGGAAAGACCATAGCCTTGACTAGACAAACCTTTGTTGGCAAAGTGATGTCTCTGCTTTTGAATATGTTATCTAGGTTGGTCATAACTTTCCTTCCAAGGAATAAGTGTCTTTTAATTTCATGGCTGCAGTCACCATCTGCAGTGATTTTGGAGCCCAGAAAAATAAAGTCTGACACTGTTTCCACTGTTTCTCCATCTATTTCCCATGTAGTGATGGGACCAGATGCCATGATCTTCGTTTTCTGAATGTTGAGCTTTAAGCCAACCTTTTCACTCTCCACTTTCACTTTCATCAAGAGGCTTTTGAGTTCCTCTTCACTTTCTGCCATAAGGGTGGTGTCATCTGCATATCTGAGGTTATTGATATTTCTCCCAGCAATCTTGATTCCAACTTGTGTTTCTTCCAGTCCAGCATTTCTCATGATGTACTCTGCATATAAGTTAAACAAACATAGTGGGTGTTAGATTTTGTCAAATCCTTTTCCTTGCATATACTGAGATTACCTGGTGTGTTATTATTGTTCAGTCACTCAGTTTCGTCCAACTCTTTGCTATCCCATGGACTGCAGCCAGGCTTCCCTGTCCTTCACTATCTCCCAGAGTTTGCTCAAGCTCATGTCCATTGAGTCAGTAATGCCATCCAACCATCTCTCACCCCTTCTCCTGTCCTCAATCTTTCCCAGCATCAGGGTCTTTTCCAATGAGGCAGCTGTTCACATCAGGTGGCTGAAGTATTGGAGCTTCAGCTTCAGCATCAGTCCTTCCAGTGAATATTCAGGGTTGATTTCCTTTAGGATTATCTGGTGGTCATGTGTATTCCATTAGTATAGTGACGTATCTTGATAATTTTTATATGTTAAGCCATCCTTAGAGCCCCAGCATGAAACCCAGTTGAATTTGATGCCCTATTCTCTTCATATCTTAATGGATTTGATTGGCCAACATGTGCTAAGGATTTCTTCCTCTATGTTCACAAAATATATTTGCAAAGGCTTTCCTTTCTTGTAATGTCATTTTCTAGATTTGGTATCTGGGCAATATATTATAAAATTAAGAAGTGTTCACTTCTCTGTTTTTTGTAAGATTGATAGAAAGAATCTGGGCAGAATCCAGCCATCCAAAACCATCTGAGTCTGAAATTTTATTTATTGAGTGACTTAACCTGAGATTAAAATATTTAATAAGTATAAGCCTGTACATATTTCCTACTGCCTCTTGAATCATATTGGTTTGTGTCTTTCAAGTAATTTGTCTATTTAATCTAAGATGTTAAATTCATTGTCATAAAATTGTTCATAATATCTCATTATTCTTTCAGTATATGTATGATGTGTATGACGACCCACTCTTATTCCCGATATTTGTGATTTGTGTCTTTTTTGTTAACCACTCTAACAATCACAGAAAACAGCTTCTGCTTGCACTGATTTTCTCTATTGTTTGGTTGATTCCTAATGTATTAATATGTGATCTGCCCTTGTTTTTCCCTTTCTTCTACTTTGGGTTTCATTTGTTCTTTTCTAGCCTATATAATGCCTCTAAATACTACTTAAACTGTCTTCTGCATTTACCTATACATTTTTCATTTCTGATGTTTTTCTCTCCTTTTAAGATTCAAGTTACTAGTATGATTTTACTTCATCCTAAGGAATTTCTTTTAACATTTCTTGCAATATAAGCTGGGGAAATGTCTTTCAAGATTGTTTGTCTGAAAATGACTTTCTTGCCTTTATTTTTGAAGAATATTTTCACTTGTTATAAACTTCTGTGCTCCCACTTTTCTTTCATCAATTTAAAGATGTCTTTCCATTGTTTTATGGCTTTTACTGGCTCTGAGAAGGATGGGACATTTCTAATTTTATTCTTATGTACATAATGTCTTTACCCCTCTGGGCTGCATTTAAAATTTTTTCTTCATCTTTAGCTAGCTAGCTATGCTGTGCTCAGTCATGTCCGACTCTTTGCAACCCCACGGACTGTAGCCCGTCAGGTTCCTCTGTCCATGGGATTTCCCAGGCAAGAACACTAGAGTGAGCTGCTGTGCCCTCCTCCAGGGGATCTTCATGACCCAGGGATTGAACCCACGTCTCCTGTGTCTCCTGCACTGGCAGGCGGGTTCTTTACCACTCACACCCCCTTCATCATTGGTTTTCAATAATTTGAGTGTGATGTTCCTTAGCATTTTTTTTCATGTTTTTGTCTGCTTGGAATTTATTGAACTTCTTGGATTATAGGTTTATAGTTTTCATAAATTCTGAAAAATTGTGACCATTATTTTAAAAATTTTTTTCTGCCCCCTTTTCCCTCAAATGACATGTTAAATCATTTTATATTTTCCTACATGGCACTAAAGCACTGTTCATTTTTGTTCAGCACCTTTTTTCCTCTCTATGCTTCAGTTTGGAGTTTCTATTGCTGTCTCTTTGATTTCACTAACTTTTTCCCTCTGCAGAGTTAAATCTGCTGTTAACCCCTTCAAGTGAGTTTTCTCTTTCCAGGTATTGCACTTTTCAACTCTACAAGTTATACAATATGCACTCTTCTGACTAAGTCCTTGCAGGTCTAAACCATGGAAGATGGTAGGTCTCACACTGATGGTTTCCCCTTCCTCTGGAAGCTCACTCTGTGCTCTCTGTGGTCCAGCATCTTCAAGCCATTGCTTCAAAAACCTTGTATCCGTTTCTTTCTCTTTCTTTTCTTTTTTAAAAAAAATATTTATTTATTTGGCTGCACAGGGTTGTAGTTGCAGCATGTGGGATCTAGTTCCCTGACTAGGGATTGAACCCGGGTCTCCTCCATTGGGAGTGCAGAGTCTTAGCCACTGGACCACCAGGGAAGTCCTTGTCCCCTTTTCTAGTTCTCCGTGGAAGGAGGAAGAAGAAGAAAGTGAAGAACTAAAGAGCTTCTTGATGAAAGGGAAAGAGGAGAGTGAAAAAGTTGGCTTCAAGCTCAACATTCAGAAAACGAAGATCATGGCATCCACTCCCATCACTCCATGGCAAATAGATGGGGAAATAATGGAAACAGTGACAGACTTAATTTTCTTGGGCTCCAAAATCACCACAGATGGTGATTGCAGCCATGAAATTAAGACGCTTGCTCCTTGGAAGAAAAGCTATGACCAACCTAGACAGCATACTAAAAAGCAAAGACATTACTTTGCCAACAAAGGTCTGTCTAGTCAAAGCTATGGTTTTTCCAGTAATTATGTACGGATGTGAGAGCTGGACTCTAAAGAAAGCTGAGTGCCAAAGAATTGATGCTTTTGAACTGTGGTGTTGGAGAAGACTCTTGAGAGTCCCTTGGACTGCAAGGAGATCCAACCAGTCCATCCTAAAGGAAATCAGTCCTGAGTGTTCATTGGAAGGACTGATGCTGAAGCTGAAGCTCCAGTACTTTGGCCACCTGATGCAAAGAACTGACCCATTGGAAAAGACCCTGATGCTGGGAAAGATTGAAGGCAGGAGGAGAAGGGGACGACAGAGGATGAGATGGTTGGATGGCATCACTGACGCGATGGACGTGAGTTTGAGCAAGCTCCGGGAGTTGGTAATGGACAGGGAGGTCTGTCGTGCTACAGTCCACAAGGTCGCAAAGAGTCGGACATGACTGAGTGACTAAACTGAACTGATGGCAGGAGGGCAAGTCCGTGACAATGATGACAACATGACTGAAAGTGGAAGTTGTTCATAAGCTTTTGACACACTACCTATATCACTTTCTCCCCTTTACTCTCTGTTTTCTTAGTTTTTCCTGCTAGCTCTTAAGTTCTGTAAGGTCAGGGAATTCAGGCTGTTTCCTTGCTGGTACTTCTCCATTACTTAAACTATACCATAAACATTGCTCATATTATTGAATCCACTATTTTTTTTCCTGCAATTTAAAGTACTTTAGCCAAGAAAGAATGGTACTATATTTGTCCCAGTAAATTCCAGCTTTGACCTGGCATATCAATGTTCACAATTATGAGTCCACATTCAGAGGTGTTTATGTAATATGACATCAGTCAGCATGTGAGATCTCACTAATTAGCAAAATGTATGTGAAAAATGGGCCCTTGCTGGTGAAATCAAAGGCATTCAGAATGTGGGGATGGGCTAGGGTATTTCAGAGGCATTCCTCACCCTCATAAGACATAAGAATTCAGTGAGCCTGTAGTCTGAACTCAGTGATGGTATGAGGCCTAATCTTTAAACAGTCTTGTCTCCAGCCATTTTTAGGCAAACATGCTTGCCTGACAGTGACTATGGAATGTTGTCATGCATTTTATGCAAAACACTAATCAGAGCACCCAGATGTACAGGGAGCTGGAATTTCATGTAGATTAGAGAGCCAGTTTTATGTCTACTTCCTAAACAGTATGGGCTGTGTTCATGGAAGGGGGTGGAAACTGAAGGGGCTTCACATCCAGCCAGGCCCAGGGTCCATATTACCACCTGTACCACAGGAAAGTGAGGTAGAGGTGAAAATTGTACTTCATGGATACAGGAAAAATGTCTTCTAAGATGAAAGGGCCATCCACAACTTCCTATGATATCCCCAACACAGGACACTGCTAGGCTTCTGCATTTCAGTTAAAATCTGAACCCTAACTTCTCCCAGGCCGAGCCTTCACCTCCAAGCTTGTTACCAACCTTCATTTGCTCACAAGTACCTAGTGCTCATTTCTCTCTGTCACCAGGTACAAGCTTCTTTCAGGTCAGGGCTATGTTTTATATCCTCTGGGTCTAAGACAACATTTGGCTCTTATTCAGTTCGGTTCAGTCGCTCAGTCGTGTCCGACTCTTTGCGACCCCATGAACTGCAGCACGCCCGGCCTCCCTGTCCATCACCAACTCCCAGAGGTCACTCAGACTCACATCCATCGAGTCAGTGAGGCCATCCAGCCATCTCATCCTCTGTCGTCCCCTTCTCCTCCTGCCCTCAATCCCTTCCAGCATCAGAGTCTTTTGCAATGAGTCAACTCTTCGCATGAGGTGGCCAAAGTACTAGAGTTTCAGCTTTAGCATCATTCCTTCCAAAGAAATCCCAGGGCTGATCTCCTTCAGAATGGACTGGTTGGATCTCTTTGCAGTCCAAGGGACTCTCAAGAGTCTTTTCCAACACCACAGCTCAAAAGCATCAATTCTTCAGCACTCAGCCTTCACAGTCCAACTCTCACATCCATACAAGACCACAGGAAAAACCATAGCCTTGACTAGATGGATCTTTGTTGGCAAAGTAATGTCTCTGCCTTTGAATATGCTATCTAGGTTGGTCATAACTTTTCTTCCAAGGAGTAAGCATCTTTCAATTTCATGGCTGCAGTCACCATCTGCAGTGATTTTGGAGCTCCAAAAATAAAGTCTGACACTGTTTCCTCTGTTTCTCCATCTATTTCCCATGAAGTGATGGGACCAGATGCCATGATCTTCGTTTTCTGAATGTTGAGCTTTAAGCCAACTTTTTCACTCTCCACCTTCAATTTCATCAAGAAGCTTTTTAATTCCTCTTCACTTTCTGCCATAAGGGTGGTGTCATCTGCATATCTGAGGTTATTGATATTTCTCCCAGCAATCTTGATTCCAGCTTGTGCTTCTTCCAGTCCAGCGTTTCTCATGATGTATTCTGCATATAAGTTAAATAAGCAGGGTGACAATATACAGCCTTGATGTACTCCTTTTCCTATTTGGAACCAGTCTGTTGTTCCATGTCCAGTTTAACTGTTGCTTCTTGACCTATTAAAAAACATTAATAAGTATTTTTAAACTAACTGTCTTTCTGGTCACCTTGAAAGCCAAGATGAAAGTCTTTTCCCAAATGTTTAAGAGGCCAAGAAAGATTCTTACCACTCTAAGATCAAGGACTAGTTCCTGTTGGAAAGTATTCCCTTCTCCAGGTACAGAATACAGCATCTTACAATAAACCCACCAGGAGAGAAAAGTAGGTCTCTAACTTCAAAGCTTTTCAGAGTGGGAGTCTTTTACACTTCCTATGGCAGATGCCATCAGAGCAGCCTGTCCAACGGTAGCTTCCAGCAGGAAAACTCCATGGAGAATTTCTCTGCATCTCACTCATAAACTTCAACAACTGCCTTAAGTAGCAGTGTCTGCTTGGGAAAGTTTGTCAATAACAAGTCGGGATTCTCTGGCCTGTATCAGGATGTTTCTATTTCACTTCTTAAGGTGACTTGGAGGGGCTGGATGTAATCTACAAAGCTCTACGGTCTAGGTAAAAATTCCTCAGAGAGCTCCCCTTTCCCTTCCACATTTCATGGTAATTATGACACTGAGCTGTGTTACTGCTTATGAGCAAAGATCTGAATTTCAGAAGTAGGAAATTTGGTCTTGAAGAAGACAGTATTATCTTCACAATCTTCCTATTGTGATTAAGCAAACATATTAGATTAAGCAAACACAATTCTAAGTAATACCCAATCTGTCTTTTTTTTTTTTTTTTTGAACAATGGAAATAGGACTAGTGTAATTTGTGGGTGGAATTGAGATACATCAATAAAAAATAAATCTGTGAAATAATACTAAAGAATTTATAGGGCTTCCCTGGTGGTCCAGTGGTTAAGAAGCCACCTTGCAATTCAGGGGAAATCAGTTTGATCCCTGGTCCTTGAAGATCCCACAAGGCCGCTGAGCAGCTAAGCCGATGTTTCACAACTATTGAGCCAGTACTCTCGAGCCCACAAGCCACAACTACTGAAGTCCGTGCTCCTAGAGTCTGTGCTCCACGAGAGAAGCCACCGCAATGAGAAGCTTGCACACGGCAACTAGAGAGTAGAGTAGCCCCCAGTCACCACAACTAGAGAAAACCTGCATCCAGCAATAAAGACCCTGCTGCTGCTACTGCTGCTAAGTCACTTCAGTCGTGTCCGACTCTGTGTGACCCCATAGACAGAAGCCCAACAGGCTCCCCCGTCCCTGGGATTCCCCAGGCAAGAACACTGGAGTGGGTTGCCATTTCCTTCTCCAATGCATGAAAGTGAAAAGTGAAAGTGAAGTCTCTCAATCGTGTCCGACTCTTAGCGACCCCATGGAGTGGAGCCTACCAGTGTAGCCAAAAATAATAAGCAAAAATATGTTTAAAATTATAGAGGAAAAATGGAGATAGCATAATACATAAGACATAGCTTGGAAAAGAGAGTACATGCTAGTCTACCCATCGAGCGAGAAATAGAATCAAGGGGCTCAAATTTGAGAATCAGGTCATTCCTGTAGAAATTAGTCATTTATTCATTCAGCCACTATTTACTGGCCATCTGCTATGCCGTATCCCCTGTAAGATGCTGAGAATTACCTGCAGTTACTAAAAGACATTGACCCAGTCCCTGAAGGAGAATTTAGGTCTCCCAATAGTAATAATGCTTTAAAGTTTCTCTGTTTCAATTGAATGTGTACATAGTCATGTCTCAGTGGGAATCTAGGTCAACTATTCCTCTCCCAATAGTGTTCCTGTTTTATAGCTCATCTATTTCAGTTGACATGCTTGACTGGCTCCAGTAAAGCCAACCAGAAGAAAGTAGAGACAGTCCATCAGCAGATGATAACAATAAAAAGTCCTTTCTGTTAACCACTCCCCTCATCCCCAGGTTAACTATCCCACATTTTATGACTGTTAAAAACTTGAAAGGCCAGCTTACGTAACTGTGAGCTTGAAATAACCTCAGTTACAATGAAAAGGAAAATCTTGAGTTGGGTCAAATGCTCCAGGGGTTTACATCCCAGAGTAGCAAAGAAATATTTTCTCTGCCGTCTGCCTCACCAAAGACGACAGCGGGACCGCGCAGAGCAGCATTTGTTAACAGGAGTAAGCTGATACTGTTGAGAGGGTCCAGAGCCCGGCATCCAGATGATCAAAGGAGCTGCTTGTGCATTAAGATCAAAAGCCTTGGCAGAGTGTAGACTGGCTGAGCAGTGGTGCGGGGAATGGATGTTGCCTGGGTGCACGATAAGAGCTCTACAAATATTTAAAAGGTGTTAACATCCCAGAAGGCAAGTCCTCATTTTGTTTCCTTGGGGGTGACATAATGTGAGAAATAGTAAAAGTAAAACTAAAGCAAGAACAAAGTACCCAGGATATCTGGAAATATGTCCTACAAATGACGATTTAAGTTTTTTGCAAAATGTCCAGCGTTGGCTCCATGATGCCCATAGCAGAAACGAACTGCGCAAAACTTCCCTTCCTTTCGAATGTTGTCTTTGTTACCTTGTTACCCATCATTTAAGACTTACTAATCCACCTTCCACCTGTTGCCAAAATTCTTTCATGTCCTTAAAGGTCCCATCAGTGACCTTGCACCTACTTTTTGATCAAATACAATTTATGTAGCCATGTCGTATAGACATCTACAAATAGGAAGCCTTTGGATGGTGGCCATCAAAGATGTAATCCCTAGGGTTTTATTTAGGAACTAGAAACAAGCTTGAGGGGACTGCTCTCAACAGAGAGGCTGGGGGACTTCTCTAAAGTGTACCAGTCTCATGACTGAGAGGAGAAAAAACCAGGTCTCACCAACATGGGGCTGAATCCCAGTCTATAGCAATTTTTTTGTTGTTATTGTTTAGTCACTAAGTCTTATCTGACACTTTTGTGACCTGCCCCCCCCCCCCCCGCTCCCCACCACGTAGCCCACCAGGCTCCTCTGTCCACAGGATTTCCCAGGCAGGAATGCTGGAGTGGGTTGCTATTTCCTTCTCCAAGGGATCTTCCCAATCCAGGGATTGAACCCGTATCTCCTGCATTGGCAGTTGGATTCTTTAACCCTGAACCACCTGAGGAAGCTCAGGAAAGGGTGGAAGCCCACGATAGTGGAAATACAAATGATCAATAAATATATGAAACATTGCCTAACTTCACTTGTAATTAATACAGAATGCAAAATAAGACAATGAGATACTACTTTTTACCTATCTAGTTGAAAAAAAGTGGAAAATACTGATAAAGTTCAGTGTGAAGCAAAGGTGAAGGCTGGAGTAAAGAGGTCATGTTTGTATGCTGCTGGTGATAATGCTAAACGATCCAACCTTTTTGGAGGGTACTGCAGTGATACCCTAAGACACTGACTGCATATCACTCGATCTAGCGATGTTCTAGGATTCTTTCCTAATGAAATATTAGCATGTGTTGGCAAAGGTATTAACTATGGTACCACTTACAATAACAGAATAATTAGGAATAACTTAATATCCACTAATAAGGAAACACCATGCAAGCATTCTGATACATTTAGTGTACAAAAGGTAAGTTTTAAAACAATAGAGAGAAGGATAGCATAACCATATTTTGCTTAAAAAAAATATGTATGTGTGTGCATGGTGTGTGCACAGTGTGGTGTGTGTGCACAGTGTGGTGTGTGTGCAGTGTGATGTGTGTGTGCAGCGTGTGTCGTGTGTACATTGTATGGTGTGTGCACAGTATGGCAGATGTCTGCGTGTAGTGTGTGTGGAGTAGGCATGCTATGGTGTGTGTGCACAGTGTGGTGTGTGTGTGCAGTGTGTGTGGTGTAGGCACGCTATGGTGTGTGTGCACAGTGTGGTGTGTGTGTGCATGCAGCATGTGTGGTGTGTACATTGTGTGGTGTGTGCACAGTATGGCAGGTGTCTGCGTGCAGTGTGTGTGGTGCAGGCATGGTGTGGTGCTGCACACGGTGTGTGTGCATGATGTACGTGTGCAGTGTGTGAACTTGCACAGACACACACTTGGAAGGGCTCCTGCAGAGCTGGCAGAGTCAGCCTGTGTAATAGGATTAGCATGGAAAGAAGGAAGGAGGGGAAGGAGTTCCTTTCCACTGGACACATTCAGTGTCCTTTGCATCTTTATTATAGATTCCTGTACTGATCTCTGAGTCATGTTTCTCTTTTCCTGCTAGACCTTTCAAGAGGAAATGGTGCAATTTCTATTCGAATTCCAGCACAAGAGACCTTTTTCTCAGGAACCTCATTTGAGGACAGTATCTTATTTTGCAATCTGCCCCCCACCACTTCCACCCCGCCAGTGTCAGAGACGTTCCCAATAAAGGGACTGATTGTCAGAGACATTTGTTCCCTAAAGCTTTGCTTGTAGATGTGATTATGAGATAAAGCAGGGCCCAGCATTTCCTGTATTAAATATCACACTGAAGTAGCACTTCAGATCCTCACCAGAAGGTTAAACAAACAGGAGAGGAAGAACAACCTCATCAGAAACCTACTTGCTACATGCCTTCTCCTTTCAGGGTTTGTCAGTAATGAAAAGTTTCTTGCTTTAATCATTTAAATCCATATAATTTTTATAAATAAGACTAAATCAGGATTATGGATGAAATGGATAATATCTTTTTACTTTGCTTTTGTGTACTTATTCAGTTTTTTAAAACAAATATATACTGTTTGTGTAATCAGGGAAAAAAAACAGCGCTTGAAATTTAACATTTTTAACAGGAGGACATATAAGCCTCCTGTGGGCATTTCTATAGTCCAAGAAGCCCCAGTAATTTACAGAGGCTATTAACACTTAGGTTGGCAGGACTCCCTACTTGTGAAAACTAAAGCAGGATTTTAGAAAGACATTTAATTAACAGAAAAATAGTGAAATAGTGTGATCTTGTAAAAGAACACAGCATTGGAGTCATACACTCCTGAGACTGATTTTAGCCATGTGACTGTGGAAGGCTGATATATCTTTTCAGCCCCTTGGTCTCCTGGCCTGTGAACTGAGGGAGTTGATTATGAACCTAGCAGAGGACAGGCTGAAGGGAGGTAGTTAACCAGGAGATGTTGCTAATAGCTCTGCAGAACACACATGGAAACAGAGAGTTCCACTGTGTCCCCAACCTCTCGGAGACCCCAAAGGAACTGTCAGATCATCAAGGCCTTTGAGGAGCGCTGGACACTTTTCTGCCTCTGATCGCAGACTCTCATCCTGGTGGTGTCCCGGGTGTACTGGGCCCCACAGTCCTTCACTTCTGATCTTTTAGCAGTAGGACTTCCTCCATCTTTCACTGGCTGTGAAAAATGGAGGTTTTTCTATATATCTAATATGTCTAATAGGTCTTTGCCATTCATCATGCCATGTGCATCCTTTCAGACCATACCCTTAGTCTTAGCACAAGAAGTTCTGTGACTTCTAGCATCTTCAGGCTTGTGCCTTCTCTCTAGGAAGCCTGTACCACCCCAAGATGGCAGACTTACAACACAAAGCTGACCCCAACCCCCAACACACAGACCACCTCTACTGTGTTCCCAGGATTCCTCCCTGTCTCTATTGTGACTCTTGCCCTCCACCATACCCTTGACTGGTGAAGGACTAGACATCCTTTGCTGACGGTGGGCATTCTGTCCCTCCAATAGGGAGGACTCACTCACTGTTTAGCTGTCCCAGTGTATGAAAATCCCTTTAATTGACTGAAATTTATGCACAATATATACACTTTCACTTCTTATTTCGGGAGAACCTTGTTAATCTTATGCATTCATCTAGAATGGTGAATCCTTAACCTCTAACATAAATGAAATAGCTCCCCTGAAAACTGTCATAATATGCTTTGGACTTTCTGATGGTATGATACTAAAATATCACAGTTCTTCAGTCGATAAAAGTTGTGTCTGACTCTTTATGACCTGTTGGACTGCAGCAAGCCAGGCTCCTCTGCTGCTGCTGCTAAGTCGCTTCAGTCCTGTCCGACTCTGTGCGATCCCATAGACAGCAGCCTGCCAGGCTCCGCCATCCCTGGGATTCTCCAGGCAAGAACACTGGAGTGGGTTGCCATTTCCTTCTCCAAAGCATGAAAGTGAAAGGTGAAAGTGAAGTCACTCAGTCATGTCTGACTCTTAGTGACCCCATGGACTGCAGCCTACCAGGCTCCTCTGTGCATGGGATTTTCCAAGCAAGAGTACTGGAGTGGGGTGCCATTGCCTTCTCTGTCCTCCACTATATCTGAGTTTGCCCAAATTCATGTCCATTGAGTCAGTGATGCTATTAACCATCTCATCCTCTGTCTCCCTCTTCTCCTCCTATACTCAATCTTTCCCAGCATCAGGATTTTTTCCAATGAATCAGATCTTCACATCAGGTGGCTAAAGTATTGGAGCTAGGGAATGACAAGCCACTCCAGTATTCTTGCCATGAGAACCCCATGAACAGTATGAAAATACTACAGTGGCAATTTTAAAAAATCCAAGTTGTCCATATTCAAAGCTATAAAACATGTTGTTTGCCAAAATGCAAAAATATCTTTTGACTTCAACATGAGAAATGCTTAGAAAAAGCAGAATACAGTGTGCTTTTCTCTTCCAAAGACAATTTTTTTCTCATCTGATACAGTCAGAAATGACTTTTTTTTTGACAACACTTTAAATAGCTGGGACTTAAGATGTGCTCCATACTTACTACATGCCAGTACTATTCTAAGATTGACAAAAACTCTAGGGAGTAGGTAATTTTATTGCCCCACGTTTTAAAGGAATCTGAAGTTTAAAGTGAATTATTGACATTCAGAATTTCATGTGGAAATACTGGAATTCAAGCCAGCACACCCTGGCATGAGCAACCATTCACTTAAGCAATGTGGCTCCAGCTAACACATTAGAAGGTGAAAAGTTGACTAGAACAGTTTCTTTTTGAAAAATTCCTTATATCTACTTCCAACAATGTATGCATCTCTTACTTGTATGGGTTTGATCCCGTGGTCAGGAAGACCCCCTGGGAAAGGAAATGGCAACCCCCGCCAATATTCTTGCCTGAAAAATCCCATGGACAGATTCTGGCAGGCTACAGTTCATGGGGTCGCAAGGAGTTGGACACAACTTGGCAGCTGAGAATGCACACATGCACACAATGATCTATGAAGCTGAAAAATAGAGACTAAACTCTGAGGCTCATACAACCTATAGGATATGATCTTAAATAAAGTTAGGAAAGATCTACAGTGTAGTCATTTTTCATAAATTAAAAATAGCAACTGCATAGTGTATGCTTTATTAGAAGGTAAGTTTATATCTGGGCTTCCCTGATGGCTCAGTTAGTAAAGAATCCACCTGCAATGCAAGAGACCCCGGTTCGATTCCTGTGTTGGGAAGATCTGCTGGAGAAGGGATAGGCTACCCACTCCAGTATTCTTGGGCTTCCCTTGTGGCTCAGCTGGTCAAGAATCTGCCTGCAATGTGAGAGATCTGGGTTGGATCCCTGGGTTGGGAAGATGCCCTGGAGAAGCAAAAGGCTACCCACTTGAGTATTCTGGCCTGGAGAATTCCATGGATTGTATAGGCCATGGGGTTGCAAAGAGTCGGACATAGCTGAGGGACTTTCACTTTATATCTAGGGAATAAAGAAAAACAATTTTACACAAACTTTCATAGAAAATGGAAGAGGATGAAGCACTGCCACCCATTTTATGAGGCTGGCATTACCAAACAAATACATCACAAGAAAAGAAAATGAGCAATCACTATCTTTCATGAACATAAATGCAATAAAACCCTGAATCCAGCAAAATATTAAAAAGCTCAGACAGTACAGCCAAGTCCTACAAATGCAAGACTGACCTCATCCAACGTTTAAAAATCAGTGTAATTCACCGTATAAACTGAAGAAAAACCATGCAGTCATCTCAATAGATGCACAGAAAAGTATGTCACAAAAGTAGCCATCCATTTATGATTTTAAAAAATGTATTAGAAAATTAAGGATAGAGGAGGCTTTCCTCAACCTGATGAGAAACAAAAGCTAGGACAAAAATCCTGACAGCGGCCATTGAACTTATTGCTGAAAGATGGATGGTTTCTCCTTGATACTAGGACAAAAGCAAGGATGTCTTCCCTGCTCCAATTCGACACCCTAACGGAAACCCTAGTAATGCAGGAAGGCAAGAAAAAGTGTAAGCACGAGTGGTTATCCATTTACTCTACCACTTTACTTTGCAATTCAGTTTTATTTTGCAGAACTACTCTATTACACTTCTTTTTTTAAAAAAATCTATCTTTTCCTGATTTTATACAGCAATTATCACCTGTGTGTTTTATGTCACCTACTTTATGCTAGCTCCTTTTTCAATTTCATTAAATATTTTGACTTTAGATCAGCGTTTCTTAAAGTAGACTTCTACTTTTCTTTATCTAAAATCGTACTTCCTCATGAAGTGAAAACCTCTCTCTCTCTCTGGTATTATTCTGAAGACATTCCTTACTGAATCTTTCTGTATGTTCTCAACATTCCATTAGCAATCTAATTTCCTCATGTATCATCATGTCCAGCTTTCAACAAAAGATCATAAGGGCTGTCAAAACGCAAGATAATGCACAGTCTCAAGAGACAAAGCAAGCTTCAGAACTAGACTCAGACATGATGCAGTTTTTAGGATTATCACATAGGAAATTTAAACTAACTGTAATTAATATGGGCTTCCCAGGTGGTGCTACTGGTAAAGATCTCACCTGCCAATGCAGGAGATGTAAGAGACATGGGTTCAATCAATGGATTGGGAAGACCCCTGGAGAAGGGCACAGCAACCCACTTCAGTATTTTTGCTTAGAGAATTCCATGGACAGAGAAGCCTGGTGGGCTCCAGCCCATAGGGTAGCAAAGAGTTGGACATGACTGAAGTGACTTAACACGTGATTAATATATTAAGGACTCTGATGGAAAAAGGAGATAAGAACAGATGTAAGCAGACAGAGGGAAACTCTAAAAGAGAAAGGGACTTTCCTGGTGGTCCAGTGGTTGAGAATCCATCTTGCAATGCAGGGGATGTGGTTCAATCCCTGGTTGGGGAACTAGGATTCCACATGCTGCAGAGCAACTAAGCCCACGTGCCACAACTGCTGAAGCCTGCACACCAGAGAGCCCAAGCACTGCAACAGAAGTCCCACAGGATGCCGTGAAGATCCCATTTGCTGCAACTAAGACCCCATGAAAGCCAAACAAATAAATATCTTAAAAATAAATTTAAAAATAAAACAGAAATGCTAGAAATCAAAAACTTTGTAACCAAAATGAAGAATGCCTTCAGTAGGCTCATCAATACACAGGACACAGTGAAGGAAACAATCAATGAATTTGAAGAAATATCAGTACAAACTTCCAAGTGAAAATGCAAAGAAAAAAATGAAGAAAATCTCGTGGGATGATTACAAAAGGCATAACTCACTAGTGATGAGAATGTCAGCAGAAGAAAGAAAGAAAGGAACAGGAGAAATATTTTGAATAAATAATAACCACTGAGAATTGCCCAAAATTAATGACAAACACCAAACCATAGATGCAGGAAACTCAGAATCTACCAGTCAGGATAAACACAAAAAAATCTACACGTAGGCATATCCTATTTAAACCACAGAAAACAAAAGACAAACTCTTGAAAGCCATCTAAAAACAAAAATCAAAGCAAAAACACTTTCCTTATCAAGAAACAAGGATAAGAATTGCATCAGATTCTTGATAAGAAACTATGAAAGCAAAAGGAGAGTGGGGTGAAATATTTAAAATGTTGAAAGGAAAAGCAAAAAATCATCAAAAAATTCTTCAGAGAAAAGGAAAGTTTCCAGGTGGCGCTAGTGATAAAGAATCCGCCTGCCAATGCAGGAGACCGTGGGTTTGATACCTGGATTGGGGAGATCCACTGGAGAAGAAAATGACTACCCACTCCAGTGTTCCTGCCTGGAGAATCCCATGGATAGAAGAGCCTTGAGGGCTACAGTCCATGGGGTCGCAAAGAGTCGGACATGACTTAAGTGACTTAGCATGCATATATGCACCTAGAGCTTGCAATACACATTTACAATTTCTTAGTCAACAGATTGAGAAGGAAGAAATTAAATTTTTTTCTGTTCACAGATGTTATGATTATTTATAGACAATCCCAAAGAATTGACCCAAATAAATGATGGAAAAATTCCTGGAACAAATAAGTGATAAGAGCAAGGTTGCAGGATATAATACACAAAACTCAATTACATTCCTATATACAACCACTGAACAATTGAACCTTGAAATTACAAACACAGTGTCATTTATCTTAACAACCTACCCCCCAAAACTAAAATATTTAGGTATAAAATATTTCATATTCCTCGTATTATATATACGAGGAAAAGTACAAAACTCTGATTAAAGAATTCAAAGAAGATCTAAATGAATGGAGAGGTATTCCAAGTCCTTCAATAGGGAGATCCACTGTTAAGATATCAGCTTTTCCCAGTGTGATCTAAAGGTTCAATGGACTCGCAATCAGGATTCTATGTATAACACAGGACATTGCATTTGTCAAAATCTATACACCCCTTTCGGAAAAGGCAATGGCACCCCACTCCAGTACTCTTGCCTGGAGAATCCCATGGATGGAGGAGCCTGGTGGGCTGCAGTCCATGGGGTCGCTAAGAGTCAGACACAACTGAGCGACTTCGCTTTCACTTTCCACTTTCATACATTGGAGAAGGAAATGGCAACCCACTCCAGTGTTCTTGCCTGGAGAGTCCCAGGGATGGGGGAGACTGGTGGCTGCCGTCTATAGGCACAGAGTCGGACACGACTGAAGTGACTTAGCATAGCATAGCATACACCTCCTTTGTACAACTCTGCAATGGCAGTGAAACTATTCCATCTGAAACAGGATACTATGCATTTGCTAAAATCTGTAAGAACTGTACAACACAATAAGTGACCTTTAGTGTGAAGTAGGCAATGGCACCCCACTCCAGTACTTTTGCCTGGAAAATCCCATGGATGGAGGAGCCTGGTGGGTTGCAGTCCATGGGGTCATGACTGAGCAACTTCACTTTCACTTTTCACTTTCATGCACTGGAGAAGGAAATGGCAACCCACTCCAGTGTTCTTGCCTGGAGAATCCCAGGGACGGCGGAGCCTGGTTGGCTGCCATCCTTGGAGTCACATAGAGTCAGACACGACTGAAGTGACTTAGCAGCAGCAGCAGTAGCAGGGACTTCAGTTAATAAAATATATCAGGTCTTCCCTGGTGGTCCAGTGGTTGAGAATCTGCCTTGCAATGTGGGGGACATTGGTTCAATCCCTGCTCTGGGAAGATCCCATGTGCCACAGAGCAGCTGAGCCCATGTGCCACAACTACTGAGCCCGTGCAGTGCCACTACTGAAGTCCACACTCCCAGAGCCTGTGCTCTGCAACCAGAGAAGCCACCACAGTGAGAAAAACCACACACGGCAACACAGAGGAGCCCCCGCTCGCCACAACTAGAGAAAGCCTGTGTGCAGCAATGAAGACCCACCACAGCCAACAAATAAATAAATCTCAAATAATAATGTATCAATACTGGTCCAGCCCCATGACACAGCCAGGTGGTAGAGACAGGACGTGAGGAGGAGAATAAGATATGCCGTCTACACAGGATGTGGCTCTAGGGATCAGAAATAAGACTTCAACTCAGTATTGTTCAACTGAATCATAACAGAGTGGGGGCTGACATATTTCTTATTGTCACAGCATATAACTTAATTTCTCAAATCTAAGATTCCCAGAAGAGAGAGAGGAAAGCTGTGCAGGGGGTCCCCTTCATGGAGCCCTGCAGAAGCAACCATGGTGTGGCCACATCTCCATATTGCAGGAGCCTCCGTGGGCACAGCCCTCGTGGGTTAAGTCAGGAGGTCAAGCCTCGTTCCAGGCGGCCTTCAGCCACACTCTGCTCCTGGTGACATAAGTCGTCCTAACCTTGCTTCCTGTCGTTTCACGTGTTGGGGGCTCTCAGCCACAAGAGAAACAATTCAAAATAATTCTCAGCCACTGGGTGAATAAACTCCTCCTTTGGAGATGATATCACATTGCTAGGCTTCCCTGGCGGCTCAGTGGTAAAGAATCCACCCGCAACACGGGAGACCTGGGTTCGGTCCCTGGTCGGGAAGATCTGGAGGAGGGCATGGCAACCCACTCCAGTATTCTTGCCTAGAGAATCCCATGGACAGAGGAGCCTGGTGGGTTACAGTCCATGGAGTTGCAAAGAATCAGACACAACTGGGCGTGCGCAGATCATTGCGTCATCATTGTCACATTTTTAGACGTACTCTGAACTACAGATCTTATTTGGTGAGGTTCGTGTAAACGGAGGATCACTTGAGTGGTTTTCACTGAAATTCCTGCTTTCAAATGCATCCTGCTAGGTTCCAGGGGAAGTGTCAGAATCCTGACCCAGCCCCTCACCTAATTTCCATTGGTGTTGAATTCTATCAATACATTAGGATTTTACATGCTTGTCCAAAGAGCCTCACAGAGCATCTGTGAGTGTCTAGGTATGGTCAGTTGCTCAGTCGTGTCTGACTCTTTGCAACCCCATGGACTGTATGTAGCCCTCCAGGCTCCTCTGTCCATGAAGTTTCCCAGGTAAGAACACTGGAGTGGGTTGCCATTTCCTCCTCAGAGGAATCTTCCTGATTGAACCTGCATCTCCTTTGCATCTAGGGCTTATAAATTACTATGCTGGTGTATCAGGAAACATAATTTCTGAGTGCTGCTTGGTGGAATATGGATTTCACAATAGGGGCAAGCCTGGGTTAACTCAGAGAAGAAATGAGTACATGGCCACTGGGAAATATTTTGTCCTTTTTGGTATTCTCTATGTGTTCTGTGGAGCCCAGGTAATGTTATGTGGAGTCCAAGTATCACAGGAGTTTTCCTGGTATACTTTTGAGAAGTCATAGGAAATCATACCTTGATCATATACTATCTAAGCTCTAAGCATCTTTGAGAAATGACCTGTGGGGGAGGAAAACTGTACAAGAAATGCTGGGGGAAGTGATTACTTAAATGTTAAATACTGAATTCAACTGTGGAAACCAAAAATTTTGCTATCAAAATTTGTTTGAGAATCTCAGACATCTGGAAATAAACATACCATAAACCACATTTTCAAAAATCACATGAGGAAAGAATTAGATGAAACTTATTAGGAAGAGGAGTATATAACGTATATAAATTAAATTCTATTGTCTTCTAAGTTTCACAAAAATATTTTTAACTGACTTCTAAAGGTTGGCAAGTTGCCATTAGAAAACAGAAAAATTTCCTTCAGGCCATAGAAGAGTGGCCTGGAATTCAGAAATGCACTGTATCCTGGATTGTAAGATGAAATTTTGAAATTATTCTCTATTTTGATAAATACTAAAAATAAACTTATTTTATTGAGTCTGCTGTTGTTCAGGAAGGATAGTCAGACAATTCTAAATAATATGTAATAAGTTTCAGGTTAAAACATGAATAAATAGACTAAATGTGGTGACTTTTAATGAGTTAGGAGTCCAAACTATGGGTTTAGGGGAAATGGCCCTAAAAGGCAAGGAACACAGCCTTCTTTATTTTTGGGAATTGTATTTTTTAATATTTATTTATTACATTTATTTAATTGACTGGGCCAGGCCTTAGTTATGTGGGATCTAGTTCCCCCATCAGGGGTCAAACCAGGTGCCATGCACTGGGACCCCTGGACCAACAGGTAAGTCCTTCTTTTGTGAATTTTAAATACTCGATAGGTATTAATGAATTACACCTATCTAAGAAGTACAGGTAGTTTTGAAATCTAATTTTCTGAATCTTAAACTAAGATCAAGACTATGTCGGGCCCAGTGGCTTAAGTGAGAGGGTGAGAGATATCAAAATACTGGATAACTTAGTTATCTGCTCATTAATGACTTTGATTAAAGGGCCGGTGATTAATATTGGCAACGTCTAATAATTTAAGTTTCAAGGAAAAGACAGGTTACTCAAAATCCGTAAGGACTGGTCAAGGGGAAGGCCGGAACAGCCTTTGAAGAGAGAGGTCACCTTCTCCCTCGGGGTCCCCACTGCTTCTCGGAACCATCCTGGAGACTGGACGCCGGCTCTGCCGGACGCGCCGCGGGCAGATAAAGGCTGTGTCTCTGGCAGCCAGGACGGCTCGGGGGTCCGCTCCCCACGGAGTGGCCCCGCAGCAGCGTCCAGGAGTTGCAGCCGGGGCCGCGGGCGCGCAGCGCGATCGGAGGCCGCTGCCCTGCCCCCGGGCGCGCTCCCCGCGGGCTGCCGTCCTGCCAGGAGGCGGTGAGGTCATGGGACCCGCGGCTCCTCGAGATGAAAGGGCCCCGGCGCGGCCGGCTGGCACCAGGCGAGGCTCCCAGCGCGCAGCCCGGGCGCAGCGTGGGGGCCCGAGCGCCGCGGGCCCAGACTCTCAGCCCGGGCCGGGGGGCACCGCGGGGGCCTCCTGGGTGCCAGGGAAGAGGAGAACGACGGGATCCAGGTCAAACAAAAGAATCCGAGGGCGGGGAGGCGCGGGGGCGGCTACCTGCTTGAAAGGAGCGTTCCTAGAGCCCTGCGCGCGCGCACACACACACACACACACACACACACACGCACACATGCACACAGCCACTTGGCCTGCCTTTGATGTGCGGCAACTGATCACCGATCAGATTACGGGCATTTCATCTCCCTGCTCGTCTGCCTTTGATCTGCAGGCTTCATTTTCTTTTCCCGGGTTGGAGGTTTCGTCTGGGCTTGTGCCGACATACATTTTTGGGAAGGTACAAGCGTTGGGCGCAGAAGGGCTGCCAAGGAGAAACTCAGTTGCCGAAAAGGGTGGTGAGTCCTTGGAAAGACTTCAGCACGTTGAAGGTACAGCGATTTCTGTTTGTTGTGGCTTCCGATGTACTTTTCCTGAGTGTTCTCAGAAAAGAGGGTTTTAGTCTGGGGGCCACGAGCATTTCCGTCCTTGAGTACTCTGTGTGTGTGTGGATGAAAGGAAATCCGATACTCCGGGGTCGGTTTGGTAGTTTGTACAAAGGGTTTGCAATCTGCCGCGCACATTTTACTTGGAAATGAGTTGTTCCAACAGGACCGAAGAGGAGGGAGCTAACTTGAGCCGGCTCCCCCGCCGCTGCAGAGCCCGAGGTCTGCAGGCTGTAATTGCTCTAAGTATTTACAAGTTGCTTTACTCAGTAAACAGGCGGAGGGACTCCATGGATGCCAATGCTTTCCTGTTTTCTCATAGAAAAGAACACTGCATCTCTGGTAATACTGTTTCTTTATTTATTCTCTCACCTCCAAGACGCCGGCCTAAGAAATACATTTCCTTATGCAGTATGTCCCCTCCAAGGAAGCACTGGAGAGCCATTCAAGTACAATTAAAGCCCTTTTCTGGGTAAAACTTAAAAACTGTCAGACAGGGAGGGCTAGGTTGTGCTGAGTTTGGTTTAAAAAGAAATCCTCTGGTGATCTTCTGAAACCTTTGCACAAGCCTCAAGTGCAGACACATCCCAGAGGTTAATATTCTTAAACTGACATGTACTTTTAATGCAGTGACAGCTGTTGTGAGTTAAAATTTGCCAACTGTTTATGAAAACTGGGTGATCAACAGTTACGATGTTACACAGTTTTTAGTCCCATTTTCCCTTTAGTTTATGCTCAGTATGGCAAAACCAAAGTATATGGCTATGCCGAATTTGTAAGTTAACTTGTCAATTCAATGATCACGCGTGCACAGTGGCAATGTAAGAGCACTGTTTTCATATTCGCTCATTTTAATGTTTTGGTCTTAGTTTTACTTGGGTAGAGTAGGTATCATCACGGTAGTCTATTTAATACCAGCCGAACCACAAAGCAAGTATGTGATGAGATCAGTTATTTTTTAGTCAGAAATTCTGTTGAGACCGGAAGGGCCTAATGAGCCTCATTTCATGTGTAATTAATTTTTCAGAGCCAATTAATTAAATTACTTTCTAAATTTTCCTCTTGATATTTGAAGGAGCATAATTAGCGTTGTTTACTTAATTTTAATACTGATAGCTGTTAAGTGGAGATTATTTAAAACCATACCAAACTGACTTTATTTTTAAGATGTATCAGTAAGAATTTAAAAGATTTAACTCCTGTTTTTAGTCATGCCAAGAGAGGCATTTAAATTTTTGTTTTACTGACAATGTGACAAAGCATGTTCACGAAATCCTGAATGATCAGCTTAGGTTGATTTTTTTTTTTTCATTTGTTTGCTGAAAAAGTCCTCTTTACATCACACCGCAGCAATAATGTTCACAATAGTTAGGATAAAACAATAATTAGGATAAAGAAAATTAAACTTTAAAAATAATGACTAAAGAGAAGATGCCTAAAGAAATAGTGTGCTTAAGAACTCAGTCATTTAGTTCAGATTTGGGACTTAAAATTTTTTTAATGACTATTATTCTGCTACTAGGCTCATTCTAACAAACACACTTTTTCAACAGAAAACAAAAGGGAGAATTAGCAATTATCTGATTAATTTAGGCCTTGCAGAGAGCTTGCTTGGGCAAGTCAAGTCATTGAAAATCCACTTTAGGGTCTGAATTAATTCAGGGAATTGTTTACATCTTGTGTCTTGGTTGAGAAAAGAAGCAGATTGTATTTGATTTTAAAAGAAGGCTGCCTATTGCTAAATGTACAGGTACAGTCTTACAAGTCATCTCTGAACTGATTGCTTTATGTTGATTCTGACTGTGATTTAAATCGGTAAGATTTCCACTGAAGAAAACCCTTACATTACATTCTTCAAAGCCCTTTCCTATCTGATGCTTCAATGGCAGCTTTGTTACTGCAGAAACTCCAAGACTTCAAAAGACTTATTTCTAGTCCTGATTCTCTCACTGAGCAGCTATGTGACCTTAAGGGATTCACTTCACTGCCCAGTGTTCTCATGTGGGGAATGAGGGAGTGGACCAGATCGTCCTCCTGCAATAAGCAGGCTGGAATTTTTATAGCTATTGTACTGATGAGGAAGCTAGGACTATGGAAAAGTCACTTGACTTTCTTAATTAAGTTACGTGGCCAGTTTTCCAAGTCTTGGTCCTGAGTCCTTCCCAGTTCACCATGGATATTTTCCAACACCTGCTAAAACAAATGCACTGCTGACTGGAGAACAGGGTTAGTTTGAAGATCAAGATAACCACTTCCTTCTGCTGTGAAGTTTTTGTTTCCATGAGATATGTGTCAGTCAACTGGACCAGTCCTCTGATTTCCCAATTGCTGTTGCTTCTGTGTTTCTAAGCAGTCTGAACACAATCACTCCTACACATAATTTACCAGAACATTTAAAGTAATTTTCACAAAAATGTAATATATCTATGCAGTGTGGAATTATATATACTTGTGTATGTGTAGATACAGGTGGGCATATATATTATGCACATATTTTGACATTATATGCACATTCTTTTTGTGTTTCCAAGGAATTGATACTTTCTTGGAGGATGTCAGTGAAAAGTGAAAAGTTTGATGTAATAGTTCACTAAAGGTTGTTATTCCTCCCTGGAGAGTCCCAGTGGGATTCTGTGAGATTTCAGTTTACAGATTCAATATGGGCTTGTATATGATATATATTTCATATTACATTTGATTGTATTAAGAATTCTTGAGCAAGTTTTCACTAACTCTTTCTGGGATTTTTTTCTTGGTAAAAAAAGAATATATCTCTTGTGAATAAATTTATTTATTGACTATAAATTTTTCACATATACACTGATCTCAAGGCCAAATAGCTATCTCTCATGTGTTATCACCCTCATAAAGATTTCATATAAAGCTTTACAGATTATTACTTAGTAACATTCACTAGCATTTATTAATGCACTCGTTATTAATTCACTCATATCTATGGAGTTCTTGTGTGTCAGGCACTCTGACAGTATTTTTAGGGCACCATCTCATTTCCAGCAATTAATTTTGTCACTGCAATTATACAGATGAGAAAAGTGAATCTCAGAGGGATTAAATATGAAGTGCAAGCTCACAGGACTAATTAAGTGCACCACTGGAGTCTGATTCCAGTGGTTCTTTTGTTTTAGGGCTGGGCAGTTAATTCTGTTATAAGAATTGCATGGAGCTGAACTTGACTGTTAACACACATTACAGCCAAAATTTTAGGAGCGGAATGGGCTTTTAAAAAATTTTTGTTTGGTATATTTTATGAAAGTTATTAAAATTTTTTGATCAAGTTTTCCATCATTGGCCTAGAATCTTCAACTATAAAGGACCTCGGAATCTAAGTCATTCTTTCTCTGCTTCAGGACTGGACCACACTCATGCATCCATCATTGGTGTGGTTGGTCAGACTCTCTGTGATAGCAGGGCCAGTCCAGGACATCCTGGAAACTTTCAGAAACTAGTGCACCATTAAGGAGTGATTCTTTAACATGTTGTCAGCACTACTTAGAGGAATGGGCTATGAAAGGGGGCGTGAGGAGGCTCCCTGGTGGCCATGCTCCCTCAGGTCCACTCACTGGCTGAAATCACCACTCCAGCCTGACCATCTCTCACATCCTTGCTTGCAAAGTACTTGAGCATCATCCATTGTGACTTAACCCTGCCCTTTGATGAGGGGGCAGAGGGAGATAACATGGGGTTCTGAGTGACTTGATCAGACCGATTCTTCAACACAACCTGCTCCCTCTCTGAGAAGCATTCTGAGAAGTACAGCTTTCTCCATCCTGTCAGTGGCGCTCAGGACTTAGTCAGCCCTACAGCCTAGCCTTGGGGGCTGCTGCCCAGTAAGCCTGCTTCTTCATCCCACCATGTACAGAGGAGTCAGTCCCCTGTGTGTTTTTTTTGGGAAGCAGAAAAGGAGCATCATGGCCTGTTTCTTCTCTCAATAAACACAGAAGAAGATTTTGACCAACGTGGTGTCATAAACTCACCAGGATCAGTGCACCTGCTGCAACTTATAGCAATTTTGCACGATAGATGTCATGAGTTTGACATTATATCAACTGAATAAATACCCTCCTTGGCCTGTGTTAGTCGCTCAATCATGTCCAACTCTTTGTGACCCTATGGACTATAGCCCACCAGGCTCCTCTGTCCTTGGGATTTCCCAGGCAAGAACACTGGAGTGGGTTGTCATTCCCTTCTCCAGAGAATCTTCCCGATCCAGGAATCAAACCTGGCTCTCCTGCATTGCAGGCAGATTCTTTACCATCTGAGCCCCCAGGGAAGACCTAAGCCACATGTATTAATTTATGCATTCTTGGTATGGTGATGATTATATTAGGAGTCAGGAAGCCTGGATTTTGGATTCTGCTTTGTTATTAACTTGATGTGTGACCGTGGACAAGTTGCACCCTGTCAGGCCCCTGCCCTACACAGATGGTCTGACATCAATGGTCAGCAATGAGTGCTGGGAATTACCTAAATATTTGGGTCTTGGTTATATTCCCCATTATTTTCCTAACTGTATTTGGCAAACTTTGTAACTCTTTAAGATTCTTACCCCTATTTGTTCATTCATTCAACAAATTTTTAATGAGTACCTACTATGTGCCAGGCACTGTGAAGGAACAGAGAGAATTCATGATTCTCATGTGACTTGCATTCTGTTCCTTTCCCCCATGAAATAGTGTTTTATGCTGGAAATTACTTGAAAGTCAAGCAGTTTTCCATTAACTTTTATTCCAGTGAGCTAGCTTATCACGGAAACTATTTTCCCAAGAGGTTTGTTAACTTCATTGGTTCAACTTTTTAGGAACATATTCTAAACAAATACACTTCAAATCAGCCTAGCTATTGCTAAAACTAGCTTCAGAAAGCCAACTCTTAACATAATCTTTAAAACTACACCTCTACTAAAATCCTCGTAAGAATTTGGCTCTTTCAGGGGATTGCTTAGTGGTCTAGTAGTTAAGTCTCTGGACTTTCACTGCCATGGACCAGGGTTTGATCACTAGTCCCAGGGAACTAAGATCTCTCAATCCCCAGTAGCCAAAAAGAAAAAAAGAAGAATTTGGTTTTGTCAGTAACATTTCAATTCACTAATAACAACAAATGTGGGACTTTCCTGGGCTTCCCAGATGGCTCAGTGGTGAAGAATCCTGCCAATGCTGGAGACACAGTTTCAATCCCTGGATTGGGAAGATTCCCTGGAGAAGAGACTGGCTACCCACTCCAGTATTCTTGCCTGGAGAATCCCATGAAGAGAGGATGCTGGTGGGCTACTGTCCACAGGGTCCCAAAAAGTCGCATTGAGCAACTGAGAACACATGCATGTGGAACTTCCCTGCACTCCAGTGGTTAAGATTCCACACTTCCACTGAGGGGATGTGGGTTCCATCCCTTTGGCATCTAAGACTCCAGATGTCAAAAAGTTCAAACAAAAAGAGTTAAATGCACTCAATAGGCACAGTGCAGCCATTCAGTGCTCCTCACTGTCAAGCACCATTTGGGTTATCACAGATCTATGATGCTTGGCACTGTGTGCCTGACAAAAGGCTGCCATTTAGTGAGCACTCGGAGAAGGCAATGGCTCCCCACTTCAGTACTCCTGCCTGGAAAATCCCATGGACTGGAGGAGCCTGGTAGGCTGCAGACCATGGGGTCCCTGAGGGTTGGACACGACTGAGCGACTTCACTTTCACTTTTCACTTTCATGCATTGGAGAAGGAAATGGCAACCTACTCCAGTGTTCTTGCCTGGAGAATCCCAGGGACGGGGGAGCCTGGTGAGCTGCTGTCTATGGGGTCGCACAGAGTCGGACACGACTGAAGTGACTTTAGCAGCAGCAGCAGCAGTAGTGAGCACTGACGGTGTGCCAGACACTGGGCTGAGCTCTCTGCATCCCTTATCTTACTGAACAATGACCAATGGAACAATGCCTTTCACAGTTAAAGAAGCAGAAGTTTGGGGAGGTCAAGTAAGTTTTCCAAGGGCATACAGCTAGTGAGTGGCGATTTAGCATCCAAGGCCAGAATGTGCAATGCCAGCTGCCGTGTGTGTGCATCAGACCTGTCCATGGAGAGTTAGTGGGCTCAAGGGAAACTCAGCCACACACATGTGAGATGGTGCAAAATGTCTGAACGAAGTAATGTGCTACTGTCTCAAGCAGAAAGGGAGGCCAGAAGGAAACAAAGGAGTTCCTGGGCTGGCAGACTAAATTCCTCTCAGAAAACACTGAACATTCATGTGAACGTTCGATACTATCAAAGGTGTACGTTTGAGCAAAATATGCTGCTTCTTGAAAGTAGAACATCTTTTAACTCCTTGAGGAAGAAAGCTAACTCACAGAAACAGGGCAGGAGGGAGAATGTGGCAAGTGCTGTCCTTGTCTTAAGAAGGCCTCAGACCTTAGGGAGACTCATAGAGCTGTGGCTTCTGGCGTGCGAAGGAGTCAGGTGAGGGAAAGAGGTGAGCATGAAGCGGAAGCTTGGGGAGCAGAGGAAGGGCAAGTTCAGGGCACACTGGAGGCAAGGCATGCAGACCAGTTTGGCCGGAATATGAAGTGGTCAGTGTAGAGGGAGGAAAGATAAGGCTGAAGATGTGGGTGGAACCCAAACATGGAAATCCCTGACTGCTAATTTAAAGGATGGAGAAGCCATTCTTCACAGTGAAGAATCCATGTAAATCTTTTCACTGGTCAGTGATCACGATGTAAGGCAGGAGGAAGACAGATGGGCTGGACAGGGTAGCGGGGAGGGAGGTTTGAAAAGGCAGGGCATTCAGGCGAAAGGTGCGGAGGGCCTGCACTGTGGTTGAGGTGATGGGGTTAAGAGAGAAAGAGGGAAAAGGGTGAATGTGTGAGACCTCACAAAGAAGCAGCAATAAGTCAGCTTAAGGATGGTAGATGGAGGATCCCCTGTGTGCTAAGCTCTGGGCTGCTAAGAAAATAAGAGGTACCCTCGGGGAGGTGGGGTCCAGTTAGACAAACAGGTGACTTCCATCTAAGAGGGAGCTTGTGAGTGAAGTTCAGGGAGTGTTGTGGTCCCAGATCACAGCTGACAGGTAGGTTTGGGAAATGCAGGCTCACCTTGAGTTTCAGGTGTAATGTGTGCATGCATGCTAAGGCGCTTCAATCGTGTCCAGCTCTTTGTGACCCCATGGACTGTAGCCCTGGAGAATTCTCCATCCATGGGATTCTCTAGGCAAGAGTACTGGAGTGGGTTGTCATTCCCTTTTCCAGAGAATTTTCCCGACCCGGGGATCGAACCGGCATCACTTATGTCTCCTGCATTGGCAGGCAGGTTCTTTATAGCGCCACACGGAAAGTCCTCAAATAGGATAGGGTATATCATTTGTAAATGATTAAAAGTAAATTATTATTGCAGTTTCTATTCCGGCCATGACACAACCTTGAGGTTGACACTGGAAGGATATTTTTTAAGTGTTTTTCACAACTGCCTAGTATTGCACTGGGCATTCTCAGTGTGGGGTCATGTGTATCGGTAACTGTAGCAACGTATTCAATCTACAAACACTTATTGAAGGCTATGGGGAAGGCAATGGCACCCCACCCCAGTACTCTTGCCTGGAAAATCCCATGGATGGAGGAGCCTGGTAGGCTCCAGTCCATGGGGTCGCACAGAGTCGGACACGACTGAAGTGACTTAGCAGCAGCAGCAGCAGCAGCAGCATGGGCCTTGGGGTACAGAAAGGAAACATAGGATTTGGTTCCATTCAAAGGAACGTAAAGTTTTGCCAGGGAATCAAAGCCAACAAAGGGAGCAGTGCGCTCCTCTGCACCAACACAACGCATGTGCGGCATCTTGGGCTGGAGAGAAGTTTGTCCACTTACTCACTGGCCAGATGACGATAATTGCTTACATTTCTATAGCATTCTACTGCGGAAAAACTAACTTTTTCTGTACTTGGTCCTTTTACTCTGTCCACCAAAGGTGCGGAGTGGGCACCTGAGCTCCGCTTAAGTGTGCAAAGTGAAGTTTTGACACCATCCGTTCACGAGATGCGTGTGGAGGCCTGGATGCCCCGAGCTTGGACCAGACCGCGCTGGGCCTATGGGTGCATCCGGCCCTCTGGAAACCAGTGCCCCGTGGACTCTCCGGGAAAAGCCTCTGTGAGTGGGGAGGAGCCCGGTGGGCCAGGTCCTGGTGATCTAGACCCACTGCACTAGTGTCACATGGCTTCCCGAGCCTTTCCTGGCCCAGAGGCGGGCGCGGGGTAGGTGATGAGCAGCGCAGAGGCACGAAGCCTGGAAGCAGGTCCAGGTGGACACGAGGGTGCCACTCTAGCCACAGGCAGTGACACAGCCCCGCTCTTGGCAGTCCGTATGAGCACTCTCCACCCTGCCTAGGCCCGCCTGCGGGATGCAGTCAACAGCTCCCGCAGCCCCGGGGGGGCCAAGGGCGGCTCAGCTGCGGCCTAAGGTGCCCGGGGCCGGTGGGGACAGCCCGGAGCCCACGGGGTGTGCGGTGCCTCTGCTGTGGGCGGGGCCGAGAGGTGGGCGGGGCTGCGTTGTAGGGCGGGCCGTGGGGTGGGCGGGGCTCAGACGTGGGCAGGGCAAGCGGTGGCGCCGCCGGGAGCCTGAGGGCCGGAGGGGACGTGGGCGGGAATCCTGGTGGGCGGGGCCCAGGGTGGGCGGGGCCTGGAGGCTGTGGCGGTTGCCGGGCTACCCCGGAGCTCAGGGCCGCGGCGCGGTGCAGTGCAGGGAGCGCGCGTGAGGAGCGGACCCCTGCCCAGCTCCGTGCCGCGTGCCGCGCGCCCCTGAGCCTCCGATCGCTGTCTGGACCTGCGGGGTAGCCTCCACGCACCGGGGAAGGTAGGTGCCTGCAGCCCACCCGGCCACGCCACGCGGCTGTCCCAGCCCTCTTCCCCGCAGATCCCCGCGAAACGCGCGCTGAGGGGAGGCGGCCGCGGGTGGAGGCAGGAGGAGGTGCCAGCCTGGGCTGCCGTGCGCAGGGCAGGGGTCGGGAGGACAGGGCCAGCGGAGGCGACCCCCGGGGAGGGCTAACGGCGTGGGGCACGGAGATGCTGGAGCTGGGGGAACCCGCGTGGGCGACCGGACGGAGCTCGCTGACCTTCTGTGCAAGGATCTAGTCAACAGAATGCTGCGCGCAGGCGAAGGTGTGTGTGCGTGCAAGTGTGTGCTCGCCCGGCCTGGACCGAGCGCTGCAGCCCTCCCGGCGGGAAGCGGTCTGCAGGCCGGCGGGCCCTGTGAGAGCCCGGGAGGAAGGAGGCGCCGGCACGGTGATGCACAGGGCCGCTCTCGCAGCCTTGGTCAGGGGTCTCCTGCCATTCGATAGCATAGAGATGTAGCTCATTCCCTCTTGAGGAGGAAGTTTGCAAGCACCCAGCTGAAGCGATATGTTTCGTTGGTAGAGAGCTATGCGTCACACCTACAGTTACCACTGTAGGAAATGCATGTCACTTGTTTGGTTTTTTTTTTTTTTTTTCATTTAAAAAAGGACTCAGTTTGCAGACAAACAAGACCATTAGCCATGTTTGGTATTTCTTTAACTGAAATAGTTTAACTCAAACTATGAATGGGTGGCTTTTACTTCAGTGACAGTTTTCCTTTACTGTTTACAATAGAAGACAATTTCTTTATATAAACAGGAAACAGTTACTGTTAAACATGACTTGGGCAAACAGAAGAATTTATTTTGATGTGTTGTCATTTCATGATCAGATACCTATATGCAAAGGAGAAGATTATATTGCATTAGTTCAGGATTTACTCCCTATGTTTTCTGTTGTACAGCTTCACCTTAGGCGTCTTTGCCATGCTTCTTTCATGTAGTTTAAAAACATGTCTTATTTCAAGCACTTTATCATCTAATTTAAAGATGTGTAACTAGAGGGCGTGAAGATAGAGTCCTACCCTGGAAGACAGTGTTTGACAGTTATCATTCACAGAGATGTCAGTACTTGAAAAGAGTTTTTCTTCACATAATATTTATCAAGTCCTGGCAGTAATACAAAACAGAAACACAGTTTCATTTTGAAAATACTCCCTCGGCATGAATACATGGTGCTTTATCTTGAGCTCTATGTTTGTTTCTTTTTAACCCTTGTGTCTCATGAGGTCTACTTTGTTATGGAGGCCAGGTGTCTTTATGGACTTTGGAATTTTTTCCATACTAAGTGCTGACTCTGGGATGTTGTGTTAGCGTTTTCTAGGACATTCATGGAATTTATTTGTTTCTTTGATGGGAGTGTCTTTAGGCTCTGAATTTTGAATTTGAAGGTAAGCACATAGGAAGACTTTTTTATGCACTTGAAATTGTAGTGCAAAGTGCCTTTCCTTCCCAGATGACTTGAATAAAGAACATTGCTAAGATTTAAGAGGTTTTTTAAAAGAACAGAAAATTTGTTTTTTAACCTCAGATGATCATGAAGTTTAACTCACATAGAATGTATTTGTACATACATGTAATAATTACATGCTGTGCTTAGTATGTTAATTTAATTTACTAGTTGTACCTTTAATATGTGAATCCAGGGTATTTGGGGTCATTTGACATCTGAGTGCGGAGTTCTGCTAACACTCCTGAAGAGACTTTGGTTCTCCATTTTCACCCATTTAAACATCCAAACCCAAGCTTAACCCAGTCCTCTGCAACTGGATGAGCCATTCAAAAATTAACAAAGCACAAACAAAAACTGAAGGATCTTTAAAGAAAATAGCCAAGTCCTCTTAAATCTGATAAATCAGTATTTTAAGTCAAGCATTTAAAGATCTGGAAAAGGCCAGCATGCTCTGTCTGTTGACAACAGGTTGAATAAATATATGCCCCGAATAAAGAGACAGCTGCTCATATGATAAGAGAGCAGGAACAGCTTAACAGTGAGAGGTGTTTGTCTCATGGCAGCTGATTCTTAAATGTTCATAACCTTTCTAAAATGACCTTCTGGCTGAAGAAAAAGAACAGTCAAGCAGTACGAACACAATTTCCTTTTTCATGATTTACTTGCTGAGCAGCGAGTTCATTCATCGTATTTTATCTGTCTCACCTGTTTACATTTAGAAGTAAGATGTTTAAACAGTATTGGGTTATCACGTAGTCCACACATCACAGAATGTGTGCCTTTTAAATTGAAGTTTTAAGAGCTGGGTTTTTAAAAGGAGGACAGCCAACCTCAGCAATTATGTACCAGAGGAGCTTGTCTACCTGAAGATTAAATGTTATTCAGCCCTCTTCCCCTCTGTCTGCTCGGATGGTTCTAAGATGAGGAAGTTCTAAAAGAATGGAGGCCACTTATAATGGAGAACTCTGCACATGCTACAGAGAAGGGTTTGGGAATCTGTCCAGACTTCTAAAGTAAAAATTTAAACAGCTGTGTTGTAGACATTGTTATGCACAATTCTCTTAGAATAGACTGCATGGATGTTTGGGGTCCCCTTAGACCCTGGTGCTACAATTGTCCTATTTGTCTTTCAGGCCTGAAAAACATTAGTAAAGTTGGGGAAAGAGTACCCAGTCACAGTATGCTAGTTGATTAAACATTTTGAGAACACTGTGCCTTCCTAAGGCAAAAATGACAGCATTTAAAACTCAGAGAAATAAAAAGAATTATTTTCAAAAAACCTATCCTAGTTTAAGTTCTGTTAAAAAAAATTATAGGAGCCTGACAGTGAGTGGCCCTCAATGGTTTTGAACTTTGAAGGAATTGAAGGTATTGTATTTGGCAACAGAACATTTTAAAGCTTGTAGAGTTTTTAGTAGAAAATATTTCTTGTCTCGAAAAGGGAAATCAT
Organism: Tragelaphus eurycerus; assembly: GCA_935064755.1. Classification (NCBI taxonomy): domain Eukaryota; kingdom Metazoa; phylum Chordata; class Mammalia; order Artiodactyla; family Bovidae; genus Tragelaphus; species Tragelaphus eurycerus. The sequence goes on along the minus strand of CAKXYN010000007.1, from coordinate 37,364,951 downwards.
TCCCACTTCCCAGCCAACAACAATATGTATATTTTTATTACCACATATTTTCCTGAGCTTTCTAGGCCGCAAAAGGGGCTGCAAATTCTACTGTGTAAGAAGAACAATTTTCAGGATAGAGTGAAATTGGAAGTGAAGATACAGAATAGCCAGCAGCTAGAGGCTGTTGCCATGTGTGGAAATAGCAGCACCCTAAATTTCTAATTAATTTTTTATTCTCTTCGCATATGGAACTGACATTATTCTCAGCCATTTATGATTGTGTTCCACCATTAAAATATAAGAGGCTGTACGTGTAGCTCTGGCGTCATTTCAGTGCTGATTTTATAAATTGTAAGCCTGCCAGTTTAATGTTAATTTCTTAAAAAAATATCTCAGCTTATTGCATATTGGAAAAATGTATGAGTTGGTTGTGGCTTCATGACCTAGTGTATGTATAGTTTTGCTAGATGAAAACATTTTCCTGTTGCATGCTCTGCATGTCAGATAATAAATCAAATGGCTTTGAAATGTGAGGGGGGGGGTGAAGAAAATTAAGCAACTCTTTCTCGGAAAAAAATTATTTAGATTATTTGAACCATTCTAAGATTCATATATTTTGGTCATTTATAAGATCAAAAATAAGGACCATTCTTGAAGATGTTACTGAATTGTTAAAATTGGAAAGGTCCATGCAAGCTCTTCCTCCTTGGGGATGTTTGTTATTATTATAGCTCTATACTCAGAAACACCCTCCTCACCTGAACCGTGCTCTCCCACCATCACTTACGTTTCAAGCTCAAGATGTGGTCGGTCGCACGCGTTTCCCCATATATTATTTTACTCCTTACGACAACCCTAACATTTTACCGTTTCTAGTTAATTAATTTCTTCATTGCTTCAACATGTATTGCGCACATATTTTGGATGTGTTACAGTTCTAGAGCAAAATCACAGTTCTGACCACCAAATACCCCAACCCCAACTGGTGATGAACTCTTAACTGCTCGGCTGGCGATGCAGGAAGGTTGTGACGACAGGGGAGGTGGGGACCATAGCCCCCAACACCTGAATTCCTCAGTGGATGGGATGGCAGCTCCTCAGCTGGAGCTTGGGTTGCCTTGACATGGGACTTGTGGATGCCAGGCTTTCAGTTTTCAGGAAAAGTCTTCATTTTTAATATGAAAACTGATATTTAAAATTAAGTGCTATAGTGACAGAAGGAAGCGATGCGTCCTTACTAGATGCAATTCAAGGGTGACAGAGAGAGAGAAGGAACTGGACAGTCACCCTGTGGGTTGGCAGGACACCCAGGGTGCTGCATGAGCCCAAGGGAGGGCGCCCACGCTAGGTTTAGGGAGACCCAGTGAGGCAGATCTGGGGAAGGCATGGTAGGTGAGGCCCTGCGTGCAGGAGAGCCAGAGGGCAGAAGCGGGGGCGGCTGGAGGGATCTGCAGGTTGGAGCAGCCTGGTGGTTCAGATCCAGTGGGTCTGCCCGGCTCAGACAGGGGAAGCCTGGGGCTGCCGCTCCCAGCCACTCCCGGAAACCCTGAGCTCTGCCCAGTGACACACACAGATCTTCGGGATCTGAATCAGCAAGGGGAGGAGGATGCCTTTCATTTCCGCACCTGTTGGATTTACCCTCGCCGGGGGCTGGCAGTTAGGTGGCCTCCATGTTAGTTACCATTCATTCAAATGAGCAGGCTGAGAAGCTTGATCTGATAAGCAGTCACTTTCTCTGCTGCTAAGTGTTTGCCAGGTCTGGGCTCTTTGTTTTTGCTTGCCTGGTTCTCTTGACACCTGCTTGCTGTTGTTGAAGAGAGATGGCAAGACAGCAATCCCACACCCCTGGATTCCTGTACACCAGGTATCTTTGGTCTTCTCCTGATTGCCGTGGCTGGTTTCTCTGCACACATTTTGAAAAAACAGGCACCAGATTGATAGTTGACATTGTGTCATCTGGACACTGAGGCAAAATGTGAAAGCCCCTGTGGGCCCACTGTTGCTTAGTTGCTAAGTTGTGTCTGACTCTGCGACCCCAGGACTGCAGCCCGCCCGTCTCCACTGTCCATGGGATTTCCCAGGCAAGAATATTGGAGTGGATTGCCATTTCCTTCTCCAGGGGATCTTCCTGGCCCAGAGATCAAACCCATGCCTCCTGCATTGGCAGGCAGATTCTTTACCTCTGAGCTACCAGGGAAGCCCGGACCCATTGTCCATAATCTCATAATGTGTATATTCTGTGCTTGTCAGGTCCTACCCCAGATAAACAGAATACTGGCATCTATAAAAAGCATTTCTTTACCTGGGGCAGATCCAGAAGTTAAAAGCAATTTCAGTAAATACCTTTTTATTGCCTTATTTTTATTTTAAACATTAGTACTTACATGCTTGTTATTCCATTAAATTTTCCTTCTTTTTTTTTAATGAATGCCAACACATTTCATAAGTGATTTCATTTTATTCCAGGAAATTCAAGGTCATGCTTAGAACACTCCATTGGCTGAATGGTTTATTTCTGAATAGTTTTTGGTCAAGCAGTCTGAAGAGGTTCAGCAGCTCTGCTCCATCAGGAGCTTGGGCCAAGTGCCCCTTTACCGCACCCTCCCTCAGGTGGCTCCTCCTCCTTGCAGGCACTGATAGCTGTTCCATCAGAGCTGGTGGGATGAAGGGCTGCACTGTTGAACACGTTATTTAGGTGGTTGTACAGCTTTGCAGTATCGACCAGTTTGGTGGAGTCCTACAGAGCTAAGTGGAAGGGTCTTTTATACTCACTGGGGCAGGTACAACCCTTAGTCAGCCTGGCAGAGCGCCCAGAGCCCTGCCTTGGGGTCACCAGGAATGAGTTTTCTTTGGTTTCCACCATTTCTAGTCCATGGGTCCTTTGGGTCTCAGTGTCCTCCCTTATATGGGGATAAACACCTCATGTAGAGGATAGGTAGTAAGGAAAGAAGCTGTCCTTTGTCCAGAGCATGGACATGGTCCTTGATGCTGTGAATGCCTAGTTCACTGGCCCTGTTCTGTCTTTAAACACCCTCTGCAGCCTCAGGTCCAGAGATCTGAAATGCTGCCTGGTCGATCGTGACCATCTGGGTGTCCCACATTTGTCCAGCAGGTTGCAGCCTTCAGGGACTGTCAATACACTGGATCATTTGCTCCTCAGGGGTAATGTCATTAACAAAGGTACAGTGTGTTCATGCCAAGTAGCTTCAGTCATGTCTAACTCTTTGTGACCCCATGGACTATAGCCTATCACACTTCTCTGTCCTTGGGGATTCTCCAGGCAAGAATACTGGAGTGGGTTGCCATGCCCTCCTCCAGGGGATCTTCCGGAGCCAGGGATCAAACCCGGGTCTCCTCCATCTCTGGTGTTGGCAGGCAGGTTCTTTACCACTGATCCAACTGGGAGGCCCAATAATGTCAGACCCATTGATGACCTGTATTGAGCACTTATTATGTGCTGGGAACAGTCATGTCTCAGAGCTGTCAGGCTCATTTATTGCTCACAGCCATTCTGGAGGCAGTCCTGTCACTGCACCCAGTTCAGAGAAGAAGAGACTCGGGTCAGGTCACAGTTAGCTAGTGATGCTCCCAAGGGCAACAAAAACCATGGCAACCTCAGCAGCCATCATCCTTTAAGCCGTTACTCTGTTCCAGGCCGCCCCTGTGCCGCTTCCCTGCATTATCTCAGCAAACCCTCTCACACCCCACAGAAAGGGCCTGTTTTTGTCTCTACAGACGTGTGATCGCAGAATGACTTTGCTGAAAACCCAGGGATCCTGGCTGCATTTTCTCCTGACCATTCCCGATTACCTGCAGGCTATTTTCAATTATGGTGGGTTTTCCTCAGTTCAGTTCAGTCACTCAGTCATGTCTGACTCTTCACGACCCCATGGACTGCAGCATGCTAGGCTTCCCTGTCCATCACCAATTCCCAGCGCTTACTCAAACACATGTCCATCAAGTTGGTGATGCCATCCAGCCATCTCATCCTCTGTCGTCCCCTTCTCCTCCTGCCCTCAATCCCTCCCAGCATCAGAGTCTTCTCCAATGAGTCAACTCTTCGCATGAGGTGGCCAAAGTACTGCAGTTTCAGCTTTAGCATCATTCCTTCCAAAGAAATCCCAGGGCTGATCTCCTTCAGAATGGACCGGTTGGATCTCCTTGCAGTCCAAGGGACTCTCAAGAGTCTTCTCCAACACCACAGTTCAAAAGCATCAATTCTTCGGCGCTCAGCCTTCTTCACAGTCCGGCTCTCAGCTTTGACTAAATGGACCTTTGTTGGCAAAGTAATGTCTCTGCTTTTGAATATGCTGTCTAGGTTGGTCATAGCTTTTCTTCCAAGGAGCAAATGACTTTAATTTCATGGCTGCAGTCCCCATCTGCAGTGATTTTGGATGCCCCCCAAAATAAAGTCTATCACTATTTCCATTTATTTGCCATGAAGTGATGGGACCGGATGTCATGATCTTAGTTTTCTGAATGTTGAGTTTTAAGCCAACTTTTTCAATCTCCTCTTTCACTTTCAAGAGGCTCTTTAGTTCTTCACTTTCTGCCATAAGGGTGATGTCATCTGCATATCTGAGGTTATTGACATTTCTCCCAGCAATCTTGATTCCAGCTTCTGCTTCATCCAGGTCAGCATTTCTCATGATGTACTCTGCATGTAAGTTAAACAAGCAGGGTGACAATATACAGCCTTGACCTACTCCTTTCCCGATTTGGAACCAGTCTGTTGTTCCATGTCCAGTTCTAACTGTTGCTTCTTGACCTGCATACAGAGTTCTCAGGAGGCAGGTCAGGTGGTCTGGTATTCCCATCTCTTTAAAAATTTTCCACAGTTTGTGTGGTCCACACAGTCAGAGGCTCTGGCATAGTCATTAAAGCAGAAGTAGACGTTTTTCTGGAACTTTCTTGCTTTTTTGGTAATCCAACAGATGTTGGCATTTTGATCTCTGGTTCCTCTGCCTTTTCTAAATCCAGCTTGAACATCTGGAGGTTCACAGTTCATGTACTGTTGAAGCCTGGCTTGGAGCATTTTGAGCATTACTTTGCTAGCATGTGAGATGCGTGCAATTGTGTGGTAGTTTGATCATTCTTTGACATTGCCTTTCTTTGGGATTAGAATGAAAACTGACCTTTTCCAGTCCTGTGGCCACTGCTGAGCTTTCCAAATTTGCTGGCATATTGAGTGCAGCACTTTCACAGCATCATCTTTTAGGATTTGAAATAGCTCAGCTGGAATTCCATCACCTTTACTAGCTTTGTTCGTAGTGATGCTTCCTAAGGCCCACTTGACTTCACACTCCAGGATGTCTGGCTCTGGGTGAGTGATCACACCATCGTGATTATCTGGGTCATGAAAATCTTTTTATACAGTTCTTCTGTGTATTCTTGCCATCTCTTCTTAATATCTTGTGCTTCTGTAAAGTCCATACCATTTCTGTCCCTTATTGTGCCCATCTTTGCTTCAAATGTTCCCTTGGTATCTCTACTTTTATTGAAGTGATCTCTAGTTTTTCCCATTCTAATTGTTTTCCTCTATTTGTTTGCATTGATCTCTGAGAAAGGCTTTCTTATCTCTCTTGCTATTCTTTGGAACTCCGCATTCAAATGGGTATATCTGGGTTTACCTGAAGAAGACTACTTGAACTTCACCTTTGTATCACCATAGCCACTCCATAGATAGTCTGCCCAAGCCTAAACTACTTCTCAGCCTCTTGGTATAAAAAGCCAGGTTGAAAGAGAAGCCACAGAAAAGAGAAGTGACATAGTTCATTGGCACATTTCAGCCCCCAGTTCCCAGTTTAAGAAATCTTCTGTGAATGACCACTTGCATTTTTTAAGTGAATTAAGATGTTTAAAAATACATCACTATGTCATTTAATCCTGTCTCCTGATCTAATGTGGGCTTCCCTGATGGCTCAGCGGGTAAAGAATCTGCCTGCAGTGCAGGAGACGCAGGGGACTCGGGTTCAGTCCCTGGTCAGGAAGATCCCCTGGAGGAGGGCATGGAAACCTGCTCCAGTATTCTTGCCAGGAGAATCCCATGGACAGAGGAGCCTGGTGGGCCACAGTCCATGGTGTCACAAAGAGTAGGACACATATGAAGTGACTGAGCGTGCAATCTCATGTGTGAGCAGGTAGTAAGATTTCACATATATATGTATATTTGTCTGAAACAAAAAAATGTTTACCCTGTGCACCACAGAAGAATTAGATCTGTTATCCGCAACCAAATCTCAGGTGTTTCCCACGCAGTGTTTTTCATTGTTTTGTGCTTCTTCATCCACTTAATTCCGCACATGTTCGCTGAGCACTCTGGTGTGCCTGACGCTGGGAACGGAGTCCCAGGTGTGGCCCCTGCTGTGAAGGACCGTGTCGTCTGGGGAGTAGACCTGCCGTGCAGCGTTGTGGGTCTTGTCTGTGAATGTGGAAAGGGCTGTGGGGCCACCGAGAGCCGCACTTTTCCCTCTGCTTGACTGTGGACAGCATTCAGCAGGGTGGTCGCTGAGCTGGCTCTTGGAGGGACTCAAATGGAGAAAGGCTCTCCAGACCCAGAGGAGCAAGATTACGGGCGTGCAGCAGAAGGGTGGATGTCAGGGTGTGGCTGAGCTGGGCGGGCAGCGTGGGCAGGGACCAGTTATGAGACCTCTAGGCCAGCGGGCAGATGAAAAGGGCATAGGTATCTGGCTGAGGAGTTGAGAAGATAATTTGCAGGCACAAACCCACTGTGCCCCTGGAAATGCAGGCGTAGCAGTGCTCCTTTTGTATTTCCCACTTAAACTACTCAGTTTAGTGTGTGTTGGGAAGATAATATTTTGGGCTGGTCAGAAAGTTCCCGTAACATCTTACCGCAAAACCTGAATGAACTTTTTGGGTGAAAGAAAAAGTGAAAGTCGCTCAGTCGTGTCCGACTTTTTGCGACCCCATGGACTGTATAGGCCATGAAATTCTCCAGGTCAGAATACTGGAATGGGTAGCCTTTCCCTTAACCAGGGAATCTTTCCAACCCAGAGATCAAACCCAGGTCTCCCACATTGCAAGCAAATTCTTTACCTGCTAAGCCACACGGGAAGCCTGAACTTTTTGGCTAACCCAATACAAATCAGCACATTGGGTCTAGTTTCATTAATTTTTGTCTACCGTATCATCTAAAAAAATTGTGTGATGCAAAAATCATAGTACTTTGTTCAGTGTTCTCCTTTTTGGGTAGTATATGTATGGTTTTTATCTCATCACCTTTTTTAATTTATAAACTTTTAAGAAGAATCATGTTACTTATATTTTTGGCCCCCAAAGCACTATACATGTATTTGTTTCATTATTAATGAAATATTTATACTACAAAGAATGTTCAGTATAAAAAGGGTAAAAAATCCCCCCAGATTGCCACAGTATAAACCTAAACCATTGATAGTATTTTGGCATATTTATTTTCCTACATAAAATGGGCGTGTCTTGTGAAGTCAGAATCGTATTGCCTTGACTTCTAGCTTGAGGTGTGTGTCACCAGTCGTCTTTACAAGAAGATGCTGCATGTTTTGTCTGCCTTCCACAGTAATTAGCACCATGCCCCAGTAGAGTTATCTGTCCTAACTGGACGCTCAACTATAGACTGATTACTCACAGACTCTAGAAGAAGGGGATGACAGAGGATGAGAGGGTTGGATGGCATCACTGACTCAATGGACATGAGTTTGAGCAAGCTCTGAGAGATAGTCAAGGACAGGGAAGCTTGGTGTGCAACAGTCCATGGGGTTGCAAAGAGTCAGACACGGCTTGGCCACTGAACAATAACAACAGCGGTGCACAGACTCTAGCAATCTCCTTATTCCTCGTGTTCTTTGTATATACTTTGGTATTTATAACCTCTTTTCTGTGTTAGTTTAATTCCATATAGGTTTTGTGCTTTTTATCTTAAAAAAAAATTGAGGGCTCTGCTGGGAAAGAGACAGCCTGAAGCATACCATTCAGGGAATGTGATGTTATCTTCTGACCCCTATCCTGTGTCTATACAGCAGCAGGTTGCATGGTTGGGTAATTGCTGGATGATTTTGAGATATGCAAGGGGGGTGGGGAAAGCTATGATCAAGAAGCTGGAAAAGAAAAAAAAAAAAAAGAGCTGTTTGAATTCATTCAAAATGGGTTATTCACTCAACCAAATTTAAAAATGACTTTTTGTTGCCCTAATGTTTGGACCTGCTCGGGCAGCCGGGATGACCACCTGGACAGTCTCCTGGCGGGGGTGGGGTGCCCCCGGCTGGCTGTTTGGTCCACAGTTGGGACGGCAGCCTGCTCAGCTCAGCCTGCTTCCTTTGTTGTTACTGTTGCTGTTTTTCTTGAGCTGTTTGATTTTTGCTCTGGTTTCTTTCCAAGTAGTCAGGCTATCTGCTCTGAGTTCTTGTTAGAAACTGAACCACTGTTCCTCTGCCTGATTGGTGGAGGGAACAGATGAGTCTTTACTTTTTTAAAATGTTCAAATAAATCTCTTCTCTTGACATTGTGTGAGTCTGTAAAAACAAAACAAAACACACTTGTCTCTGCATTTGGGAAAGAGAAAGAGGCTTAGTTTGTTTGTTCTTCTTGAAGTGTCAGGGTAGTGCCTCCAGTTCATCACTTGTAAATGATTTTTAGGTGTGTTTTTTTTTTTTTTTTTAATAAATGCTCATTTTTCTGCTAGTAGATAATTTGCGCTGTACTGTTTTGGGGAAGAGTTTACAAATGCCAGATGTTAGTTGTTCCTGCTTCTTAGTGAAGCTCAAGATCTGAGACATAAGCACGCAGGTTTATTAAATGGAGCAGGTTGATTTCACGGTGTCTGTCATGGGGATACTGGAGCCACCCACCGGGGTTGGCATCCAGCTCTGCCTCTTACCACCAGTGTCACCCAAGGCAAGTGACTCAGCCCTTAATGAGCCTCAGTTTCCTCATCTCTAAAGTGGGGATAATGACAGCATCCACCTTCCAGGGTAGTTGTGAAGATGAAATGAGTTCTGCTAAGAATGGCGTTGGGTGCTTAGCATGTGTTAGTTATCATCCGTATCATCCTATATGACTAAACCCATATCAATGGGAAGTTTCTGTAAGTTTGAATGTAATTTTCTGCTGGGTGAAGTTGACACTGTAGAGACTTGGACAGAAAGAAAATAAAGGCATGTGTAGCCTAGGAATTCAGAGCCGGTAGGTGTTTTCTGTGTACTGTGTAGGTTGACAAAGCTTCATTTCTCATAACCTAAATTTTTAAAGAATTGTTTAGTATTTATCTCTGGTATCTGAAAGATGGTAAAAATAACCCTATTTACGAGACAGCAAAAGAGACACTGATGTATAGACCAGACTTTTGGACTCTGGGACTGGGAGAGGGTGGGATGATTGGGGAGAATAACATTGAAATATGTATAATATTATATCTGAAATGTATTAATCGTTCAAACTAAAAATAAATAAATAAATAAAAAACAAATCCTAAAAAAAAAAAACATAAATGATATTTTGTTTTACTAACATACTAAATAGTATTATGTTTTGCTAGTGTATATAGTAAATGGTAGCACTGCGTAGTAAATACAAAGCACAATCACTCCTGGATTAACATTAACTGTATCTTCTTCTCTTTTAGAGCTCTTCAACCAGAAATACATTTAATAAGAGCAATGGCTTCAAACATGCTACTCAGGCAACAGAAATCTTTCACAGTTGTAGTTTTACTAACCTGTTTGGTAAGTCAACTCTTTACTTTCATAAGAATGTAGGGGGAAAATTCAAAGAACTAGTACCCAATCTATTTCCCATTTTTAACCCCATATCTTCAAAATTTTCTTTCAAATTCCTTTTATCATTGTTGCATTTAATTAATAAGTCAGAGGTTGCTGTCGGGTCTTGACTTTCATGGCAATAATTGCACTTATTTATTTCAATCTCAATGAGATCATCAAGTCATGGCATTACTTATAGCCCCAGGATAATGATGCTTCATGGGCTCACAGGCAGGTGACTCCTGGAGCGACTAACGCTTTCCTCTAAGATTGGTTGTCAGGTGTGGTTAAGAGAGGCTGGAGGTGACTACTAAACTTTTAGCCCCAAATTATGGTCTTGAACCCCACCTTGAATTCTCCCTCCTGCTTGCTCTAGAGGATAAGGCTGGGATTTTATTTAAAGAGGTTGGATGACATTGTTGTAGATATTTGCTTTAAGTGGAGGCAGTTTGTACTGAATAACTGCCCATGCTATCACCACTAAAGCCCGTTCTATGCACCTCCATGTAAAGAGCATTGCAAACTCCAGTCTCTATTCTGCCCATGCCTCCTGAAGCTCTCAGTTTTCATTTAGGGCAACAGAATTAGCATCAGGAATATTACTGAAGGGGCCCTTGCTTGGCATGAGAGTTTGAACTGAATGTTGTCACCAGTCTGAGATTCTATTAATTCTAACACTTTTTAATGAAACACCAGCTATTAAGAAGCAGATATACATACTTTTGTAGAATGAGCGCATATAAGATGAACTTAACTGTCTTTAGGTAAAATAAGAAATAAAGTCTGTATCTTGAAAATAACTTACAACCTTTGTTTTTGCAAAGTAGATAGTCCTTCCATTTAAGACCTATGCTGTGAACCAAAGCATATTGTAAGGACATAGAGAACAGACTTTCAGTTGCCAAGGGGGAGGGATGGAATGGGAGGTTAGGGTTAGCAGATGCAAACTGTTACATATAGGATGGATAAACAAAAAGTCCTACTGTATAGCACAGAGAACTATGTTCATATCCTGTGATAAACCATAATGGAAAAGAATATTAAAAAATAAAGTATATACATATATAGTGGTAAAGAACCTGCCTGCCAATGCAGTGATGTAAGAGATGTGAGTTCAGTCCCTGGGTTGGGAAGATCCTCTGGAGGAGGGCATGGCAACCCACTTCAGTATTCTTGCCTGGAGAATCCCATGGACAGAGGAGCTTGGCGGGCTACAGTCAATGGGGTTGCAAAGAGTCAGACATGACTGAAATGACTTAGCATTTGTGCATACATATATATGTGTAAATATGTATGTATGATTGAATCACTTTGCTATACAGCAGAAATTAACGCAACATTGAAAATCACCAATACTTAAATTTTTAGAAAAAGGATATTATTAGGTCCCAATTAAGTGGCAAAATGGCAATCAGTAGGAAAGTAACACTTTTACTTTGAAGAGCAGAGGATTTGGCCATTTTTGTCATCATCATAATTATTAGGAATTTTACTGATCTCAATATTGTCAGAATTTTTTGAATGATGGACTCTAAGTAAATGTAATTCAACTGAAAAGGTGGAAACTTCTGCATCAAAGCTGGGTGTTGGATATGTCTAAAAGATAATAGCAGAGTTCTTGAGGCCAGTCTATATATTCCATTTATTTGTTTATTATTCAATTCATTATAGCTGAATATGTTTATATTAAAAATAAAAAAAATACGATTTTTAAATTCAGAGTTTTTCCAGTTGAAGAAGTACCCTGGGTCTCTGCATATCTGTTCTTTTAAGTCATCTTCTCACTTAGAAAAGAGAACAGCTTCTAGACATTTTTACCTTGGGTTCACAAATGTGTAGGAAGAAGATGGGGATTGATTCCAGAAAGGGGGAGTTCTCATTCAGAAGCAGAGAGGACTTGGGCTTGAATTTTTTCGCTGACTTTTCCAGAAAGTGGTTTTCCTTCTTAAAGTGGAAACTGAATTGGTCTCACTCTGAATTAATGTTTACCTTCAGTGGCTATGTCGATAATACTGAAGATACTGTTCCCTTCTTGTGAAAAACAGAATTACTTCACCTTAAGATAACATTTTGTGAAATGTTTTTTTTCAGGCATGTGGAGTGATTTGTGAAACAGGAGACTGTGGACAGCAGGAATTCAGGGACCAGTCAGGAAGCTGTGCTCTGTGCAAGCAGTGTGGGCCAGGCATGGAGTTGTCCAAGGTAACTGTTGGGTGCGTGGGACGGTCGTACGTCTGTGTTTTTTATTTGTATTTATTTGGCTATTTGCTTGGACGCCTCAGGTCTTGGTTGTGGCATGCAGGATCTTTTGCTGCAGTGTGAAAACTCTGTAGTTGTGGTGCACAGATTTAGTTGCTCTGCAGCATGTGGGATCTTAGTTTCCCGATCGAACTTGGGTCCCCTGAACTGCAAGGTGGATTCTCAACCCCTGGACCACCGGGCATGTCCCACGTCTGTGTTTTTTTTAATGCATTCTTATCAGCTGAATTCTTTTTCAGTTGATGACTAGTGATGATTTCCTCCTTTAGCCAAGTACTGAATAATTCCCTCCTCAATACGTTCAATTCATGTGTCTCACTGAGACAAAAGAAGTCGATTCTGGTAACCATAACTCATAGTTCTGTATACTTTAATATTTACCATATTTTATTAAAAGAATAGAATCATTAAACAACAAAGTCTCACTGTTGAATATCACAGGAAACTATATATAT